>JAVANC010000027.1:14527036-15223579 GCA_033319125.1 Parnassius glacialis | reverse complement strand
AACACGACCTCACAAAAAACCAGCGTGAAGTAGAGGTTTACCTCTGCGTTTCGCTTGGTGAGTGCAGGTGGCCGGAGGCCCTTTTCACTGGAAATGAGGCATTCCATCTTAGTCCTCACGGGTGACAACGCATCTACATTTTGATTTGTCATAGAGGATAGATGTAGATGTCTATGGGCCGCAGCAACCACTTACCATCAGGTGGACTGTGTGCTCGTTTGTCACCCTTATCCTATAAAAAAAATAACTGTATCTACGGTGGAGATTAATCGATTTTCCCAAACTGCATATTATAATATAGGCATGACTCCAGCAGCCTCGTGTTCATCCGAAGACAAGAATGGATTATAATTTTAATATCATTTTACTGTTATTCATTAAAATAATAGATTATACTCTCGTATTACTTATTACAAACTATAATAATAATAAAAAAACTAAAACTAGAAACTTAATTAGCATATAGTCCTACTCCCCGCGGTATCGTGCCAAGAACGCTGGCTGCGTTTCCCCGCTGAATGGTTATACTTAGCCTTTGAGCAAGAAAAGAACCTGTTGTTGTTCTTTAAAATAAACTTAAACGCCATAAAATATAGAGCGATGGTGTCATACATTTTGTTTTTCAAAGTTTATTGTAACAGAACATCGCGAAGAAAAACTCCGAAGTTACACATCGCCCAATTGTCTGTGCAATGTGTGAGGACTCTACATCATAGTGAAATAAACTACATTTTAATTATTTACGTTAATAATGTCGAAGTCACAAGCCTGTTTACATAATAAGAAAGGAATAGAGCGTCACAAACCGAACAAGCAAATCTGATTTGTGTTTTCCTTCTTTGTTTCGAACTAGCGTTTCCTTTAGTAACTATGTTGATTTTGTGTCGTGCGCCTTACCTGAAATCTTAGTCGTTTCCTTGCCAAATTTATGTTTGGTAAGTACTTCACTTCGTAGTTACAAACTCATGAACGTAGTTGTCTTTAACACTATCAAGTTGTTTGATGGTATTTCTGTCGAAATTCAAATATAAAAGGATTGTATTGCTAGAAACACTGCTTTAAATTAATAACCAAATTCCAATATAAAAAATCTGAATCAAATCAGAATTTCAAAATTTCAATTACTAAATCTTCATTCAAAAAAAATCATTATTACTGAATCTTTATTCAAAATTCTAACATCTCTCGTAGAAGCTATTGTGGGTTAGACCCTATTTGTGTAACTACGTCGAATAATTGTATCCATAGCACCCATCCATCCATTACAGCATGTAATATTCCACTGCAGAACATAGGCATATTTTGTCTCATAGGAGTAATTTTGCAATAGTTTCCACGCTTGGCAGGCGAGTTGGTAGCTGCAGTTTTTTTTTTATAATTTTGAGTGGATATAAGGAAGATATGGCTACCCATCTGTTTCAGTTTTACTCTGTCGTCTCTTGTGACACGCACGGGACGATATGGTGCAGTGGATATTCTTATAACGCCACTTCACGACCAATTATACTCATACACCCCACTATATAACCGTCATTTTTATTTCATGATATTCGTTCTACTGTGGATTTTACGTTCGAATCTTTTATTTGTAAATTATGCACATCATAACATTTTGATGCAATTCCAACGAAATAGTATTTTCATGCGTTCTGGTATGTTATCGTACTACATTAAAAAAAATCATGGCAAAATGCCTACGCATACCCACCTCGCGAGGACGGATGATGTCGGTATCGCACCGACTAAAACCCCATGGTATTTCAGTTTCGCCGCATATTGGCAGGGCCACGGGAACGCTTTCGCACAAATCCGCGGCTCCACCAGTGCCGAACGCTCCATGGCGGTCCCACCTCGAGATAACTAACACTTCCTCCGCGGCCTCCAACTTCACCCGGGCAATGGACGCCCACGGGTCCGATGCGAGAATGCAATGGGGCCAGTAAAAACAAGCACTCAGAATCACTAACGATCCTGACCCCAGATGCGGATCTGGTCTATGGCTCCGCCGGAAATCAAGATTCGGCTGAGGGCGTAGGAAGAGCGGCACCTCGCTATACCGTCACTCTTCTACCCCCGCGGTTCCACCACTCTGCTAGAGTTGCAGAGGTTAGAGCGAGTGGCGTCTCGTCATACTAAATCCTCTTCCTCGACAACTTCACCTCGGCTGCGGCGGTAGGGGGAGAGGACACCCCTCTTGCTGTAGTAGAAAAATCAACACTAACGCAACGCGGCTCAGTGCCGTACAACGATACGACTTACGGACCTTCAAGAAAAGAGCCTACACCTTTCTAAAAGGCCGGCAGCGCATCTGCAATTCCCCTGGTGTTGCGGTTGTTCATGGGCGGCGGTAGTCACTTACCATCAGGTAAGCCACATGCTCGTTTGCCCCCTCTTCTATAAAAAAAACCAGTAAGCAAGGAGTGACAGCCTGGTAAGAAATGCTGTCGATGGCTGCTGGTGGCTTAGGACCGTACTTTGTTGCATGATAGTGATCAGGCTGAAATACAATGCAATGATATGCGGTAGTAGATGTTCTTACACTGCCATTAGGCAGTGTAAGAACATCTACTACCGCATATCATCTTGTGGGTGTCGCAAGAGCTGACAGAGGGAAACAAATCAGGAGATGGGCAGCAGCGTCTTTCTAATAACGACTAAAATAAAAAACTTTGCTTGCCAGCCCGCGTGTCATCCCCCATTGCCACATTGTTCATGTTGAACATTGGCCTCCCACATACATGAGGCAAGATATGCGGGAAACTTATGTTCAGCAGTGGAATTTAATAGGCTGAAACGGTAACGGTAATGGGTGTAGAAAAACATCGCGTCTGAGGAATAAATTATTTTGATGACAGTGAAATCCGCCAACACACACTAGACTAACGTGGCAGATTAATTGCTCCATACTATTACATCGAAAAAACAGTGGTAGAGCCACGCGGCAGCTTTTGCTGTCGCACGGATGGGCCGGCTCGAACCGGGGTGGTACCACGACCTCACAGAAAACCAGCGTGAAGTAGAGATTTACCTCTGCGTTTCGCTTGGTGAGTGCAGGTGGCCGGAGGCCCTTTTTACTGGAAATGAGGCATTCCATCTTAGTCCTCACGGGTGACAACGCATCTACATTTTGATTTGTAATAGAGGATAGATGTAAATGTCTATGGGCCGCAGCAACCACTTACCATCAGGTGGACTGTGTGCTAGTTTGTCACCCTTTTCCTATAAAAAAAAATCGAAGCCCATATATACCATTGCAAGACTTTAAGCGTAATTTCGTTATGGATAGATCGGTCAAAAAATATATATTTAAACACTGAAGAAGACTCGCGGTAACTGTGACATCAGGATGTTAAGCACCTCAGACCTCTTAAGGATATGAATCTGAAATATCGGACATTAAAAATAAGTCAAAATTAAACGCGGTAAAACAGTAAGTTATGAAACACTTATTTTGAAAAATTACTATTTATGTCATTAACTGAAAATAAGAGGAAAATGTTCATGGCATTTTTATAGATAAGTAAGAACGCCAGGAAGTCACTCATTTAAAATTCAGGAGACCGCAGCTAAATACGGAAACGCTCGCTACATGTTTCCGCCCTTTTTCACGCTTTTGTGACTTATTTAGGACACAGATAATAAATACTATAATGTTATAGAAGTACAAATAGGTAGTATCGTCAAACTTCTTGACATTTACTTAGACAAATAAAACATTCAATATTATCTTGCTCAACGGGTACAGTGCTTTCTTTAAATACAAATGAAAATTCGTAGTGTTTTTCTTTTTAAAACTTCCCATTTTCAAATAAAAATTCTCTTAATAAACAAAAGAGATATACCAGACGAAAGAACTAGTACATGTTGGAAATTTATAGTGATTTTTAGACTTCTACTGTATTTGTCATGTCTTACAATAGAAGTGATAAAAAAGCTAACAAAAAAGACTTTTTTTTAAATAAGGGTGGTAAACAAGCGCAAAGTCTACCTGATGGTAAGTGGATGCTGTAACTCATCTAAATCTATTCTTGACTAAGATCCAGATTCAAATAAGTGTTAAGCCCTGAGGACCAAAATAAAATGCATCTTTTTCGGTGAAAAGGGTTTCTGGTTCTCTACAATCACTGTACGAGCAAACAATATAAGCTTCTAATAGGTCTTTACCTATGCAATTACCATTCTATAGTACTGGCTATTTGAAATCACAATATTTTTTGTTTGACTAAGAATTCAAATTTTAAATTAGTTTTATTTTAAAAACATGGAATTTCAAAATGTTTATATTGCATTTAAAATTGCATTAACTTATTTCATAAAAAACGGTAAAGGGTTATTTTATAGATAAAGACCTAATATTTAGAAATATAAATTAACATAGGTAATAAACAAAAAATAATTGGAAACTAAAATGGCGTCTATTTAGCTGACAGATTAAGGTGCTGGAGAGCCATTCTTATCTCGCTCAGTCTAACGTCCAGGCATCATCTGAGTAGTGTCGTATAGTGTCGTAGTTAGTAAGTATCATTATTGTATCGTATCGTATCAGTATCGTAGTTGATCAAGTAACCGCATACATAATTTTAAATTAAAATTTTGTAAAAAATCCATACATCCGATTGACTTAAAATTTAGTACGGTTACTTATTTTGCAATGTAGACGCTCACTAAGAACGAATTTTATGATAATCCCATGAAAAAAATGAAAAGATTTCGCTATAAAATATTATTGTGCGCCCAGCGAAGCGAGCTAGCTAGTAATATATATTCAGATGGTGTGCCTTTCCTACTGTAATAGTATTAAAGGTAATTATGTTGGGATAAGTGGTGACGGAGATAGTACACGCAATCGAAGAAGGGCTGGAGGTGCTCTTCAAACTAGGTAAGGCACGTCATTTTTATTTTAACATTTTTAATATAATGGATTTCCACAAAGTAACGCCTAAGTAACTAACAATATGCAACTTTATTGTACATTTGTATTATTCAAATAATATATATAAAATATCAAATATTCCTCTTAAAAATAATATAATGCCCATAGAAAATTAACAAAATATATTTCCATGAAACAAAGTAGTTTGTTACTGTCACATGAAATAAACTACATGCTTGTTTTATGTAAGACGTTATGATTTATAGTGGAATACCGAGAGTAAGATTATGAGATCTCAAGCTGTAGCAAATTCGACTTACCTAGAAAATCTAGTGTTCTAAGAAAGTACATTTCTTAAATAAAGTACGCAAAATTTTTAAGAAGAAAAGAAAGAAAGGAATATTTATAGCCTAATAACCGGACAGATTACTTAAATTCAAGGCATTAAATAATACTAGATAGAATGACGATTTATACAAAATGAAAACATAAAAATAATGAATAAAAAAGGACATTCAGCTTAACAAAATATCTATATAAAATTATAAAAAATAGAAACAAAGACTGATGGCAACATGTCTCCACTCTTTGTAGTAAGTGCAGAGACAATACTCTCAAACTGATAATTTTGTTATTATTTTATTAGCATGTAAGAACAAATAGGTTTCATCGCCATCTTAGTTTATATCGCTGGCAATCCCCGTCTATTGCCTCCAAATGTCCACGTTGCCTTAACAGACATTTGGAGACAGGTCCCTAGCAACGTTCTTCAATATGACATATATGAATGAGTGTCGTTATTTATTTTGAATGAATATATAAACATTAAATTGACGAAATACATAGATTTTTATTTAATAAACATCTCGATAGAAGTTCGTCAAAACATAAAAAGGAAATTTAAAATCCTGTTCGTGTTGCTGGTCTACGAAGAGAATTTAGAATCTAAAAAACGAAAAGGAATCCTTCAAAAAATATTTTGTTGACGTACTCGTACATGACAAAACACCATATATAATTAAATGAAGTTGTAGTAACTGGCTGACTTTTAAGATAATTCAACCGACAAAGGTTTCCGAAAAGGTAGGTAGGAACATTCTTGGCGTTTTGCTATGCCCTTGGCATATATAAACATACTCGTAGAATAAGGCGACACGACTATACAGAATGCATAATTAAAAAGAATGAATCTTAATTGTACCAGTGATGATACAATCATGTAGATTGAAGAAATTAGAAGTAATAGGAAATATATTCACAGAATATGTATCTCATAACGATTGAGCCATCTAATATTGCGATTAGGAAACGTTCATTATATATATATATATATATAAGCGAAAAACATGAAACTGAAAGTTAAAAAAATCTTTTTTCAAACTCCAAAATTATTTTAACTTATTAAAAATATTATAATATAATGGATCATGAGCCGATGACCCTAGTGAGAATACTAGGTCATAGTCATGTAATTATAGTATTATCATCAGCGAAATTCAGACCATTCAGAGGTCCAGTCCACTGGGTGAAAACTGTATTTTAATAAATAGATTCAGAACGATATAAGATCAGGCTGTCTTGAGCTTATATGGGTGTGCGTATGTAAGGCGGAAAGTTTTTGCAAATTTTTACCACATTGTACATTGTATATCCGCAGTAGAAGAACCAGAGTAACCGACATAGCCCAACGGATTAGTAAGCTGAAGTGGTAGTGGGCCGGTCATGTAGCTCGAAGAACCGACAACCGATGCGGAAGAAAAGTTCTTGAGTGGCAGCAGAAGTGTAGGGCGACCCCTCCACGAGATGGAGTGACAACATGGTAAGACATGCAGGAAGTCGATGGATACAGGTGGCTCAGGACCGTGCTTTGTGGCATTCCTTGGGGGAGGCCTATGTTCAGCAGTGGACATATGAAAGGCTGTAATGATGATGATGATGATGTACAATGTAAACAAAATTTTTCTCCTAATATAATAATAACATAAAATAATACCGTGTAGGTCTTCCTTAACACGACTGAAAACTATGTTTGCGTAAAATATCCAAAATTAATGAAAGTACGAATATGTATTCATAATGAAAAGAAATTACAGGCGGTTATAAAAATTATTTTAGGAAGCTTTTCGAAACTAATGATTTTTATACAATAATTAATTATTTATATTTTATCAGTGGAATGGAATGGAACTCTTTTGTGTTGCAAATTATGTTGTCTTTTCAATACATATGTAACTTTTTCATTCATCAATTCATTACAGTCGATCAAGTCTAGTTTATGTGATGTTAACGCTGTTAGCCTATGCGGCTCTCACAGCTTCATCGGACTCAGGGCTCGCGGCCTTTCAGGCCTGAAAAGCCACGGCAGTCAATGAAAAGTCCACTGCTGAACAGAAGCGTACCGCACAGATTGCATCATCGTGATGATATTTGTCATGGTCATGTCATTCTCATTGATCCCGAAAGGGTATTTGTGGGTTTCCTATTTTCATATTAGGGATAAAATAGTCACTGCCAATTAATTGTGATACTGATATATATTGTAAAATTGTGAATCATCACATTCCAATTCATATAGTAGTTTAATGACGTTAAAAGATTTATGTTTAGCGTAAATAATTTAAAAATGTATAGAAAGGAATAAGAATGTATTATAAATTCAATTGCAGCCATGTTAAGCCTCAGTTCGAATGCACAGAGGTTATAAATATGTCAGCGCAAGACATGTTTGAGATAAAAATGTGAATGCATTACGTAATATGCATCGGAGCTTGAATATTCTACTTTGATACGATTGCGAATACAGTGAGAATATAAATAATTATTTTTAATTATGTCGGAGTTCCTTCAACACCGAGTGTTTTTATTTTACATTTTCTAGTTCAGATTTGTCAGTTTCGATCATTTCATATAAACTCTTTTAATATGTATTGTAAGCCATAGATGTACACGCAAACGCGCTAAAGTCACTTACTATTACTGTGTCTGATTAATGAGAAAGATACTTCGAGCATTAATGCCTCCGAGTGATACTATTTTAATCATATCTATTCCAACGCGTTTTAAAATATTTTATTGTTCTATTTTCATTAAAAAGTAGGAAATGTTTTGAAAATATCACAGTATGCATCTTCACACTAGTAAAATATTATTTTGCGAATTTTTATGACACATTCATTTCTATTTTAATATATACACCACTATTGTTTAAGTTATACTTACTAGCAACGTAATAGAGCAATTTTATCCGTGGTAGAGCCATGCTGTAGCTATATTAGTAGTATATTTGTATCACGAATGGGTCGGTTCGACCGGGGAAGGACCACGCTCTGACAGAATATCAGCGTAAAATAGCAGCTTAACACTGCTGTGTTTAGTGTAGTGAGTGTAGAGAACCGGAGACCCTTTTTACTGGAAGAGAGGCATTTTCCATCTTAGTCCTCACGGGTGACAACGCATCTGCATTTTGATTCTTTATTGAGGACAGTTGTAGATGTCTATGGGTCACGGCAACCACTTGCCATCAAGTGAACTGTGTGCTCGTTTGTTACCATATCCTATAAAAAAAAGAAACAAAAAATTTATATAACGATTCTTTAGCTGCAAAACATATTTTTTGTGTCTTACTACATTGAGTATAATTCGATATTTTATTGCACTGATCCATTAACCCGAAAATCCACTGCCAGGTGTAGGCTTATTAATAACAAAAATGTTTTGTCATTAATAGGCCTACTAATATATTGATAACAATAATCTTCTCCCAGCTGACTATTTGGTTTACTGTAACTACTGTGCTAGGTATTTTCACTCAGGTTTTGGTGCATAGTACACAGGCGAGTTTTAGAATTAAGTAGTGATTTTCTTAAATCACTTTTAACGTTGTACTATTATAAATTAGGAAAAATGATAGGAAGTGGAAGAGAAGAAAGACATGCGACAAATTTTTATGCGATGCTAAGTTGAAAAATATAACGGTAATCCGGGACCATTTTATAAATCTTAATTATTACTTAAAGCCCATCATAACCCACCCTACTATATATCCACTGCTAACATAAGCATCGCCAGTTGATTGTTTTAAGACATGTGCTTATTTTATTTATAATCATAATTACTGATTACAATAATGCAACAGTTATAAACGTGTAATATACATCATGGACTATGAATCATATTCGTCTTTATTATCAAAACACTATGGTCCACATCTGGACGTGAGTTTGTGGTATAGTAATAGTAATAGAAATGACTTATCCGCAAGTAGGTATTAAATTCATTATTTAATGAAAAAACGTTATGTACTTAATTCATGTTATTACTATTCAGAATGCGCTACTCAGTTTATATTACTATTCAGATCACTGACCTTCGACCCGGATAATATAATTTTTAATAATTAAGCACATTTATGCTAAGAAGTTGAGAACTAATCAGGCTTAGGACGTCTGCCACAAATGCATTATCATCTTAGAAGGGTAAGATGAAATGCCTCAAATCCTGTAATTACACTTTCTCTCTCTCCTTTTAAATCAAAACATAGCTGTACCTGTACTAGATGTTTTACACATCCACACGGACTTAAAAAGAAAGCTTGTAGAAGCAATTGGACTTCGGAGAACCCAGGTACCGCAACCCTGTTGTCTACTCTAATTACTAACATACATGATCACATAAAACGAAGTATAATAAAATAAAATTAAGCACATATCGTAATTTATTAGCAGCAGTAGAGGCTCTTCATATCTATAATGAAATATATTTACATTAACTCGACTTAAAGTATCACAAATATTTATAAAGGTTTCAATAATTTATTTGTATGGCATATTTATTTAAATAATTTACATTTTTGCTAGAGATTGGTGTCAGAACCGTGCCAAATGGAAGTTTTAGTCTCTGTCTACCCATCTAAGTGACAGATGTGAGTGTTTATGTATGTGTGAAATACGTTTTAAATTTCACTTACAATAACTGTAATTACGGTGGAGCTCAAAAGGAGTTTAAGTGGTATTCTATAATTATTCGTTTTTATATCCACCTGCAGCATATTAACAAGGCGTTGAGCATCTGCAAATGATAACTTAATCAATTTTTCCAAACTGCATATTATAATATTTGCACGACCCCAGCAGCCTCGTATCATAGCTACTCGAATCTGCTTTTATTCTGCCGGAAGCTATTCCAAATACAACAATGGATTAATAATTTTAATAGAATTTTAAACTTAAACGCCATAAAATATGGAGCGATGTATACATTTTGTTTTTTAAATTTTGTTGTAACAGAACAACAAGAGGGAAGAAAAAGCAACACTAACGCAACACGGCTCAGTGCCGTGCAACGATACGACTTAGGGACCTTCAAGAAAAGAGCTTACACCTTTCTAAAAGGCCGGCAGCGCATCTGCAATTCCCCTGGTGTTGCGGTTGTTCATGGGCGGCGGTAGTCACTTACCATCAGGTGAGCCGCATGCTCGTTTGCCCCCTTTTCTATAAAAAAACAGTAAGCAAGGAGTGACAGCCTGGTAAAAAATGCTGTCAATGGCTGCTGGTGGCTTAGGACCGTACTTTGTTGCATGATAGTGATCAGGATGAAATACAATATGGTTACAAGATCATATATCGGAGCCCAAAATATTCTTTGGGCCTTTTAGTAAGTCAGCCTTATACGACATTATAGTCTTATACGACAGCCGATAGTTGATTTCTTGATAGACACAGTGGTGATTTCTCATATATCATTAAAGGGTTTTATTTACTTTTACGTAAAATCTTTTGAAAACAAAAATAATCACAACGAAAAAGAAACATGATTTACAAAAATAAGAAAAAGAAAATGAGTTACAGTCCCAACAGTACCAATGAGAATAATGAATAGACAAAATATTTAGCAACAATACTGACTTCGTGCATTCATAAGGAGGATTCATTAGATTATTAATACTTAAAAAATCCTAACTTGTAGAGAGAAGATGGGAGGTTCATATAATCCCCTTGGAACAAAATAATACTTTATGAAATAAAATCCAAACCCAGCCTTGCGCAACTTCTTAGCCGTGATAGCTTAGTTACAAAGCGATCGCTATAATTGTGACAAAATGCAAAGTTTGCTCCACGTCGGTACAAATAAAATTATTTTTTTCAATTTTATTTGCAACTCGGCGGTGTAGATGAAACCGTTACCGTGTACGTTACGTTACGGAGTTACCGTGTAATGGCAGGGTAAGAACATCTACTACCGCATATCATCTCGTAGGTGTCGCAAGAGCTGACACAGGGAAACAAATCAGGAGATGGGCAGCAGCGTCTTCCTAATAACGACTAAAATAAAAAACTTTGCTTGCCAGCCCGCGTGTCATCCCCCATTGCCACATTGTTCATGTTGAAAATAGGCCTCCCACATACATGAGGCAAGATATGCGGGAAACTTATGTTCAGCAGTGGAATTTAATAGGCTGATACGGTAACGGTAACGGGTGTAGAAAAAATTCGCGCCTGAGGAATAAATTATTTTGATGACAGTGAAATCCACCAACACACACTAGACTAACATGGCAGATTAATTGCTCCATAAACCGAGATATGAGAGGAGGTCTGCGCCTTGAAGTTGGATGTATTATTGCTTTATTTTTTACTATTACATCGAAGCCCAAATATACCATTGCAAGACTTTAAGCGTAATCTCGTTCTGGGTAGATTGGACAAAAAATATATATTTAAACACTGAAGAAGACCCGCGGTAACAGTGACATCAGGATGTTAAGCACCTCAAACCTCTTATGGATATGAATCTGAAACATCGGACATTAAAAATAAGTCAAAATTAAACGCGGTAAAAAAGTCAGCAAGTTATGAAACACTTATTTTGAAAAATTACTATTTATGCCATTAACTGAAAATAAAAGGAAAATGTTTCATGGCATTTTTATAGATAAGTAAGAACGCCAGGAAGTCACTCATTTAAAATTCAGGAGACCGCAGCTAAATACGGAAACGCTCGCTACATGTTTCCGCCCTTTTTCACGCTTTTGTGACTTATTTAGGACACAGATAATAAATATTATAATGTTATAGAAGTACGACTAGATAGTATCGTCAAACTTCTTGACATTTACTTAGACAAATAAAACATTCAATAGTATCTTGCTCAACGGGTACAGTGCTTTCTTTAATTACAAATGAAAATTCGTAGTGCTTTTCTTTTTAAAATACTTCCCCTTTTCAAATAAAAATTCTCTTAATAAACAAAAGAGATAGGCCAGACGAAAGTACTAGTACATGTTGGAAATTTACAGTGATTTTTAGACTTCTACTGTATTTGTCATGTCTTACAATAGAAGTGATAAAAAAGCTAACAAAAAAGCCTTTTTTTAAATAAGGGTGGTAAGCAAGCGCAAAGTCTACCTGAAGGTAAGTGGATGCTGTGACTCATCTAAATCTATTCTTGACTAAGATCTAGATTCAAATAAGTGTTTAGCCCTGAGGACCAAAATAAAATGCATCTTTTTCGGTGAAAAGGGTTTCTGGTTCTCTACAATCACTGTACGAGCAAACAATATAAGTTTCTAATAGGTCTTTACCTATGCAATTACCATTCTATAGTACTGGCTATTTGAAATCACAATATTTTTTGTTTGACTAAGAATTCAAATTTTAAATTAGTTTTATTTTAAAAACATGGAATTTCAAAATGTTTATATTGCATTTGAAAATTGCATTAACTTATTTCATAAAAAACGGTAAAGGGTTATTTTATAGATAAAGACCTAATATTTAGAAATATAAATTAACATAGGTAATAAACAAAAAATAATTGGAAACTAAAATGGCGTCTATTAAGCTGATAGATTAAGGTGCTGGAGAGCCATTCTCGCTCAGTCTAACGTCCAGGCATCATCTGAGTAGTGTCGTATAGTGTCGTAGTTAGTAAGTATCATTATTGTAATTACGTAGTTGATCAAGTAACCGCATACATAATTTTAAATTAAAATTTTGTAAAAAATTCATACATCCGATTGACTTAAAATTTAGTACGGTTACTCATTTTGCAATGTAGACGCTCACTAAGAACGAATTTTATGATAATCCCATGAAAAAAATGAAAAGATTTCGCTATAAAATATTATTGTGCGCCCAGCGAAGCGAGCTAGCTAGTAATATATATTCAGATGGTGTGCCTTTCCTACTGTAATATTATTGAAGGTAATTATGTTGGGATAAGTGGTGACGAAGATAGTACACGCAATCGAAGAAGGGCTGGAGGTGCTCTTCAAACTAGGCACGTCATTTTTATTTTAACATTTTTAATATAATGGATTTCCACAAAGTAACGCCTAAGTAACTAACAATATGCAACTTTATTGTACATTTGTATTATTCAAATAATATATATAAAATATCAAATATTCCTCTTAAAAATAATATAATGCCCATAGAAAATTAACAAAATATATTTCCATGAAACAAAGTAGTTTTTTACTATGTCACATGAAATAAACTACATGCTTGTTTTATGTAAGACGTTATGATTTATAGTGGAAGACCGAGAGTAAGATTATGAGATCTCAAGCTGTAGCAAATTCGACTTACCTAGAAAATCTAGTGTTCTAAGAAAGTACGTTTCTTAAATAAAGTACGCAAAATTTTTAAGAAGAAAAGCAAGAAAGGAATATTTATAGCCTAATAACCGGACAGATTACTTAAATTCAAGGCATTAAATAATACTAGATAGAATGACGATTTATACAAAATGAAAACATAAAAATAATAAATAAAAAAAACATTCAGCTTAACAAATTATCTATATAAAATTATAAAAAATAGAAACAAAGACTGATGGGAACATGTCTCCACTCTTTGTAGTAAGTGCAGAGATAATACTCTCAAACTGATAATTTTGTTATTATTTTATTAGCATGTAAAAACAAATAGGTTTCATCGCCATCTTAGTTTATATCGCTGGCAATCCCCGTCTTTTGCCTCCAAATGTCCACGTTGCCTTAACAGACATTTGGAGACAGGTCCCTAGCAACGTTCTTCAATATGACATATATGAATGAGTGTCGTTATTTATTTTGAATGAATATATAAACATTAAATTGACGAAATACATAGATTTTTATTTAATAAACATCTCGATAGAAGTTCATCAAAACATAAAAAGGAAATTTAAAATCCTGTTCGTGTTGCTGGTCTACGAAGAGAATTTAGAATCTAAAAAACGAAAAGGAATCCTTCAAAAAATATTTTGTTGACGTACTCGTACATGACAAAACACCATATGTAATTAAATGAAGTTATAGTAACTGGCTGACTTTTAAGATAATTCAACCGACAAAGGTTTCCGAAAAGGTAGGTAGGAACATTCTTGGCGTTTTGCTATGCCCTTGGCATATATAAACATACTCGTAGAATAAGGCGACACGACTATACAGAATGCATAATTAAAAAGAATGAATCTTAACTTAATTGTACCAGTGATGATACAATCATGTAGATTGAAGACATTAGAAGTAATAGGAAATATATTCACAGAATATGTATCTCATAACGATTGAGCCATCTAATATTGCGATTAGGAAACGTTCATTATATATATATATATATATATATATATATATATATATATATATATATATATATATATATATGTATATATATATAAGCGAAAAACATGAAACTGGAAGTTAAAAAATCTTTTTTCAAACTCCAAAATTATTTTAACTTATTAAAAATATTATAATATAATGGATCATGAGCCGATGACCCTAGTGAGAATACTAGGTCATAGTCATGTAATTATAGTATTATCATCAGCGAAATTCAGATCATTCAGGGGTCCAGTCCACTGGGTGAAAACTGTATTTTAATAAATAGATTCAGAACGATATAAGATCAGGCTGTCTTGAGCTTATATGGGTGTGCGTATGTAAGGCGGAAAGTTTTTGCGAATTTTTACCACATTGTACATTGTATATCCGCAGTAGAAGAACCAGAGTAACCGACATAGCCCAACGGATTAGTAAGCTGAAGTGGTAGTGGGCCGGTCATGTAGCTCGAAGAACCGACAACCGATGCGGAAGAAAAGTTCTTGAGTGGCAGCCTCGGACCGGTAGGCGAAGTGTAGGGCGACCCCTCCACGAGATGGAGTGACAACATGGTAAGACATGCAGGAAGTCGATGGATACAGGTGGCTCAGGACCGTGCTTTGTGGCATTCCTTGGTGGAGGCCTATGTTCAGCAGTGGACTTATGAAAGGCTGTAATGATGATGATGATGATGTACAATGTAAACAAAAACTTTCTCCTAATATAATAATAATATAAAATAATACCGTGTAGGTCTTCCTTAACACGACTGAAAACTATGTTTGCGTAAAATATCCAAAATTAATGAAAGTACGAATATGTATTCATAATGAAGAGAAATTACAGGCGGTTATTAAAATTATTTTAGGAAGCTTTTCGAAACTAATGATTTTTATACAATAATTAATTATTTATATTTTATCAGTGGAATGGAATGGAACTCTTTTGTGTTGCAAATTATGTTGTCTTTTCAATACATATGTAACTTTTTCATTCATCAATTCATTACAGTCGATCAAGTCTAGTTTCTGTGATGTTAACGCTGTTAGCCTATGCGGCTCTCACAGCTTCATCGGACTCAGGGCTCGCGGCCTTTCAGGCCTGAAAGGCCACGGCAGTCAATGAAAAGTCCACTGCTGAACAGAAGCGTACCGCATAGATTGCATCATCGTGATTATATTAGTCATGGTCATGTCATTCTCATTGATCCCGAAAGGGTATTTGTGGGTTTCTTATTTTCATATTAGGTATAAAATAGTCACTGCCAATTAATTGTGATACTGATATATATTGTAAAATTGTGAATCATCACATTCCTATTCATATAGTAGTTTAATGACGTTAAAAGATTTATGTTTAGCGTAAATAATTTAAAAATGGATAGAAAAGAATAAGAATGTATTATAAATTCAATTGCAGCCATGTAAAGCCTCAGTTCGAATGCACAGAGGTTATAAATATGTCAGCACAAGACATGTTTGAGATAAAAATGTGAATGCATTACGTAATATGCATCGGAGCTTGAATATTCTACTTTGATACGATTGCAAATACAGTGAGAACATAAATAATTATTTTTAATTATGTCGGAGTTCCTTCAACACTGAGTGTTTTTATTTTATATTTTCTAGTTCAGATTTGTCAGTGTCGATCATTTCATATAAACTCTTTTAATATGTATTGTAAGCCATAGATGTACACGCAAACGCGCTAAAGTCACTTACTATTACTGAGTCTGATTAATGAGAAAGGTACTTCGAGCATTAATGCCTCCGAGTGATACTATTTTAATCATATCTATTCCAACGCGTTTTAAAATATTTTATTGTTCTATTTTCATTAAACAGTAGGAAATGTTTTGAAAAACTCACAGCGTGCATCTTCACACTAGTAAAATATTGTTTTGTGAATTTTTATGACACATTAATTTCTATTTTAATATATACACCACTATTGTTTAAGTTATTCTTACTACCAACGTAATAGAGCAATTTTATACGTGGTAGAGCCATTCTGCAGCTATATTTGTAGCACGAATGGATCAGCTCGACCGGGGAAGGACCACGCTCTCACAAAATACCAGCGTAAAATAGCAGAAACAGAAACAGAAGCACAAACTTTTTTATTTAATATAGATTATAAATAATACTTATTGAAAGTCACTCTTTTGTATAATTACCACTGGTTCGAAAAAAAACCTCTGTTTTGGGAAGAACCAGCAAGAAACCCAGCGGGACTTTTTTTTTTAAATAACAGCTTACAATCATGTATGTTACACAAATTAACAACACAACAAATTAGAAATGCTTGGTAGCGATCACCTCATTTCCAGGGGTTATTATCATCTATAAATTCTTTAATATTATAATAACCCTTTTTATACAAACTTAGTTTAATAAAGTTTTTGAACTATGAGCAGATCAAATTTTGTATATTTTCTGGAATTTTATTGTAAAAGCGTATACATCGCCCCAAGAATGAATTACTGACTCGATGGAGTCGAGTAACTGGTACTACTAGCTTGTGTCTGTTCCTAGTATTTACAGAATGAATATCACTTATTTTTGTAAAACTACTTTTATTTTTGTGTACGTACATTACATTTTCATAAATGTATTGAGAGGCCAAAGTTAATATATTAATTTCCTTAAATTTTTGTCTTTAGGTTTTAAATCATAAATTGCTCTTATGGCCCTCTTCTGTAAAACAAATATAATTTCGGTGTCAGCTGCGTGTCCCCATAGCAAAATACCATACGACATTATGCTATGGAAATAGCTAAAGTAAACTAGTTTAGCTGTTTCAACACTAGTTAGACTTCTAATTTTTTTACGGCATATGCTGCAGAACTAAGTCTGCTTGCTAGTTTTGATATATGTAATTTGAATTGAAGCTTCGCGTCTAGTGTGATTCCAAGAAAAATGGTGGTATCTGCAAGACTCAGTTTCTCCCCATTTAAAATTACATTAGTATTTAATTGTTTGACATTTAGAGTCATAAATTTCATACATTTCGTTTTAGTGCTATTTAAATGCAAATTATTAACATTGTACCAATTTACTTATTTAGATGTAGCATTATTTACTTCGTCATATTTTAGCAATTGTCGACTTAATTTGAAAATAAAGAAGTGTCATTTGCAAATAATACTATGTCATGGTTATCTCCTACTATGTAAGGTAAGTCATTAATGTATACAAGAAACAGAAAGGGGACGAGAATTGAGCCTTGAGGCACGCCCATCTGTACCATCGACCCGGAAGAACTCATACTGTTAATGACAACACAGCATCTTAACACTGCTGTGTTTCGTGTGTGTTTGTAGAGAACCGGAGACCCTTTTTGCTGAAAAGGAGGCATTCCATCTTAGTCCTCACGGGTGACAAAGCATCTGCATTTTGATTCTTTATTGAGGACAGATTTAGATGTCTATGGGTCACGGCAACCGCTTACCATCAGGTGGACGGTGTGCTCGTTTGTCACCCTATCCTATAAAAAAAGGAAACAAAAAATTTAAATAACGATTCTTTTGCTACAAAACATATTTTTTGTGTCTTACTACATTGAGTATAAGTAAATATTTTATTGCATTGATCCATTAACCCGACAATCTACTGCTGGATTGTATGCCTATTAATAACAAAAATGTTTTGTTATTAATAGGCCTACTAAAGTAAAAGTAAAAGTAAAATATACTTTATTGTACACCAAGAAACATTTTACAGTATTTATATAGTTAAAGGGACATTGGTACAACAGGCGGCCTTATCGCTAAAACAGCGATCTCTTCCAGGCAACCTTAGGGCAGAGGATACTATTTTTAAAAGATAGCGGAAGGGGTGCACAGAATATAATATAGAAAGATAAATAGAAGAACATATGAGATTAAAGGAAAAAAAGAAAGAAAAAGAAGTGAATGACGACAGGTAGTAACTTAAGAGGAAAGGTAATAAAGTTTTAATTTATTTTTAAATATAGGAAGAGATTTAGATTCTTTAATATGTAAGGGGAGAGAATTCCATAGTCGTATAGCGGTAACCGTAAAAGAATTAGAATAGAAGGAAGAGGAATGTCTAGGAGTACTTAGAAGGAGATTATTTTGAGATCGTAGAGGTAAGGAGTGTAAACTACTTAAATATATAAATCGGTCTTTCAAATAAGAAGGAGTGGTCGGATTGAACAGAATGCAGTAAAGAAGATGAAGAATGTGAGTATTCCTGCGAAGGCGAATCGGTAACCACTTGAGCTTATGGCGAAATTCGGATATGTGGTCATACTTTCGCAACCCAACCCACCTTATGCAATAATTTTGAAGCCGCTCAAGTTTATTAAGTTGCTCGACTGTTAGGTCAAGATAACAAGTGTCCGCGTAGTCAAGGATCTGTAAAAGAAGAGACTGAGCCTACTAATATAATAATAACAATAATCTTCTCCTAGCGAACTATTTGGTTTATTGTATCTACTGTGCTAGGTATTTTCACTCAGGTTTTGGTTCATAGTACACAGGCGAGATTTAAAATTAAGATCGTGATTGCCTTAAATCATTTTTAACATTGTACTATTATAAATTAAAGAAAATGATAGGAAGTGGAAGAGAAGAAAGACATGCAGCTAAAGTTTATGGGATGCTAAGGTGAAAAGTATAGCGGTAATCCGGGACCATTTTATAAAGCTTAATTATTACTTAAAGCCCATCATAGCCCACCCTACTATATATCCACTGCTAACATAGGCATCGCCAGTTGATTGTTTTAAGACATGTGCTTACTTGTTATTTATAATCACAATTACTGATTACAATAATATAACAGTTATAAACGTATAATATACATCATGGACTATGAATCATATTCATCTTTATTATCAAAACACTATGGTCCACATCTGGACGTGAGTTTGTGGTATAGTAATAGTAATAAAAATTAATTTCCGTAAGTAGGTATTAAACTAATGATTTAATGAAAAAACGCGACTTACTTCATATTATTATTACTCAGAATGTGCGACTCAGTTTATTCGACTATTCAGACCACTGACCTTTGAACAGAATAGTTTTATTTTTATTTATTAAGCACATTTATGCCAAGAAGTTGGGAAATAATCAGGCTTAGGATATCCGCCACTGATGCATTGTCATCTTAGAGGGATAAGATGAAATGACTCAAATCCTGTAATTACACTGGCCCTCTCTCCCTTTAAACCAGAACATAGCAGTAGCTGCACAGAGATGTGTTACAAATCCACACGGGCTCAAAAAGTAAGATTTTGGAAGCAAATGGACTTCGGAGAACCCAGGTACCGCAACCCTGTTATCTACTCTAATTACTAACACACGTGATCTCATGAAATGAAGCATATATAACGAAATAAAATCAAGCACATATTATTAGCATTATTATTAGCAGCATTAGAAGCTCTTCATATCTATAATGAAATATATTTACATTAACTCGGCTTAAAACGGCACAAATATTAGGGTCCTTACATATGAAAATAGCGTTTTGTCGTACTGACCAATTTGATCTGTAATATCTCCTCTTTGGTTAGGAATTCCAAATTCAAATTTATAAATTCATTTAGCTGGTAATTTGAGTTTTGAAACAGTCATCCATTTATTGTTTCCTCATAATTTTTTTCTTTGGCGTCGCTTATTACCGCACAATGGAAAACATAAAATATCGGTATATTTACGAATACGACTTCTACCGTGGCACAAGTGCTACAGAAACAGCTCAAAGGATTAATGATGTGTACGGCGCTAGTGTCGTAAAAGAAAGTACGGTACGTTTTTGGTTTCAATGTTTTCGTTCTGGAAATTTCGACCTCGAGTTTCGAGTTCGACAGAACCAACCCCGTGGACGGTCGGAGACCAAAGTGGAAAATGAAGAATTAAAGGCTATTGTGGAAGCGGATCCATCACAAAGCACTTCAGAGATAGCTGCAGGCTTCGGGGTAAGTGATAAAAATGTAAATCCACTTAAAGCAAACCGGGAAAGTAAAAAAACTTGAACGACCTCATGAATTGGGTGAATCGAACTTGCAAACACGCGTCGACTGCTGTGTTACTTTGCTCAACCGACACAATAATGAAGGGATTTTAAATCAAACTATTACTTGTGATGAAAAGTGGACACTGTTCAATAATCGGAAGCGCTTTTACGTAGTAGAGCCATGCTGCAGCTATATTAGTAGTATAGTTGTAGCAAGAATGGGTCGGCTCGACCAGGGAAGGACCACGCTCTCACAGAATACCAGCGTTAAATAGCAGCTTGACACTGCTGTGTTTCGTATGGTGAGTGTAGAGAACTGGAGACCCATTTTACTGGAAAAGAGGCATTGCATCTTAGTCCTCACGGGTGACGACGCATCTGCAATTTGATTCTTTATTGATGATAAATGTAGATGTCTATGGGCCACAGCAACCACTTACCATCAGGTGGCCTGTGTGCTCTTTTGTCATCCTATCATATAAAAAAGCACTCGTCACAATGGCTGAACCCTGGAGACCCAGCCAAATCGTTCCCTATACAAAAATTGACTCAGAAAAAGTTACTTGTGAGTGTTTGGTGGACTAGCGCCGGTGTCGTTCATTAGAGCTTTCTAAAATCTAGCCAAACGATTACGGCAGATATCTATTGTCAGCAACTGCAAACCATGAAGGAAGAACTAGCTGCTACACAACCGAGATTGGTCAATCGCTCTAGGCCACTGCTGCTTCACGACAACGCAAGACCACACACTGCACTACAAACAACCATTAAGTTAGATGAGCTACAATTGGAATGTCTGTGACATTAACCGTACTCCCCGGACCTTGATCCAACAGATTATTACCATTTTTCCGGAATTTGGACAACTTATTACCAGGAAAATAATTCAACTCCGATGCGGCAGTCCAAACCGCCTTCAAAGAGTTTATTGATTCTCGCCCCCATGTTTTTTATTAAAGGGATCAATGAACTACATATGAGATGGCAAAAGTGCATAGATAACAACGGTGCATACTTTGATTAATGAAATATATTTTACAAAAAAAAATTGACTTTATATTCCTCCCGTACAAAACGCCAATTTCGTATGTAAGTACCTAATATTTATAAAGATTTTAATATATTGTATGGCATATTTATTCAAATAATTTACATTTTTGCTAAAGATTTGAGTCAGAACCCTGCCAAACGGAAGTCTATAGTCTCTGTCTACCCATCTGAGTGACAGATGTGTGTTTATGTATGTATGATTAACATTTTTAATTTTACATACAATAACTATGACTACGGCGGAGCTCAAAAGGAGGTTAACATTTTTGGCTGGTATACTATAATTATCCGTTTTTATGTCCGCCCGTAGCATTTTAAACAAACGTTGAGTGTCTGCAAATGATAACTTAATCGATTTTTCCAAATTGCATATAATATATGCATGACCCCAGCATAATTTAATATGGTGAACAAGAGAACTTGCGACCCAAAAATAAAACTGAAGACTAGGTCAGTCTAAACAGAGACTAGCCATCTGCACAGGACAGGATTGAAGTGCCAGAATGTGTGCGCAAATACAAATGCACATCCTCAATCACATGTTTGCTTTCCGTTGCATTGCCGCCAACTTTCTGACTCTACACTGCTTCTGAATGTTTCTTGACAGAAACGTCCAATAATTGATTTAGAAAAACTTAATATCTATAGTTTCCAAATTCAAATAATTAATAAACATCCAAATTAATATTTTGTGTATATTAAATGTAAAAAAATATATTTGTTTGATTGTTTGTTCGCCTTTTATGCGTTTCTTATATAATTCATTCGATTACGGTGAACTTTGGTGATGTGCTACTAGTGTTACACATTCAAAAAATATTTAATTAACGAGGTAAATAATATTTACATAGTGAACAAACATAAAATGTCGAGTATTTAATGTCGAAAATATATTACTGACGACGCGATGAATAGCGGGTTAAATTTCAGGAACCGCTCATAAGTTTTGGTGAATGAAAACAAGGATAATGCAGTTAATGAATTATATCAAGCTCGCTCGATATATTTCGTATGAATTTCATATTCACTGTATATTAACTCATACTTTGTACATCGTGAGTGCAATAGGTAAGTGGATTTTAATCACAATGCTTTCCAAATATGGTCAGAATTTATTAGCTGTGCAATTCCAAGAACCTATTATTATATAGTGCCAATTCTACGTACTGCCTCATAGACATATGCATATTAAGCTGCGCTTAGTTTAGGACCCGCAGTTGCCTGTGTTTGTATAATGTTACTTTTGTTGTTAAGATAAATAAATGCATATTCGTATTTCCCGGGTATAGAGACTGCCTTGTAAAGTTTAAGGTTATATAGTGTCTGCATAGTTGTGATATAAACATGTTAATTATGTATATAAGAAGTCTACTGTAGCAGCGATTGTCATTTGGGTGACGACGTAAGAAAATCCGTTACCCCATTTGATCCCGTGGGTGTCGTAAGATGCGACTAAAGGATAAGCTAAATCATCTTATGGCTTTCGATAGGTGGTGTTATAACCATCTCGTGTACATCAAACGTAAAACACCGCGATAACATCTGGTACTGAAATTGTCAATCCAAATGCCTGGAGATTCGCCAACCCGCCTTACTAAGTGTTACGGCTTGAATGTTTCGCAATGTGTTTCGTGGGTGGTTTTGGGAACCAGAGAACAACCAGACCAAGGGCTGGCTAGCCCGATGATCCCAACCGGGAAGTAAACGAAAATAGCTTTAGAACTGGGTAGATAAGGCAAGGATACTCACAAGACAGGAGCACTCCTCGTGGTTATGGTGAAGTCTGTATATTTAGGCTGAAGTTCTCGTGTATACACAGATACCACACTTTACTTCGAATGTATATGGACACGAGCAATTGCACGATAGTCTTACAACTTATTTATTGAGTATTTTTAAACGAGCGGTAACGAACACGTTTTATGCGTGCGCAGCCATCTTGCTTCTTCTTTTCTCGACGACAGGTGGCACAACATTTTGAGTAGTGCGTATATGGGGGAGGCGGGAGGATAGGAAATACTTAGGAAAAGGAAGTTATATCGGGACTGTTCACAACATTCCCTCCCACCTGAAATCACCTAGGGATTTCACAAGACAACCATCGACCCGGCAGCTCTCCAGGTCCCCAGTTGCTCATAGAATATAAATTAATATAAACTAAATAGATATCTGAGCTAAGTTGTGCATTGATAACCTTAACTAAGCTACAAAAGAAAATCAAACTTAGTTAATTTAATTTTAAAATTAGAACTTACAATTAGCTTAATAAAACAATAAAAATAACATTCAATCAAGAGGAAGAGGGCAGACTTTGACTACTAGTCTTGTAAGTAAGCCTCTTTTGGTCTTTAAGGTCACAACCCGGATAATATTGTCCTTTCCGGGGTGGATTTGGACTACTCGACCTAGGCGCCATTCGTTAGGTGGTAGATTAGGCTCAATGATTGAAACGACTTGACCAATCTTAGGATGTTTGTGATCATCCTTAAACCACTTAACTTTTTGTTGAAGCGTATGTAAATAATCACTTTGCCAAATACGCCAAAAACTTTGAGAAAGCTTTTGAAGTAACTGCCAGCGTGTTCTAGGATTCATATCTTCAACGGACGGTTCTGGTAGAGCTACTAAAGGACGTCCTATAATAAAATGACCGGCCGTGAGAACATCAACTTCGCCAGGATCAGATGATAACTGACAAATCGGTCTTGAGTTCAGCATCGCTTCAACTTTAGTTAAAACTGTAGTTAGTTCTTCAAACGTCAGGACTTGTGAGCCTATGACCCTCTTGAGATAATATTTAGTAGATTTTATACCACTTTCAAAAATGCCTCCAAAGTGAGGTGCTGAAGGTGGATTTAATTTCCACGAGATTCCACGAGACGTTAATTGATCAGAAATATCCTGTTTTTTATCTATCAATAATTTAACCATTTCCTCAAGATATCGTTTAGCGCCTACAAAGTTAGTGCCACAATCTGTCACAATATGTTGACATATTCCACGTCGAGACACGAATCTGTCAAGGGCGGCTAGAAACGCTTCTGTGGACAGTTCAGATACGAGTTCTAAATGAACTGCTTTTACAGATAAACAAATGAACAAGCATATGTAAGCCTTACTGACCCGTGCGTTATGTCGTCTGTTTTCTTTTATAAGAAAAGGACCGCCAAAATCAATCCCTACCTGTTGAAAACAGTAACCTTGTTGAGATCTACAAGGTGGCAGGTTGCCCATAGACGGCTGATAGGGTATAGGTTTAACCCGAAAGCAAGTTACACACTTTGTTAAAATAGAACGAATAAGATTTCTAATTCCTAAAATCCAGAACTTGCGAACAATTAGTGATTGTAACGTGCGAGGTCCACAGTGCAAATACCGTTTATGATAATAGCTAATAATTAATTGAGATAAAATAGATTGTTTCGGTAACAAATATGGATGTTTTGTGTGCTCAGGTAAGTTAAAATTAGTAAGTCGTCCACCCACTCGCATGAGTCCTAGGTTATCAATAAACTAAGACAACTTTTGTAAGTATTTAGGTAGAGGCTTCTGCGCTTTTAATTTAGACATCTCTTGATTGAAGCTGCCCCGTTGGACATATTTAATAAGGTTAAGCAGAGAGCACTTTACCTCATTCTTAGTCAAGTGACCTTTCTCGCGTTGGTTTGGTTCTTTGCGCGAATTAGAAATGAAGCGAAAGACCCATGCCAATATTCGCTGTAGTCGCGATAAGGATGAATACCGATTTAATAACACCTTCATAATGTCTTTATCAGATTCCCGAGATTGAGCAATCAGAGTGCGTGTTCTCAACTCTGGCAACTCATCCTGGGGTTACACCGAATTTGAGCTGGCCAGTGATCTGGACCACTAAGCATCCAATCTGGTCCTGACCACCATCGCTTACAATTGACCAATTCTGCACACGAGAGACCTCGGCTAGGAAAGTCAGCAGGATTGTCCTGAGTCGAGACATGCCTCCAGGTAGAAGATTCAACTGCGTCAGTTATTTTAACTACTCGATGCGCAACAAAAGGTTTCAATTTGTATGGCTCTGTATTGATCCAAGCTAATACAGTTGAGCTATCAGTGTAGGCAACAATATGAGATATATTTATTTTCGAAATAAGTAAAATTTGCATGTGTTTGAGAGTACGTGATAACAAGAGCGCACCACACAACTCCAAACGATTAACTGTTAGAGGCTTAATCGCCACTTTAGATTTAGAAATCAAAAGAGAAACTTGTTTTTGATCATCGATACTTGATCGAAGATAGACACAGCATCCATATGCTTTGGTTGATCCATCGCAAACCCCAATCAGCTGGTGTGTAGCTGTTAAATCAATCACGGTTTTACGAGGGATTTTTATCGATTTTATATTAGACAAGTCAGACACAAATGAAACCCAATCGTTACACAGATTGGCGGGAATGATTTCATCCCAAGCCAATCCAATACGCCGCCATAAGTTTTGAAGAAGTAGTTTGGCTAAAAGAATAAAAGGTGAAAGCCAACCCAACGGATCATAAATACGAGCAACGTGGGACAGGATTGAATGTTTCGTAAACTCCACATTCACAGGAGAGACGGAGTAAGTGAAATAGTCTTCCGCAGGATCCCATTGAACTCCTAAAACCTTAAGCGTTATTGAACTATCATCAGAAAATGTCTTCGGACACTGACAATGTTCCATGGGTAACGATCGAAGAAATAAAGGGCTGTTACTGCTCCACTTACGCAAATCTAGCTGAGCACAATTAAGAAGATTAATTAAATCTTCTTTAAGCTGAGAGGCTGCTTCGACTGAGGAAGCACCTGTAGTAATATCGTCCATGTAAGTATGATGCCGAAGAGCTTCAGCTGCATGAGGAAACTGATCACCGTGATCTGCAGCTAACTGATGTAATGTTCGTATCGCTAAGTACGGCGAGCTTTTGACTCCGTTTGTGACCGTACGAAGTTCAAATTCTTGAACAGGCAAGGAAGGGGATTCACGCCATAGTACGTGTTGCCACACTCGATCCTCAGGCCTTATCAAGATTTGCCTGTACATCTTAGATATGTCACATGTAAAAACTATATTATGGACCCGAAATCCAGTAATAATGTCAACCAAATCAGCCTGTAACTTCGGTCCAGTATAAACAATATCGTTTAAAGATAGTCCTTTAGTCGTCTTGTGACTCGCATTGGATACAACGCGAAGTTTGGTCGTTATGCTTTCTGGACGAATCACACAATGGTGAGGAATGAAATATCTACCAGGTGTAATATCCTTTCCCACTGGTTGCATATGATTAAGCTGCTCATAATCACGCATAAAATCGTTATAAAGTGATTTAAGTTCTGGTTGTCGGCAAAGTTTTTTCTCAAGATTTATAAACTGCGACAAAGAACTATTATATGAGCCTCCCATATAGACAGACGACTGCGTCAATAAGATAGGGACTACATATCGACCGTCCGATTCCCTATAAGTTTGAGTGGAATACAGGCGTTCGACCTCCTCATCTTCTGGAGCAGGTATATGTTGATGAGGCGGTTCCTCGACTTCCCAAAATCGTTTCATCATCTTCTCCAATGAATTGGTTGAAGTAATTAATGAAGTGCCAACCGATTTTACCGGACTCTCCACATTGGTGGGTCCTGAGAGAACCCAACCAAAGACGCTATGTAAAGCAGCAGGATAGCCGGACTCTGGGTGAATGACACGGCCGTCATAGATGTGATGAAATACTTCAGCACCTAGCAATAAATCAACATCAGACAGTTTGTCAAAGTCACGATCCGCTAATACTAAGTGTTTATAACAGTCTCGAACCGCTAGAGGAATATCAGTGGTTGGCATTTTAGAAGTAATGTTATCGATGACTATAGGATTAATATCAAATTGTGGGTCATTCGAATCACACGGGCGTATAGAGCATTGAGTCACTCCCTTGACTTGACACACAGACTGTTGTCCAAGTCCAGCCACAGTTGTGGTGCATCGACGTAATTGAAAACCAAGTCTCTTTGCGCATTTCATAGTGATGAAGCAGTCCTGAGCGCCGCTATCGATGAGCGCTCTAACTTGATGGAACGTGCCATTAGAGTCCTGCACACGCACCATGCACGTCCCGAGCAGCACCACGCACGGGCCACGAGCCTCTCCCACGAATGCACTCGTGTTAGTGTGGGCGCTCCTCGAACCGGTGGTCACCGCGGTCGGTGATCGAACTTGGTTGTCGATGTGTACCAGAGTGTGATGATTACCACTACAGATAAAACATCTCATTTTTGAGACGCATTTATCAAGAGAATGTTTTCGTAAACAGTTAATGCATAAATTATTTTGTTTGACAATATTTATTCTAGCACTGGTGTCCAAAGATTGAAAGGTGGGGCACTTATAGATACTGTGTGCTGCGCCACAATAATAGCACTCTAGTGAAGCCAGCTGCTTCGAACTAGTAGGCTTAGACTGAGTAGTGAGCACGGAACGTTTCAGGTTCGGTGCCCGCGGTGAAACATTCTTGATCTGTTTACCGCCTAAAATTGAGAAGATCGGGCCCTAATGTCAACATTAGCATTTATTTCTAAAACTTTTACATAGTTTTGAAGAAACTGCATAAGATTTTGAAAAGAAGGAATTTCCGATTTATTTTCAGATTCGAAGCGGTGGCGCGTATCTGAGTCCAGTGCGCGAAACGCTGCGTTAAATAAAATAAAATCGCCTAAGTCGTCTAGCTCTAAGGCCTTAAGGGCATTGACTGACTCACAAAGAATATTAGTATATGTTTGTAAATCATTGAAATTAGGAGTTTTTAAATAAGGATAGTTATTTATTTGATCTAAATACGCCACACGCATATCTATTTTTTCTTTAGGAAACAATGCCAGTTTTAACGAATTATTTTTTTCCGTAAGCAGCACATATTCATCACGAATGTTCTCAATTTTAAGAAATCTAACTGATACTGAACTGGAGTCTTCCCGTATTTGAGTGGATAAATCGAAAAGTGTTTGAATAGAACGAAAAACATACTCTCGCTGTGACGTATAAAGTTTGAGTTTGATTTCTTCTTGCGACATGATTATAAAATAACAGCGAAAATTAAATATGAATGTTAAGTATAATTATTAACGACAGATATTTAAAACAAAATTTAAGTTTGTCAAAACTAAATTAACACTCAAATACTGAATTTAATGTTAACGTTTTTTAACTATTTGAATTAGATAACAATTAACAAACGACCCAACATTCATAGATATACAAGTATTTATACTTAAGTGCTATTATTCCAAGACCAAATGAATCATTTCCATAAACTGATTTAGTAATTTTTTCCAACAATAATTATAAAATACCCTCAAGTTATAATAATTTTCAAAGCGTAAGACTATCAATGCACATTCGAAATAAACTTAGCAATTATAACGCAACCAAATAAGATAAGTCTGCAGAGTTTGAGCAATACGAAACACTTCACGAGCATTCAAGTCTAGCAGGATTATAATTGAAACGAATAAGTTACTTTCAATTATAAGAAAAATAGATTGAAATATCAAAGTTTTCCTTAGAAATTGAACTTGATATTATCTTAATAAGGAGCGGACTGTATAAAAATATAAATCCATAGGTACCCGGATCGTATGGACCAGAAATTATGTTACGGCTTGAATGTTTCGCAATGTGTTTCGTGGGTGCTTTTGGGAACCAGAGAACAACCAGACCAAGGGCTAGCTAGCCCGATGATCCCAACCGGGAAGTAAACGAAAATAGCTTTAGAACTGGGTAGATAAGGCAAGGATACTCACAAGACAGGAGCACTCCTCGTGGTTATGGTGAAGTCTGTATATTTAGGCTGAAGTTCTCGTGTATACACAGATACCACACTTCACTTCGAATGTATATGGACACGAGCAATTGCACGATAGTCTTACAACTTATTTATTGAGTATTTTTAAACGAGCGGAACGAACACGTTTTATGCGTGCGCGGCCATCTTGCTTCTTCTTTTCTCGACGACAGGTGGCGCACCATTTTGAGTAGTGCGTATATGGGGGAGGCGGGAGGAGAGGAAATACTTAGAAAAAGGAAGTTATATAGGGACTGTTCCGAAGCCACAACACTGAGGAAAATACCCATGTCCAGCAGTAAGCTTCTACGAATACTTCTACATAGGCTGAAAAAAAAGTTATACTAATGGAGGCAAAAAAGTAAAAAAAAACAAGGCTGTAGTCATATTACCTTAAAATAATACATGTATATTGTAAAGTTATAAAAAAGTGATATTTAGTACCCTATGAAATTGAAGTTAACTTTTTATCTTTTTTTAAAGCGTCTTTTAAATATCTACCTTTAAGTAAAATATAATATATAATAAATACAACGAAGCTAAATATAAAATTTAAGAACGTATACATACATACGTGGAAGAGCCATGCTGCAGCTATATTAGTAGTATAATTGTAGCACGAATGGGTCGGCTCGACCGGGGAAAGACCACGCTTTCACAGAATACCAGCGTAAAATAGCAGCTTAATATTGCTGTGTTTCGTATGGTGAGTGAAGAGAACCGGAAACCCTTTTTACTGGAAAATAGACATTCCAACTTAGTCCTTACGGGTGACAATGCATCTGAATTTTGATTCGCAAACGAGGATAAATGTAGATGTCTATGGGTCACAGCAACCACTTACCATCAGGTGGACTGTGTGCTCGTTTGTCAACCTATTCCTATAAAAAAACGTTACTGTGATGCCTTTTAATTATTTTTTTTTGCACATCGCGATAAAACTCTCAGTACCATCTGTATACTTAGCGGTCCACTATTGTGCGATTTACTAGGCGTTTTCTTCCTGCAACACATCTGCAATTCCTTTGGTGTTAAATGTTAATGAATGGCGGTCGACACTCACCACACACCGCCACATAACCGTTTACCTCTCTTCTATAAAATTGATATTAATACGTAATAGAACACAATTCTGTAGCGAAAATCCTTATTATAAGTAAAAAGAATCGAGAAATAAGTCAAAGAAGTAGACTAGAAGTAGAATTAAACATATTCTGCACAGCGTTTTATAAAAAGGTGTTGCTTCTCTATTTTTAGATTACCAATCCATTCTATACTGTTTTTAACTAATTTCAGAAAAGAAAGAGGTTCTCAATTCGAAATTATGTGCTTTTTGTAATGTGTGTAAAGCGGTATTTTTGTAAAATATTGTATCGAATTTAGTGATTATTTTTTTTTAAAAAGCTATACTTCAGAGATACATAGCATATACTTTTATTTAGACGTTATTCTAAGTGTCACCTTCAAAATCTATATTTTTAATTAATAGTATTTGAACTTAGCTCATAAGAGCTTCAAGAGAGTCTAAATCTAATAAAATGTTTTGACTTTGGCTTTGATTTCGTCCAAGCTAGTAAGCAGTAGACAACATGTTGCTGAATTTTCTATAGTAAGTGTAGAGAAGCGGGGCATTTTATTGGTAAAGAATTATTTCACCTTAGTCATCAGGGCTCACAACCTATTTGCAAGTATTTTTATTTGTAATCGATGATCAATGTTGGTATCTATGGGACATAGCATCGACTTACTTGTCGCCTCCTTGTTTAAAACTCAAGAAGACTTGAATGCAGTGTAAAATACAAATGGGAAATCAAAATATAATTGCAATAACTTTTACGGTATTTGAATCCAGAACTTTCTTGTAACTTCGTAGGACGATAGTTTGATCAGCAGATCACTCGATAATCGGTTAACATCAAAAGGATTTGGCATACCTTAATTATATCAAACGAAATTAGTTATATCAAAGATGAGAAAATTAATTAACTAAACTGCAAGTGTATAATTAAAATGATCTGTTCCCTGGCTTAAACAACACGTCCTTGTCTCTCACAATCGCGTGCGCTATCACCGTCATGGCTAAAACCAGTATGACAACTCATTTTCTGCCTAGGAGCTCTTCTGGGCAGGTACCACTCTCTTACCTATTTCTGCCGCCAAATATTAGTGATCTTACGTATTTCTGCCGTTAAATAGTAGTGCTCTTACCTATTTCTGCCGCCAAATAGTAGTGCTCTTACCTATTTCTGCCGTCAAATAGTAGTGTTCTTACCTATTTCTGCCGCCAAATAGTAGTGCTCTTACCTATTTCTGCTGCTGGTGCTGGATATCTACTACACAAGGAATAATATGTCTTAATCTGGATGTTTATGTTGTGACTTAGATTCCACGCGCCCGAATATCCAACATTGCTAAGGTAGCTATTTTAGCGGAAAGTGTGCCTGAAACTGTAGGCAGTTTCCTCAGTAAACTTGTATTTACTAACTACTGTGTTCGTTAATGTATTCACGAAGCAGCGAAGTTTGGGGTTTACAAGTATCAGATTTTGTAATAGCTATGTCTGAAATGCATTTATATTCATGATACGAGTAGCACCTGAATTAAGACTAAAACTTCTTATTAATCTTATCTAATTAGCTATGTAAATTATTGGCATTATTTCTTTGCTTAATGTAAAAATTTCATCAGTATAAGTAAGCTACACATTTTACATACAATTACACACAAAATTTAATAATTAAATAAGCAAGAGGAGGCCTGTGCCCAGCTGTGGGACATATATGATATAACTCTACTTTACTTTTACTAATTTAAAAAAGTGCCCTCATCTGCCTATGAGCAGATAATACAACCTAAATGTATGTTCAAATATTCAAAATGCAAACGCGTTGTCACCTTCGACGGCTAACCTGTAAGATCATTAAAATATTTTCGTCACGCATCATACGAAACACACTAGCTTACTGCTGCTATTTTTCGTTAGCGTGAGATGACAGCTTGGTTTTTTCTTACCCTTGTTTCTCTTATCACTTTATTTTATTAATTTTTTGATCAGATAACTGGCCGCAATGTGTAATCCTTACTTGCTATCCCAGATGATTAATATGTTTTCAATTAGTTTTCCTATATTATATTTCTATTTTGTTATTCAAGAAACCAGAATTTTACAATTGGTTTGTATATTATTATGTATGTTATTAATATTGATTTTTTTAATAATAATGGTTATACTTTAGTAATTTTCCAGAAATTCCCAAAGGTGGCAAAATATGGGATGAAAATTTTAATTTAACTATAAGACGTCATTGAAATTTTGATATTCCATAGTTCACTCAAAAGGGTTAAAATAACTTTTAAAGGAAACTTTTTATTCAATATATTCTAATTATAAATAATATTTATTGAAAGTTACTATTCTGTTTAATTTACTATTGGTTCGGAAAAAAAAACCTCTGTCCTGGGAAGAACCAATCAAAAACCCAGCGGGACTTCAAAAAAAATAACAGCATTCACTTTTAGATACACAATCAACAACACAAAACAAATTAGAAATAGCTTGGTAGCTATCTGACGTCATTCCCAAGGGTTATTATCTAAACATAATCGACAAGTGAAGCTGGCTGCCTGGATCGCTCGCTAAGACGAGACTAGGCCGAAACGCATATAATATCTTATTTACTTTTAGTATTTGTACTGATTTTAAAGATAACATGTGCGGAGTGGGCTTAGTCCACGCTGGCCTTTTTATACTTGTCATCCATAAATTCCTTAATATAATAATCGTAATAACTAACCCCTTTTATACAAACTTTGTGTAATAAAGTTTTAGAACTAATTAAAAGTAAAAGCCGTCTCCAAACAACTATATATACATACAATTAATCCAATTTACGATATACTTCTTCTTCTTTTTCAGCCAGTAAAAGACAGACATGACTAAGCGAGAAAGCTCGCGTTGTAGGGATTATTTTCCTTAATCTTACAATATACATGGTGCTGCATTTCGTTTAAAATAAAAGTACAATTTATTTTGTTTTTTTGACATAAGAACAACGCTAACAATTTTTAACGGAATTAAAAAAACGGAGGTGGTACTCAATTCGACTGTATTTTTTTACGTGTGCTACCTCAGAGCTTTTTCCTAGGTGACCCGATTTTGATGATTCTTCTTTTATTTGAAGGCTGGTGCTTATGTTTTCTTTGTATTGCCATATAAATTTGATCAAGATCTCACCAGCAGTTTTTGAGTTATCTTTAATAATGCGTAAGTTGACTTCTACTATATTGATGATGTGCTCATTTTATTTACATTGAAGTCGGTTGTACATTTTTCTTTAATTTTACCACTTGTGTAAAAATTAAAGTAGATAAGATTAGATAAGATGATTTATTTGTTAGAATATGGTACATTTAAGCTGTTACAGAATAATTCAGATCCTTAATTTTCTGCAGTATCCTGCGTACAAATGTTTTCAGACATATTATGTTAGAATTTAATAGAAAACCAAGACATTAATTATTACAGAATACAAATATACTTACAGCTATACTTAAGGAGACTAAATAGCATCTATATAAAAACAAAAATGTCAATCAATTAATTCATTATATTTTTTAGTTAAAACATGTTAACATTTATTTAAAAGAAATTTATATAATTTACTTTTAAATATTCCTAAATTCATTTTTTTAAATAATCAGGCATTTTTTTGTAAACAAATTGCCATACAATATAGATTTTTTGAGTAAAGTATTCTTAAAAAAGTAAAGTATTCTTAAAGTAAAGTATTCTTTAATTTTAATTTCTTAAATTTTAATTTTCGAGTATTCTTTGCTTTGGTACACACAATTTATGTATGTTTCGATTAGTCCTGATTTTAACTTCGTTTTGCTTTTCAAATAAATTACTATTTTTGCGAACAAAGACACAAATGTCGTAAATATATAATGCTAATTGGTGTGCTCCACAAAAAGACCTTACACATTTATTCTGCCAGCGAGAAGCTCTAATTAAATCGACAGAATTACCCCAAATTATTAAGCTGTAACGTACGATCGAAGAAACATATCCATGATAGGCAGAAAGTGCGCCCTCTATGTTAGCCACTCTTCTTAAACGATATAAAACAAAGACAAATTTATCTAACTTTCTACATAGTGCGACGCTTCATAATTATTATTAATAAATAATAATTAAATTTATTATAAAGACATTTAAAAATGTCTTTCAAATTTCTACATAGCGTGACGCTTTATAATTATTATTAATAAATAATAATTAAATTTATTATAAAGACATTTATATTTTAAACAATTCAAATGCAAGTAGTAAGCTTAAAGTTCAAATATATTCATTTGGAATATTGAATATTATAGTATTAGTAAACGCATACATTGTCTCTAAAATAACTCTAAATTTATTAAAATTCTGCTTAAAATATTCAAAATGGCATCATATAAATACAAGTCGGTTATATTGCAATAATAAAGATAAATAACATTTGTAATATAATAGAACAAATGCATCAAAATTTTCTAATTTGATGAAAGTGTTCTTGTAATGTTCCCTTTTATTAGGGCGTTGCCGGAGACACATACCCAAGGATGTACATATACAACGTGTCCCAAAATTCAACAATAAGCCAACACCGGAGGATAGACCTGCCCCGGACTAATCGGGGAAAAAAAGAAAAAAAATATATCCCAATTATACTTTAAGTTGTATAAAAAAATGAAATTCTTCAGAAATTGAGACCGTTTATGATATTTTTCACTACCATGACCACAATTTTTTAATTTTATTTTTTCTTTTTTTTATCGGCAACCTGAATAGTACTAATATCTACCACAATTCTTAAAAACTCCAGAATAACTCTTGTTTTATCACGAAAATTAATGAAACTTATTTTATTCCCTAAATTTTTTGAAGACTTTTACTTTTAACCAAAATTAACTTATCGTGGTGTAAAAAAAAGTATGAACACTAGTATGGCAAGTTTTTTTAAAAATCGACGCAACTTACCTACATTCCAAAATGGTATAATACTCTAGGAAAACAAGTTATAAAAAATATGGGCCTATTATTTCTAAACAGGGGCCAAATTCCTTAAATTGTAATTGTTAGTAATCACTTTTACTACATGCTCAAAATGGGTTCCTATTACAATTTCTAGGAATTCGAATGGGGCATTAATACCTTAGATGTTAGAGAGAGAGAGAGAGATAGATAGAGATATTTACGTTAAAAAGAGACAACAACAGGGCAGGTAGAGAAGCTGTTATTATTCTCAGCAAGTCGGTTCAGTACGCTCTACTCCTTTGTTTACTGCGCACCGTTCTCAATTCAACTTACGTGGCGCTCGTACATACTATCGACTTTTGGCTTGGCTTTTTGGACTGGAATCGACCTGCAAACTTAACTGACCTGGCATTATTTGGACTGGAAGTGATCTGCAAACTGAACTGACCTGGCATTATCTTGGACTACCATTGTGTGTTTTGTGATTTAGAGTTCTGGCGCATTTTGGACTGTTTGGCGTTTAACATGCCGCAACCGTACACACCACAGGAATACGCTAATATGCATTTAATCTATGGAGAATGCCGATGTAATGCTAACGCTGCTAGCAGACTGTATCGAGAAAGATACCCAAATGCTCAAAAATATCCTGATTATCGAGTGTTTATTAATGTGCATCAATCGTTTTCGGAGGGTCGTATGCCATCCAATAGGAGAAGCGCTGGAAGACTTAGATTGGATCGTGATGAAGAAGTTCTCAATGAGATAGAAAATGACTCGACACTTCTGTACGTGCCATAGAAGAAGCTACAGGAATCCCGAAAAGTTCTCCACATCGAATATTAAAACGTCACAAGCTTCACCCATATCACTACAGGCGTGTGCAGACGTTATTACCGCGGGACTATCAGCTACGGGTCGCATTTTGCCGTGTAATGCTGCAAAGGCACAGTGAAAATCCCCACTTCCTAGACAAAATTCTATGGTCGTATGAAACAACGTGCAAGAAAGATGGGTATTTAAATCTTCACAACCTACATAGTTGGAGTAATGAAAATCCACACTTGATGAGACAAGACAAATCCCAATATCAATTCAAGGTTAACCTATGGACCGGCATATTAAATGGAAAAGTAATTGGGTCCTTTGAGTTACACAGAAACTTAGATGGCAATAGTTATTTAAACTTTTTACAAAATGACTTGCAAGAATTGTTAAACGACGTGCCCTTAAGTGATCTTCAAAACATGTGGTTCCAAAATGATGGTTGCCCAGCACATTATGCCCGTCCTGTGCGAGAATATTTAAATCAAGAGTATCCAGGGCGTTGGATCGGGCGACTTGGTCCTATCTTATGGCCACCCCGTTCACCCGATTTGAACCCCCTGGACTTCTTCTATTGGGGTTGTCTTAAAAACAGGGTCTACTCAAAACCCATTGTGACATTGGACGAGCTTCGTCGAAATATCACTCAGGCTGCTGATTACATTAATAGCAGAAAATATGCAAGACATATAAAACGATAATTTTTAAGGCGATGTCGTGCATGTATTAATGCTGGTAGCAAACAGTTCGAACATTTCCTATAATGTTAATAACTTAATAAATTACACGTGAAACTGTTTGTACCATTTGTTTTGAAATATTAAACATTTTTCAAGAACTAATACTTTTATTACACCCGACCGTCATTTGGCCCCTGTTAAGAAATAATAGGCCCATATTTTTTATAACTTGTTTTCCTAGAGTATTATACCATTTTAGAATGTAGGTTAGTTGCGTCAATTTTTAAAAAAACTTGCCATACTAGTGTTCATACTTTTTTTACACCACGATAAGTTAAATTTGGTTAAAAGTAAAAGTCTTCAAATTTAGGGAATAAAATAAGTTTCATTAATTTTCGTGATAAAACAAGAGTTATTCTGGAGTTTTTAAGAATTGTGGTAGATAGCAATACTATTCAGGTTGCTTATAAAAAAAAAGAAAAAAATATTTAAAAACTTGTGGTCATGTTAGTGAAAAATATCATAAACGGTCTCAATTTCTGAAGAATTTCATTTTTTTTATATAACTTAAAATATAATTGGGATATATTTTTTTCTTTTTTTCCCCGATTAGTCCGGGGCAGGTCTATCCTCCGGTGTTGGCTTATCGTTGAATTTTGGGACACGTTGTATATGGGGTGGTCGGCTAACCGACTGCTAGTACTAAGGTTGCACAATGACTAGACCTACATTAGGGACTTATAATAGTAAGGCCTAACGAACCAAAGCATTAATATAGAAGGTATCTATGATGCATAAGCATAATGATAGTATAGTTATGACTTGAAGTCCCATATGAATAAAACATACAATAGTATGGTCTATGAAATAAAGCAAATATGTGGAAGGTCTTAAATATGTAAAAGCGTTATATTGAAAGAAATGAGACTTGAAAAGGTTTATTATAGTGGCGTGTAGGTTGTTTCACAGCCTCCGAGACCGAGGTAAACTTGGACTCGCTAACCGATGTGTCCTAGACATATCATCTTAGTGTAAGTGGTAAGCGGGTTTGTTGTAGCAATACGACTTGCCCGTGGACATCGCACACCCCTACCGTTTGTGGGCGGCGTCTTAGCGCATAGCGTCATGATGACACGTCGGCTATCTTTCGGATTAGGGTGAGTGTGTTTGGTAGTACTTTTAAGTGCAGCAAGCATACTCAACTCCATGTCTTAGTGCAATAGCGCTATGATACGTGGAGTTTTGGCTTCGGTAGGGAGCGTGTGGGTGTGTTGTGAGGGGGCGCCATCCGTATGATAGTTACTGCTACTTGCAGTATTGCGACTTGTGATGGATCTGCGGGTGTGCTACACCTGATTCGACGCATCTTGTGGTTCTGGTCGATGGAGGGATGCGGGTGGTGATGTCTGATGGGACTGTATGGGAGACCTTGGGATGGCGTAAGCTCGACGATAGTCGTATTGATGCTTGTTACGTTCTGCAGCATTGCGTCTTTGCGATAGTTGATTGGCGGGTCGCTATTCTCAATGGCGCTTCCTGCGTCTTGGTTTGACTCACAACCTAAGTAGCTTTGACCAAGTCGGGTCCCTTCATTGCGGGACTGCAGACTGTCTGTCCTCCATGATGTTTTATATAACAACATAATAATTATATCTCTATAAAGTTCCCACCTTTGAAAGATTGAAGGCAACTTGTTGGTGGGTGAGACAATCATGATCGGTAAATGCATATACTCAACGTCAGTGACACAAACCCTTTCTGATGGCGAATTATTACTATTATCTTATAACTGCCTATTGGCTATATCTGCCATAGTATTGGATGGTGGAGCATATGTGTCGAACTTATGCGGGTGGTAGCTGGGGGGAGAATCTGAAGAGGCTCTCAAGACTACGGCCGAAAGCCGCGCAACGTGGGACCCCATTCCCTAGAGGTGAGCGGTAGACTCATGACACGCTCTGCGGCCAATTGGCCGTGCTGACCAAGCAATTGGTGGTGATACCTTACACTTACATCACGTCTGCAGAAACGGCGGTCTGGCAGGTGGTGGCGCTCACGGAGGGCTTTTTATGGCCAGTGTGCCTATTGTTATCTAACCAGTGTGACGTACATTCACAGTGGCTGGATTTGATCGTATTATGTATGGCGTTTACACGCATTGACATGCGCGACTTCGGTCGATGTTTGTGTTTACGCACTATCAAGGGGCCAAGTCCTCTTTTACTGGTTCGCCAGTTATTTTGCTGTGGACTACGGTCCAGTTCCCAACTTAGCGTACCCTTCGGGGGGAGCGCATTAAAATGGTTGGCGCTCACCTTGCACGGCGTGTTCGGAACCGTGTGCCTCCTCCACATTTTTTTTAAATGTGGGAGAGCGAAGCCCTTGTATCTGGTATTTGATATAAATATTGTGAGCCTTTTCCAAGCGGGAAGGGGTTAATCAATACGGAATTGTACTGTTGTGAACCAGATACAAGTGGAATAGTGACAATTTATTGTTCTTAACTTTTTGAGCTCTGTCTTCGTGAGCGGGGTTCTTTAGCTTATAAGACGCTACCAACAGCTTTCGATTGCTCTCGTGAATATTCATTCTTCTAAGATACACCTAAAAAAACTAAGTTACTATACAAACACGACGTAAATAAGGGTTCTAACTAAGACGATCACGCCATAAATTTATTAAACGGCCTATATTTAAACCTTTATAAAGATCAATATATGGTTAATATACTGGTCACGTAAATTATATATATTTATATATCTTATAGATATAGATTCTAAAGAAATACAAGTATAAGTATATATAGAGAGGGGGGGTCGTTACAATAGGTTATCAATATGTGTCTTCCAATTGTAGAACTTGTCTATTGTTATACCTAAGACGTTGGTATGGTCAACTTCTTCGATGACAATTTTCCAATATTCGATTTTAAGTGGTGCTTGTTTGCTATTATATGTCTGAAATCTTATCATTTTAGTTTTTCCGATGTTAAATTGTAAATTATTATGCCTTAACCAATCTATTATTTTTTCTATAGTACTATTTATTTCGTATTCGTAATCAAAAGGTTTATTATTATTTTCAGTATTAATGGTAATATCATCAGCATACAGCACACAGTTATATTGGAAAGATCATTTATGTATATTATGAATAATAGAGGTCCTAGTATACTTCCTTGCGGCACTTCGCGTTTTTTTTTTTGCGACATTGTGATCTAAAATTTTTTTACGGTGTCCAGAGTAGCTTGATATCTCAGCGTACTGTTTAGGTTGACTTAAATAATCTTCTATTAATTTTAGTGCATTATCTCTTATACCATATGTGTTGAGTTTGTGTAACAATAATTCGTGGTTAACAAAGTCAAATGCCTTTGATATATCGATAAAAATGGATGTAATAGGTATGGATGTATAGTAAAGATAAGATTTCATATTTTGTATGATAAGCCAATAATAAGCAATAAGCAAAATAATAATAATATGACACTGTGTTGAAACATTATAGGGGGAAATTCTAATTCTAATAATCGTTTCTCCCTTGACATTTACAAATAAGGGTTAGGTTATAAAAAATACTTCAAATGCTGCCTTAACATTACACTATCGGACGTATTAGCCTCACAATCAGTATATTCCTTATCTTAGACTCACTAAGAATATTCTAAAATTAATAACTTGTTTATTATATAAATAGACACTGCTGGGCCCGAAACAGGCAAACTATGAGAGTAACAGTTCCACAAATAACTTTATATAGTGTTCATCGCCATATGAATAAACAACGAACAGTGCAGCAGCATTGTGCAAGTTTCTGTATAACTTTATTTTAAAGTTAAAACAACTGGCCACTACGGTAACCACGATATGACAAAAATAATATAAACTTTTGAATTATTCTACATTTCCATTACAATTTTGATGCACAGTGAAATGAATAGTATTGTCTGAGAACTTGAATTATAATACAGTTTTGTACATAAAGATACTTATGTGTTTTGATAGTAGTTAAATAATTATAAAGTTTTATCCCTTGAAGGGAACACAAAATGAATGTCTTTAGTGTATAATATAATTCTTTTTGTGTCCAGGCACTTATAAAGTATGCTTGTGAGTACCATTAAAATTCAAAATTAACGTTGCTTAAAAATAAGTTACGGTAAAAAAGATCATACGCTATTGAGTTTTTTTTATCTCTAAACTGTAACAATATGGAATACCTAGTGTTTCATTACTAATATTAGGGACTATAGTGGACTGTATGATTTTACTATTGCAAATGGACTGTATTGATTAATTAACTGAATGATGTTGAGGTATACTACGCTAGGGGCTGCTTAAAGGAAAGATGGTACTGTAGACTATACTGTATTCAATATTTACAAATGCGGCACTAACAAACAATAATAATTATATATATACAGAGGGGACTCTTCACTCTTCAATCTTCAATGGAGTATCTCTTGATTTCTCTAGATTTCTTCGCTTGCTGTTGTCTTCGAGTTCCGCATCCGAAATGAACAGCTCACAGACCAGAACGCCCTTCTTATATCTCGCAAGAGAGCGTCTCAGTATGTGAGTAGCGTCGTGAGGTGATGCCACGCGCTGATTGGTCAGCGACATCACATGATCTGCTAGCGGTGTGCGGGGTGCGCGGGGCGCAACGGGGTATGAAGGGCGGCGGCTCCCCTCGCCGTCCGTAGCAACTAATATTATGTCATTATAATGATAATTCGCAATCATCGATATTTATTTAAAATCCTTAATAACCTCATCAATTTTAAACATGTATTTCGAAGTCTGGTAAAGGATGCCAACATAATTATTAATTATATTAATTATTGCGATAAACTCTACGCTAACTTAAAACCCCTTTCTAAAGTTATGGGAGGCCCAGCAGTGGGATACAGGCCGCTATTTTTTACAACTAAAAAGGTTTCCGATTTGTTGTATTCTCTGGAGATTAACATAAAATTTTCAATAGTTTGTAAATACTGGTTCTCTGTTTTCTTTGGACTAGAACATAGCAGTGGCTAAACTACTCATGGGATTTAATAAGTAAAAGGGAGGTACAGCCAGTACAGGTTAATAAGTAAAAAGGAGCTGGCAGGAAATGTATAATTAATCCAAATAAAAATATATAAGTAGGGTTTTTTTTGTTGAAATGAATAGAAATAAGCGGATTCGACCACTTGTGATATTTGTCACATTATAGAAGATGTCCAACATATGCTAGCAGAATGTGTCAAGTATCAAAGGGAAAGGGAGGTTCTGGTGCAAAAATTTAATATTAATTTGTGTGAAACGTGCTTTTTTTTATAGGCTAGGATGGCAAACGAGCACACAGTCCACCTGATGGTAAGTGGTTTCTGCGGCCCATAGACATCTACATCTATCCTATATTACAAATCAAAATGCAGATGCATTGTCACCCGTGAGGACTAAGATGGAATGCCTCTTTTCCAGTAAAAAGGGTCTCCGGTTCTCTACACTCACCATATGAAACACAGCAGTATTAAGCTGCTATTTGACGCTGGTATTCTGTGAGAGCGTGGTCTTTCCCCGGTCGAGCCGACCCATTCGTGCTACAACTATACTACTAATATAGCTGTAGCATGGCTCTACCACGTATAAATTTGTGTTGGTTTTTGAGTATATTTGGGAAGCCACACTCAGCGGTAGCAAAATCGTTATTTTCCATATTCTTACCACATTGATTCCCTCTTTCTAAATACTTAGGATTTGTGTAACAGGAAAAAGGTATGTTACGATAAGGCTAACATATCCTTGTAGGCCTTTTTAAATATAGATAGATAGTAAAAAAGTGGGGTAGTAACGAAATATCTTACGTTTTTATTTCCTAAAACAATTTCTTAATATAATAAAAAATAAAATAAATTATAAAGACATTTAAAAATGTCATAGAAATTATATTTTAAACAATTCAAATGCAAGTAGTAAGCTTAAAGTTCAAATATATTCATTTGGAATATTGAATATTATAGTATTAGTAAACGCATACATTGTCTCTAAAATAACTCTAAATTTATTAAAATTCTGCTTAAAATATTCAAAATGGCATCATTTAAATACAAGTCGGTTATATTGCAATAATAAATATAAATAACATTTGTACGAGGGTGGATTGAAAAGTACTCGGCCTAACCAAGAAAATAAACACATACTAAATCAGTTATATATTTTTTTTATTTTTCTACATAATCACCATCAAGTTCAATACACTTTTGCCACCTCCCCTTCCAAGCATTTAGATTTAAAAAATGATTCTTCCTTAGAGTCAAAATATGCGTCTACAGCTGCTTTGACCTCGTCGTTTGTCGAAAATCTTTGACCTCCCAAGTGCTTTTTTAGGTTAGGGAACAGAAAGAAGTCTGATGGTGCCAGATCAGGTGAATACGGCGGATGCGGTAACAGTTCAAAGCCACAGTTGTGAATTTCAGCCATTGACTGTACTGACGTGTGAACACGGGCGTTATCTTGATGAAACAGGACTTTTCTTCTGAGCATTCCTCGACGTTTTTCTTTTATTTCCTCTCGTAAACGACGTAATAAGGTACAGTAGTAATCAGAGTTTATAGTCTGACCCCTTTCAAGATAATCAATCAAAATTACACCTTTCGAGTCCCAGAATACTGAAGCCATCACCTTATTTGCTGACAAAATCGACTTAGCCTTTTTAGGGGGTGGTGAACCAGGTCTTTTCCACTGTTTTGATTGTTGTTTTGTTTCCGGTGTACAGTAATGAACCCATGTTTCGTCTATAGTAACAAAACGATTCAAAAAATCATCTGCATCGGCTACAAATAACTCCAAACAGTCGCGTGAAATAGTCAATCGCGTCCTTTTTTGTTCAACTGAAAGCAGTCGCGGAACCCACCTCGCAGACACCTTGTGGAAACCCAACTCGTTGACAATGATGTTTTGAGTTCATTCATAAGAGATGCCTATAATCTCGGATATCTCTATAATTTTTAATCTGCGGTCTCCCATTATTAAATCAAGTACTTTTTTAATATTTTCGTCAGTAGTTGACGTCGAAGGCCTTCCAGAGCGGGGTTCATCTTTCACACTCTCTCTACCACGATTAAATTCTGCTATCCATTTTTTGACGGATGAATATGACAGAGCACAATTGCCTAATGTACTGACCATGTCATCATGGATGGCTTTTGATGATAGCCCCTTCTTATGGAGGTACTTAATGACGGCACGCTGCTCGATTTGCTCCATTCGCGGAAATTATGTCCGATTACTTTGTTAATAAATTTATAAAATCACAACTAATTATCGCACACGTTTCGAACTTCACACAATGAACTAGTCTGAACTGAACTAAATAATATGGGTAGATTTGATTTTTAGAATTGAATGGATCTGTGTTAGGCCGAGTACTTTTCAATCCACCTAGGTAATATAATAGAAAAAATGGATCAAAATTTTCTAATTTGATGAAAGTGTTCTTGTAATGTTCCCTTATATTAGGGTGTTGCCGGAGACACATACCCAAGGATGTACATATACAACGTGTCCCAAAATTCAACGATAAGCCAACACCGGAGGATAGACCTGCCCCGGACTAATCGGGGAAAAAAAGGAAAAATATATATCCCAATTATATTTTAAGTAATATAAAAAATATGAAATTCTTCAGAAATTGAGACCGTTTATGATATTTTTCACTACCATGACCACAATTTTTTAATTTAATTTTTTCTTTTTTTTATAGGCAACCTGAATAGTACTGCTATCTACCACAATTCTTAAAAACTCCAGAATTACTCTTGTTTTATCACGAAAATTAATGAAACTTATTTTATTCCCTAAATTTTTTGAAGACTTTTACTTTTAACCAAATTTAACTTATCGTGGTGTAAAAAAAAAGTATGAACACTAGTATGGCAAGTTTTTTTAAAAATCGGCGCAACTAACCTACATTGCAAAATGGTATAATACTCTAGGAAAACAAGTTATAAAAAATATGGGCCTATTATTTCTAAACAGGGGCCAAATTCCTTAAATTGTAATTGTCAGTAATCACTTTTATTACATGCTCAAAATGGGTTCCTGTTACAATTTCTAGGAATTCGAATGGGGCATTAATACCTTAGATGTTAGAGAGAGATAGATAGATAGAGATATTTACGTTAAAAAGAGACAACAACAAGGCAGGTAGAAAAGCTGTTATTATTCTCAGCAAGTCGGTTCAGTACTCCTTTGTTTACTGCGCACCGTTCCCAATTCAACTTACGTGGCCCTCGTACATACTATCGACTTTTGGCTTGTCGTTTTGGACTGGAATCGACCTGCAAACTTAACTGACCTGGCATTATTTGGACTGGAAGTGATCTGCAAACTGAACTGACCTGGCATTATCTTGGACTACCATTGTGTGTTTTGTGATTTAGAGTTCTGGCGCATTTTGGACTGTTTGGCGTTTAACATGCCGCAACCGTACACACCACAGGAATACGCTAATATACATTTAATCTATGGAGAATGCCGATGTAATGCTAACGCTGCTAGCAGACTGTATCGAGAAAGATACCCAAATGCTCAAAAATATCCTGATTATCGAGTGTTTATTAATGTGCATCAATCGTTTTCGGAGGGTCGTATGCCATCCAATAGGAGAAGCGCTGGAAGACCTAGATTGGATCGTGATGAAGAAGTTCTCAATGAGATAGAAAATGACTCGACACTTCGGTATGTGCCATAGAAAAAGCTACAGGAATCCCGAAAAGTTCTGTACATCGAAAATTAAAACGTCACAAGCTTCACCCATATCACTACAGGCGTGTGCAGACGTTATTACCGCGGGACTATCCGCTACGGGTCGCATTTTGCCGTGTAACGCTGCAAAGGCACAGTGAAAATCCCCACTTCCTAGACAAAATTCTATGGTCGTATGAATCAACGTGCAAGAAAGATGGGTATTTAAATCTTCACAACCTACATAGTTGGAGTAATGAAAATCCACACTTGATGAGACAAGACAAATCCCAATATCAATTCAAGGTTAACCTATGGACCAGCATATTAAATGGAAAAGTAATTGGGCCCTTTGAGTTACACAGAAACTTAGATGGCAATAGTTATTTAAACTTTTTACAAAATGACTTGCAAGAATTGTTAAACGACGTGCCCTTAAGTGATCTTCAAAACATGTGGTTCCAAAATGATGGTTGCCCAGCACATTATGCCCGTCCTGTGCGAGAATATTTAAATCAAGAGTATCCAGGGCGTTGGATCGGGCGACTTGGTCCTATCTTATGGCCACCCCGTTCACCCGATTTGAACCCCCTTTTTTTTTTTTTTATGCGGATGGAAAATCATCAAATAACGCCTTTCGCTCTGGGTGGAGCGGAAGGGAGTGTCAGACTTTTACTGACTAAAAACCATCCGTGTTCCTTCAGTGCCCTTTCGTTCCGGAGCCGCGGTATCTCTTTCAAACAGCCCGCAGCCCCGGCAGGCGTCGGCCCTTGCGGACCCCTTCACGATGCTGACAGCTCTTTGAGGCGCGCGTGGAACAAAACGCGCCGTCGACACGGCCTGTCGTCGTTAGACGGACGGACGGCGAGCTACCCATTGCTCGCCATCCACAGGCCCGCGCCTACGGTGGCCGGGGGCCACGACGTAGCCCCCGACGCCCGGGGCGTCTCCCGCGGCGGCCGGGAAGGAAAGCTGCTGCTCTCTCCTTCTCCCGCTCCGCCACCTCCTTCGCTAGCATCACTGCTTCGCAGAAGGTGGTGACGGCATCCCATTCCGTCTCGCTCCGGACCATGGCTTCGACCAGGGCCGGACGCGAGAGGTCGCCGCCGCCTATCGCCGCTACGAGGACACGGCGGTGCTCCGCCCAAGCAGGGCACACCTCCACGGTGTGCTCCACCGTGTCCTCCGGTCGATCCTCGCAGTGGGAGCACCCGGGCATTTCCTCCCGCCCGATTCGGTGCAGGAACCTCCCGAACACACCGTGTCCGGTGAGGACCTGCGTCAGGCGGAAGGTGAGGACGCCGTGGCGTCTCTCAAGCCACTCCTCAAAGAGGGGTCTTATCGCCGCTATAGTGGCGTGCCCAGCACGGGGTTGCGACAGTCGCTCTCTCCATGTCGCCATGAGATCATGCCGGAAGTCTGTCCGCTGCGCGACAACTTGCCGCGGCAGCGGGGTTTCCCCCCGGCATAGTGCCTCCGCACGCCATTCGTGTAGGCGCGCGAGGACTATCGCCTCCAGATCCCATGGCGGCAATCCGGCAAGGAGGCTCGCCGCCTCGCGGGAGATCGTGCGGTAGCCGCGAACCATCTTTACGGCAACCACCCTTTGGGGCGCGTTTAGGTGGTGGACGGCAAGCCGCGCCAAACCACGCGCCCACACCGGGGCCCCGTAAAGGGCCATGGACCTCACGATCCCCGCGTAGAGCCTCCGGCAGGAGGCGTTTGGCCCCCCCAGGTTCGGCAGGAGCCGCCTGAAGGCAGCCCCGGTCCGTTCCAGTTTGGGAGCCAAACGTCGGAAGTGCTCAACGAAGTTCCATCGGCCGTCGAGGACGAGTCCTAGGTGCTTCAACGTCGACTCGACGCCGATGGATACCCCTCCTACCATCACTGAGGATCCAGGTGGTGGCCTGTTCCGAGGACCATGGAAGTGCATGGCCTCGGACTTGTGCAGAGCCACCTCGAGACCCAGTTGCCGGATCCTCTCAACGACTATCGCAACCCCGCGTGTCATAGTTTCCGCCGCCGCCTCGTACGACCCCCCTTGTGCCAGTACCAGCGTGTCGTCAGCGTAGCAAACTACGCTGACGCCGGTAGGGAGGTCGGCGTGCAGCACCCAGTCGTAACCGATGTTCCACAGGGGCGGCCCCAGAACCGAACCCTGTGGGACACCGCACGACATCTCTCGCCGGTTCCACTCACCGTTTCGACCGGGGTAGATGACGGCCCTGTCCGTCAGATAGTCCCCGACTATACGACGGAGATAGGTCGGCACCCGGTGATACCGGAGTGCCTCCCTAATGCAGCTCCAGGGCATGGAGTTGAAGGCGTTGGCGATGTCGAGAGACACCGCCAAGACAACCCCCCCCCTGGCCACTGCATCCCCCGTCGTGAGGGCTCTCACGCGCATGATGGCGTCCACCGTAGAGCGCCTCTTGCGGAAACCAAACTGGTGTTCCGCAAGATCCGGCCCCGTCCCCGCAAGGTGCTCGGCGAGGCGGTTTGCAATTACTCTTTCAAAGAGCTTGCCCACCTCGTCGAGCAGCACCACGGGCCGGTATGCGGACGGAGAGTCCGCAGGGCGCCCCGGCTTCCGAATGAGGACCAGCTTCCCCGTCTTCCAACGAAGCGGGAATTGGCCTCTCTCCAAGCATGCGCTTAGGAGCCCCTCCAGTCGGGGCCCGAGAGCCTCCGAGGCCAGGACCCAGGCTTTGCCAGGCAAGCCATCGGGTCCTGGGGCGGTATTCCTGGCCTTGAGCCTACGTACCGCCACTCTCAGGTCTACCCCGGTCCCTTCCGGGATGTCGTCGTCGTCGTCCTGGTGGTCGGCTTCCGGCACCGCAGGTGGCGGAGCCATAGGCGGGGGCGGATGTTCCCCGCGCGCAGGGAACAGAGCGCTCACCACATCCTCCACGAGCTGAAGCCGGAGACTCTGCGTCAGCGGGGGGGCCCAGGTGCGGAGTTTATCCCGCACCATCTTGTAAGGGCGCCCCCACGGATCTCTATCGAGAGTCTCCAGCATCTCCTCACGGGCCCGATCCCGGGCCCGCAGGACAGCCTCCCGGAGGGCGGTCTTCGCCGCTCTGTATCCTTCGTACAGCTCCGCCTCAATGGCTGCCGCATTCAGTGGACGAATGCGGAGCCTGCGATGTCTGGCGTACAGGTGCCGCGCGGCGACACACGCCTCGCGCAGAGACGTCAGCTCACGCGACCACCAATACACCTGACGCCGGGCGCTTCCTGGCCGGACGCGGGGCATTGCCACGTCACATATCTCGGACATGGCCTCCTGGAACCACCCTGCCTCATCATTGACGTCGGCAGGCCTGTCCGGTGATGACACCCAGGCCTGCACGATCGAGGCTTCCAGGAGGAGCTCCCGGTCCAGCTGCTTCAGCGCCCAACGCGGACCACTCGGGGCCTGTAGGACTGGCGCGCTCGAGGGCTGGGTGGAGACGTCAAACCGGATGTACCGGTAGTCGGAGTAGGTCTCCACCCCCTCCATGACACGCCAGTCAATGGCACGCGGCGACAGAGCGGGGCTAGCGAACGAAATGTCCACCACCGACTCGCCCCGCATCCGCACACACGTGGGGACAGAACCCCGATTTAGGACGACCAGGCCTGTCTCCAGAGCCCAGTCTTCCACCATCCTACCCCGCACATCTGTACGACGAGAACCCCAAGCCAAGTTCTTGGCATTGAAGTCCCCGAGGACAAGTACGGGGAGGGGATAACTTCCGACGACGACTGCTCTCAGCTCTGCAAGAGAGTTGTGAATCTCGGCGAGAGATCGGTTCGGGGAGAAGTACACCCCCACAACGACGAACTCCCCGAACCGTGCTGCTACGCACCCCTGACCCCTCCTGACACCTTCAAGGGTCGGGGTACCGGCGGCGGCTGAAGAAATGATGGCCACTGAGCCGTTAAGGTCCGCCACCCAGTCCTCCCTAGGCCAGACAAAATACGGCTCAGCGACCACAGCGATGTTAATCGACCACTGCGCCATGCTCTGGAGCAACAGATCCTGAGCGCAGGCGCAGTGGTTGATATTCGCCTGGAGGAAGCTTAATGGGGCCGTTATAGGCATTCCATTTCAGCTTCCTCCACGGGGCGCCTCTCTGCGGGCGTCGGTGTCGCGGCGGCGGCGGCAGCGACAGTGACAGCGGCGGCGGCGGCAGTCGCGACTGCGGCGGTGGCCACAGAGGCGGTGGCGGCGGAGGGCCCTCCCCTACCCGCGGCCTTGGCCTTGGCGGGTGGCACGCAGGCCCTGCTTCCGGCCCGGTGATCGGCTGGCTTGCCGGCCGCCGCACATGCATCACAGTGCGGCGTGGCGCAGCAGGTCGCCGATATGTGTCCGGGCTGACAGCACCGGAAGCAAAGGCCACTGCGGTCAACCTCCGAGGCGCATTTCACAGATACTTGGTGCCCCACGAGACAGCGGTAGCACCTCAGAGGTCTGGGCTCCAGCAGCTTAACCTGCGCAGAGACCCAGCCCACCAGAAGCCTTCGGCCCTCCACTATGGTTTTGGCCGCCGTAACAGGGCAGCACACCGTGGCGGCATGCATACCCTGTTGATCCGGGCGTATGGCGCCTGACCTGACCTGGTCAGTAGTGCACCCCCCGAACCTGGCGACGGCGGCCACCAACTCCTCCTCCGATACCGAGTCGTCCAGACCCATGATGCGCAGGTCTGCGCATCTGACAGGCCTGGACACTCGGTTCTCGTCCGCGTCCAGGGACGCTCTGAGCTTCGCAGCCAGAGCGTCCGCGGTCGCGCCACTGGATTCCCCGGGGATCTCCAGCATACGGGCCCCCGTCTGGGTGACTTTGAGCCGGAGGCCCCCGGTGATCCCGAGCTCCCCGAGATCGACCGCCTCTTTCGCCTTCGCGAGCAGATCGCGGTAGGTAACGCCCTTCTTTTCCGCGTCCGGCTGTAGTGTAATCACTACAGCTGCGGTCTTCGGGGCGCGGAGCCTAGCCGCGATCTTGCGCGCCCTGAACTGGCGCTGCCGCTCCTGCTCTTTGGCCTTTTTGGCTGCCTTCTTCCCCTTATTTTTGTCCCCGACCACCTGCCAACCGGCTTCAGCCGCGGGAGGTGTAGGGAGCTGAGGGGGCGGTGGCGGCGGCGGCAGCTGGCTTGCCGCTGGCGCTGGCACATTCGCCGCAGGCACTGGGGCTGGCGCAGCCACCACCTGTGCTGCCGCTTTGCCCTTTTTTGCCTTCGCCTTGCCTCTCTTTCCCGTTGCCGGCTTAGCCGGAGCCGGTTCAGCCGGTACCGGTTTTGCCGGAGCCGGCTTTTCAGGGGGAGGAGGGGCAACTGCAGCCCCACCCGAAGGCTGGCTGGACGGCCCCGGCCTGGATGCGGCAGCTGTGGCCGCCGCGTACGAGACCGTTGCCAGCCTCGCCGCCGTCTTGTTTGCCCCTAGGGGGGGGCGCAGGACGATGCCCTCCAGCACGGAGAACCGGTGCTGGAAGGCAGCCAGCTCCTGCCGGACCAGGTTCAGAACCTGGTTCTCCACCGGCACGGGCTGGCTTGGGCGCTGCGTCTGGGGCGCCGCGCGAGAGGCAGGCTCACGTAGACTGGCCAGGTCTGCGCGGAGCTTCTCGTTCTCCTTCTGGAGAGTCTCCATGGCGGACGTCAGGCGGGCCACGTCCGCCCGCAGCTCCGCTACCTCGTTTGCATTAGGCTCGGCCCCAACAAAGTTGGCCTCCGCAGCCGCCATGATGGAGGCAGAGGCCGCGGGGATGGCCTTTAACTTCGAGGAGGCCTTTTGCTTGTGGGCCACGACCTTGATCGCGGCCTCCACCTCCTTTACGAATCTGGCCTTACGCTCCACCTCGGAGCCGCCAGTCGCATCCGTCTCTTCGCCTGATACCCGAGCCGTATCGCCCGGGTGGCGCCCCTCCTCGGCATGCTTTGCCGCTTGTTCGGCCCTCTGATTGTCAGAGGGCCTCCTCTCCTTGCCTCTCAGCCCGCCCCGCCTGTTGGTGGGGATTTTCCGGGCCGAAGCCTCCTCTTCACCGGCTGACGACCCCTGGTCGCCATCCCGCCTGGACCGCTTGCGGAAGAACTTACTGGTCTCCGCGGTCCCAGGCTCCACGCGTCGGGAGCTCTCTGAGCCTCCCACACTGCTCGATGCGGCGTCGGACTCTGTCCCCGCATCGTTCCTCCTCTCTTCTACGTTGCCGTTGACGGCGGTTTTGGTTTTTTGTTTTTCTTTTTCTTTATTTTCCATTTTTGTACCCACGAGTATGGGGGAGGTGACAGCAAAGGATGAATCCTTCACTGTCTGCCCGGAGGCAGGGTAAGTGCACACCGAGCCCGCCCTCACTCCTCTGCTATGCCCTCTGCTGATCAGAGGGTCATGCAGTGGAACGCGCCGTTGGTCCGGGACGGACCCCACCCATGTCAGAATAATTAGCCGCGGCAGTAACCTTCCCCAAGGAGTAAGAATTTCTTCTCATTTCTCGAGGAAGATTACTGCCGCGCCCAGGGTGCACCGGCCCAGTAGCTGCTCTTCCCTCCAGACGTATCGAGAGGGACCCGCAACTACCAAGCACACGTGGAGGACTTCTGACTTCGCACCCCGATTTGAACCCCCTGGACTTCTTCTATTGGGGTTGTCTTAAAAACAGGGTCTACTCAAAACCCATTGTGACATTGGACGAGCTTCGTCGAAATATCACTCAGGCTGCTGATTACATTAATAGCAGAAGATATGCAAGACAAATAAAACGATCATTTTTAAGGCGATGTCGTGCATGTATTAATGCTGGTGGCAAACAGTTCGAACATTTGCTATAATGTTAATAACTTAATAAATTACACGTGAAACTGTTTGTACCATTTGTTTTGAAATATTAAACATTTTTCAAGAACTAATACTTTTATTACACCCGACCGTCATTTGGCCTCTGTTAAGAAATAATAGGCCCATATTTTTATAACTTGTTTTCCAAGAGTATTATACTATTTTGGAATGTAGGTTAGTTGCGTCAATTTTTAAAAAAACTTGCCATACTAGTGTCCATACTTTTTTTTTACACCACGATAAGTTAAATTTGGTTAAAAGTAAAAGTCTTCAAAAAAAATTATTATTTATTAATAATAATTATATAGCGTCACACAATGTACAAATTTGAAAGACATTTTTAAATGTCTTTATAATAAATTTAATTATTATTTATTAATAATAATTATGAAGCGTCGCACTATGTAGAAAGTTAGATAAATTTGTCTTTGTTTTATATCGTTTAAGAAGAGTGGCTAACATAGAGGCCGCACTTTCTGCCTATCATGGATATGTTTCTTCGATCGTACGTTACAGCTTAATAATTTGGGGTAATTCTGTCGATTTAATTAGAGCTTCTCGCTGGCAGAAAAAATGTGTAAGGTCTTTTTGTGGAGCACACCAATTAGATAGTAGCATTCCCCTTTTTCGCAAAATATTGCCCCTTCTTGCATTATATATTTACGAAATTTGTGTCTTTGTTCGCAAAAATAGTAATTTATTTGAAAAGCAAAACGAAGTTAAAATTAGGACTAATCGAAACATACATAAATTGTGTGTACCAAAGCAAAGAATACTCAAAAATAAAAATTTAAGAAATTAAAATTAAAGAATACTTTACTTTAAGAATACTTTACTTTTTTAAGAATACTTTACTCAAAAAATCTATATTGTATGGCAATTTGTTTACAAAAAAATGCCTGATTATTTAAAAAAAATGAATTTAGGAATATTTAAAAGTAAATTATATCAATTTCTTTTAAATAAATGTTAACATGTTTTAACTAAAAAATATAATGAATTAATTGATTGACATTTTTGTTTTTATATAGATGCTATTTAGTTTCCTTAAGTATAGCTGTAAGTATATTTGTATTCTTTAATAATTAATGTCTTGGTCTTCTATTAAATTCTAACATATTATGTCTGAAAATATTTGTACGCAGGAAACTGCAGAAAATTAAGGATCTGAATTATTCTGTAACAGCTTAAATGTGCCATATTCTAACAAATAAATCATCTTACCTAATCTTATCTACTTTAATTTTTACACAAGTGGTAAAATTAAAAAAAAATGTACAACCGACTTCAATGTAAATAAAATGAGCACATCATCAATATAGTAGAAGTCAACTTACGCATTATTAAAGATAACTCAAAAACTGCTGGTGAGATCTTGATCAAATTTATATGGCAATACAAAAAAACATAAGCACCAGCCTTCAAATAAAAGAAGAATCATCAAAATCGGGTCACCTAGGAAAAAGCTCTGAGGTAACACACGTAAAGAATACAGTCGAATTGAGTACCACATCCGTTTTTTTAATTCCGTTAAAAATTGTTAACGTTGTTCTTATGTCAAAAAAACAAAATAAATTTTACTTTTATTTTAAACGAAATGTAGCACCATGTATATTGTAAGATTAAGGAAAATAATCCCTACAACGCGAGCTTTCTCGCTAAGTCATGTCTGTCTTTTACTGGCTGAAAAAGAAGAAGAAGTATATCGTAAATTGGATTAATTGTATGTATATATAGTTGTTTGGAGACGGCTTTTACTTTTAATTAGTTCAAAAACTTTATTACACAGAGTTTGTATAAAAGGGGTTAGTTCAGGGGGGGTACACTTTCATACTGTAAGTAGGGATCCAATAATCTGCAAAGACACTAGTGCCATCTTATACGATGTCCGCATAAACTTTCGAACATCAAATTCTAAAAGGTGCGCTAGATGGCGACTACACCAATTCTAGTAATAACTAGAAACTCCATACCCAATAGGGTATGGAGTTTAATGGAATTTCTAAAGTTGTAACATAAATATAAAAGATTAATAATTATACGGGCATTCAAAAACCTCTTTAAAAATATATTGAATAAAAATATTTATTTTTTCGGTCTGAGATGCAATAAGTTGCTCGTTTTGGCAAGTGGCAACTTTATTACTTTATCACATAATGGCTACCGGCGATGTGAGCAAGTCGTTGTTTTCACGAACGCTTTTTACGACAGAGGTATTTTTTCCGAACCAATAGTAAATTAAACAGAAGAGTAACTTTCAATAAGTATTATTTATAATTAGAATATATAGAATAAAAGTTTCCATTAAAAGTTAATTTAACCCTTTTGAGTGAACTATGGAATATCAAAATTTCAATGACGTCTTATAGTTAAATTAAAATTTTCATCCCATATTTTGCCACCTTTGGGAATTTATGGAAAATTACACGAGACCACCCCTAAAGTATAACCATTATTATTAAAAAATCAATATTAATAACATACATAATAATATACAATCCAATTGTAAAATTCTGGTTTCTTGAATAACAAAATAGAAATAAAATTAAAAGGCGAAGGAAAACTAATTGAAAACATATTAATCATCTGGGATAGCAAGTAAGGAATACACATTGCGGCCAGTTATCTGATCAAAAAAAATAATAAAATATATTGGTAAATCCAATTGAGCATGCCTTCGCATTAAAAATAACGTATAGCATGATTATACGGAATTTTTTAAAGTAGTTTTAAATACATTTCGACAGCACTATCGGCTTCAACACCCTACAAAAACCATGAAAATGATACCTATGATGAAAAAGTTTATACCTACTTCAGCCGCCATCTTGCATTTACATCTTCGACAGCACTATCGGCTTTAACACCCTTGAAAACCATGAAAATGATACTCATGATGAAAAAATTGGTACCTACTTCAGCCGCCATCTTGGATTTACATTTCGACAGCACTATCGGCTTCAACACCCTTGAAACCCATGAAAAGGACACCCATGATGAAAAAATTTATACCTATTGCAGCCGCCACCTTGGATTTACATTTCGACAGCACTTTCGGCTTCAGCACCCTCGAAAACCATGAAAATGACACCCATGATGAAAAAATTGATACCTACTTCAGCCGCCATCTTGGATTTACATTTCGACAGCGCTATCGGCTTCAACACCCTCGAAACCCATGAAAATGACACCCATGATGAAAAAATTGATGCTACTTACTTTTAGTACGAATATTATTTATTCTGTGCTTTTAAAATATTGTAATAAAAAAATCTCTTATTTTTATTATAATCAAGTATTTAAAGAAATTTGGTTATTCGAATATTGTGTATTTGTACAGCGATCTTTTTGAGCCGCTGCAAACAACCGAAATAATGTCCACTCACGACGGCGACTGACGGCGAACTGATATATACAGTAATCTATGGCGATAGCGAACTGAGTTAGTGAGTAAACTACTCTGTGGCTGGAGCTCCCCATTTACAGAAATAATTCTATACTAGGCTACCAAATCAACGAAAATTTCGCCATTTTCGAGCCGAAAAAAATTAATTATAGCTAAACTAAACAAAATTACACTGCCATTTATATTCAGTGGCTTCCCACATGATAGATGAAGAGATTAAAAATAGATTGAGTTAAACAATTGATACTTTCAAAAGTTATAGTGTTTTTGCTTGGGAACATGATAAATCTACACCATAAGCCACTAAAACCCTTTTTTTTATTTAAAAATAGCAATTAATCGATTTAAAAAAAATATTAATAAGTTCAACAATCATTTATCTTCTAACAATGTGCTTTTTATTCATTTATATGTATAATATGATTGCTGGATACGATTTTCATGCGACAAAACGTTGGAATTTTGATTTTTAGACGTTAGTAGAACATACCCACGCGCTTTGCGCTCGGCATGCAATAAAGTGATAAGAGAAACAAGAGTAAGATAAAACCAAGATGTCATCTCATGCTAACGAAAAATAGCAGCAATAAGCTAGTGTGCTTGGTATGATGCGTGACGAAATATTTAATGATCTTACAGGTTAGCCGTCGAAGGTGACAACGCGTCTGCATTTTTAATATTTGAACCTACATTTACGAGTAGGTTGTATATCTGCTCATAGGCAGATAGTGGCACTTTTTTAAATTAGTAAAAGTAAAGTAGACTGCAGAGAGATGTAAGACAGGGTGACGTCATATCCCCGAAACTCTTCACCGCTGCATTGGAAGACGTTTTCAAGCTTCTGGACAGGAAAGGATACGGTATCAACATCAATGGCGAGTACATCACTCACCTTCGATTTGCCGACGATATAGTCCTTATGGGCAGAATCGCTGGAGGACCTAAGCACTATGCTCAATGACCTCAATAGTGTTTCCCAACGGATAGGTCTTAAGATGAACATGGACAAAACAAAGATCATGTTTAATGTCCATGTCACACCTATGCCGGTAGTTGTTGGAACACTAAGCTCGAAGTTGTTGGCGAGTATGTTTACCTGGGACAAATAGTCCGACTAGGTAAGTACAACTTCGACCGAGAGGTCAATCGACGGATTCAACTCGGTTGGGCAGCGTTCGGGAAATTACGGCACATCTTCTCGTCAGGTATACCTCAAAACTTGAAAACGAGACTGTACACCCAGTGCGTGTTGCCAGTGATGACATATGGAACTGACACGTGGTCCTTCACTGCTGGCCGATGAGGAAGCTCAAGGTCGCTCAGCTAGCTATGGAGAGGGCAATGCTCGGAGTTTCTCTGCGTGATAAACTCAGAAATGAGGATATCCGCAGTAGAACCAGAGTGACCGACGTAGCCCAACGGATTAGTAAGCTGAAGTGGCAATGGGCCAGCTATATAGCTCGAAGAACCGACAACCGATGGGGAAGAAAGGTTCTCGAGTGGCAGCCTCGTACCGGGAGGCGAAGTGTAGGGCATCCCCCCACTAGATGGAGTGACGACCTGGTAAGATATGCAGGAAGTCGATGGATGCAGTGTCTCAGGACCGTGCTTTGTGGCATTCTTTTGGGGGAGGCCTATATTCAGCAGTGGACTTGTGAAGGGCTGTAATGATGATGATGAATGATGAAGTAGAGTTATATCATATATGTCCCACTGCTGGGCACAGGCCTCCTCTTGCTTATTTAATTATTAAATTTTGTGTTTAATTGTATGCAAAATGTGTAGCTTACTTATACTGATGAAATTTTTACATTAAGCAAAGAAATAATGCCAATAATTTACATAGCTAATTAGATAAGATTAATAAGAAGTTTTAGTCTTAATTCAGGTGCTATCATGAATATAAATGCATTTCAGACATAGCTATTACAAAATCTGATACTTGTAAACCCCAAACCTCGCTGCTTCGTGAATACATTAACGAACACAGTAATTAGTAAATACAAGTTTACAGAGGAAACTGCCTACAGTTTCAGGCACACTTTCCGCTAAAATAGCTACCTTAGCAATGTTGGATATTCGGGCGCGTGGAATCTAAGTCACAACTTAAACATCCAGATTAAGACATATTATTCCTTGTGTAGTAGATTTCCCCCAATAAAATGTATACGGAATTAAAATGTTATGTCATCATTTAAGTATTTAAGGATATAGTTAAGATCTGTGTGCAAAAACATTCTTGGGGTAATTAATCGTGTGACCTGGTCCACCTGATGGAAAATTGTTACTGCTGTCCATGGACACCTGCTACCACAAACCAACTTTAAACGAAGAAGACTACACTTACAAATGCGTTGTCACCTATGATGACTATGGTGGAGTGTACCTCGCAGCCAGTTATTTCACTGGTCCTCTATACTCTCAGACTGGAACACAGCAGTTAAAGTACTGCTATTTGGCGGCAGAAATAGGTAAGATCACTAATATTTGGCGGCAGAAATAGGTAAGAGCACTACTATTTGGCAGCAGATATAGGTAAGAGCACTTCTATTTGGCAGCAGATATAGGTAAGAGCACTAATATTTTGGCGGCAGAAATAGGTAAGATCACTACTATTTGGCGGCAGAAATAGGTAAGAGCACTACTATTTGGCAGCAAATATAGGTAAGATCACTACTATTTGGCTGCAGAAATAGGTAAGAGCACTACTATTTGGCGGCAGAAATAGGTAAGATCACTACTATTTGGCTGCAGAAATAGGTAAGAGCACTACTATTTGGCGGCAGAAATAGGAAAGTGCACTACTATTTGGCGGCGAAAATATTTAAGAGCACTACTATTTGGCGGCAGAAATAAGTAAGAGCACTATTATTAGGCGGCAAAAATAGGAAAGAGCACTACTATTTGGCGGTAGAAATAGGTAAGAGCACTAATATTTGGCAGCAGATATAGGTAAGAGCACTACTATTTGGCTGCAGAAATAGGTAAGAGCACTATTATTTGACGGCAGAAATAGGTAAGATCACTTCTATTTGGCTGCAAAAATAGGTAAGAGCACTACTATTTGGCGGCAGAAATAGGTAAGTGCACTACTATTTGGCGGCGGAAATATTTAAGAGCACTACTATTTAGCGGCAGAAATAAGTAAGAGCACTGTTATTAGGCGGCAGAAATAGGAAAGAGCACTACTATTTGGCGGCGGAAATATTAAGAGCACTACTATTTGGCGGCAGAAATAAGTAAGAGCACTATTATTAGGCGGCAAAAATAGGAAAGAGCACTACTATTTGGCGGTAGAAATAGGTAAGAGCACTAATATTTGGCAGCAGATATAGGTAAGAGCACTACTATTTGGCTGCAGAAATAGGTAAGAGCACTATTATTTGACGGCAGAAATAGGTAAGATCACTTCTATTTGGCTGCAAAAATAGGTAAGAGCACTACTATTTTGGCGGCAGAAATAGGTAAGTGCACTACTATTTGGCGGCGGAAATATTTAAGAGCACTACTATTTAGCGGCAGAAATAAGTAAGAGCACTATTATTAGGCGGCAGAAATAGGAAAGAGCACTACTATTTGGCGGCAAAAATAGGTGGGAACACTAATATTTGGCGGCAGAAATAGGTAGGAGAGTGGTACCTACCCAGAAGAGCTCCTAGGCAGAAAATGAGTTGTTATACTAGTTTTAGCCATAACGGTGATAGCGCACGCGGTTGTGAGAGACAAGGACGTGTTATTTAAACCAGGGAACAGATCATTTTAATTATACACTCGAAGTTTAGTTAATTAATTTTCTCATCTTTGATATAACTTATTTCGTTTGATATAATTAAGGTATGCCAAATCCTTTTGATGTTAACCGATTATCGAGTGATCTGCTAATCAAACTATCGTCCTACGAAGTTACAAGAAATTTCTGGATTCGAATACCGTAAAAGTTATTGCAATTATATTTTGATTTCGCATTTGTATTTAACACTGCATTCAAGTCTTCTTGAGTTTTAAACAAGGAGGCGACAAGTAAGTCGATGCTATGTCCCATAGATACCAACATTGATCATCGATTACAAATAAAAATACAAATAGTTGTTAGCCCTGATGACTAAGGTGAAATAATTCTTTACCAATAAAATGCCCCGCTTCTCTACACTTACTATAGAAAATTCAGCAACATGTTGTCTACTGCTTACTAGCTTGGACGAAATCAAAGCCAAAGTCAAAACATTTTATTAAATTTAGACTTGTTTAAAGCTCCTATGAGCTAAGTTCAAATACGATTAATTAAAAATATTATACAATAGATTTTAAAGGTGACACTTTGAATAACGTCTTAATAAAAGTGTATGCTATGTATCTCTGAAGTATAGCTTTTTAATAAAAAATAATCACTAAACTCGATACTATATTTTACAAAAATACCGCTTTGCATATTACAAAAAGCACATAATTTCGAATTGAGAACCTCATTCTTTTCTGAAGTTAGTTAAAAACAGTATAGAATGGATTGGTAATCTTAAAATAGAGAAGCAACACCTTTTTTATAAAACGCTGTGCAGAAAAATATAATGTTTAATTCTACTTCTAGTCTACTTCTTTGACTTATTTCTCGATTCTTTTTACTTATAATAAGGATTTTCGCTACAGAATTGTGTTCTATTACGTATTAATATCAATTTTATATAAGAGAGGTAAACGGTTATGTGGCGGTGTGTGGTGTGTGTCGACCGCCATTCATTAATATTTAACACCAAAGAATTGCAGATGTGTTGCAGGAAGAAAACGCCTAGTAAATCGCACAATAGTGGACGCTAAGTATACAGATGGTACTGAGAGTTTTATCGCGATGTGCAAAAAAAATAATTAAAAGGCATTACAGTAACGTTTTTTTTATAGGAATAGGTTGACAAACGAGCACACAGTCCACCTGATGGTAAGTGGATGCTATGACCCATAGACATCTACATTTATCCTCGTTTGCGAATCAAAATTCAGATGCATTGTCACCCGTAAGGACTAAGTTGGAATGTCTATTTTCCAGTAAAAAGGGTTTCCGGTTCTCTACACTCACCATACGAAACACAGCAATATTAAGCTGCTATTTTACGCTGGTATTCTGTGAAAGCGTGGTCTTTCCCCGGTCGAGCCGACCCATTCGTGCTACAATTATACTACTAATATAGCTGCAGCATGGCTCCTCTACACGTATGTATGTATACGTTCTTAAATTTTATATTTAGCTTCGTTGTATTTATTATATATTATATTTTACTTATAGGTAGATATATAAAAGACGCTTTAAAAAGAGATAAAAAGTTAACTTCAATTTCATAGCGTAATAAATATCACTTTTTTATAACTTTACAATTTACATGTATTATTTTAAGGTAATATGACTACAGCCCTTGCATTTTTACTATTTTGCCTCCATTACTATAACTTTTTTTTCAGCCTATGTAGAAGTATTCGTAGAAGCTTACTGCTGGACATGGGTCTTTTCCTTAGTAAGGAGGGTTGGCTTAATCTCCAGGCATTTGGATTGACAATTACAGTACCAGACGTTATCGCGGTGTTTTACGTTTGATGTACACGAGATGGTATAACACCACCTATCGAAAGCCATAAGATGTTTTAGCTTATCCTTTAGTCGCATCTACGACACCCACGGGATCAAATGGGGTAACGGATTTTCTTACGTCGTCACCAAATGACAATCGCTGCTACAGTAGACTTCTTATATACCATAATTACCACGTTAATATCACAACTATACAGACACTATATAACCTTAAACTTTACAAGGCAGTCTCTATACCCGGGAAATACGAATATGCATTTATTTATCTTAACAACAAAAGTAACATTATACAAACACAGGCAACTGCGGGTCCTAAACTAAGCGCAGCTTAATATGCATGTGTCCTATGTGGCAGTACGTAGAATTATGGCACTATATAATAATAGGTTCTTGGAATAGCACAGCTAATAATTTCTGACCATATTTGGAAGCACTGTGATTAAAATCGACTTACCTATTGCCCTCACGACGTACAAAGTATGAGTTAATATACAGTGAATATGAAATTCATACGAAATATATCGAGCGAGGCTTGATATAATTTATTAACTGCATTATCATTGTTTTCGTTCACCAAAACTTATGAGCGGTTCCTGAAATTTAACCCGCTATTCATCGCGTGGTCAGTAATATATTTTCGACATTAAATAGTCGACATTTTATGTTTGTTCACTATGTAAATATTATTTACCTCGTTAATTAAATATTTTTTGAATGTGTAACACAAAGTAGCACATCACCAAAGTTCACCGTAATCGAATGAATTACATAAGAAACGCATAAAAGGCGAACAAACAATCAAACAAATATATTCTTTTACATTTAATATACACAAAATATTAATTTGGATGTTTATTAATTATTTGAATTTAGAAACTATACATATTAAGTTTTTCTAAATCAATTATTGGACGTTTCTGTCAAGAAACATTCAGAAGCAGTGTAGAGTCAGAAAGTTGTCGGCAATGCTACGGAAAGCAAACATGTGATTGAGGATGTGCATCTGTATTTGCGCACACATTCTGGCAATTCAATCCTGTCCTGTGCAGATGGCTAGTCTCTGTTTAGACTGACCTAATCTTCGGTTTTATTTTTTTTTGGTCGCAAGTTCTCTTCGGTTGATGTTCACCATATTAATTATGCTGGGGTCATGGATATATTATTATATGCAAATTTGGAAAAATCGATTAAGTTATCATTTGCAGACGCTCAACGTTTTGTTTAAATGCTACTGGCGGACATAAAAACGGTTAATTATAGTATACCAGCCAAAAAAGGTTAACCTCCTTTTGAACTCTGCCACAGTTAGAGTTATTGTATGTGAAACTAAAAACGTAAATCATACATATATTAACACACATCTGTCACTCAGATGGGTAGACAGAGACTATATACTTCCCTTTGGAACGGTTCTGACTTAAACCTCTAGCCAAAAATGTAAATCTATACATATAATAAATCTGTAGAAAAGCCGTGTCTGTAATTGTAACATATTTTTGAAAAAGCAAGTCCATATTACTAAATAAAGTGTGCTGAAGCTAAATTAGTGGTTTTTAGTATTTTTGTCTGTCTGTCTGTCTGTGTATTACGATTCACGCAAAAACTACTGGACCAATTGCCATAAAATTGTATATTTAGGTAGTTAGTACCCCGGGCAACTTATAGGCTACTTTTTATCCGATTACGAAACTTAAAAAGAAGGTTAAGTATTTTCTTCCTTTAGATGTTAATTTTCTATTATATATGATTATTTTAGTTAATAGGAGGGATGACGGGTGTTTTTAAAAGAAATATTATATTTGTAAATTTAGTTTAAATTAGTTTTAACCTTTGTATAACAATTTGAAACTCCGCTGACGATATACGTTTTAATTATCAAAACAGCGCCATCTATCATCAAATTAAAAAAGCGTACATTTTGCCATAGTTAATAAATTATATTATTTTTATATTACATTTATATGTTTAAATAATTAAATTAATAAAATCATTTTAAAATCCTAAGTCTTAATTAAATCGTTATTTCATTTTAAAAGTGCAATAATTAAAATTTAAAAAAAATAGATAAAAGTGACATCTATTAACTAAAAACATCATGACATCATCTATTAAACGTATGAGCATTTATATTACTTTGAACTAAAAAAACATATCAATTTTCATACGTTTAATAGATGATGTCATGATGTATATCTGTATGTAAACTGATTAAAACTGTCCGTCCTGCAATTATTGCAAAATTCTCATGAAATCATTATTCTCGTGAAATGTGTCATTTCATGATATTTATCACTGTTTGTTGACCGTGTCATAATATAGCTTAGCCAAACAAAGAATAGAGATCGTTTAACGATATCACTAACTTAACACAATATTGCCATTTCATGACAATATCTTCATATCGTCAAATAGTTTTTCACCGCTAGCGGCGCTGATAGCGTGTTTTTAACGGAAACAGATTTTAACAGAATCAAAATCACTTATTGCCTTTTTTATATAATAAATAAATGTTCCCGGTTTTGGGGTGGCTCTGGAGCCTTCTTTCTTCTATAGCCGATATTACTAGTTTTGACTTTCATAGTATTAATGTAATATAGCGCCCTCTACTTTCTCTTAATAAACTAATGATAAGTAACTGATAAAATAAAATTTTAGAATGCTACTGAATTCTTATTCGTGCAGCATCAAAAATTGTCACACTTAAAAATATCTAGACCGGTGGTCATTATCGGGATTATTTACCACAATAACCACGTTTGCAAAATGGCTAACAACACACAACCTGAGTACACAAAACTGAGATTAGGAGAGAAGCTCTTTAGTTCAATATATTGTATGGCTGTCGGCATAGGTTTCATTTTACCTACTTCATATGTTATCACGTATCTGATGTAAATAATTGGAAATTAAGTGCACTGTGTGATTTTATCTCTATTTGATGGAATAGTTCGTGGTATCGTTAGGTTTCTAATTACTCGGTAGATATGGTCAACAATGGTACAAAAGCTTTGTTTCAGTTTTTATGAATTTCATTTAAACAAATACGAGAGCCGTGTAGTTCGCCGCGAGATTTTATCACGGCAAGGGAGCAAGACGTCCTTTGAAGACAAATGAATCTATTATGGGAAATTTTACGTACTGACTTACTACATAGGTACCCAGTGAAGTGGTGAAGAAAAACTTCGTGGGCAAACCTAAATGTCGGAGTAGTAGTTGAAGGATTGCGGCATACTCTTTTCTACTCACAAACACTATAGGTAATGGGGAGCCGTGTGCACAGTAGTGAGACGTATGTAAGCTGCTACTTTAGTTTTAATACCTTTAATGAGACTTGTAAATCAGTTTATTGGATTTTTGTATTTTTGAGTTTTCATATTATCAGACAAATCAAGATTTTTGTGACAGTAGTGGTTTCTTAGCTCACATTAGATATGGAAATGAACAGGATGTTGCGAAAAAATACTTTAAATTTTGAAGATTGCAGATTTTACTTAAACAAGGATATATTTTATTTTACTTGTCAAAGGCAAAGGTAAATTTCATAGTACATAAGCATTATTATATATTTTTACACATATGTTAAATGCATTTTGAAGTGTCGATTTACCACATTTTCGGCGGTGAAAGAAAACCTGAATATCTGAGAAGTTCCCCAGCTGAGATGATCCAGCGTTGGCACTTTTTTTGGCCAAAAGCTCTGTGGACTGTGCCCAGTAGTGAAATGTATGTAGGTCGCTACTTTTTTTAGTTTTAATGGGGCAATTATGCTGTTTTTATATCATTTATATTTTCGGAGATGTTACGTTTTTGTTTTCACAATACCGTTAATATTAACGGTAGCAAAGATTCGAAAGAATAGAACTCATCACCGTTATCATTACAACCTATTAAAAGTCCACTGAACTGAACATAGGTCTCCCCCATAACTTGTCAAATAGGCTGGATATTTGCTATAGTTGCCACGCTTGGCAGGCAGGTTGGCATCAGCAGCATTTATTATTTTGAACTGTTGTCAGGAACATGATGTTCCCCATCTCCTGTTTGTTTTCCTATATGGGGTGGCGGATTCTCTTTCGCCGCCACAACAAGGCGAATATTTTTCTGCTTTCGATAATGAGTGTAGTTCTACCTACGTTCACTGCGTATAGAACTTCATTTACAGTAAATATAATCATAAGGATTTTAGCGTGTTTAATTTTAACTTTTATAATTGATGATGTTTCAGGCAATATACAGAACCCATGGAGAGGGGGGCGGGGGTTATTTGTTGTCTATCAGATCTGATATAATAGTTGGAACGATACTCAACATGTTAACACACTTTCAGACTTCTCGGAGCGTCGGTGTTACACATCAACAATACGTTGTTTTACGCAAATTTTTATGGAACTTTCTTCCAAGGGTGTGTTTTGTACAACCCGCTTAAATAGAAGTTAAAAAATGTAACGTGATTTATTACAATTTATTTTATCATATGTGTAGTATTCATCATTATCAGAACTGCATTTATGAAACTAAAAACATCATGTCTACTCGAACGTAGAAAAAAAACAGAATCTATTTTATGGTGCCAATCAATATTCAATGGAAACAATTATATGAATCAAATATCACCATGAATTCATCATTATTTTGATAAAAATAAATTATGAATAAATGTAAAGAGTAAATAATAATAGTAAATTTGGATTCCAAGACTATTTATCTTTGTTATGGATAGATACATCGGAAGACAGGTCCAATATAAAAAAAAATTGTAGATATTTCTAGACATATGATATTAATGCAATTCTGAAAAACTTATTTCTGCACGTGTCCCTCAATCATCTAGGTCCAATAGTCTTTGGGAGTTCAAAAAATTCTTTGAAAAACTGACATAGATTCACAGACACCGACTTGACTCTAAAAGTGATCGAACTTTACTAAATTTGGCGTGGAATACATTTAATGATGTTTCAAAAAAAGAAGACCACGCGAGCGAAGCCGCGGGTAAAAAGCTAGTTATTTGAATAAATATGCTATACAATATATAAAAATCTTTATAAATATTAGGTCCTTACATATGAAATTGGCGTTTTGTACGGGAGGAATATAAAGTCAATTTTTTTTTGTAAAATATATTTATTTAATTAAAGTAGGCACCGCTGTTACCTACGCACTTTTGCCATCTCATAGGTAGTTCATTAATCCCTTTCCTAAAAAAACCATGGGGGCGAGAATCAATAAACTCTTTGAACGCGGTTTGGACTGGCGCATCGTAGTTGAATTATTTTCCTTGTAAGAAGTAGTCCAAATTCCGGAAAAAAATGGTAATCTGTTGTAACAAGGTCCGGAGAGTACGGTGGATATCGCAGACATTCCAATTGTGGCTCATCTAACTTAGTGGTTGTTTGTTGTGCAGTGTGTAGTCTTGCATTGTCGTGAAGCAGCAGTGGCCTAGAGCGATTGACCAATCTCGGTTATTTAGCAGCTAGTTCTTCCTTCATGGTTTGTAGTTGCTGAAAATAAATATCTGCCGTATTGGTTTGGATAGATTTTAGAAAGCTCTAATGAACGACACCGGCGCTAGTCCACCAAACAGTCACAAGTAACTTTTTCTGAGTCAATGTTCGTTTAGGGCAGGATTTGGCTGGGTTTCCAGGTTTCAGCCATTGCGACGAGCACTTCCGATTATCGTACAGTATCCACTTTTCATCACAAGTAATAATTAGATTTAAAATCCCTTCATTATTGTGTCGGTTGAGCAAAGTAACACAGCAGTCGATGCGTGTTTGCAAGTTCGATTCACTCTATTCATGAGGTACCCATCGTTCAAGTTTTTTTACTTTCCCGATTTGCTTCAAGTAGATTAATACAGTTTTATAAATCCCCGAAGCCTGCAGCTATCTCTGAAGTGCTTTGTGATGGATCCTCTCCCACAATAGCCTTTAATTCTTCATTTTCCACTTTGGTCTCCGATCGTCCACGAAGTTGGTTCTGAAGGTCGAAATTTCCAGAACGAAAACGTTGAAACCAAAAAAGTACTGTGCTTTCTTTTGCGACACCAGCGCCGTACACATTATTAATCCTTCGAGCTGTTTCTGCAGCACTGGTACCACGGTAGAACTCGTACTCATTAATATACCGATATTTCATGTTTGCCATTGTGCGGTAATAAGCGACGCCAAAGAAAGAAATAATGAGGAAAAAACAAATGAATGAATGTTTTCAAAACTCAAATGTACCAGCTAAATGAACTACTATGTTCTGGTTTAAAGGGAGAGAGAGCCAGAGTAATTACAGGATTTGCGTCATTTCATCTTATCCCTCTTAGATGACAATGCATCAGTGGCGGATGTCCTAAGCCTGATTAGCTCCCAACTTCTTAGCATAATTGTGCTTAATAAATAAAAATTAAACAATTCTGTTCAAAGGTCAGTGATCTGAATAGTCAAATAAACTGAGTGGCACATTCTGAGTAATAATAATATGAAGTAAGTCGCGTTTTTTCATTAAATCCTTGGTTTGGTCGCTCCTGTAAAATTGCATTACGCAGTAAGCAGGAGTGTTATCAAGCCTGGGCTGCGGCTTCGGCGACTCGGGATGTAAACACCAGCATACTTAAAAAGAAGTATAACTTTGCCTATTAATAACAAAACATTTTTGTTATTAATAGGCCTACAACTAGCAGTGGATTTTCGGATTAATCGATCAATGCAATAAAATATTTACTACTCAATATTCCCTCAAACCTGCCTACTTTAATAAAAATAGACACAAGAAATATGTTTTCCAGCAAAAGAATCGTTATTTAAATTTTTTATTTCTTTTTTTTATAGGGTAGGGCAACAAACGAGCACACAGTCCACCTGATGGTAAGTGGTTGCCGTGACCCATAGACATTTACATCTGTCCTCAATAAAGAATCAAAATGCAGATGCGTTGTCACCCGTGAGGACTAAGATGGAAAATGCCTCTCTTCCAGTAAAAAGGGTCTCCGGACACTCACTATACGAAACACAGCAGTGTTAAGTTGCTATTTTACGTTGGTATTCTGGAAGAGCGTGGCCTTCCCCGGTCGAGCCGACCCATTCGTGCTACAAATATACTACAAATATATCTGCAGCATGGCTCTACCACGTATAAAATTGCTCTATTACGTTGCTAGTAAGTATAATTTAAACAATAGTGGTGTATATATTAAAATAGAAATGAATGTGTCATAAAAATTCACAAAATAATATTTTACTAGTGTGAAGATGCATGCTGTGAGTTTTTCAAAACATTTCCTACTGTTTAATGAAAATAGAACAATAAAATATTTTAAAACGCGTTGGAATAGATATGATTAAAATAGTATCACTCGGAGGCATTAATGCTCGAAGTACCTTTCTCATTAATCAAACACAGTAATAATAAGTGACTTTAGCGCGTTTGCGTGTACATCTTTGGCTTACCATACATATTAAAAGAGTTGATATGAAATGATCGAAACTGACAAATCTGAACTAGAAAATATAAAAAAAACACTCGGTGTTGAAGCAACTCCGACATAATAAAAAATAATTATTTATATTCTCACTGTATTTGCAATCGTATCAAAGTAGAATATTCAAGCTCCGATGCATATTACGTAATGCATTCACATTTTTATCTCAAACATGTCTTGCGCTGACATATTTATAACCTCTGTGCATTCGAACTGAGGCTTTACATGGCTGCAATTGAATTTATAACACATTCTTATTCTTTTTAATACAATTTTAAATTATTTGCGCTAAACATAAATCTTTTAACGTCATTAAACTACTATATGAATAGGAATGTGATGATTCACAACTTTAAAATATATGCCATCAAAAACATAACTTGTAAAAAAAACCAAGTCTCGCAACTCAGTTCTTCTACCGTAAAAAGTTGTGAGATCAATGTAATACCAAGTCGGTTAATTTATTCAGTTCCTATTTAAGGGTCCTTCCCTCTTAATTTATTACGTAATAAGCTAATCCAATAATATCTTATAGTGACCATATCAATATTAAAAATCTTTTATATTTTAATTAAATAAATTGACTTGGCAATCGCACGAAAGAATCTAATTTAATTTATGCATTACTTGAGAGATACATTGCGTTTTCATGCGATGGCCAAGTCAATCTATTTATTTAAAACATAAAAGATGTTTAGTATTGATATGATCACTATAAGATGTTGTTAGGTTACCTAATTACTGACGTACAGTAAAATATTTTTGAAGGATTCCTTTTCGTTTTTTAGATTCTAAATTCTCTTCGTAGACCAGCAATACGTACAGGATTTAAAATTTCCTTTTTTATGTTTTGACGAACTTCTATCGAGATGTTTATTAAATAATAAATCTATGTATTTCGTCAATTTAATGTTTATATATTCATTCAAAATAAATAATGACACTCATTCATTGATGTCATGTTGAAGAACGTTCCTAGGGGCTTGTCTCCAAATGTCTGTTAAGGCAACGTGGACATTTGGGGGCAATAGACGGGGATTGCCAGCGATATAAAATAAGATGGCGATGAAGCCTATTTGTTGTTACATGCTAATAAAATTATTACAAAATTATCAGTTTGAGAATATTGTCTCTGCACTTACAACAAAGAGTGGAGACATGTTCCCATCAGTGAGACGTATATGGGTCGTATCTTTGTTTCTATTTATTATAATTTTATATAGATATTTTGTTAAGCTGAATGTCCTTTTTTATTTATTATTTTTATGTTTTAATTTTGTATAAATCGCCATTCTATCTAGTATTTTATCCCTTGAATTTAAGTAATCTGTCCCGTTATTAGGCTATAAATATTCCTTTTTTTCTTTTCTTCTTAAAAATTTTGCTTATTTTATTTAAGAAATGTACTTTCTTAGAACACTAGGTTTTCTAGGTAAGTCGAATTTGCTACAGCTTTAGATCTCATAATCTTACTCTCGGTCTTCCACTATAAATCATAACGTCTTACATAAAACAAGCATGTAGTTTATTTCATGTTACATAGTAGCAAACTACTTTGTTTCATGGAAATAAATTTTTTTAATTTTCTCTGGGCATTATATTATTTTTAAGAGGAATATTTGATATTTTATATATATTATTTGAATAATACAAATGTACAATAAAGTTGCATATTGTTAGTTAATAGACTCAGGCGTTACTTTGTGGAAATCCATTATATTAAAGATGTTAAAATAAAAATGACGTGCCTTACCTAGTTTGAAGAGCACCTCCTGTCCTTCTTCAATTGCGTGTACTATCTCCGTCACCACTTATCCCAACATAATTACCCTCAATACTATTACAGTAGGAAAGGCACACCATCTAAATATATATTACTAGCTAGCTCGCTTCGCTGGGCGCACAATAAGATTTTATTGCGGAACCTATTAATTTTTTTTCATGGGATCATCATAAAATTCGTTTTTTGTGAGCTTCTACAAATAATTTATAAATTAATAAGTAAATTTGAAGTAAATCGGATGTATAGATTTTTTACAAAATTTTAATTTAAAATTATGTATGTGGTTTCTTGATCAACTACGTAATTACAATAATGATAATTACTGACTTATACGACACTATTCCGATGATGGCTGGACGTTCGACTCTCTCTCCAGCACCTTAATCTATCGGCTAAGTAGATGCCATTTTAGTTTCCAATTATTTTGTGTTTATTAACTACGTTAATTTATTTTTCTAAATATTAGGTCTTTACCTATAAAATAACTCTTTATCGTTTTTTATGAAATAAGTTAATGCAATTTTCAAATGCAATATAGTTCAGGCTTGCACGCTGCACAAAACAGGTTAAGATTACGCTTTTCAAAGCATATTGTCAGTCCTTCTATACATGCAGCCTGTGGGTTAACTATACACGGAGGGCATACAATGATCTGCGCGTCCAATACAACAATGCGTTGAGAGTTATAATGGGGTTGCCTCGGTATTGTAGCGCCTCTGGCATGTTTGCAGAGGCTCATGTTGATGGGTTTGAAGCCATAATGCGCAAAAGATGTGCCTCCATGCTGAATCGTATGCGGACGAGCACCAACATCATTCTCAGTGTACTAGCAGACAGATGGGATTCACCAATGTTAAGGCGTTGGATAAATCTGCATACTGTAAATTAGACACGCCACGACCTATTGTAGTATTTTAATTGTAATTTTAATTTTTAGTTTTAATTTTATTTAATGTTTATATTTATTAATTTGAATTTTCTTTACTGTTATAGGTATTTAGATTATAATTTTTTAACAAATATGGATAATTGGTCTGAAATAAATGAATTATTATTATTATTATTAATATAAACATTTTGAAATTCTATTTTTTTTTTAAAGAAACTAATTAAAAATTTGTATTCTTAGTCAAACAAAAAATATTTTGATTTCAAATGGCCAGTACTATAGAATGGTAATTGCATAGGTAAAGACCTATTAGAAGCTTATAATGTTTGCTCGTACAGTGATTGTAGAGAACCAGAAACCCATTTCACCGGAAAAGATGCATTTTATTTTGGTCCTCAGGGCTAAACACTTATTTGAATCTGGATCTTAGTCAAGAATAGATTTAGATGAGTCACAGCATCCACGTACCATCAGGTAGACTTTGCGCTTGATTACCACCCTTATTTAAAAAAAAGTCTTTTTTGTTAGCTTTTTTATCACTTCTATTGTAAGACATGACAAATACAGTAGATGTCTAAAAATCACTGTGAATTTCCAACATGTACTAGTTCTTTCGTCTGGCCTATCTCTTTTGTTAATTAAGAGAATTTTTATTTTAAAAGGGGATGTTTTTAAAGAAAAACATTACGAATTTTCGTTTGTATTTTAAGAAAGCACTGTACCCGTTGAGCAAGATACTATTGAATGTTTTATTTGTCAAGTAAATGTCAAGAAGTTTGACGACCTAGTCGTACTTCTATAACATTATAATATTTATTATCTGTGTCCTAAATAAGTCACAAAAGCGTGAAAAAGGGCGGAAACATGTAGCGAGCGTTTCCGTATTTAGCTGCGGTCTCCTGAATTTTAAATGAGTGACTTCCTTGCGTTCTTACTTATCTATAAAACTGTCATGAAACATTTTCCTTTTATTTTCAGTTAATGGCATAAATAGTAATTTTTCAAAATAAGTGTTTCATAACTTGCTGACTTTTTTACCGCGTTTAATTTTGACTTATTTTTAATGTCTGATATTTCAGATTCATTTAAGTATCCATGTGAGGTCTGAGGTGCTTAACATCCTGATGTCATTGTTACCGCGGGTCTTCTTCAGTGTTTAAATATATATTTTTGTCCGATCTACCCAGAACGAGATTACGCTTAAAGTCTTGCAGTGGTATATTTGGGCTTCGATGTATCGATGTAGAGAAATTAATCTGCCACGTAAGTCTAGAGTGTGTTGGCGGATTTCACTGTCATCAAAATAATTTATTCCTCAGACGCGATGTATTTCTACACCCGTTACCGTTACCGTTTCAGCCTATTAAATTCCACTGCTGAACATAAGTTTCCCGCATATCTTGCCTCGTATATGTGGGAGGCCTATGTTCAACATGAACAATGCGGCAATGGAGGATGGCACGCGGGCTGGCAAACGTAGTTTTTTTTTTATTTTTAGTCGTTTTTAGGAAGACGCTGCTGCCCATTTCTTGATTTTATTCCCTTTAGTCGGCTCTTTCGACACTCACGGGATGATATGCGGTAGTAGATATTCTTACACTGCCACTACACGGTAACTCCGTAACGTAACAACACGGTAACGGTTTTGCTACACCGCCGAGTTGCGAATAAAATTGTAACAAAATAATTTAATGTGTACCGTCGTGGAGGAAACTTTGCATTTTGTCACATTTATAGCGAGCGCTTTGTAACTAAGCTACCACGGCTCAGAAGTTAAGCGCAAGGCTGGGTTTGGATTTTATTTCATAAATTATTACATGTATTTTATTCCAAGCAGATTATAACCACCCATCTCTCTACAAGTTAGGATTTTTTAAATATTAATAATCTAACGAATCCTCCTTATCAATGCACGAAGTCGATATTGATGCTTAAAAATTTTGTCTGTTTATTATTCTCATTGGTACTGATGGGACTGCAACTCATTTTATTTTTCATATTTTTGTAAATCATGTTTTTTTCGTTGTGATTATTTTTATTTTCAAAAGATTTTACGTAAAAGTAAATAAAACCCTTCAATGATGTATGAGAAATCACCACTGTCGCCATCAAGAAATCAATTATCGGTAATTGTATAAGAGGCGACTTACTAAAAGGCCCAAAGAATATTGTGGGCTCCGATATATGATCTTGTAACCATATTGTATTTCATCCTGATCACTATCATGTCACAAAATACGGTCCTAAGCCATCAGCAGCCATCGACAGTATTACTTCCCAAGCTATCAGTCCTTGCTTACTGGTATAAGATTACCTTTTATGAACCTGATCTGAAGGGCTATGTCGATTGCAATTAATCTGGTTTTACTGCAGATAACCTCGTTACAAAATCTATCACGCAAAGATATTCCAGACATACACAAAGACGGGATTGCTGACTTCTGTGTCGCAATTTCCAACTTTAAATCGTATCAGGACCTAATATTTATCCATAAACACTTATAAAAGGACGTTAGCCCGGGTTGTATGGTAATCGTATCAATATCTCTGAAACTGAACAACTAATCTCTGATGTTACCCGTAAGCAGAAAATCAGTATCTATAAGCACAAAGAGAGTTTACTGGTCTTATCTCTAGTAAGCGAACTCAACACGAATTAGATGTGACATGTGGATAGCCAGAAATGTCGAAAAATTTTTGCCACTTGAAGTGTCCAAAATGTGTGGAGATAGTGCGGCAATAGTCGACACAAAGAGAACACGAGTCATTTTGTTTTTTCATTTACAATTCGGTTTGTCGTATTCGATTGCGATTACTTTTTATTATTAAAATGTCCTAAATTTTGAGGCAACCTTAATTATTATACCCTTGAATGGCAGGAAGTTCCCAAAAATGTATATTATCAGTATATTTGATTTGTTAGTCCAACGGCTGTAAGCGAGACTGAAGTGAGAAAGAGCTGATCATGATGATATGTTCCCGCTCCGGGTTTGAACCTCGGGTCGAAAAAATCAGTTATTGCGTTTTCCAGTCAATTTTTTCAGGAAGTTGACAATGTTACAGTCGTGCCTCAGATAACACATAAAGTAGTTGGTCCTACAACTGATATCTCTTAGTTCGAGTCGGATTGCCATCCCATTGAGCTATGAGAATCAGCGGCGTAGCGTGCCTTAGATGGGCCCCGTATCAAAATTTGTTGAGGGGCCCCAATGAAGAGTAAAGATTTCATAAAAGGAACAAAAACGCTTGCAGTGAATTGAAATTATTATATATTGATTTTAAATTATTAAATGTAAATAAACACGATTCAACACTCAAGAGTATCCAATACTAACATACTTATGCCAAGTGAGGGCTTATCTGATAGTAGAGCCAGGCAGCAGCTTTTGCTGTCGCACGGATGGGCCGGCTCGAACCGGGGTGGTACCACGACCTCACAGAAAACCAGCGTGAAGTAGAGGTTTACCTCTGCGTTTCGCTTGGTGAGTGCAGGTGGCCGGAGGCCCTTTTTACTGGAAATGAGGCATTCCATCTTAGTCCTCACGGGTGACAACGCATCTACATTTTGATTTCTAATAGAGGATAGATGTAGATGTCTATGGGCCGCAGCAAGCACTTACCATCAGGTGGACTGTGTGCTCGTTTGTCACCCTTATTCTATAAAAAAATAAATAAAAAAAATAACATATATTATACATATAAAAGAGAAAAAAATAAACACAAATATAAAAGAAGTAAATCGTTAGTTTTGTAACAAACGCATCAATGTCTCACTTAGAGCTAAAAATACATTATTAAGTATGCGCTTGGCTGACGCATCGCTAGTGCTAAACAAATTGAAGCCAAACTCTTTAGCTAGCTTGTTAAAATTATTGCTCGCTCGCCAAATAAATGTATTTTGTCTGTAATTAGTAGATGCAAACGGGAGACTTTGTTGTGTCTAGAAGTTTGGCAGGACAGCTAAGATGTAGTTGAGATAAAAGCTCAGGATAGTCAATAGCACTACAAGCTATTTTTAACAGAAAAGTGAGATCAGCAATCTCACGGCGCTTAGCAAGAGGAAGATGGTGATGTTTTTTTACAATAACTAATATAATTATCAGAGGTATAGCGATAGTCTTTGGTTATTTACAATTAATACTCCTAGGAACTATAAATTAGCCAAACATCATCATCATCATCATCATCATTACAGCTCTTCACAAGTCCACTGCTGAAAATAGGCCTCCCCCAAGGAATGCCATAAAGTACGGTCCTGAGCCACGTGCATCCATCGACTTCCTGCATATCTTACCAGGTCGTCACTCCATCTAGTGGGGAGATGCCCTACAATTCGTCCGCCGGTACGAGGCCGCCACTCGAGAACCTTTTTTCCCCATCGGTTGTCGCTTCTTCGAGCTATATGGCTGGCCCATTGCCACTTCAGCTTACTAATCCATTGGGCTATGTCAATCACTCTGGTTCTACTGCGGATATCCTCATTTCTAAGTTTATCACGCAGAAAATCTCCGATCATAGCCCTCTCCATAGCTTTCTGAGCGACCTTGAGCTTCCTCATCCGGCCAGCAGTGAAGGACCACGTCTCAGTTCCATATGTAATCACTGGCAACACGCACTGGTTGTACAGTCTCGTTTTCAAGTTTTGAGGTATACCTGACGAGAAGATGTGCCGTAATTTCCCGAACGCTGCCCAACCGAGTTGAATCCGTCGATTGACATCTCGGTCGAAGTTGGACTTACCTAGTCGGACTATTTGTCCCAGGTAAACATACTCGTCAACAATTTCGAGCTTAGTGTTCCCAACAACTACCGGCATAGGTGTGACATGGACATTAAACATAGTCTTTGTTTTGTCCATGTTCATCTTAAGACCTATCCGTTGGGAAACACTATTGAGGTCATTGAGCATAGTGCTTAGGTCCTCCAGCGATTCTGCCATAAGGACTATATCGTCGGCAAATCGAAGGTGAGTGATGTACTCGCCATTGATGTTAATACCGTATCTTTTCCAGTCCAGAAACTTGAAAACGTCTTCCAATGCAGCGGTGAAGAGTTTCGGGGATATAACGTCACCCTGTCTTACACCTTTCTGCAATGGGATAGGTTTCGTACTCTGGTTCTGTACTCGGATAGTCATCGTAGCTCTACTCTACAAGCACTTCAGCACTTCGATATACCGAGAGTCAACTTGGCACCGCTGAAGGGACTGAAGCACCGCCTAAATTTCGACGGAATCAAAGGCTTTCTCATAGTCCACATACGCCAGACATAGTGGCAAATTGTGCTCCTCGGACTTCTGTACAATTTGCCGAAGGGTATGTATGTGGTCTATGGTGCTAAAGCCTTTTCGGAAACCGGCTTGTTCGGAAGGCCGGAAGTCGTCAAGTCTGCGCGCGAGACGATTCATAATGACTCTCGAAAACAGCACGTCGACGCGACTCAGAAGGGAAATCGGTTTGTAGTTCTTCAAGAGAGCGTTGTCACCTTTCTTGAAGAACAAGACCACCGCACTTCTGCTCCACGCCTTTGGTGTAATGCCACCATGGAGGACGGAATTAAAGAGCTTCTGAAGGACTTCAAGTACCCGTTTTCCATCCGCTATCAGAAGCTCCGCTGTAATTCCATCCTCGCCTGGGGCCTTGCCGTTTTTAAGATGCTGGAGAACCATTCTAATCTCGCTCAGACTGACGTCCGGGAAGCTAGCCAAACAATTCATATCAAATATATTACAATTTTCTTGCCTTTTGTTCGGCGAACATAGCTGAAGACGATTCGGTGGAATTAATAGCTGAAGACGATTTCAGTTTTACTAAATTATTTGCTTATAAAGACAATAGTGATAGCCTTTCCTGTCCCATAAAAGTCCTTGGAATTTTTGCTTATACGCGTTCGGGGCCCCTGTAGCCCGGGGGCCCCGTATCATTGATACGGCTGATACGGCGGTAGCTACGCCCCTGATGAGAATGGAGTAGAGAGTAAACATGTGCTTGCGCGTACATACGGTAGTCTCCTTTCAGAGTGATTGTTGAACTCAGTGCAGCATTACCGCGTTGCACGGCATTAAGCCGTGTTGCGTTAGTTTTTCTTCCCTCCCAAACGAGAGTCGCCTTGTCATGAAGGCGGGCTTAGAAGCCGTGGCTTGGTCACCCATGGTCAATGAAGAGGAATCCACGTGGCTGACCCGAGGACAAGGGCCGGACTGAGGTGGCCGCTCTTCCGATGTGAGGTGGTGGACTACAGCAAGAGGGGTGTCCTTTCCCCCTACCGCCGCAGCTTAGGAGAATTAGTCGAGGAATGGGAGTTTGTATGATGAGACACCACTCGCTTTATTCTTTGCGGCTCTGGCAGAGCCGCACAGTTTATGCGGTGGTTTTGGTAACGCGGGGGTAGAAGAGTGACGGTATTGCGTGGTGCCGATCTCCCTACCCCTCCGCAGCCGAATATTGATTGCCGGTGGTACCATAGACCAGATCCACCGCTGGGGTCAGGATCCTCTGTGCTTCTGAGTGTTCGTTTTAACTGCTGCTTCCTTGTCCGCGCGAGGTGGGTATGCGTAGGCATTTTGTCATGAATTTTATTTTTATATAGAACGATAACATACTGGAACGGATGAAAATACCAGGTCGTTGGAATTGCAACAAAAATTTTTGATGTGCATGATTTACAAATAAAAGATTCGATCATAAAATCCTGGAATTAAAATGACGGTTATATAGTGGAGTGTATGAGTATAATTAGCCGTGATGTGGCGTAATAAGAATATCCACTGCACCATATCGTACCGTGCGTGTCATAAAAGGCGACAGAGTAAAGATGAAACAGATGGACAGCCATATCTTCCTTATATCAACTCAAAATTATAAAAAAAAACTGCAGCCACCAACCAGCCTCGTGTCAACAATTGCAAAATTAATCTTATGAGACAATATATGCCTATGTTCAGCAGTGGAATATAACAAGCTGTACTGGATGGATGGGTGCTATGGATACAATTATTTAACGTAGTTACATAAATAGGATCTAACCCACAAGAACTTCTTCGAGAAGTTTGAACTAGGATTCAGTAATAATGGAACGAATTCTAGGAGTTGTTTGTTGTTTTACTTTTTTGCACCGTAACCATTACTTGAATTAATAATTATATGAAGATAATATCCCAAGGGTTTTTTAAACAATTATAATAAATTACTATTTCAAAATGCTCCTTCAAAATTGTATGAGAATTCTGATCTGGTTCTGATGTTTTATATTGGAAATCGGTTATTATTTTAAAGCAGTTTTTCTAGCAATACAATCCTTTTGTATTTGAATTTCGACAGAAATACCATTAAACAACTTGATATTTGTAAAGACAACTACGTTCATGAATTTGTAACTACGAAGTGAAGTACTTACCAAACATAAATTTGGCAAGGAAACGACTAAGATTTGAGGTAAGACGCACGACACAAAATCAACATATTTACTAAAGGAAACGCTAGTTCGAAACAAACAGGGAAAACACAAATCAGATTTGCTTATTCGGTTTGTGACGCTCTATTCCTTATTTTGTTAACGGGCTTGTGACTACAACATTAATAAACGTTAATAATAAAAACTTACTTTTTTGACTATTATGTAGTGTCCTCACATATTGAACAGACAATTGGCCGACGTGTAACTTCAGAATTTTTCTTCGCGATGTTCTGTTACAACAAACTTTAAATAACAAATCGTATGATACCATAGCTTTATATTTTATGGCGTTTAAGTTTATTTAAAAGAATAATAATAAAATACTATTAAAATTATTAATCCATTCTTGTCTTTGGAATGGCTTACGGCAGAATAAAGGCAGATTCGAATAGCTATGATATGAGGCTGAGTATTGTCTTCGGGAAACAACTGTGACATTATTTGTTTGATGTTGCTGTATAATGCCGATAAGCACTAGTTCCTAGTGGACTATTATCTCCTTTTTCACTTCAATTTTGTAAATAATTTGAAAAAGAAGAAAACAGAAATCATTTGTTATCAGAACTAAAATATGGTGATTGTCACTAAAGTTTATTTTAATTACCCATTTTTGAGTTTGAAATTGCATGCGATATAAAAAATATTTAGTATGTTACAACATATTCTTAATCGGACACAGACATACTAGAAAATAAATAATTCGCATCAACTGTCTATGTAATGTACTACTATTGCACAAACTATTCATGTTGGAAAATAGAAATACTTGCATATATAAACATATTACTTTGTTTAAAGAACTCAAGAAACAAAATTTACTACCTCAAACTATTTTAAACCCACAGTCATCTCTTTGGCTCTTTTTCAAGATTAGCTTAAACAAATAGCCAGACAGTTACTACGGCTACCTTTGTCTGAACAAGGTAAAACGCCTTTGTACATTTTAACATTTTGTACAATGTTACGTACAAAGCTGACATTTTTTATCCTAAACCACAACAAAGTAATTTTAGTCGTACTTTCTGCGGTTTAGGATCGACAATGTAAAGCAAAAAAATTAAAATAAAGTACTGGTAGATATGTACCAAAATGGATATATTAATTAAGCCTACTGCTATTAATGATTTTACTACTTATTAAAAAATAATACTGTGTTTGCGGAGCTTAATTAAATATTATTCACATTTGCATGTCTTTTTTTAAAATGTGATAAATTAAATTATATTTAAATACAGTAATATATTTAAATATAACAAAGTATACGTTAAGTTCACAGGTATTCAATATTTTTACTATACTGCATTACAGCATTAGAAACATTCTTAAATTCAATATATGTGAAATGTAAAGAGATAGGAGAATATTAGATTTTAGCATTCAAACAACACGATTTGATTATAAGCTGTGATAATTCTAGTAAAAATAATAAGTCAAGATAATTAAATTATTATATATTAATTGGTTCTAGTGAACAGTGCTTTTCTTTTAAAATAGTATAACGACTTTAAACAAATACGTGTACCAACTATTTGAACTTTGGACCCAAACCCAAGCTCAATATTCTGCCGCTAAATATAAGTAGCGCCATCTATTTGCGAGTAGCTTAACTTCTTGATTTCTTGCTCCGATACGATCAATACAAACGCCAATTCGAATTCATAAATATCTATTAGTGCCGACAAATCACTCAAGATGTCACAAAGTGTAAACATTTAATAGAAACAAGATATTATGTAGCGTGTAGAAATTGCATAAAAAGATATCACCTTTAATGTACTAATATTACAGAAAAAAGATTTCACCTAATGACAAATGATCATAAAAATTAATTGAAATGTACAAATTGCTGGATGTTTTTTAAATCAGATAAAAACCAGAACGAAAAAAGCATTTACGTAACAGAACGAAACAAGTATAACATAAATATACCTACTGTAAATTCTTTTGATGGTTTATCAGACGAAGAATACTCTTCCTTTATCACAAACAGTAATTTGAACAGAAGTTGTTCAAATATAGGACTGGATCTTGAAGAAGACACACAGGAAATGAAAAACAAAATATCACACCTAGAAATGAAACTGAAGGCTGCTGAAAACGAAATCGAAAACCTACGCTCTGAAAATACTGCCTTAAGTAAACGAATAGCCAAATATGAGCGAAAAATAAAAACTATGATATATAAACAAACCGAAAGACACGTCAAAAACAAAAAAAATCTTTGTACGTAAAAATTCCGAAATTCGAACGAACTCAAGACAGAAAAGAGACAGCCAATTAAAAAATGAAACTACAGAAGAACAACACACATACGAACACAGTAAACATATATTTGGAGATGAACAAGGCCGAGGCATAACCACACAATTATCAAAGTTACTTGGAAATAAATACAAGATATATGGCGAAATAAAACCAGGAGCTATGACGGACAAAATACTAGAAAGCATTAAACTCCATTGCGCAACAATATTAACATAATATGAATTACGTACTGATCCTAACAGGGAAAAATTACAGTGACTTAACAAAAATGAGTTCCTACCTTTTTTACTATGTAAGCCAACTTAAAGCACACATATTATATTATGCGAAACTGAGGGTATACAACATAATACTGAAGATAAAAATAGAATATTTAAGTCATACAGTGCGAAGTTGCCGAATGTTAACTATTTACGTTATTCATATTAAGCCTTTTTTTTTGCGGATGGAAAATCATCAAATGGCGCCTTTCGCTCTGGGTGGAGCGGAAGAGAGTGTCAGACTTTTACTGACTAAAAACCATCCGTGTTCCTTCAGTGCCCTTACGTTCCGGAGCCGCGGTATCTCTTTCGAACAGCCCGCAGCCCCGGCAGGCGTCGTCCCTTGCGGGCCCCTTCACGATGCTGACAGCTCTTTGAGGCGCGCGTGGAACAAAACGCGCCGTCGACACGGCCTGTCGTCGTTAGACGGACGGACGGCGAGCTACCCATTGCTCGCCATCCACAGGCCCGCGCCTACGGTGGCCGGGGGCCACGACGTAGCCCCCGACGCCCGGGGCGTCTCCCGCGGCGGCCGGGAAGGAAAGCTGCTGCTCTCTCCTTCTCCCGCTCCGACACCTCCTTCGCTAGCATCACTGCTTCGCAGAAGGTGGTGACGGCATTCCATTCCGTCTCGCTCCGGACCATGGCTTCGACCAGGGCCGGACGCGAGAGGTCGCCGCCACCTATCGCCGCTACGAGGACACGGCGGTGCTCCGCCCAAGCAGGGCACACCTCCACGGTGTGCTCCACCGTGTCCTCCGGTCGATCCTCGCAGTGGGAGCACCCGGGCGTTTCCTCCCGTCCGATTCGGTGCAGTAACCTCCCGAACACACCGTGTCCGGTGAGGACCTGCGTCAGGCGGAAGGTGAGGACGCCGTGGCGTCTCTCAAGCCACTCCTCAAAGAGGGGTCTCATCGCCGCTATAGTGGCGTGCCCAGCACGGGGTTGCGACAGTCGCTCTCTCCATGTCGCCATGAGATCACGCCGGAAGTCTGTCCGCTGCACGACAACTTGCCGCGGCAGCGGGGTTTCCCCCCGGCATAGTGCCTCCGTGCGCCATTCGTGCAGGCGCGCGAGGACTATCGCCTCCAGATCCCATGGCGGCAATCCGGCAAGGAGGCACGCCGCCTCGCGGGAGATCGTGCGGTAGCCGCGAACCATTCTCACGGCGACCACCCTTTGGGGCGCGTTCAGGTGGTGGACGGCAAGCCGCGCCAAACCACGCGCCCACACCCGGGCCCCTTAAAGGGCCATGGACCGCACAATCCCCGCGTAGAGCCTCCGGCAGGAGGCGTTTGGTCCCCCAAGGTTCGGCAGGAGCCGCCTGAAGGCAGCCCCGGTCCGTTCCAGTTTGGGAGCCAAACGTCGGAAGTGCTCAACGAAGTTCCATCGACCGTCGAGGACGAGTCCTAGGTACTTCAACGTCAACTCGACGCCGACGGATACCTCTCCTACCATCACTGAGGATCCCGGTGGTGGCCTGTTCCGAGGACCATGGAAGTGCATGGCCTCGGACTTGTGCAGAGCCACCTCAAGACCCAGCTGCCGGATCCTCTCAACGACTATCGCAACCCCGCGTGTCATATTTTCCGCCGCCGCCTCGTACGACCCCCCCCCCCCTGTGCCAGTACCAGCGTGTCGTCAGCGTAGCAAACTACGCTGACGCCGGTAGGGAGGTCGGCGCGCAGCACCCAGTCGTAACCGATGTTCCACAGGGGCGGCCCCAGAACCGAACCCTGTCGGACACCGCACGACATCTCTCGCCGGTTCCACTCACCGTTGCGACCGGGGTAGATGACGGCCCTGTTCGTCAGATAGTCCCCGACTATACGACGGAGATAGGTCGGCACCCGGTGATACCGGAGTGCCTCCCTAATGCAGCTCCAGGGCATGGAGTTGAAGGCGTTGGCGATGTCGAGAGACACCGCCAAAACAACCCCCCCCCCCCCTGGCCACTGCATCCCCCGTCGTGAGGGCTCTCACGCGCATGATGGCGTCCACCGTAGAGCGCCTCTTGCGGAAACCAAACTGGTGTTCCGCAAGATCCGGCCCCGTCCCCGCAAGGTGCTCGGCGAGGCGGTTTGCAATGACTCTTTCAAAGAGCTTGCCCACCTCGTCGAGCAGCACCACGGGCCGGTATGCGGACGGAGAGTCCGCAGGGCGCCCCGGCTTCCAAATGAGGACCAGCTTCCCCGTCTTCCAACGAAGCGGGAATTGGCCTCTCTCCAAGCATGCGCTTAGGAGCCCCTCCAGTCGGGGCCCGAGAGCCTCCGAGGCCAGGACCCAGGCTTTGCCAGGCAAGCCATCGGGTCCTGGGGCGGTATTCCTGGCCTTGACCCTACGTACCGCCACTCTCAGGTCTACCCCGGTCCCTTCCGGGATGTCGTCGTCGTCGTCCTGGTGGTCCGCTTCCGGCACCGCAGGTGGCGGAGCCATAGGATGTTCCCCTCGCGCAGGGAACAGAGCGCTCACCACGTCCTCCACGAGCTGAGGCCGGAGACTCTGCGTCAGCGGGGGGGCCCAGGTGCGGAGTTTATCCCGCACCATCTTGTAAGGGCGCCCCCACGGATCTCTGTCGAGAGTCTCCAGCATCTCCTCACGGGCCCGATCCCGGGCCCGCATGACAGCCTCCCGGAGGGCGGTCTTCGCCGCTCTGTATCCCTCGTACAGCTCCGCCTCAATGGCTGCCGCATTCGGTGGACGAATGCGGAGCCTGCGATGCCTGGCGTACAGGTGCCGCGCGGCGACACAAGCCTCGCGCAGACACGTCAGCTCACGCGACCACCAATAGACCTGATGCCGGGCGCTTCCTGGCCGGACGCGGGGCATTGCCACGTCACATATCTCGGACATGGCCTCCTGGAACCACCCTGCCTCATCATTGACGTCGGCAGGCCTATCCGGTGATGACACCCAGGCCTGCACGATCGAGGCTTCCAGGAGGAGCTCCCGGTCCAGCTGCTTCAGCGCCCAACGCGGACCACTCGGGGCCTGTTGGACTGGCGCGCTCGAGGGCTGGGTGGAGACGTCAAACCGGATGTACCGGAGGTCGGAGTAGGTCTCCACCCCCTCCATGACTTGCCAGTCAATGGCGCACGCGGCGACAGAGCGGGGCTAGCGAACGAAATGTCCACCACCGACTCGCCCCGCATCCGCACACACGTGGGGACAGAACCCCGATTTAGGACGACCAGGCCTGTCTCCAGAGCCCAGTCTTCCACCATCCTACCCCGCACATCTGTACGACGAGAACCCCAAGCCAAGTTCTTGACATTGAAGTCCCCGAGGACAAGCACGGGGAGGGGATAGCTTCCGACGACGACTGCTCTCAGCTCTGCAAGAGAGTTATGGAGCTCGGCGAGAGATCGGTTCGGGGAGAAGTACACCCCCACAACGACGAACTCCCCGAACCGTGCTGCTACGCACCCCTGACCCCTCCTGACACCTTCAAGGGTCGGGGTACCGGCGGCGGCCGAAGAAATGATGGCCACTGTGCCGTTAAGGTCCGCCACCCAGTCATCCCTAGGCCAGACAAAATACGGCTCAGCGACCACAGCGATGTTAATCGACCACTGCGCCATGCTCTGGAGCAACAGATCTTGAGCGCAGGCGCAGTGGTTGATATTCGCCTGGAGGAAGCTTAATGGGGCCGTTATAGGCATTCCATTTCAGCTTCCTCCACGGGGCGCCCCTCTGCGGGCGTCGGTGTCGCGGCGGCGGCGGCGGCAACAGTGACAGCGGCGGCGGCGGCAGTTGCGGCTGCGGCGGTGGCCATAGAGGCGGTGGCGGCGGAGGAGGGCCCTCCCCTACCCGCGGCCTTGGCCTTGGCGGGTGGCACGCAGGCCCTGCTTCCGGCCCAGTGATCGGCTGGCTTGCCAGTCGCCGCACATGCATCACAGTGCGGCGTGGCGCAGCAGGTCGCCGATTTGTGTCCGGGCTGACAGCAGCGGAAGCAAAGGCCACTGCGGTCACCCTCCGAGGCGCATTTCACTGACACGTGATGTCCCACGAGACAGCGGTAGCACCTCAGTGGTCTGGGCACCAGCAGCTTAACCTGCGCTGAGACCCAGCCCACCAGAAGCCTTCGGCCCTCCACTATGGCTTTGGCCGCCGTAACAGGGCAGCACACCGTGGCGGCATGCATACCCTGTTGGTCCGGGCGTATGGCGCCTGACCTGACCTGGTCAGTAGTGCACCCCCCGGACCTGGCGACGGCGGCCACCAACTCCTCCTCCGATACCGAGTCGTCCAGACCCATGATGCGCAGGTCTGCGCATCTGACGGGCCTGGACACTCGGGCCTCGTCCGCGTTCAGGGACGGTCCGCAGAGCGTCCGAGGTCGCGCCACTGGATTCCCCGGGGATCTCCAGCATACGGGCCCCCGTCTGGGTGACTTTGAGCCGAAGGCCCCCGGTGACCCCGAGCTCCCCGAGATCCACCGCCTCTTTCGCCTTCGCGAGCAGATCGCGGTAGGTAACGCCCTTCTTTTCCGCATCCGGCTGTAAGTAATCACTACAGCTGCGGTCTTCGGGGCGCGAAGCCTAGCCGCGATCTTGCGCGCCCTGAACTGGCGCTGCCGCTCCTGCTCTTTGGCCTTTTTGGCTGCCTTCTTCCCCTTCTTTTTGTCCCCGACCACCTGCCAACCCGCTTCAGCCGCGGGAGGTGTAGGGAGCCGGGGGGGCGGCGGCGGCGGCGGCAGCTGGCTTGCCGCTGGCGCTGGCACATTCGCCGCAGGCACTGGGGCTGGCGCAGCCACCCCCTGTGCTGCCGCCTTGCCCTTTTACGCCTTCGCCTTGCCTCTCTTTCCCGTCGCCGGCTTAGGCGGAGCCGGTTCAGCCGGTACCGGTTTTGCCGGAGCCGGCTTTTCAGGGGGGGAGGGGTAACTGCAGCCCCGCCCGAGGGCTGGCTGGACGGCCCCGGCCTGGATGCGGCAGCTGTGGCCGCCGCGTACGAGACCGTTGCCGGCCTCGCCGCCGTCTTGTTTGCCTCTAGGGGGAGCGCAGGACGATGCCCTCCAGCACGGAGAACCGGTGCTGGAAGGCAGCCAGCACCTGCCGGACCAGGTTCAGAACCTGGTTCTCCACCGGCACGGGCTGGCTTGGGTGCTGCGTCTGGGGCGCCGCGCGAGAGGCAGGCTCACGTAGACTGGCCAGGTCTGCGCGGAGCTTCTCGTTCTCCTTCTGGAGAGTCTCCATAGCGGACGTCAGGCGGGCCACGTCCGCCCGCAGCTTCGCTACCTCGTTCGCATTAGGCTCGGCCCCAACAAAGTTGGCCTCCGCAGCCGCCATGATGGAGGCGGAGGCCGCGGGAATGGCCTTTAACTTTGAGGAGGCCTTTTGCTTGTGGGCCACAACCTTGATCGCGGCCTCCACCTCCTTAACGAATCTGGCCTTACGCTCCCCCCGGAGCCGCCAGTCGCATCCGTCTCTTCGCCTGATACCCGAGCCGTGTCGCCCGGGTGGCGCCCATCCTCGGCATGCTTTGCCGCTTGTTCGGCCCTCTGATTGTCAGAGGGCCCCCTCCCCTTGCCTCTCAGCCCGCCCCGCCTGTTGGTGGGGATTTTCCGGGCCGAAGACTCCTCTTCACCGGCTGACGACCCCTGGTCGCCATCCCGCCTGGACCGCTTGCGGAAGAACTTACTGGTCTCCGCGGTCCCAGGCTCCACGCGTCGGGAGCTCTCTGAGCCTCCCACACTGCTCGATGCGGCGTCGGACTCTGTCCCCGCATCGTTCCTCCTCTCCTCTACGTTGCCGTTGACGGCGGTTTTGGTTTTTTGTTTATCTTTTTCTTTATTTTCCATTTTTGTACCCACGAGTATGGGGGAATTAAAGGTCCACCTTGGCAGAGACCCCTTTACCAAGGTAAGCAGATTTAGAGGATTTATTACTCGCCTGCAGGTACCCTGGCGAGGAGCGCACTAGCGACTGATTTGTTCATAGAACCCCGTCAGCCATCCATCCCCTCGCGGTGCGTCGCCGCTTGAGATTCGGGGTAACTTTTTATAGAGGTTTTCTCCCTCGCGGTCCGGGCGATTAAGCCAAGACCCTCGGTCCCTATCAAAGCCGCGAGACATGATCCACGACACTTCGATGGGATTACGAGACCGGCGGTGACAGCAAAGGATGAATCCTTCACTGTCTGCCCGGAGGCAGGGTAAGTGCACACCGAGCCCGCCCTCACTCCTCTGCTATGCCCTCTGCTGATCAGAGGGTCACGCAGAGGAACGCACCTTTGGTCCGAGACGGACCCCACCCATGTCAGAATAATTAGCCGCGGCAGTAACATTCCCCAAGGAATAAGAATTTCTTCTCATTTCTCGAGGAAGATTACTGCCGCGCCCAGGGTGCACCGGCCCAGTAGCTGCTCTTCCCTCCAGACGTATCAAGAGGGGCCCGCAACTACCAGGCACACGTGGAGGACTTCTGACTTCGCACCCCCTTACGAACCCCTACTGTCGCCCATTCATTGAAATACTCCCGACTGTTAAATTCATTGCAAATAAGCTTAAATAATGTTCTCATCATCATCATTACAGCCCTTCACAAGTCCACTGCTGAACATAGGCCTCCCCCAAAGAATGCCACAAAGCACGGTCCTGAGCCACCTGCATCCATCGACTTCCTGCATGTCTTACCAGGTCGTCACTCCATCTCGTGGGGGGACGCCCTACACTTCGCCTACCGGTACGAGGCTGCCACTCGAGAACCTTTCTTCCCCATCGGTTGTCGGTTCTTCGAGCTATATGGCCGGCCCACTGCCACTTCAGCTTACTAATCCGTTGGGCTATGTCGGTTACTCTGGTTCTACTGCGGATATCCTTATTCCTAAGTTTATCACGCAGAGAAACTCCGAGCATAGCCCTCTCCATAGCTCGCTGAGCGACCTTGAGCTTCCTCATACGGCCAGCAGTGAAGGACCACGTCTCAGTTCCGTAAGTCATCACTGGCAACACGCACTGTTGTATACAATGTTATTATAATGTTCTATACAATAAAATTTAACCATTTTGGTATGAAAGTTATGGAAGGTTTTCCACTATGTTACTCCTAAATTTCTCCAAGCGACGTGCATTTACTGGAACAACTTTCTCATCTACTTGCTTTTTGTGAACACAAGGTAACGAAACTACTTGTCCACAGTGATCCAAACTTAATTTTTGAATTATACATTTATGCAACGGCTTCACATTTGTAAAAATTATCTATAAATGTTGCACTTGATTGAGCAATACGTATTGGCTCTTAAAATGAATTAAAAAGACCATATGATTTAAACAATGACCTAAATTTTATATTGATGGAGAAAGCTTCTAGGTTTTTGTTTTGGTTCTTGTTTTCTAGATTGATATTAAAGTCTCCTCATATTACAACAGATTTATTCTGTTTATTAACCTTAACAAAAACTTCCTCCATATTTTTTTCAAAAGTATCGTATAAGTACATGGGGGTTTGTAGACGCTCACAACAATGAGGTGCTCAAACTCACCACATGCCATTTCTACAGTTCGCTCAACAGAGAGGCTCACAATATCTTGACTTTCTTTACATGATAATAATTTACTAGCTAATATTAAGAAAGCACCTATTAAAACCGTTTCTCTATTGAAAGAACTGACCACCTGGTGATTACTGAAGTTAATCATTAAGTTATAACCTTTTAAGCAATGTTCAGTAATACATAAAATACGAATATTGTTGCTATTTAAGAACGACTCAATTTCCTAGCTCTTTGCCTATCATGCCTTGTATATTTTGATTTTGAGCAACTTTTATTAAAATATATCGTTATCCACGACATATAATATATATATATATATATATATATATATATATATATATATATATATCGTTCTGGTATGTTATCATCATATCATACATAAAAATAAAATTCATGACAAAATGCCTACGCATACCCACCTCGCGTGGACAAGGAAGCAGCAGTTAAAACGAACACTCTGAAGCACAAAGGATCCTGACCCCAGCGGTGGATCTGGTCTATGGCACCACTGGCAATCAAGATTCGGCTGCGGAGGGGCAGGGAGATCGGCACCACGCAATACCGTCACTCTTCTACCCCCACGTCACCAAAACCACCGCATAAACTGTGTGGCTCTGCTCGAGTAGCAAAGAATAGAGCGAGTGGTGCCTCGTCATACTAACTCCTCTTCGTCGACTATTTCTCCTTGGCTGCGGCGGTAGCGGTAAAGGACACCCCTCTTGCTATAGTCCACCACCTCACATCGGAAGAGCGGCCACCTCAGTCCGGCCCTTGTCGCTACGTGGATTCCTCTTCGTTGACCATGGGTGACCAAGCCACTGCTTCTAAGCCCCCCTTCATGACAAGGCGGCGCTATATATATATATATATATATATATATATATATATATATATATATATATATATATATATATACATACCAGAACGGATGAAAATACCAGGTCGTTGGAATTGCAACAAAAAATTTTGATGTGCATCATGCACATCAAAATTTTTACAAATAAAAGATTCGATCATAAAATCCTAGAATGAAAATGACGGTTATATAGAAGGGTGTACGAGTATAATTAGCCGTGAAGTGGCGTAATAAGAATATCCACTGCACCATATCGTCCCGTGCTTATGACACGCACGGGACGATATGGTACAGTGGATATTATTATTCTTATTTCTGGCAATACAATCCTTTTGTATTTGAATTTCGACAGAAATACCATCAAACAACTTGATATTTGTAAAGACAACTACGGTCATGAATTTGTAACTACGAAGTGAAATACTTACCAAACATAAATTTGGCAAGGAAACGACTAAGATTTGAGGTAAGACGCACGACACAAAATCAACATAGTTACTAAAGGAAACGCTAGTTCGAAACAAACAAGGAAAACACAAATCAGATTTGCTTATTCGGTTTGTGACGCTCTATTCCTTATTTTGTTAACGGGCTTGTGACTACAACACTAATAAACGTAAGTAATAAAAACTTACTTATTTGACTATTATGTAATGTCCTCACATATTGAACAGACAATTGGCCGACGTGTAACTTCAGAATTTTTCTTCGCGATGTTCTGTTACAACAAACTTTAAATAACAAATCGTATGATACCATAGCTTTATATTTTATGGCGTTTAAGTTTATTTAAAAGAATAATAATAAAATACTATTAAAATTATTAATCCATTCTTGTCTTTGGAATGACTTACGGCAGAATAAAGGCAGATTCGAATAGCTATGATATGAGGCTGAGTATTGTCTTCGGGAAACAACTGTGATATTATTTGTTTGATGTTGCTATATAATGCCGATGAGCACCAGTTCCTAGTGGACTATTATCTCCCTTTTTCACTTAAATTTTGTAAAGAATTTGAAAAAGAAGCAAACAGAAATCATTTGTTTTCAGATCTAAAATATGGTGATTGTCACCAAAGTTTATTTTAATTACCCATTTCCGTGTTTGAAATTGCATGCGATATAAAAAATATTTAGTATGTTACAACATATTCTTAATCGGACACAGACATACTAGAAAATAAATAAGTCGCATGAACTGTCTATGTAATGTACTACTATTGCACAAACTATTCATGTTGGAAAACTGAAATACTTGCATATATAAACATATTACTTGTTTAAATAACTCAAAATTTACTACCTCAAACTATTTTAATCCCACAGTCATCTCTTTGGCTCTTTTTCAAGATTAGCTTAAACAAATAGCCAGACAGTTACTACGGCTACCTTTGTCTGAACAAGGTAAAACGCCTTTGTACATTTTAACATTTTGTACAATGTTACGTACAAAGCTGACATTTTTTATCCTAAACCACAACAAAGTAATTTTAGTCGTACTTTCTGCGGTTTAGGATCGACAATGTAAAGCAAAAAAATTAAAATAAAGTACTGGTAGATATGTACCAAAATGGATATATTAATTAAGCCTACTGCTATTAATGATTTTACTACTTATTAAAAAATAATACTGTGTTTGCGGAGCTTAATTAAATATTATTCACATTTGCATGTCTTTTTTTAAAATGTGATAAATTAAATTATATTTAAATACAGTAATATATTTAAATATAACAAAGTATACGTTAAGTTCACAGGTATTCAATATTTTTACTATACTGCATTACAGCATTAGAAACATTCTTAAATTCAATATATGTGAAATGTAAAGAGATAGGAGAATATTAGATTTTAGCATTCAAACAACACGATTTGATTATAAGCTGTGATAATTCTAGTAAAAATAATAAGTCAAGATAATTAAATTATTATATATTAATTGGTTCTAGTGAACAGTGCTTTTCTTTTAAATTAGTATAACGACTTTAAACAAATACGTGTACCAACCATTTGAACTTTGGACCCAAACCCAAGCTCAATATTCTGCCACTAAATATAAGTAGCGCTATCTATTTGCGAGTAGCTTAACTTCTTGCTTTCTTGCTCCGATACGATCAATACAAACGCCAATTCGAATTCATAAATATCTATTAGTGCCGACAAATCACTCAAGATGTCACAAAGTGTAAACATTTAATAGAAACAAGATATTATGTAGCGTGTAGAAATTGCATAAAAAGATATCACCTTTAATGTACTAATATTACAGAAAAAAGATTTCACCTAATGACAAATGATCATAAAAATTATTTGAAATGTACAAATTACTAGATGTTATTAAAATCAGATAAAAACCAGAATGAAAAGAGCATTTAAGTAACAGAACGAAACAAGTATAACATAAATATACCTACTGTAAATTCTTTTGGTGGTTTATCAGACGATGAATACTCTTCCTTTATCACAAACAGTAAATTGAACAGAAGTTGCCCAAATATAGGACTGGATCTTGAAGAAGACACACAGGAAATGAAAAACAAAATATCACACCTAGAAATGAAACTGAAGGCTGCTGAAAACGAAATCGAAAACCTACGCTCTGAAAATACTGCCTTAAGTAAACGAATAGCCAAATATGAGCGAAAAATAAAAACTATGATATATAAACAAACCGAAAGACACGTCAAAAACAAAAAAAATCTTTGTACGTAAAAATTCCGAAATTCGAACGAACTCAAGACAGAAAAGAGACAGCCAATTAAAAAATGAAACTACAGAAGAACAACACACATACGAACACAGTAAACATATATTTGGAGATGAACAAGGCCGAGGCATAACCACACAATTATCAAAGTTACTTGGAAATAAATACAAGATATATGGCGAAATAAAACCAGGAGCTATGACGGACAAAATACTAGAAAGCATTAAACTCCATTGCGCAACAATATTAACATAATATGAATTACGTACTGATCCTAACAGGGAAAAATTACAGTGACTTAACAAAAATGAGTTCCTACCTTTTTTACTATGTAAGCCAACTTAAAAACACACATATTATATTATGCGAAACTGAGGGTATACAACATAATACTGAAGATAAAAATAGAATATTTAAGTCATACAGTGCGAAGTTGCCGAATGTTAACTATTTACGTTATTCATATTAAGCCTGCCACGTAATTACTTGATACATTTGTGCCAAAATATCCTTCAAGAAATATTACGACTCGACTATAAATATAAAATCATAAAATTACCAAAGTAATGAAATACAGAAGCTGTTAAAAGGCATTAGGCTACCTGAAGAGGATATTCATTGTGATTCGACGGATGAGATTACTAATGACGATCATTTCTTTTGTTAGTACTGTCATAAATCAAAATATACAAGATCCGTCTATTAAAGACAATTCTGTAACAAAACCTATATGCAAATCACGATCTGATATAAAACATAACATACCAGAAAAATTTAACGGTTTAAAATATTATTTCCAATTATACCGAGCATCTTCAATAAACAAGATATACTAGGAGCATTTTTGATAAAATTTCCACAGTTTCAAGCAATATGCAAAAATGTAACCTGCTAGCATACGGTCGAACTACACAGAATGTGTTGAATAATTCTATGTATCTCAGCCCAGTGACCCCAAGGGAAGAATATAAAGTAATACAAAATTTAAAAAATAAAATGAGTGGGGATAGACGAATTACTACCAACCTTACTTACTTCCTACCTACCTATCTACTTCAGGTGCTTCGCCTCCTCGGCTAATGGGAGTGGCAGCTGCTTTAAAGTGGCTGCTATCCAATGTCAGAGGGCCCGATACGAATTGCTGCCGCCTCTACTTGGGGTTGGTTCAGTCCATGCCTTTGTATGGGGCACCTATATGGGTCCCGACATGGGCTCTGATGAAAAGAACCATCACCTTCCTGAGAAGGCCCCAGAAAGCAATGGCCGGTCAAATTTGTGCGAGGGTACTAGACGATTTCCCATGAGACGGCATGCGTTTTGGCATGGTTCCCACCCTGATATATGGAGACCGAGTTCCTTACATTTATGTACGACTGCCGCTCGGAACTTCGACACCGATGGTATCTTCTTTCTTCCAGAGTGTGAGAATTGCGGAAGTTTCAGATTCGGTAGTCTACGCTGGAAAAGTAGAAAAAACGTCTAGCTCACCCGAAGGCCGGAAGCAGGACTTTTGAGGCTGTGCATCCGGTACTGCCAGACTGGATAAATAGGCAGCACGGGTATCTGACCTTACGGGTGGTGCAGGTGCTTTCCGGGCATGGGTGCTTTGATAATTAGCTATGCCGACCTCTCGCCCTCAGCTTTGTTTAACACAGACAGTGAACAAAGAGAGATCCACTTGGCTGGCCCGAGGTGGCCGCTCCGAATGGGCTTGCCTAGATGACTCCGGATGCGCATTGGTGGACTGTGTTGGGAGAGGTTCTTTACCCAATCTCGTTGCAGCCGAGAGGAGTCGCGGGGCAAGATGAGTGTTGGTATAGCGATGCGCCACTATCCTCCGTGACTCTGGCGGCGCCGCACCGTTGATGCGGTGGTGGAGGGGCCGCAGAGGGAGATTAGTGTCGGTATTGCGAGCCGCCGCGCTGGTCTCAATATTCTCCGCAGCCGAAACTTGATTGGCGGTGGAACCATAGACCAGATTCGCCACAGGATTGGGAAGGCTGGTGCTTACAAGTGGATGACTTTCCTAACCCCATGGCATGCGTAGGCCTGCTTATATGCGGCGAAGGTGCAACACCAAGAGGTTTTAGTCCGTGCGAGTCTAACATATCCCGTCCTTGCCCCTGCGAGGCGGTTATGCGTAGGCATTTCCCCATGTAAAAAAAGATATCTATAGTTTGTAGTATCAATTTCACTACTAGATATTTTAAGTTACGTATTGTTTATGGATATAAAAGTCAACCAACATGCTCAAAGCGTAACTTTTACGACTTTATACATCATGTCGTTGATATTTTATTCTAATGCTCTATGCTCCTCGGATATATTTGATTTACTTGCATAGGACGAGAGCGCGACTTTGTATACCTATGGGTATTAATAAACTGATGTAATTTAGGTAACTTCATTAAAACTTAAAATACAACAATTAAAGTATCTTCATAGATTAATGGATCTAATTATAAAACTTCCCATGGATCTGAGGAGTTAGTTGATATAGACACTTAATCTTCAACATTAAAGTCTAATCCTTTGAAAGTTAGAGTGTGACTGCGAATATTAAACTGGGATTACAAAGGGTGCCTTAGATTATACCATCCAGATTTGTGAAAGGTAAACTAGAATTTCATTAAAATCCTTAATATATTTATTATAATGACTATGTACGAAAATCGACTATCATAATATTGATAGACAAGGAATGTACATTGTCTTAGCAGCTCCAATTTATTTTTTTATTTTTTTCAATCCAATTTATTGAAAAATACATAAAAATATTAATTTAATACATACATATCTTTACCGTTATAGCCTATTAAAGTTCACTGCTATACGTAGGCCTTCCCTATCGATTGCTTCATGGGGGGGGGGGGGGGGGATATTTGCCATAGTTGTTTCGCTTGGCAAGCGGGTTGGCAACCGCAGGTTTCATGTTAGGATTATGTATATATATATATATATATATATATATATATATATATATATATATGTAGATGTGTGTATTTGTATATGTATAGTATATCCAAATACATACATTATATCATTCATTATATTAGATTACTAGCTGGCTTCGCAGGTTCCGCTGTTTTTAATTGATTACTCGATGAGTTTCACTCCATCACCATGCTATAACGTCACCAAGCGAGTCAAGATTAACGGATTTTTTGGCACTAAGCCAACATATATGACTATAACATAGTTTTTGTTTTTAAACATTTTTTAATGGTTTGAATATCATTAAGATTCTAAGAAGCCAGTATTCAAATTCTAAAAAAAGTTTTATTGTAACTAAATCCGAAATATTCTATTCCCGATCATTTCAGTGTGCCCCTCCGTATTATGAACATGAGATTGGTCAATGAATATAGAATTTATTTGTTAATAACTAACATAGTGGCACCTAATGATTTCTTATATTTGCACGAATACTACACATTTAAATAAATCTAATTTTACGGATTTTATCGCGTATATTAACTTATTTTATATTCCCGACGTTTCGGGCACTTTTCAGCACCCATGGTCACGGAGGGTACTGAGGTGTATGATGTCCCAATATCATAGTTAACCGTACGAGGAAATTATCTGTAGTGTTGAGGACTGTTTATTTAAAAACAATATCCGAAAGGAAGATTTGTAAGCGATACGGCAAGACATTTCATCTATGTTACGTCGAAGTTCAGCGCCAAAACCGAATCTACCCAAAGATAAATTTAAAGCGTTGAATAACCTACGCAATAAACCAGAATTCACGATCTTCCGATATCATTCACGATAAGGGAAAGGCCACGGTAGTCATGGATACGTCGGATTATAATTCAAAAATACAAGAACTTTTGTCGCGTGTAAGTACTTATAAAAAGGTTTAAAATGACCCAACAAATAACACACTTAAAACAACTAGTGATCTCATAAAGAAACACTCCGAAAAATTAAATCTAGACGTAAAATTGATAATATCTACGTGTGCAAAACCACCAAAATTGTATGTGTTACCAAAAATACACAAGCCCAATGCTCAACTACGTCCCATAGTGAGCCAAATCGATTCACCAACTTACAGATTGGCTCAACACTTAGCGAATATACGAGTACTCTCACCGCTCAGGGGACATACAAGAGCACACACAAAGGATTCCTATCATTTTGTCAGCGAGATTACAGACCTACATCTGGCAGACTTTGAAACTATGGTTAGTTTTGATGTGCAGTATCTGTTCACAAGCTTACCTGTTGAGGACTGCATCTCGATTGTTACTAGAAGACTAGAAGAAAACAACATGCCCGTCGAATATGCAGTATTACTCAGACACTGCCTCACATCTGGCTACCTATTGTGGAAGGAGGAGTTTTACAAGCAAGTAGATGGAGTGGCGATGGGCTCAACTGTATCACCCATTGTCGCCGATATATATTTATGGAGGACTTTGTGGAGAAAACCCTGCTTACTTCTCCTGTAAACCAAAGATTCTACAAGCGGTACGTAGACGACACTTTCACAAATCTACCTTTAGATAAAGTAACTGCATTTTTAGACCATCTTAACTCCTTAAATTCTAAAATTCAGTTCACTATGGAGTTAGAGGCAAACAATTCTTTAGCTTTTCTAGATGTGTTAGTAATTCGGAATCCTGATAACACCTTGAGCCACATTGTGTATAGAAAAAAGACCCATACCATTCTTCACAGTTAGCTACCGTGGGTTAATCTTTGTTTCAGAGAGCACGAGGGATCTGTGACAGTAAACTCCTGGCCGCCGAGCTCCAACACGTCAAGCAAGTTTTGCACGACAATAAGCTTAGGATCCCGCGCCTACGTCACAGTGAACGAGTGAAGCCGGCCACAGTCGAGCGAGTGCCTGCTGTACTGCCATATGTCAGAGGTGTCACTGACAAGATTGACTACACCTTGAAGCGTGCTTCCATTAAAACATACTTCAAGCCGACGAAGAAGATTAGTCAGTTTTTACCATCAGCCAAGTGTAATATTCCTCTGCAAGATGCAGGAGTGTACAAGCTTGATTGTGAATGTGGTCTCTCTTATATAGGACAAACTAAAAGATCTATAAAAACCCGCGTTAAAGAACACATAGCTGATGTGAAGAATCGACGTTACGGGAAGTTTGCAGTCTGTGAACACGTACAGGATCGCCCCCGTCACTACATTAGATTTGATAGACCACAAATCCTCGCTAAAGAACACCGATTCCTCCCCAGGATGATTCGCGAGGCTATTGAAATTAAAAAACATCCTAATTTCAATAAAAAAGATGGCTCGGTGCTACCATCTGCTTGGTATCCCATAATTAATAAAATTAAATCCCAACCTAAGCATGATACTGTAAGTTCATACGCAGTATGAACTTACAGTATCATGCTTAGATCGAAACAAAAATTAATAATTTTTAATCTGAAGGTAGCCGTGGTTAACTATGACATTGGCCCCAACAATTCTATAAATACAGGAACTTTTCCTACTCTATGGAAAGATGCTCAAATTATTCCACTACCCAAGAAATCAAATCCTAAGTCCTTCTGTGATTATCGTCCTATTTCCATATTACCTTTTCTATCTAAAATTCTTGAGCGTCTTGTCCAACAGCAACTTAATCTATTTCTTAATCAAAATAACCTCTTAAATACATTCCAATCAGGCTTTCGTCCTGGCCATAGCACGGTCACTGCTTTGGTTAAAATCACAGACGACATTCAGGCAGGAATGGAGAATCGGCAAGTTACTATTCTTACTCTTCTTGATTTCAGCAACGCCTTCAACACAGTCGATTTTGATATACTTCTAGCTGTGCTCCGTTCTATTAACGTATCTCCAGCGGCAACTGACTGGTTTCGTAGTTACTTGTTTGGACGCCGTCAATGCATCCGTATTGAAGACACTTATTCCTCGTGGTGTTCTCTGGAAGCAGGCGTACCACAAGGTGGCGTGTTGTCTCCTCTCCTATTTTCAATTTTCATACGCTCTATCACTTCAGGAATAACTTCTCTCTACCATCTTTATGCAGACGATCTCCAAATATGTTCTCAAACAAGTATCAATAATCTTCCATCTGCCGTGCTATCCACTAATCGTGATCTCGCTATTATTTCAGAATTTTGCACATCTTATGGAATTAAGGTTAACCCTAGTAAAACGCAGGTAATAGTGATAAGTAGCAATAAACTACTACAAAAAATTACTTGGCATACGCTGCCTTTCGTTTATTTTGAAAACTCTACTATTCCTTACAGTAAGGTTGTAAAAAATCTAGGTGTTCTAATTGACAGTACAATGTCTTGGGCACCACAAATTGAACAAATAAGTAAGAAAATGTTTGCAGCTTGTGGAAGTCTCAAAAGACTTCGAAATTTCTTACCCATTTCTACCAAAATTGCGTTAGCACATTCCATTTTGTTGCCTATTTTAGACTATGCTGATATATGCTACACTGATATTACCATGGAGCAATTAAACAAGCTTGAGCGTCTTCAAAATCTTTCCATTCGGTTCATATTTGGCTTACGCAAATATGACCATGTATCCCAATTTCGAAATCAACTCAAGTGGCTGCCAATTCACCTTCGCCGGAATGTTCATTTACTTTCTTTACTTTTTTGTGTTCTGTTTGATCCGAAATCTCCAAGGTACCTTAAGGAACAATTTCACTATCGATATGAATTTCATGATCGTAGTTTGCGTTCAGTGTACAGCTTGGCTTTGAATACTCCTTGCAGCGCAACTTCTTTTTATAATAAGTCATTTACTTCACAAGCAACCAGACTCTGGAATTCATTACCACTTAACATCCAGCAAGCGCAATCTTTACAGGCTTTTAAAAAACAACTGAAAGAGTATTATTTGAATTTCCCGTCATAATTATAAATTTTATGCAATTCCTCTTTTTATTAATACTTGTTTTTTTTTTTCTCTATTTATATATATATATAAATGTATGTATGTGTGTATATGTATATATATGTATATATTTATTTTATATGTTTATTAATTTTATAATATTATATATTATATAATTCATATATTTATATGAATCTTGTTTAATTATAAGTTTTTGTCCTCAGTTTTTATTTTATATTGCACGTTGCACCTATCTGTCAAAATATATTACATTGTCCCTTTTACGTTCGGTTTGTCAGGTAGAAATCGCTTAAAGCGATATGACCACCGTTTGTAGTTCTTAAGTTTTCCGTAATTGTAACACTTTGTATAAATGCAGTAAAGAGTTATCTATCTATCTATCTATTTTCATGAGGAATGTAGCGGCAACAAAGTTTTCCAAACTTTAAATTTTGATGCATTTTTTTTAATTTGGCTTATACCCTTACCCAAATATCCTCAAATCTTCTCATGATTTTTAATCAATTATTCGAGTAAAAGAAGCCAAATTGTCCTCAGTGATCGCATTTGAGGCTCAACCCTCATGAATTTCATCATGGAGAGAAATACAGCCGTGATAAATTCTCCGGACCAACGCCTTACTGTGCTCAAGTGAGGTATTTACCTCCCAAAAACATTTGATGATGAGTAGTGCATTCTTGCGGAGAAAGAACTTTTAAGGTCATAATAAATCGTTGCCCTAAAATATTTTCGTATTAACTTAATTTTAGCTATGGATGAAGATTTCAATTTGTGATAAGACCAATTGACCTTCGACTTCTATATGTGTGTTTCTAATGTTTTGTATAAGCTATTATCAGGTAGCAGTAAAAATTATTAGCAGGGAGCAGAGCTATCAGTGTGCCCTATGTATCTTCGAACCGTAGTTTCGACTAAATAATGTTAATATGATCTTAATGGGTCAAGTTGTACAGGAGTTAGATCACTAACAGGCGCACTAATAATCATAAATATAAACAGATATTATCATACTCATATAAAATTATCCGTCATCGTCAGCCACATGAAGGAAGTTTTTTTGGAATGTACTAAATGCAATAATGTAGAAAAACGAAATAATTTTAAGAAATGAAGTCAACTGCTAAACATAGGTCTCCCCTATCGATTGCCTCATAGGGGGGGGGGGGGGATATTTGCAATAGTTGTTACGCATGGCAAGGGGGTTGGCAATCGCAGTTTATATGTTAGGATTATGTGTGTATATGTGAATAAATATTAGAATAAACTACTGCTTTCCATTAGCAATATTAAAAGTCTCTCACGATATTTGCGATGCATTAACGTCATGTTCTTTTAGATTTTGTGTCTACAACGGAATTTTTTGTTGAATGTGTTGTAAAAATCCCTCGGGAAATCATATCGTTTTTAAGAGAAATACAGCTGTTCTTGCGCTTATAATATTTTTAGAAACTATTCAACTTCTGATGTTAGAAATCATTCTGAAAATTATTTAAATAAAATAATGTTACTTGTATTAGAATTAACTCTGAAGGTTAATTGTTAAAAATAATAAAAGTGTGAGAGCGAATGTTCAACTTGCTCTCTTGCTTACGCAATTGATCATTATCAGGAATAAGACAGCGTAGTGCTGTACGCATTCAGTATAGAGCAAATACAGTTCGACCAACCGTAATACGTACCAGAAACAATCACACATTAGTGTAACGTGAAGGACACAATTACATGATAACACCAAAGTATGCAAAGCAAAGCTACACTACTCCTCTCGATGTAACACAGGGCAGCCTCTCAGCAACACGATCTTCCTTACTTACACTAGAAGAACTACTACACGAATAGAACCGCATCATTTGTCTTATTTAGGCTGAATCGTTTCGGTGTGGAGAGTAATGTTTTAGCCCAACGGGCATAATAACGATATAAGACTCGTAGAATTACAGACTGATCCCTCTTAGTCGACTGGCGATACTTTATACTGCTAAAACAAGTGGGAGATTAGAATTCCACCTTCAATTCTTTTTTTTTCTTTTATTATTTTACCCTCATTCCTAACAATATATATTAAAAAGTAATATCCTTCTATAAGTCAATCTATAAGTTTAGCAGTGAACTTATATTAGACTGTAACGGTAATTATAACGGTATATCACAAGTATATTACCTTGAGTAACAAATTAATAACATATTTTTCCATAAATTTGTATCATGAAATTCCTGAAGTGTAAATCATAAAAATCCGTTGACAATGCACAAATATAACGTATAATGTTACAAAAACATAACTCCAAATTGTCAACCTCCTCTTAGTTTTTCTACCGACTTCAAAAAGGAGACGGTACTCAATTCAACTATATGTTTTTCTATGTGTGTTACCTCATAATTTTTTACTGGGTGAACCGATTTCGATGATTCTGAGTTTCTGGCCAATCGTTTTTGAGTTATTCTGAATAATTTATATTGATGTCGGTTGTAAAAATTGTTAATTTTAAATAATTATAGGCGGCTAAGAATGTGATAACGAAAACCGTCATGTGTATAAACATCTTAATGTTATGGGAATAATAGAGTTTGGCGTTATAGCAATTTTATAATGAAATAAAAAGCACAATTTTTTTAATTTTCTTCCCTTATTTTCCGTTATATTAAAACCATATTAAAACGCAATATATAGTACACATTAGAAAATAACAGTTAAAGAATAGCATAATGCTGTTGTGTTATTGACACAGCTCTAGCGCTATTTTACTGCCGTATCGACAAAACAGTTGTCAGACCTTTTTAAAATTATAACAAATTAATTTAACGTTTCAATTAAAGCTCCTAAAACATTTACAAAACTGAATATTTCTACTCTTTTGCGCTACATTTGCTTTTGTCTGAAAAGATTTCAGAATGGGCTAGAAGAGAAAGAGCAAAAATTTAACGCGAACACTTATAAAGAAAGAATGCTATAGTGACAGTAATTTTGCTTTATAATATTCGTGTTACGGCCGGCAGCTGCCCATCCCAGGAGTAGAATCCTTCGCGGCCCATAGACGAAGAAGCTACGGGCAGATGCTGGTCGGGCGTCCTAAACGCCAAGGGTTAAAAGTCTAATTACACTAAACAATCCGGGGGGAGCGTTACAATTATTGAACAGAGCTTACTTACCTCTATTCAAGGCGACTGGTCCCTCAGGATTCGGTCAGGTCTCGTGTGGATGTATTGTGCTAGAAAGTAAAGGTCAGTGATGTGTATTTGGGTGTGGCTGGTAGTGTTATTGACCTTATTTGACCGTTCCCCCTGCAGCAGTTCGGCCCTCAGCTCCTCTCCAAGCTAAGGTCTCCTTCAGCAGTCACTTTCTTCCTTTGTTACGATTGACTCGCGAAAATGAACACCGAACGTACGGATCAAAGGTCACCGTTATTTCTAGAATATTAACTACCGCACTAGTAACTAATACAGTCGAATCCACTTATACAGATTCTGCGTTAAACCTAAAGTCCCGGGTAAAACTCTCAACACGCGCTACCATTCCCAGTGGTATATTTACTATACGCGCCTAACATAAAATTAGATCTAAGAGCTCCCAATCAAAAACGGACCGCCTTCTATATTGACGCGCAGAAGATTTCTAATTTTTTCGCTCTCGACTCCCACTGTTCAGTAAGCTCGGACGTTCAACACGCACGAACGTCATCCCGTATCAGCCGAGCCGAGAGCCATCTAACGTCGATGCCTGACACCAACGCTTTTGCGTAAACAAACCCCCGTCCCGGACATAAGGATTTAGGTCCGCGAGCAAACCGGTCAGCGGGACAGGGTCGCGACGGCAAGTTGCAAGATCGAATCTACAACCAAACTAGGCCACCCTACGCACCCAATCAGATCTTGCAACCCTGACCAACGCCTCAAAATTACAACCCCAACGTGGGCTAGCCGGAGAGTTGAACTGGATGCCCTTCCTGGTCATCGCAGCACATAAATAAGTCCTATTCCTAGACAGAAGTCAGACGACCTCCTTCAAACACCTATCTGCTCTCCTATGATTAGTTCCGCAACTCGACCGGATCAGGTCTGCAAACAGCGACGCGACACGAAGCGGCCCAGAGGGACCTTCAAGCTTCAGTGCAGAGAGCACCCCCAAATTCCCCATGAACGTCGTCTGTGGAGAGCTGAACGAAACGCACAGATGGTCCCTAGCAGGTGATCCTATGCTCATATTTCAACTAATTTTTCAAAAGCATCAATGTTCAATTACAGAATTAATAAAAGAAGAAATAAAAACAAGTAATCACCGATGCACATAGGTCAACTTGGCAAAGTAAACAAAAATAAACGTAAGAGACAGCCTATTTCTTATTTCAAATAAATATCTTAGACAGTGCCAACAAAATCTAAACCAAAGAGAATTTACTCTTATTTCCTTTGGCAACCACAGGGTTATCTAATTTCAACCTTCCTTATCACAAAGCAAAATGATTAAACACTATCACAAACATATACATAATTTTCAAAATAGCGCGCCATTCAAATTTCAAATGAATCCAAACTTCCCTTCAGCACAGGCGCGACAATCAAATACAATTACAAGCATACGCACAAGCACCAAAAAAGGGCACACAATTTAATCTCAATTTTCCGTGCCACAACAAACGCAGTGATCAAATGTATTTACAAAACATATGCAGCAGCATTTAAAGGAGTATTTTAAATTCAATTCTTTTAATCACAACCGCTACAATATGAATTTCGCGGAAAACTCAAAGCATTTAATTTTAATTCAAAGAATTCTTAACTAAGTGCTCGACCAAACCAAATCCAATACCCCTTGAGAGCGTGATTCAACGCTCCAGGGGGCCCTAATCTTCCCACCACCAAGTGGAGGCCACACCGCGTGAACCCGATACTAACAGAGCGCAACCGCTAACAGTCGCCACTCGGGTTGTACGTCCTCACTGAGGCCGTCGGCAACAGAACAGCTTGACAAGTGGACTGATGACGGCTTAAGGCTCAGTAGAGGCAGCCATGGTGGGAGCTAAGGCGGCAGCTAGCTAGGGCCGCCTCCATCAAATGGGGTACAGTGGTCCACCAGTCGCGGCCACTCAGCTAAAGGGAGTGAGAAGGGTCCAGCGGACTGATGAGTGGCCGTAAAGTTCCTCTCCGCACGCTGAGGGGGTGTGTTGACACCCCCGCCCCTGGGGGAATTACCCCCCGACTGGTCGGGGGAGGGACCCCTTTCAAACCTAGGGGCCTGGTGGCTAGCCGGCGGGCGCCGAGCGTCGCCCGTCAAAGGGCATGGCGGAGCGCCCCCGCCCGTGGGGGTCGAGGGCCTGGCAGCGCCCCGAGAGGAGACGCCGTTCGCACCCAGGCACAGTACGACATTGTGATTGCCCTGGCAATGCAGACAGGGCCGCTGATGCGGACAGTCTCGCTGGAGGTGCCCTTCCAAACAGGAGTAGCACCAGCGGCGCTCCTTGGCGATAGTTCGCCTCGCCGGAACCGGCTTACTTAATAATTTTGGGCAAGACGTTACCCGGTGATCCGATGCTCGACAATAGGAGCAGGGGGGGGTTGACGACGACTTGCCCGGCGGATTTCGCCTCTCACTGGGCACGGCTCGTAAGTCGTCGACGGTGCCCGCCGCGTGCTCGATCTGTCGGCACTGCTCCTCCAAAAACCGCAGCAGGTCATAGAAGGGCGGAATATAGGAGGCCTCGTCCCCGCCGTACCTCTCCTCAAAATGCATTTGAAGGTCGAGAGGTAGACGGGACAGCACGATGCGGAGCAACAAGAAGGCCCATTCGCCTACTGGTAAATCCAGCCGCCTCAACGTATTACAGGCCACCAAGACTGGATCCAACAGGTCCGGACGTAATCGGGCCCGGTCACTAAGCAGCGGGAGGCTCAGAAGCTGCTTAACATGTTCGTCCGCAATTTGCCGGACGTTGGCGTATCTTCTGGCTAGGAGGTCCCGAGCAGTCTGGTAGGCGTCGTCCGACAAGCTCAAATGGCTGACAACGCCCAGGGCCTCCCCTTCCAGTGAGGCCAGGAGATACGCCATCTTCTGGCTCGGGGTCAAGTCACTCTGGGCGTCCACTAGGCCGTCGAAAAGACCAACGAAGGTCAGCCACTCGGAAAGGACCCCGGAGAACTTTGGCAAGTCCAGAGTTGGGAGTCGTCCCAACAGCTCCGGCTGAGGCTGCTTCCGAAAGGACTCGGGCAGGCCACTCGTCCGAGCTTCACGCGCCTCCTCGGCATACCTGCCTTCAGCCTCGATCAACTCGTCCGTGAGCGACAAGAACTGCTCGTAGTCTGCGAAGCAGGAGTCCAGGACTCCCTTTTCCACGTCCGAATCCTCGAGCTCAGCGTAAGCCTTCTCCACTGCAGCCCTTCGAGCATCGACCTGCTCGAACCGCTTCATCAAGTTATGGACCCTATCCGGTCGACCTATCAAAGCATGGGCGCTGGTGGCCCAGCGTAACTCAGTCCGCAGGCAAAGGATTAGCATCTTGGGCGAGGACATCACTACTAAATACAAATTACGACGCGGCTCGAGCACAATTACAAAAATAATAAATAACAAAATACAAAAAAATTAACAGCTAACCAATGCAGTTCCCATCAAATCGAGTTGAATAGAAATTACACAAATAAGAACCGCTATTTATTAAATCAAACACAAGTTAGTACAAAAGAAAAGGCAAATCAAATTAACAATAACAAACACTAGTGCGATCAAATCAAGTTAAATTCAAATTACGTAAATACAAATTACCACTCTTTAGTTCAAATACAAATTACAATACGAAAGATACATAACGAAGATACACATCAACAAAAAATGCCTTGCTCAGAAATCGACCCTTCGATAAGTAATACACCACAACTATCCGCAACGATAATTAACCGATTACGCAAAAATAAAATAAAAATTTTTATGGGAGGCACAATGCGGATTTAGACCTGGAAGAGGATGCACGGATCAAATGTTTTCTCTCCGCATGATCACGGAAAAGCTTCTGGCTGCTAACCAGAAGATTTTCTGTGCTTTTGTGGATCTTGAGAAAGCATTTGATAAGGTTGTAAGGAAGAAAATGTGGGAACTGTTGCCGGGGTATGGTGTGGATGGTCGATTGCTAAGGGCTGTGCAGTCACTTTACTGTGACTGTAAAGCCTGTGTGCGGGTAGGGCATGACCTGTCACCCATGTTTAGCGTCCAAACGGGCGTAAAACAGGGTTGTGTCATGTCTTCCTGGCTGTTCATACTGTATCTCGACAGCTGTTTACAGAAACTGAAAGATAGCTGTTTGGGTGTGAAATTGGGTGACATTAAAGTAAATTGTCTGCTGTATGCTGATGATGCAGTGCTTATTGCACCATCAGAGGCAGAACTGCAGGCATTAGTCACGTGTATGAAAGAGAAATGTGAAATTAAAGGTCTCCGCTTGAATGCTAATAAAACTAAGGTTCTGGTATTTGAAAGGGACGAAGAGAGAACGAAGTGTGAAATATGGGTAAATCAGGAATGTCTAGAACAGGTAAATGAAATTGTATACTTGGGGAGTGCTTTTAGCCGGGATGGAAGATGTGATTTAGATGTGGACAGGCGTGTCGCTGCCGGGAACAAAGTCAATGGTGCCCTGACTGCGTTAGTCAAAAGGCAAGGCGTAGTGAAGAGTGCACGCCTTGCAATACATAACGCAGTGTTGGTACCGACTTTGTTATATGGCAGCGAAACCTGGGTAAGCCAGAAGAAGCATAAAAGCAAGTTGAATGCAGTGGAGATGCGATCTCTTCGTAAAATGTGCGGTGTCACCATGGCTGACCGAAAGCGAAACGAAGAGATTCGCAATATGGCAGGTTTGAAAGATGACCTTATCACAAAAATTGATAAGGGCGTGCTTCGATGGTTTGGGCACGTTGAGCGAATGAGTGAAGACCGAATGGTGAAGAAAATATATAGCGCGAAAGTTAATATTAAAAGGTGTCGAGGTAGACCGAGACTAACTTTCGAAGACCATGTGAGCAAATTGCTCGAAGAGGGGAGGGTCAAGAGTACTCGGATACCTAGACGTGCATGTATGAAGAAGATGATGAATCTAAAAGAAGCGAAAGAGGTATGTAAGGATCGTGACACTTGGCGATCTGTTCTCTCTGGCTACCCCGTCAGGGATTGTGCGTGACGATAAATAAGTAAGTAAGTAAGTACGCAAAAATAACCCTCTACCTACATGACGCAATCTCCCGCTTGCGCGCTAAACGGGCGCGGTGTTTTAAATTTACCCGCAAACAACAAAGCAAGCTAACAAAGAAAGGAATTTTATTATTACGTATATAATAAAAAAAATATTTTTACGTATTACGGACGGGCGTGATTGTAGACACAAAATTAAACCAATCAACCCAACGCTCCCTGCCACCAAAATTATTTAATTTTTATCAAATACTATGGTCGGTGGATCGACCGGGAATCGATCCCAGCACCGCGCTCTGCTACCAAATGTAACGGCCGGCAGCTGCCCATCCCAGGAGTAGAATCCTTCGCGGCCCATAGACGAAGAAGCTACGGGCAGATGCTGGTCGGGCGTCCTAAACGCCAGGGGTTAAAAGTCTAATTACACTAAACAATCCGGGGGGAGCGTTACAATTATTGAACAGAGCTTACTTACCTCTATTCAAGGCGACTGGTCCCTCAGGATTCGGTCAGGTCTCGTGTGGATGTATTGTGCTAGAAAGTAAAGGTCAGTGATGTGTATTTGGGTGTGGCTGGTAGTGTTATTGACCTTATTTGACCGTTCCCCCTGCAGCAGTTCGGCCCTCAGCTCCTCTCCAAGCTAAGGTCTCCTTCAGCAGTCACTTTCTTCCTTTGTTACGATTGACTCGCGAAAATGAACACCGAACGTACGGATCAAAGGTCACCGTTATTTCTAGAATATTAACTACCGCACTAGTAACTAATACAGTCGAATCCACTTATACAGATTCTGCGTTAAACCTAAAGTCCCGGGTAAAACTCTCAACACGCGCTACCATTCCCAGTGGTATATTTACTATACGCGCCTAACATAAAATTAGATCTAAGAGCTCCCAATCAAAAACGGACCGCCTTCTATATTGACGCGCAGAAGATTTCTAATTTTTTCGCTCTCGACTCCCACCGTTCAGTAAGCTCGGACGTTCAACACGCACGAACGTCATCCCGTATCAGCCGAGCCGAGAGCCATCTAACGTCGATGCCTGACACCAACGCTTTTGCGTAAACAATTCGAAAACGACTTTTCACAATTTTTTTCAACAGACACTTACCGTCTGTACAATAAGTTAGTAGGCGACTCAAAAGAAAGACAGGTCCCATTTGGTATGATTAATGATGCAGTCGTTAGTAGGACCTGCAAATGGCAACAAAGCAACGTCTCGAGAGCATTTTATTAGATTATTAAAAAAGTAAGAATCAACTCATTATCATCACGTCTGGTTGTAATTTCTATTAGACCACTGTAGAAGTTCACTCTACCGTTATAAACATTTAGCTAAATGAGCTAAGAAAATATCAAAAGGAGTAAATACAATCGTGACTAATCCCTTCCTTTTTTTTAAATCGGTTAAAATGAACGTTCATGCATCTATTTTAGGTATCATTATGCAGTATAGTATGTCCTTTCCTACAACTTTGCTATATTGTTAAAATGGCTGGTTGGAAATTCGATATTCGAGTTGAAAGGTCGACTTGAATTCGAAATTGAAACTAAATTATATTAAACTGTAGAATCGAGCACAATATAAAAACATTTTCTGAATACGACTGTATGTTTTTTTTGTATTTTTACGGGGTATTTTCTTTTATTTGATAGATGATATATAAGTTTGGAAAAATTATACATTTCCCCCATTCATGCCCCTATTTATCCTTTATTTTTTTATGGGATAGGATGAAAAACGAACACACAGTTCACCTGATGGTAAGTGGTAGCTTGCTGTGACCAATAGACATCTACATTTATACTCAATAAAGGCTCAAAATACCGATGCGTCGTCACCCGTGAGGACTAAGGTGCAATGACCCTTTTCCAGTAAAATGGATCTTCAGTTCTCTACACTCACCATACGAAACAACAGCGTTAAACTGCCATTTTACGCTGGTATTCTGTGAGAGAGTGGTCCTTCCACGGTCAAGCTGACCCATTCGTGCTACAACTATACTACTAATATAGCTACAGCATGGCTCTACCACGTATAAATTATATATAGTTACAATTTATATTTAATTTTAATATTTAGTTACAATAAACATCATTCCCTATTTTAACCCGAGTGAGGAAAAAGGCTGATTTTATTAAGAAGTCAACCTAGTTGTTACCTTAAGCCTCTAGGCCTCTCTTGGCACGGACAGGGATGAAAAGACGAACAAGTAACATTAAATTTAGTTTACACACACGAAAGATTTTAAAATGAAATGAATACAAGCGTTTGAAAATAGACCTTATAATTCTGCTGTGTGATGGCGATCTAAAAGGCTCATCCCTCCATTTCTTTCCTTATTTGTTGTAAGTTGCGACTGTGATAAATACCAGAAAAAATTAATATCCACCAAACTTCAAAACGATACCGGCAATTTCAGTTGTAAATTTATGTATGTTTTTTTTTAAATATTCCACTAAGCCAGCGCATCTACGATCCCACCTGATCGTAAGTGGTGATGTAGCCTAAGATGGTGTAGTTACTCACTTAACAAAAAACCTATTCACTCTTGTTTTGAAGACACCCACACTTTAATCGGATGGAAAGACAGATTCTGGCAACTTATTCCACTCCTTTGCTGTATGCATAATGAACGACGTGGCGAACCGATTGTTTCGAATGCGTGTTAAGTCAACTACGAAGGAGTGAACTGAACGGAAGACTTGCCGAACGTCTGTTTGTCCGATGGTAGAAGAGAGAGGGGAGAATTTAATTATGCAATTCCTGCGCACACTCTCCAAAATACATCCTGTAGAAAACCGAAAGGCTGGCTACATTGCGTCTGTGTTCGAGGCTGGTAAGATTGGTTTTAACCAAATTCGGGTCACCAATAAGCCTCTTAGCACGCCTTTCCATTGAGTCCAAAGCTGCTAGGTGGCATTGCATTATGCATGTAAACTTCCTTCACGATACAGGAGAAAATCCTGGTGTGGGGGGTACATATATTTGTTAAAAAAGAAAAAACTAACCTAAACCTGAGACGGGCAGCAGCGTCAAAGCTGCAACATGTCTATTTCCAGCAATAGAGTTTTACTGGTTGATAATATAGAAGAAGACCATATAATTTATTAAAATTAGTTTAAAATATAGTTTAAATTTTAAATAGACTGGTTGCTAAACATAGAGATATGAATTTAATTATTATATATTGATGTTAGTGAGCGATAAGTAATATAACCATATCAAAAATTACAGTAACTCTTGATCGTAATAATGATTTATAAATACTATTTCGTCTGTTTTAACGTACTTCTTCACCACATTTTATGTGCTTAATGTAATGAGTTGTGCGAGTGGAAAGGTATTAAACTGAAAATATATAACATTTTTACTTTTTAGGTCAGACAATAGTTTTAGATCTGAAAGCACTCGTTTTCAATTTAATTTTGTTCTGTGTGTAAGTACTTTGTTCAAATAGAACGTTAACCTCAATATAATAATTTATTAATAATTTATTTTTTATTTCTTCTAAAAAATAAAAATTAAAAACTAAAACCAACCGCAAAAACGAAAAAATAATTTGCACATAATAGCTTCTGAAGTCGGTGCTGAGTCATTATATTTTTCTTTTTAATTTATGATTACAATATTATCCGTATTTTTTTAAGTTTAAGTATTACAATCGTCCCGCCCTACCTTCGTCTGGGTACTGAGATTTAAGATAATCATACCTTTTTTAGGGTTAAACAACAAGGAACCCTTATAATTTCGCCATGTCCGTCCATCCGTCCGTGGTTTTACTTAGGCCTTAGACCCTAGATGCTACAGATCTGTAATTGATGTTAAACACACCTACAAAGTTGTTAAAAAATCTTGAAAAACATTTTCATTTTGGGTATCAATACAGATTATTTATTTCTTCCACTGTCTATGCTATCGTGTGGGGTGTCGTGTCATTTGGCGGGTCTTTCAAAAATATTAAATATATGGAACAACATTTTTTCGATTCAGGAGTCCGTTTGCGAAATATTGAGCTTTAAATTGTGATTTTTTATTAGAATCATGTGTCATATCCACCTACCTAATAAACCGCTATTTTTTGAAAAAGTATGTATGATAGTCTTTATATATAAAATTTACGTGTCACATTGTTTGTCCGCGATGAACTCCGAAAACATTCAACTGATTTTAATGTGTATTGCTTTTTAATTTTGTAAATGTGTATTGCTTGCTCCAACTTGAGAGACAGGATAGTTTTTATCCCGATAAGTAACGATCAATATTTTTTACCGCGATTTTAAGTGTTTTAAAGTACAAAGAGTCGAAAGGGCAAAACAAAGTCTGCCTGGCCAGCTAGTATTGTATGTAATAAAGTTAAAAAAGAAAACGTTCACAGTTATGTAGACTTAATAAGTTAACTAGTAATCGTCGACCAACTTTTAAATGGCATTTGAACTAAAATTTTCGTCACAATTCCATAAAAAATTACCTGTAACTAGCTGTACTATAACATTGTAATGTAATTGTAAATTAAAATATAAACATTTTTGAAGTTAAGATGCAACTTGACCGATTTTTAAATTTTTCACTTTTTCAAGAGAACACCAAGTTTTTCGGATATAATGTAGCCTAGATCACACCTGGCATTGCTCTTTATGAGGTATTATAGTCGATATGGTGTAGTGGATATTCTTACCGCCACTTTGTAGTTAGAAACTGGGATAATAAATTTAAATTTGTTTATGTCTTAGTTGCTGTAAATATACCGACTTAAAAATCCCACATAAAACCCCCTAGGCCGCAATACGTTAACTAAGTTTAACAAATTCATTAAAAAACCTTTTTCAACTTCGGAAGGAATTTATTAACTTTCAAATAGTCATTGAAAAGGGAAACTTTTCCATTTACGGTTTCTTTACGTGAACTGAATAATGTGCAGATGATTAGTGGAGGCTAATATAGGTATCTTTACTGATATCATCGTGAGAATATGGGATTGTATGTATTATTATATATATTTTACAAAAATGTGTTATATATATATATATATATATATATATATATATATATATATATATATCTTTATATATAAAAAGTACGTGTCACGTTGTTTGTCCGCGATGGACTCCTAAACTACTGAACTGATTTCAATGAAATTTTTGGTCAATGTGCAGTTTGGTCCAACTTAAAAGATAGGATAGCTTACATCTCAATTTATAGTCGCAATACAATATTATTTTATTGAAAATTATTTGTCTTTTATTTGACAGTCACAATTTCTGTTAGCTCCAAACGATTCTGTTAGATGACGATATCTGTTGACTGGATTGAGTAAATATTTAATAGATGGCGCTATGTTAAAAATACAAACGTTTAATATAAGCTACAATTTAGTAGTATAACCACCACGTGTTGCTGTAAGTATTCAACAGATAGAACCGATTTCAAAAAAACTTTGCAGATTGTGTGCAGTTTGGTCCAATTTGAGAGATAGGTTAGTTTTTATCCCGATAAGTGACCCTCAATTTTTTTATTGCTAATAATCAAGAGTTCTTTTAGGAAAGCAAATGGTCGTTCGGAAAGGGCAGAACAACGTCTGCCTGGTCAGCTAGTATATATATATATATATGTTATATGTCGTGGATAACGATATATTTTAATAAAAGTTGCTCAAAATCAAAATATACAAGGCATGATAGGCAAAGAGCTAGGAAATTGAGTCGTTCTTAAATAGCAACAATATTCGTATTTTATGTATTACTGAACATTGCTTAAAAGGTTATAACTTAATGATTAACTTCAGTAATCACCAGGTGGTCAGTTCTTTCAATAGAGAAACGGTTTTAATAGGTGGTTTCTTAATATTAGCTAATAAATTATTATCATTTAAAGAAAGTCAAGATATTGTGAGCCTCTCTGTTGAGCGAACTGTAGAAATGGCATGTGGTGAGTTTGAGCACCTCATTGTTGTGAGCGTCTACAAACCCCCATGTACTTATACGATACTTTTGAAAAAAATATGGAGGAAGTTTTTGTTAAGGTTAATAAACAGAATAAATTTGTTGTAATATGAGGAGACTTTAATATCAATCTAGAAAACAAGAACCAAAACAAAAACCTAGAAGCTTTCTCCATCAATATAAAATTTAGGTCATTGTTTAAATCCTACGAGCACTTAGTTAAGTGCTCGTAGTTTAAATCATATGGTCTTTTTAATTTATTTTAAGAGCCAACGCGTATTGCTCAATCAAGTGTAACATGTATAGATAATTTTTACAAATGTGAAGCCGTTGCATAAATGTATAATTCAAAAATTAAGTTCTGATCACTGTGGATAAGTAGTTTCGTTACCTTGAGTTCACAAAAAGCAAGTAGATGAGAAAGTTGTTCCAGTAAATGCACGTCGCTTGGAGAAATTTAGGAGTAACATAGTGGAAAACCTTCCATAACTTTCATACCAAAATGGTTAAATTTTATTGTATAGAACACTATTTAAGCTTATTTGCAATGAATTTAATAATACTTTTACTTCCAAAACATTCTCCTTGAACAGTCGGGAGTATTTCAATGAATGGGCGACAGTAGGGGTTCGTAAGAGCAGACATAGGTTATATGATCTTTACCATGAAAGGTCATATAATCATAGCGTAGAATTAAAGGAATATGTAAAAAAATATTCAAAAATATATAAAGAGTGTGCTCCACAGCCAAGTCTTTGCATTTGAGCAAAAAAATTACAACGGCTTCTAATAAAATTAAAATGACATGGAGTATAATTAATAGCGAATCTGGTAAGATCAACTCTCGTAATTCAAACTACCAGTTAAGTGTTAACAACAAATTAACTGAATCACATCGGGACGTTGCAATGGTTTTTGAGAAATATTTTACTGATTTTCCGATATTAACCACTAAGTCACTGAATTTTTTCCTGCGGTCGCCGAATCATTACTTAAACAAAATGTGAATGCGTGTACAAAGAATTTTATATTTCATAAAATATCATCAAATGATATTGTAAAATTTTTTTAAAAACTATATATGTTAAGGAAACTGTGGATCTGTAGGGGATTTCCGTTAAAGTTATTGCGTCTTTAACAGATACAATCGCGCCTCATTTACCTATTATTTTTAATACTATTATCGAATCTGGTGTGTTTCCTGATTTAATGAAGTATAGTAAAGTGATACCTTTATTTATATCTGGTAGTACATTAGACCCCGCCAATTTTAGACCTATCTCTGTACTTCAACAGTAAGATTTTTGAAAAAAATATTCTTAATCAAATGTTAAATTTCTTTATTATAAATAATTTACTTCATAAACATCAATTTGGTTTCACAAGGGGTCGCTCGACAATTGATGCCGGTGTTGAGCTGATTAAATATATCTTTAATGCATGGGAGAATTCACAAGATGCTTTGGGTACATTCTGTGACCTATCCAAGGCCTTCGATTGTGTTCACCATGAAACATTAATCAGGAAACTTCAAAACTTTTTTTATTTAGAATAAGAGTAACAAACGAGCACACAGTCCACCTGACGGTAAGTGGTTGCTGTGACCCATAGACATCTACATTTATCCTCAATAAAGAATCAAAATGCAGATGCGTTGTCACCCGTGAGGACTAAGGTGGAATGCCTCTTTTCCAGTAAAAAGGGTCTCCGGTTCTCTACCCTCACCATACGAAACACAGCAGTGTCAAACTGCCATTTTACGCTGGTATTCTGTGAGAACGTAATCCTTTCCCGGTCGAGCCGACCCATTCGTGCTACAAATATCCCTTTACTACTGAAGTAATAATTTGCTCAGACTTTTTTGAAATTCACATGACTTATTCATGGGTATCTAAGAATCATGTAAAAAATAAATAAAAAATCCTGAAGTCTCTGGTTTCCTGAAAACTTACCCTCATGATTGTGAGGGTTAGGAGGTAGCTCGAGATTTGAGTTTTATGTAATTCGGGAATATATTTTGATATTAAATGAAAATTTAATGAATTAAACAGTCTTTTATTCACTTAAAATCATGGGACATTTATTAGCGAGTAATTAATAAAGAGTAATTAAACATTTAGTATATTTTTTGTGAAAACTATTAACAGTCTTATTAAACATACATACATACATATAATCACGCCTCTTTCCCGTAGGGGTAGGCAAAGACCACTTCTTTCCACTTGCTATGATCCTTACATACTTGTTTCGCTTTGTCCACTTTCATTATTCCCTTAATACATGCTCTTCGGTTTAGGGTACTCATGACCTGGCCTTTTTTCAAGAGGTCCCTGATTTGATCTAGAAACGTCTGCCTAGGTCTACCACTTCCAACACTTTCATTAACACTCGCCGTATACACCTTTTTCGTCAATCGTTCTTCATTCATTTTCTCGACATGGCCAAACCATCTCAGCATACCTTTCCCAATTTTTGTCACTACATCTTATTTCAGACCACAACGTTTCCTTATCTCACTATTTCTTATCCTGTCACTCATCATCATCATCATCATTACAGCCTTTCATAAGTCCACTGCTGAACATAGGCCTCCCCCAAGGAATGCCACAAAGCACGGTCCTAAGCCACCTGCATCCATCGACTTCCTGCATGTCTTACCAGGTCGTCACTCCATCTCGTGGGGGGTCGCCCTACACTTCGCCTACCGGAACGAGGCTGCCACTCAAGAACCTTTCTTCCCCATCGGTTGTCGGTTCTTCGAGCTATATGGTCGGCCCACTGCCACTTCAGCTTACTAATCCGTTGGGCTATGTTGGTAACTCTGGTTCTACTGCGGATATCCTCATTCCTAAGTTTATCCCGCAGAGAAACTCCGAGCATAGCCCTCTCCATAGCTCGCTGAGCGACCTTGAGCTTCCTCATACGGCCAGCAGTGAAGGACCACGTCCCAGATCCGTAAGTCATCACTGGCAACACGCACTGGTTGTACAATTTCGTTTTAAGGTTTTGAGGTATGTCTGACGAGAAGATGTGTCGTAGCTTCACGAACGCTGCCCAGGCGAGTTAAATCCGTAGATTGACCTCTCGGTCGAAGTTGAACTTACCTAGTCGGACTATTTGTTCCAGGTAAATATACTCGTTAACAACTTCGAGCTTAATGCTCCCAACAACTACCGGCATAGGTGTGACATGGACATTAAACATAATCTTTGTTTTGTCCATGTTTGTCTTAAGACCTATCCGTTGGGAGACACTATTGAGGTCATTGAGCATAGTGCTTAGGTTCTCCAGCCATTCTGCCATAAGGAATATATCGTCGGCAAATCGAAGGTAAGTGATGTACTCGCCATTGATGTTAATACCGTATCCTTTCCAGTCCAGAAGCTTGAAAACGTCTTCCAATGCAGCAGTGAAGAGTTTCGGGGCTATAACGTCACCCTGTCTTACACCTCTCTGCAATTGGATAGGTTTCGTACTCTGGTTCTGTACTCGGATAGTCATCGTGGCCTTACTGTACAAGCACTTCAGCACTTCGATATACCGACAATCAACTTGGCACCACTGAAAGGACTGCAGCACCACCAAAATTTCGACGGAATCAAAGGCTTTCTCATAGTCCACATACGCCAGGCATAGTGACAAATCACTCAGTTTAACTCCTATTATACTTCTTAACGCTCTCATCTCAAATGCATTTATTCTCCTTTCATATTTTTTTCTGCCATACCCAACTTTCACTTCCGTACATGAGTGTCGGAACCAACACCTCCTCATTCACAGCCAAACGAGCCTTGTTAGACACCTTACGACTGCTCATAAAGTAGTGCAAAGCTCCATTCACCATGTTTCCTGCATTCATTCTTCTTTCGATATTACTCTCACACTTTCCATCTCTCGTAAACTTTGAACCCATGTACACAAACTCTTTCACCTGTTCAATTTGTTCTTCTCCAATCACGATATTGCAGTCTGTCACTGCCTCATCTCTTTCAAACACCATCACTTTCTTCTTCTTTACATTCACCTTCATTCCCTTTCTAACAAAAGATCCACTCATAGCAGTTACCATCTCCTGCAACTCCTTGGCCGAAGACGCACGTAGTACTTGGTCGTCAGAATAGGAAAACATTTGACGAGTAACTCATTCATTCTCAACACACTTTCATTCTCTTTTAAACCTGTCAAGTAATTGTCCATGAACAGATTGAACAGACACGGTGACGCTACATATCCTTGACTAACACATTTTTTGGATATTAAACCATTCAGTTTATGCCCCGTTGATCTTTACACAAGCACTAAGATCCCCATAAAGATATTGCAATGCTTGTATGAGGATACTGCTCACACCGTTCATGGACAGTGCTGACCACAATTCATTCCTCACCACTCTATCACACAGTCTTATTAAAGAACTAAAATACTTCTTCCTTACTTAGGTCATTAATCTTTTTTTGGTATAAACTTATAAAAATCAACACAAATATTACCTTAAAGTACTTAAACCTACTTTGGATTCACATGATATCTTATTCTTTAGTAATAGTGAGCATGATTTGCATAATTAACATGAAAAAAAAAGATTGAACTAGCGCTTGTGAAAAGAATTGAAACAATTTTTGTCACGAGATAAACAGAGATATACATTGTATTTCTCGTATTTTATCTTAGACCGACTGCCACAATCTTCCATACGACAGGTCCTCGGTGCCTTAATATCATCAGAGACAGGTAGGTGATCGTAACCGTCATATATTTTAGCTGTTGAAGGCATGATCATAGGTTTGTAGATTTTCAAGGGCTGACAACGTTGAAGTTGCTGTGGTTCAGGCTCATCTTTCCTGCGCTCTCTTTCTGGCAGACACTTAGAGCATTCTGCTACATTTAAACGAAAGTCTAGTAAGGCCACCGTATCCTTCTGGCGGTAACCATTAGCTATGCAGTCGTTTTTATAAATTTTCCACGCGTTTGCACACGCGAGATCTACAAAATGAACTAAAACTTTAAGAGTCTATTTTCTGGTTTTGATGAACGTCCTGTAAAATTCTATTTGTTGATCCAGGACATCCAATAATCAGAATCACGTCACGAAAATAATCGATCGTAGAGCGAACTTGATTTACCGAAAGCGGAGTGTAATCATGAACTTTATCTGCATAGACAGTTTCTACCCACACTCTCTCACCTGTCCCTCTTCTTCCACTAGCCTGTCCTTTTACTCTAGTCTGTCCTATTCCTCTAGCCTGTTCTCTTCCTGTAACCCGCCCTCTACCTCTTGCACTGGTCATCCTGCCTGATCTGCCTCCTCGAGTAGATCCCCTGCTTCTGGATGGTGTCAAGATAGGTAGACCTCATCTACTTCAGAGGACTCGTCGGTAGAACCAGATCCACTCTCCTCTAGGTGGCCGAAGACCCTCGCCACTATATCCTCGTTGTCATCGGCAAATTCCTCGATTTCCGAGTCATTTCCACCTGCCAATATTTGTGCAACGTGGTCATTCTTGAGGGATAGTCCTAAAAATTAGGAAAAAAACCGTTAAACAATCATAGATACAGGAAAATAAAGGTAAAGTACAAAAATGTATGAAAATCCTTTTAGGACGTACCATCTAACCTACACGATCATGCGGCCTTGATTTTAAGTCATAATATACGTCTAACTTAGGGTGTTAGATTCAATTTTTTTTTAGGAGAGGGGGCAAACGAGCATGCGGCTCACCTGATGGTAAGTGACTACCGCCGCCCATGAACAACTGCAACACCAGGGGAATCGCAGATGCGTTGCCGGCCTTTTAAAAAGGAGTAGGCTCTTTTCTTGAAGGTCCCTAAGTCGTATCGGTCCGGAAAAATTGCTGGTGGTAATCGATTCCACAAGGAAGTTGTGCGAGGGAGAAAATTTCTTCTGAATCGCACAGTGGTGGACCGCCAATCATCTAGATGATATGGATGGTATCGCAAGTTCTGTCGCGATGTGCGATGGTGAAATTGAGCGGCTGGAATTAGTCCGAACAATTCCTCAGAGCACTCCCCGTGGTAGATGCGATAAAATACGCAAAAAGATGCAACCTCTCTACGCAGTACCAGTGAGTCAAGCCGATCGGAAAGAACTCGGTCGTCGACGATTCGAACCGCTCTGCGCTGGATGCGGTCAAGTGGAAGGAGCTGGCACTGGGGGGCCCCTGCCCAGAGATGGGATTAGTATTCCATGTGAGGCCGAACCTGCGCCTTGTAAAGTTGCAAGCAGTGTGCCTGCATGAAATACTGTCCCGCTCTGCTGAGCACGCCAAGCTTTTTAGAGGCCAATTTGGCCTTCTCTTCCAAGTGACCACGAAACTGCACGTCACTCGATATGTCGACACCGAGGATTCCGATACTGGCTGAGGCAACAAGGGTAGCCTTGAATTTGAGGAGATAAGACAAAGGGAATCTTTTTAGCGGTAAACGCGCAAACTTGTGTCTTCTGGGGATTGAACTGGACTAAATTTAGTCGCCCCAGTCTGAGACTTTGTTCAACAAAATCTCGACTTCAGACACAAGTTTGTTCCGGTACTCGGCGACGTTTTCCCGAGAAATATTGGCACGGCCGGTGTATAGAGCATCACCAGTGCTGTCGTCTGCATAGCAATTAATGTTACTGGTTTGCAACATATCATTGATATGCGGAAGAAACAGCGTTGGTGATAGCACGCAGCCTTGTGGAACACCAGCGTTAATGGGCTTGTAATCAGAGCATGCACCGTCTACTACGACCTTGATGCTCCGATCTGCAAGAAAGCTGGTGATCCAATTGCACAATTTCTCGGGAAGCCCATGGGAAGGCAGCTTCGAAAGAAGCGCTTTATGCCAAACCCGATCGAATGTTTTTGCTATGTCCAAACTAACGGCCAACGCCTCCCCCTTGGACTCCACTGCCTCCGCCTATCTATGGGTCAGGTAGACCAGAAGATCACCAGCTGAGCGACCTCGACGGAAACCGTACTGGCGGTCACTAATCAGCTGGTGATCCTCAAGGTACCGCATGAGCTGGCTGTTAATAATCATTTCCATTACTTTGGAGAACAAGGAGGTGATGGCGATAGGCCTGTAGTTGGACGGATCTGAGCGGTCGCCTTTTTTAGGGATCGGGTGCACCAAAGCTGTCATCCATGAGTCCGGGACTACGCCTAGGGAGTAGGAGTACCGAAAAAGGCGCGTTAAAACCGGTGCCAACTCCGGAGCACACGTCTTCAGCACAATAGGTGGGACTCCATCAGGCCCACTCGACTTGTTGACGTCCAGGGAGAGGAGTGCTTTACGCACCAAGCGCTATGTAAACAGCACTTCCCGCATGGAGCACTCACACCGCGGGATGCTCGGCGGTGTGTTCTCCCCGTCATCTAGAGTCGAGTTGGAAGCAAAAAGAGACCCTAGCAGATCGGCTTTCTCCTTTGCGTCATGGGCCAGTGAGTCGTCCACCTTGTGCAGAGATGGCAGAGATGGCTGACAGAAGTTCCCTTGGATAGCCTTGGCGAGAGACCAGAATGCACGTGTTCCCGAAGGGAGACGAACTAGTTGCTCGCCAATTCTGCCGATGTGCTCTGACTTTGCCTTGGCAATGACACTTTTGAAGGACCTGGAGGCGGAATTGTACTTCTTTTTAAGAGCGCTGGTACTTACATCTCGAGACGTTGATGCGTCAGCCCAGGCCTGGTAGCACTCCTGCTTATAGCGTGATGCTAGTTTACAGGAGCGACCAAACCATGGCTGGGATCTGCCTTCGATGGGCACCACAGAGGATGGAATAAAAAGTTCCATACCCTGAATTACCACATCAGTAACAGAATCGGCAACAACGCTGGGATCTTCCGGCGAGAAGCGAACCCGCCCCCAAGGGTAGGATGCAAAAAAAGACCGCATCCCGTCCCAATCGGCCGACCTATAGTGCCAAACACGGCGGCAAGCTGCAGATCGCAACTGCGATGGGAGCGTGAGTGGCACCGTACTCCGGATCAGACAATGGTCCGAAGAGCCCAGTGGGGCATCGATGGAGACCTGATATCCGTCCGGATGAGAGGTCAGCAGAAGGTCCAACAGGGAAGGTACATGATCCTCCACATCTGGGATCCGCGTAGGCGAAGTAACCAGTTGTGTTAGACCATATGCCAAAGCAAAGTCATAGACAGATCTACCCGCATGATCGGTTAAACGAGAACCAAGCCATTCAGCGTGGTGGGCGTTAAAATCACCGAGTATCACGATCTCTGCGGATGGGACCTGTTGTAGCACGGAGTCTGCAGCCATTTGGACGTGGTCGATGAGTCAGTCTGTGTCGGCATTACCGCTATGGGACCTATAGAGGCACCCGTAGATGCGGGGATGGTCGTCGCTGTCTACGCGCAGCCATAGGATGGGCAGGTCCGTACCTTCAAGACTGCCGAGGCGTCGAAAACAGATGTCCTCCCCGACGTATACGCAAACTCCAGCCCGGGGCACAAAGGAGTGTTCAAATTTGTACCCCGGGTAAGAGAGATATGAAGTATCAGCCGGAGAGGACAACTGAGTCTCGGTTAAATAGAGCAAGGCCGGCTTCGCCGTTTCTAGATGGTAATGGACAGCGTTAAGGTTGGAATGAAGTCCCCTGATATTGCAAAAATTCACAGATAGCGAGTCGCCTTGGTCTTATTGCTCAGCTTGCTCCGAGCAGTATTAGTCGCGAGCGGAATTTTGCCCCCCGCCAGAATACGCGGGGCAGCCTGAGCACCCACGCCCAGGAGTGGAGTGGTTTGGTCGTGGATGCTCAGCGAGAGATTCTCCAAGGGTGCTGGTACCCTCCTGGGGGAGTCTTCTGTTCAATTCCGTCAATTTTCCATCAGTTTCTTCCATAACTCTTTCAATTAGCACCTTAGCATACAGTTTACCCACAATGCTAAGCAAGCTGATACCACGGTAGTTTTTACAGTCCCGCTGCGACCCCTTTCCCTTATATATTGGGACTATAACGGCTTTGCACCAGTCTTCCGGTACCCGCTTCAGTTCCCAACATAAATTAAACAAGGTGTACAGCAGGCCTGCAACCACACCCTCTCCAGCCCTTAGCATTTCGAGTGATACTCTATCATATCCGGCTGCCTTACCTGCTTTCATGCTTTTCATTGCTTTCATTATGTCATCTACACTTATCTCTCTACCTCTCTCCACTTCTTCCGGAATTTCCATTTCACTTACTTCAGACGACTCTTCACTCTTAAAGACGCTTTCAAAGTATTCCTTCCATCTCTTTAAATTCGAAACTTCATCATTCAGCATGCAGCCATTCTCGTCTCGTATAGCATTCATTCTAGGCTGTTTTGAATTTCCCCTGGCAGTTCTTACGAGCTTCCAGAACATTTTAATATTTGCCTGGAAGTTATCAGATATTCTTCTATCATTATTATCTATCCTTTCTTGCTTTTTCCTTTTAACAACTTCTTTTACTCCCTTATTTCTACGTCTAAAGTCTGCCTTTTTTCTTTCTATCTCATCATTCATACCGCCAGAATTACCAGCTTTGGTTGCTAGTAAATCTAGCCATGCCCTCTTCTTTGCTTCAACTTCCATCCGTACCTCATCATCCCACCACAACGTATTACTTTTCCTTTCATTCGTTCTCTTACTTACACCACATACTTCGGCAGCTGTATCCACCAAAACTTTCTTAACATTATTCCATACATACTTCAAGTCTAAATCATGCATACAAAATTCATTCAACACACTTATATTTTCCCTCAGTCTGCATTTATACTTCTCTTTCACACCTTCATCTTGTAACCTCTCTATTCTTATACGCTATATTATAAGGAAACCTGCATGTCTGAGAAATAAGAAAAAATATTTCGGAGACATGTGAAGTTCGCCAACACGCATTAGGGTAGCGCGATGGACAATTCCTTGCCCTAAAACCCTCTCAGAAATGAGATGAGGCCTATGGCCAGCAGTGGGACGTAAATAGGCTGCAACTTTACTTTTTTAACTTTAAATAGCACTAAACTGAAATGCATGAAATTCATGACTCCAAATGTCAAATAATTAAATACTAATGTAATTTTAAATGGGGAGAAACTGATTCTTGTAGATACCATTTTTCTTGGAATCACACTAGACGTGAAGCTTCAATGGAGCCCACATATATCAAAACTAGAAAGCAGACTTAGTCCTGCAGCATATGCTGTAAAAAAGATTAGAAGTCTTACCAGTGCTGAAACAGCTAGACTAGTTTACTTTAGCTATTTGCATAGCATAATGTCGTATAGTATTTTGTTATGGGAATACGCAGCTGACTCTGAAATTATATTTGTTTTACAGAAGAGGGCCATAAGAGCAATTTATGATTATGATTTAAAGCCTAAAAAGTCGCTGCTACAAAAATTTAAGGAAATTAATATATTAACTTTGGCCTCTCTATACATTTATGAAATGTAATGTACGTACACAAAAATAAAAGTAGTTAACCAAAAATAAGTGATATTCATTCTGTAAATACCAGGAACAGGCACAAGCTAGTAGTATTAGTTACTCGACTCCATCTAGTCAGTAATTCATTCGTGGGGTGATTTAACGCTTTTACAAAAAAAAAATCCAGAAAATGTACAAAATTTGACCTGCTCAAAGTTCAAAAACTTTATTTAACTAAGTTTGTATAAAAAGGGTTGTTATAATATTACAGAATTTATGAATGATAATAACCCCTGGAAATGAGGTGATCGCTACCAAGCTATTTCTAATTTGTTGTGTTGTTAATTTGTGTAACATAGATGATTGTAAGGTGTTATTTAAAAATAGTCCCTCTGGGTTTCTTGCTGGTTTTTCCCAGGACAGAGATTTTTTTTCGAACCAGTGGTAATTAAACAAAAGAGTGACTTACAATAAGTGTTATTTATAATCTATATTGAATAAAAAAAGTTTCTGTTTCTGTTTCCGTTCTAATTGATTATTGTCACAGCGGTGACACTCTCTGCACGTGAGAGTTCAAGCGCTGTAACGCTAGGGTTGATACCGAACCAATATGGAATATTATAGACTTGTGTCAAAGAAGACACGTAGTAGGTTTATGTTATATAATGTAAACTTATGTATTTAGGTAGTGAAAATACGATCAATTTTAATTTGACTTTTATTAAATAGGTTTACAGATGGGGAAAATTTAAATTTCCGACAAAACAAAATATGCACGACAGTTAATGGTAATCTTAAATAATAATTAACCAACACTTAGTATTTCAGTACGCAATTATCAGTATTACCTACTACCCTTTAAAAATTACTTACTCTTATATATTTTTGGCTTTTGCGATGATTTTTATAATTTTTATTATTATTTCTAACATTTGCAAAAATTCGTAGCCGTATGTATAATGTTTTAGAAAATCCGTAGGGAAGCATAGATAGATAGAGAGATAAAAAAAATTATCGTACGCCAAAAAATAACATAAATAATAACAAAAAATGAGAAAAAAAGTGGTACAATGGGCGGTCTTATCGCTAAGAGCGATCTCTTCCAGAAAACTTTGGATGGACAGGATTGCAAGAAAACAATAAAAACGTGTGTGGTTTGGCGACAAAAGTAACATTATTTTTATTAAACCCATAAAATAGAAATATAGAATGGTATATAAGTACATAGATAAGATAAATACATACATTTATATTAATATATATGTTTATATATATATATATATATATATATATATATATATATATATATATTTTTATAAATATAAATATTTAAAAGTACAAATATATACTTTAAAACTATTATATATCTAGAAAGGGTAATTGAGTATAGAACAGAGACTAATTTTGTAGTTAGGAATAATAATTAATTCGTTTACACGAATTAATTATCCAACGAGTCGAGGATAAACTAGTAACGGAATACGACAAGCGTACCGTTCCACGTCAGAGCCAAGACTGTCCTAACGGCGGCCGCGCCGTCCGTTTTATACAAGCAAAACGGGCGCCACTGCAGGTGCAATGGTGCAGGTGTGCGGAACACGTGTTATTTACAAGAATACTGTCTAACTGCACCGTCGGCTACCGCGCTGCACGTGCAATGGTGCTGGTCCCGTCATATATAACATAAATGTGGCATACATATAAACAAATATTGTAACTAAATAAAGGTAGAATAATTGTATACAAATGAATAGGCATTCTTTTTGTATAAAGCGCAGTCAGTCTGTGCTTGCGTGCGGTGCTTGAAATTAGAGAGACAAGACGCGTACTATTACGTACTAGCCCTCGGCCAGGGCAGTCGGCGACGGCCCGTTTCATGCCCCGCGCGCCTACTAGGTCCCCGTACATATCCAGACACACACACACACACATAGCGGCAAGCGATTTTACGTGCACACATGCTTAAGTGTCGTTTCTTTTCGCGTAGTGTATATTTTCCTTGTTATTGTAGTAGTGGGGCAAAGGTCGTGACGTTATTTTGTAATGGCGGCACGTGCCCAGAGTCGTTTTACAAGGTGGCTATTGTCGAATGGGCACTTCGCATCAAGACGCGGATCAAGACACTTTTCCAAAACGATACTGGTGTTTTGACTCGTTAAATTATTATCACCTGTTATTGTCTATTTAGTTTATTCGATTAAAAGTGAGGTTATATTTGCACTTGGTGTTATAATTCAAAGCCATCTACGAAATGGAACCTTTACCACCGAACTTATAAAACAAAATAATCCACTGCTGGATATTGACGCTCAAGTGAGGTTATCGAAACTTTTGGCAAAATTATCAATTTCAGTGTAAAATGCCTCACACTATGAATTCTGCGAGGATGCTATCTCTACAATTAATCATCATTGCCATTACAGCGTATCAAAAATGCACTGTTGAAAATAGGCCTCCCTATAGTTTTTATCTGTTATAATTGCCACGTTTTGCAATCGGGTGAGCAACCGATTTATTTTTTGTTTTGCTCTTTCAATTTCCCTCTGTCGGTAAGATCTATGCACGTGGTTTATTATAGTGTTTTGTTATTTTTTTTTTAAATAAAATACTAACTAATTCCTATTTACTTATGTCCACTTTAACCATTTCTGGTAAGCTTGAAATGCTTGTGTTAAGAGTGGTTCACGACAGTAGTCGAATGGTGGACATGAACCCACAACCTTTTGAGTTCGCGGTCCGCACCCCGCTAATTTTTTTTTATTTTTTTATTATTTAATTCTGAACAATACAAATTGTGTTGAATCCTTTATGCAAAAATACAATTAAAATGTTTAACAACCAAATTTACAATTATATAAAATTACAATTAAAATATAATTTACAATCATTATTAAATTAAAATTATTTTAACAATTAATATAAAAGTTAGATTATGAAAAATTACAATTAAGTATATAGAACTTACAATAAAAATTGGAAGTCAAATCTCATCAGTCAATAAGATAAAGTATAAAATATCACAAAATAATAATAACAATATGTCATAAAAAAAAATTACGATTATTTTTAAATGTCATCAAAAATTTTAAAACATTGAAGATTATATTGTAGTATCAGCATGTAGAAATTCGTCAACACTATAGTAACGTTTTTCCAGTAGGAACTTTTTTAAGGTATTTTTGAAACTATCCTTGTATAACATATTTTTTAAGTCAGTAGGCAATCTATTAAATAGAAGTACTGATCGATATTGAGAACAGTGTCTAGTCATTACCATACGAGGGACGATTTTATTATGAAAGTCTTTTCTTCTAGTATTTTCTCTAATGGTTTTTTGGTCTATCGTCTCATATTCGCCAATAACTTTAGCAAATTGCGTGAGTAAGACCAGTATATACAGACATGGAACAGTCAAGATCCCAAGTCTCTTGAAGTGTTCGCGACACGATTCTTGTTGTTTTATCCGGACCATGGTTCTGATTGCTCTTTTTTGCAGAACAAAGGCTTTGTGTACATTATATTTAAAGCTCCCTCCCCAAAATAAAATACTGTAACGTAATCTTGACTCCACCAATGCGTAATAAACCAATTTTAAATGTTCAAGATCAGCTTCATCCCGTAAGCTCCTTAGTACGTAACAAGCTGAGCTTATTTTACCCTCAATCTCGTCTAATTCATGTTTCCACTTCAGATCACTGTCAATCCTCACTCCTAAAAATTTGGCCACTTCTACAGACTGTACTGTTTTATCACCTAATGTAACATTCAGGGTTGTATTTTTTCTGACGTTATTGCGGAATAACATAACATTTGTTTTGTTTTTGTTGATCGACAGGCCGTTGACAGTAAACCATATTCTAATGATTTCCAATATTTGGTTTATTTTAATTTCTAGAGTCACTATTTCTGAGGCTGAGATTACAGCATTAGTGTCATCTGCAAAGAGGACTAGCTTTGTTGAGTCTGTCATTTTACGTACATAATTGTTTAAATCATTAATAAAAGCAATAAATAATACGGGACCTAATATGGAGCCTTGAGGAACACCTACTTTTACGTTAATTATTTTGGACTTCGTCACCATTTCAGACATGCTATCGTTCACTGTTTTTATTTCTACGAACATTTTTCTGTTTTGCAAGTAAGATTGAAAAAGTTTCAGAGCTTGTCCTCGAACCCCGTAATATTGCAATTTTGCCAAAAGAAGATTATGATTGATGGTATCGAATGCAGAGCTCAAATCGAGAAAGAGTGCAGCTACCTTAAATTTATTATTCAATTTGTCAATGACATCATTGAGCAGTGCGTCTATTGCGTCCTGTGTACCGATGTTGCTTTGATAACCAAATTGCCCTCTATCAATAACCTTGTTTAAGACAAGATGAGCCACCAACCTAGACTTAATTATGCGTTCGAATATTTTTGATATTGTGGGTAGTAAAGATATAGGCCTATACATCTTGGCATCCGATATCGAGCCTTTCTTGTGAACAGGTACGACTTTGGCAATTTTCAGTTGATCAGGGAAAATGCCCTCCTTTATGCACTTATTAAAAAAACAACACAATGGTTCGGCGAGAAGATCTATATTTCCTTTTATTATAGTAATAGGAATATCGTCAAAACCGCAGGATTTCTTGGCCTCCATATTTTGTGTGATCTTTCGCACCTCTTCTACAGATGTTGGTCTTAGTGTTATATCGTTTTCGACTCGATTTGTATTACGCTTAAGGTATGTTAGTGCCATCTCAATATCTGTTGGCTCATTATTGATACTATGATCAAACTGTTAAACAAAGATATCTGCAATTTTAGCTGGTTCATGAACAATATTTTTGTCCACCTTTAGCATTAGTTGGGTTTGAATTTTTCCCGCTAGGTTCCTATGCCTGTTAATGAGTTTCCATACACTTTTGGATAAATTTTTGGAACGAGCGATCTCATTTTGAACTGCGTCTTTTTTGTTAGTCTAATGATGATGAATGAATGAACAGAAAATAATAAAAGAAGTTTTATAGACCTTTCATCAAGACTGAGTCGTGTTATCAAATTCACACAAAAGGTTAAAAACGACAATTTCATAAATAGTGCTCGTAACAAATATGCAAAGCTACTTGGACTATAATTAATAACAGGACAATTAATTTACCAAATCAGGAAATACAACAAATTACTATCAATAACACTACAATTAAGGATCCCCTAAGCATAGCGAATAAATTTAATGAATATTATATTAACCAAATCACCAAATTGGTCCCGCATAGAACACCAATTAATATCTCAAGTGAATCTAAATCTTTATTTATGAAACCCGCAACACCGAATGAAATAAATAAAATTATTTTAAATTTAAAACCTACGAATAGTACGGGTTAAGATGATGTTTCAACCAAAGTATTAAAATATGTTTCTATCAAATTATCACATGTATTGAGTCATATTATCAATCAATGCATTTATCATGGCCTTTGTCCTGACAAATTAAAGTTTACCATAATCAAACCTATTTTTAAGAAAAACGACAGAAATGACATGAGCTGTTATAGACCGATAGCATTAGTACCGGTTCTATCCAAAGTTTTTGAAACAGTAATTCATCAAAGATTAAATAATTATTTCGAAACAAATAATTTATTTTCAAAAGAGCAGGTAGGTTTCAGAAAGAACAAAACTATAAATATGGCAATTTTCTCATTTTTAAAGAGTGTTATGGTAAACATGGATAATAAAAATCATGCCTGCGCCCTTTATGTGGACCTAACAAAGGTATTTGACTATGTTGACCATAATATATTGCTAGATAAGTTATTTGCCTATGGAGTCAGGGGAAATACGCATGATCTTATTAAGAGCTATCTTGGTAACAGAAAACAGTCTACACACATAACGAGATTGTGTCCTCACAAAAAAATTGTATGTGACTATGAATCAGAGTACAAAATCAATAACTATGGTGTGCCACAAGGCAGTGTACTGGGTCCATTATTATTTATTATATACATAAATGATCTCCCGAAAGTAACAAGCAATGACACTATTTTATTTGCTGACGACAGTACAATTATATTTACAGGAAAAGAAAAAACTCAAATAGAATTGGAGATAAACAATACCTTAGACAATATTATTAAATGGTTGACTTTAAATAATTTAAAAATAAATTTGGAAAAAACTAAATTAATGACGTTTCGAAACAGAGTTCACAATTTAACGGACATGAAAATCTACTATACACAAACAAAAATTGAAGAAGTAGAGACAACAAAATTCTTTGGACTGAACATTGATTCTCAACTAAAGTGGAAGTCACATACAGAGATGTTGTGTTCGAAACTTAATCAATATTCATATGCGATCTACATCTTGTCCAAAACTGCCAGTACATCCACAGTTTTAACGGCTTACCATGGACATGTTACTCCTCTTTTAATGTATGGTGTTACGTTTTAGGGCAACTCTGTAGGAAAAGAGTTGGTCTTTAGAGCGCAAAAGAGATGCGTTCGGGCTATATACAGAATGAAACAAACCGAGAGCTGTAGGTCGATATTTCCAAAAATTAAAATATTGACACTACCGTGTATTTATATACTCGATATGGTACTATTTGTAAGAAATAATAGTAACTTATTTGTTAAATTAAAAAGCAAGAGATACCCTTTCCAAATAAGCTTCATGTCTAACAAAACTAAACTTTTAAACAGCAGTGTATTTTGTATGATTCCTAGAGTGTATAATCATTTACCCAACTCTCTGCTTGAAATTTCAAATAATAATTTATTTAAAAAAAAAGTGAAGACACTACTTTTAGAAAAATCATATTATTCGGTAAGGGAATTTCTTGAAGACAAATTATTAGATGTAGTATTGTAACCGGCTTAGTGGTACCGTGACATTAATTAATTTTACAAAGTTGAAATTGTGTATTAATTAGGTAATCTCATTTGACATTATTTTAATAATTATTTAGACACTGTAATTTGATATGTAATAATTTTAATTTAAACTATAGCATATAATTGAGAATTTTTGCATGGCATGAGCCTAAATATGGCGATCAACAATGTAAATTGACCACTGTAACACCATCTGTACCCATATTGCGCAAATAAAGAATTAAATTGAAATTAAAAAAAATTGAAATGATTTTCCTATAAATTGTAATGTATTTGTTACGGTACCTGTTAATTGTTTCGTCATTATGAGATCCTTTACTTGTGCAAAGAAACCGTTTCATTTGGCTTGATACTTTTATACCTTTGGTAATCCATCGTAAATTTGATTTTTTGTAAGTGTTTATAATTTTATTTTTATTCTTAAAACAGTCATCAAATAAGGCTTTAAAGGACAATGTCCAAAATCGCCCTGTGTAATTAAATCATCGGACATACACGATAATTAATTTTATATTTTATTATGTTAGTTGCAAATACTTTTATAACACGGACTAGCTGCATGCAAAAATGAACATTAAAAAGTATTCTACTCGACTAATAACATAACGCCGCCGTCTATGCTAAACATCATGTGGTGTCGAAAAATGATTAGGGATGTCCAATCGATTGCAATCGATTTTTGAATTTAATGAAATACATTTTGAATTTATTTCGAATAAAGTTTCAAAAAGAAGCTACAATAAAAATATAAAATTACGATTTCTTTATATTCTTTTATATTATTCCCTAAAAGTATAATTTAAAAAACCTACTATACCTAATGAATGAGGTCATACTCGATTTTGAATAGGTAGTTAGAATAATGCTGAAGAAAAATATTCGTAAATATAATTATTCAGGATCTTCTCACGACCATTTAGAAAAGATTGTATTTTACGTCTTACTAAACGATAACTTATGAGTTTACAACAATTAATAATAAAAAAAAACACTTATCGTTACTGCTTTTATTATAAATGTGTTCTTAAAAAATAGCAATATTGTAGACTAGATACAGACATTAGTATTAATATTGTTACAAGTGTGGAAGAAGTAGAGACGTACGTGTTATTATAAGTAAAATAGGATATTTTCATACTTGTTATGGTATTAATATTATCGTATGACAAAAGATGATGTATGATACGATGTGTGTTTGTAACGTATGGGTATAATAAATCTTAGGAAATAATCATAAATCGTATCGTATTTGACACTCCTATTTTTGATGTCACTAAATGGTCACTTGTCAGTCTCTCATGAAAAAAATACGATCTCTAAATCGATTCGAATCGAACATACTAGAATCGAATCTCGATTAAATTAAGCATTAACAGATCTATTTTTGATCAATCGCGACATTTTCAAACATACCTAATATGAACAGAGAACATTATTGACGATAATTTACCGTAAATACAAATAATTGTATAGAAACATCATTAAATTAATAAACATAACATCACGCTTGTATTCTCAGAAGGAGTAGGTAGATGTGTAGTAATGTTATGTTATACGTCCCATGTAATAGAGGGTGCGCGTATTGCCAAACACCGGAGACAAATCCAGACTCCGTGCTACTACTAGGAACAACAAGTTATAAATACCCAATACTAAAATGTCGGACCCTGGGATTGAACCCAGAACAAAACAGTTTTTCTGTCTATCACAAGGAACAGATGTTCCAACTATGCAAAAGTATTTCTTGAATCATTTGAAATATTCTTGAATAAGTCAAATTCGAGAGGTTTTTGATCGATTCATTGAATCGATGGAGTGTTCTAAGTCGATATTAAGACATCAGATAAGGATTCTTCAGATCTATATCGATCTGGAGAATCGATTATTTTATTATAAACTATCGATTAAACGATTTCAAATTGACATGTCTACTTTATACTGTCATATTTCACTCTGTCAAAATTACATTGGTTGGCGTCGTTTGCTCTTTGTAATTATTGTTGTGGTGTTTTGGTGACTTTCGGGACTATATATTGAACATAACGACTTTGTTATTTTAACGGACTCTGATTGCATTCAAGAACGACTTACCTTGCTGTGATTTTCGGAACTGTGTACTACTCAAACGATAACCTAGCATTCATAAACGGATTTACGCACACGCAATGGAAAGTGTATTTTGTGTAAATTGCGGCTCTGCTGGTGGCTCAATGTTGTTAAAAGATGAAAAGAGGAGCAATCGTGCAATATTGATTTAATTGCATTATTGTACGCAGAACCATCGGTTCCTGTGCCCATGTTATGACCATCATTTGGTACTTGACCTTTACGAGACATCAAAATAATATTGACATCCCTGCACAGTATTAAGACAATATTCTAATTTCCAATTAAGAAGATGAACAATATACATGAAATTAATCTGTGTTTTATTTCTAATTCAAACATAATAAGTTAATGTAGTTGTAAAAACAACCCATACTACCAATTAGGTGCTAATTTGGTAAGGCTGGTTTTATAGTCACGCGTTTGAACAGCGCCGTCCAGACGCACATGCTTGCAAATGCAAATGCACTAGATCGTAGTCGATAATATTCACGCTGTTCGACGGCATGTCTAGCGGCGTGACTGGAATCAGCCTAAATCCTATACATTTTGGTACTAGGTATATCACCGTACCGTATATGCTAATTACAACATCTAAATACTAACAGCCATTACATACATACATTTTTATTTTTACATTAATACACAAACATTATCTCTTATTTCGAAACCAATGCTAAGAAAACAGGTTTGTTAACTAGATTCTATGGATTTATACGTTGCACTTACATACACTTAGGCTTTAGAACAAAACTGCATACCTAATTGTCTAGATAGGTACTAAAAATAGCTAAATGTTTTAAGACATCGTTTTTCAGTTTGTTAAAAATCACTCGGAGCTATGAAAAACCGTAATATTCGTGGTTCGATTATAACCTCAAAATCTGATACGTTTTTTGAAATATATCTTTTATGCAGCTAGTCCGCTATAAAAATAAGATCATATATGAATTTACTAATGATCGACAATAAAACACATAATTTTCCGATGCTCTTGGTTCCAGGGCAAACAATGTATGGGAGCAGAGCAATGTCCTTTACTTAGATAGGTATTTATACCCATTGAGTTCCAATCACAATTAGTCAGATTCTGTCTAAAGACTGATTTATTATTTTTGGTAAAAACTCTTTTCTTCACATAAACTACATTATTTTTACTTCTACTTTTAATGTGGGGGATCACAATATTGCATAATATTGCCGCGTGTCCATCTGATAATCCATTATTATCTATGTTACAATTGATTATATTTTCGTTAAGTATGTTGGTAACAATATTGTCGATGCACGAGCTTGAATTATTCCTAATAAAAGTTGCATCAGAAATTAGTGGTTTAAAATTAAAACTGGTCAAAAGATTCACAAATTCACTCTTCTTCTTATTTTATGTTATAAAATCTATGTTAAAGTCACCACATATAATACATTTTTTATTGAAAAGATATTCGCACAATATTTCTAATCTATCAATAAAGGTATCAAAGTTTTTATCATTAGGTGTGCGATAACAACAGCAAATACAAATGTCAGTTTCCAAATCTTTTACACAACATATTTCAAAGCTGTCAATTTTATATACAGATTTCGCTATAGGCAGATCTATTATATCTCTATTTTTGCTACATAATATGAGTGTTCCACCCCTTTTTTTGTTGACTCTTGTATTATGTGATACTACTTTGTAATCAGTTAACGCTAATAAAGCTACTAATTTTTCATTCAGAAAATGCTCACTGATACATAGATAGTGATATCTTTCTGTAAGGAAATTTATATAAAGTTCTAACTCTAGTTTCTTGTTATTTATACCACACAAATTTTGATAAAATATATTAAGTGCAGTTTTTTGTACGTTATTGTTTCTCAATTCTATTTTAATACTATTATTCACGAAAAAAGGGATCACCAGCAGTTATCTGACACTGATCACCATCCGTTTGTCTGACAGAGCATTTTTGGTACTTCTGCTGGGCATCTATGCCAGTCTCGTCATGATTAGTAGCAGAATAAACCTTACATGCTTTCGACTTAGTTATGCTGGGTAATTTAGTCACGAATTTAATATAATCATGTTTATAAGAAATTCTTAATATTTCTCTTAACAGAAGCCTAGACATTTTGGTCAGATTTCCTACTTGCCTATAACTATTATCATTATAAAATAAGTTAAATGGTACATATGACGTGTTTTTAAAATGATTACAAATTGACTTAACTAGATAATTCAACTTAGATTCATTAAAGTAATTGTTTTTTTTATTTCACCAATCAAAACATTTGTGTGCTTCAATTTATGTGATTGGTAATATAAAAACGATTGTAATTTTAATAAATTGCTGTCATTAGAGCCGGCTCAAATAACCAAATAGTCTGAATCGGTTAAATCTTTACAAAGGTGATCACAAGAGCATAATATTTGGTCAATATGCGCGTTTGGTTTTAAATACGATGTGACGAAAAACTCATTTCCTAAAAGTCCTTGCAATTTCTTTCTTAAGCCCTGGCCAGATTGGTCTGCAATAATTACTACTTGCTTCTAGAACTATTAGACTACTGTCGCCTGAATTTACATATAAGAGAATTATATCAGTTTTTATCTTCTTCATCAGCTCGTAATAGGCCAGTGTTTAAGGGGATACCATTCAAATCTACCAGACCAGTACCAGACGTCTCGCACCTTTGACGATGCTATTGATAGCTATTAGATTTTTCCGAATTTTCCATAGTCGCTTCTTACGATACCTACGGGACGAAATGCAATGGTGGCCATCAAACGGCAAGCAGTGCCGCAGTTAAATAATTTGTTCTGTTAACATACAATTAAAAGATTAAAAGCTCACCAAAAGTTCTTGAATTTTTGTTTTTACTTATAACAATCCAGTGCTTTGATGGATAATAAATCGCACTTTCTTAGCGTAATACCCTTGCTTTTCAGATATCCAGATTGTAATCAGACGGAAAGAAGACTGTATGTATCAAGAAATGCTAAAAACCGTTGTATAAATATAGTAAAAGTAATAAGCATTGCAATCAAGCCTTTTCTAAAATTTTATAACCCTAAAAGCAGGATTTACATTAAAACAAAAAAAAATCTTGCGTCCCAAGGTGCATATGAAGGATTTAAACAAAGAGCAATATCCACACAATTCTAAAGTTTAATGGGTCTCGACAGGTGCATTGTGCGACAAAACTTGGCTAGATAATGGTTATGGTTATGGAACACTATTACATTTATGTTGCAAACAAGCCAATACTGAATAAATTAAATAAAGCTTTAGTGAAAATCGAAGAATGATAAGATGAATACAATTTGTTGTAAGATAAATTTTTAAACATAAAGATTTCTACTTTACTCGTATTACTATTTTAAACGACCTATAAAAATTATACTTTATCATATAATATTGGATAACGTTGACCTCGTTAGCCTAATAGTTGTAGGTGACTGCTGATCATGTGTTCCCGGGTTAGAATCGCTGGTCGGTCCAGAATAATTTATTGGCTTTTTCTGTAAATAAATTCTCAGTAGGAGGCCAGTGCAAATAATAGGAATATTGACGGTGTTTTCACTTCTTGCTTCGAATTACGTAAAGCCATTGTTTCTGCGTCTGATCTCTTCGATCGTGTCTGATTGCCATCCAATAAGACTATGAGAGACAGAGGGGATAAAGAGTGCACTTATCCTTGCGCACACATTCATGCAGATTCTGTCCTGCGCAGATAATTAGTCTTCATTGATACTGGCTGCCGTGACCGAAATCCGATCTGGAGAACATCATTATTATTACATAACGTATTATCAGCACCTATTTGTGGCACATGCATCCTTAATTCTTTGCAGGTATTGTAAGTTACGTAAGGAAAAAGCTATTTTTAGTCAACTTCATAAAAGGGCACGTTATCAATTCACCCGTTCTTCTTTTTTATATGTATATACATAGGCTGCACTAAAAGTATCGGGAATGGAATATTTCCACTGTTCCTGTCATATTAAAATCTTTTTAATTGAAAACTCCTTGGTTTTAAAAATCGAATACCATTTATTTATATTATAGATTTTGTCAAACTTCTTTAGTCGTTGAGAAAATGGAAATGACTCGAGAAAATTCAAGAGCGATGATTTATTATGACTTTCGAAATAGTTTAACACAAAAACAGCGTGTTTACCGGATGATTTCTGCATTTGGTGATGAAGCCCTATTCAAAGCCACAATTTATCGCTGGTTTGCTGAATTTCAACGTGGACGTGTCAAGCTCAGTGATGATCCCCCCCGACAAGGTCGTCCAAAAACTGCAGTCACCCATGAAAACGTCGATGCTGTGCGTAAGCTGATTGAGAAAGATCGACATGTGACATACCATGAACTTCAGGCAACTTTAGACATTGGCATGAGTCAAATACAAATAATCTTGCATGAACAATTAGGTGTAAAAAGTTGTTTTCCTGATGGATACCGCATTCGCTCTGTGAAGAGCAAAAAGCGGCTCACGTTACTTGGTGCGTCAGAACTCTCGAAAGATTCCACGCAGGATCCTCAAATGCTGTATATAACATCGCATCAGGTGACGAATCCTGAATATACGCGTACTGTTATAGATTCCCTTTTAATAGGGATCCGCTGACTCAAAGCACACAGTTAGCACTCTCTTAGTAGCTTCGGTACTTTCTTATTTCAACACTAGGAATGCCGCGCAATCCGTCATTCACTCTCATCCGAAATACTCCCCTCTCAATTTCAATTCCAAAATTGTGTCATTCTATAATAAATCCAGTTGTAATTCCTAAATAGTTTTTTAAAAGACATTTCGTGAAGCCCCGTATAACATTGGTGGCAACGGTGAAGGGATCTATAAAAGATCCTTGGTGCCTCTGAGGACTCAATTGTGCAATTACTAGAACGTTCTGTGTTGTGATCTCTATAAATACTTACCGCTTAAAACTCGTTTCTTCGCTGAACTTCCGAAAACGATACCAGCCTGGCCACATGAAAAATTTATGGTAGAAGTCATACAACTGAAAGAAAAAAGAAGAAAAGAGAGTAGAAGAAGAATACCACCTAGCAACTGCTCATCATCCGCAAACCGAGTCTACGAAGTCAATAGTGCTGCGCACTTCCGCTGTTTTCTACGTTGTCGCCGTGTTCCTGAATCCTGATCAAAAATACAAGTACATAAACCTGACATGTTCCCGTAAGTCCGCCCCAGTTTTATAGGAATATTATACTGATACAGTCTTAAATGTTGTGAGTAATACTGAATGTTTTATAAACTTTACAAAATATATAACCTAATTTATTTTAACTATCAAAAAAAATACAAAATTAATTCATATTTCAGTTATACTCTCATTCATTCATTTTAACATAATCAGTTGTATGTCAAGTGTCTTTTAAACATTATATTTTAATTGTGTGCTATTGCTTGTAATCGAGACCAGTGCAACGCCTTATCGCTATTACGCCCACTTGAAACGGCGAGTACCTTATCTTTGTTTTGACTAATCCTCGTCCGTCACAATGCCTAAAGACGAACTTACACCGGTTATTTCGACACCAAGCATCGATCTCAATATTCTTTGTAAATTTATAAGTAAGTTTGACGGCAACCGAGAAAAATTAATGCCATTTATTATCAACTGTAGTAATGCTATGAACTTCGCGTCAGATCAACAACGAGATATCCTTTTAAAATACATACTTAGTCAATTAGAAGGACGCGCTGAAAGTGCTTGCTCGATTAAAATATTTGAATCTTGGTCACAGTTAGAAGACTTTCTTAAATCCCAATTCGGTGACAGAAAACATTACGGTGCACTGCTCTCAGACCTACAAGAATGTCGTCAATCCAATAACGAAACGGTCAACCAGTACGCCCTGCGAATAGAGACGTGTTTGTCTAAATTGTTAACGGAAATAAATATATCAATACCTATAAGAAAAAAGGGTGAACTGGCAGGCCGTCTCGCGGCAATGCAGGACTTAGCGTTACACACTTTCGTGGTTGGCTTGAATCCTCGTCTATCAACAGTAGTTCGATGCCGTGATCCCGATACACTCAATGATGCTATTAATTTTGCCGTGTCTGAAGAAAAAATATTCCAGGTGACTCGACGCCACCTTAGTCAAACAAATACCCAGGATTCAAACCAAAGACGCTTTATTAGTCGTAATTTTCAACAAAACCAAACAACCACGCGAGAGAGGCCTTTTAATAATTCAGCTGGGTCTTCCTCTATGTTCAGAACCGATTACCCAGTGTGCCGATATTGTAAAATACCCGGTCATACATTAGAAACATGCCGCAAACGCGAGGCTAATAATCGACGACGATTTGGTAACGTTCAAAACAATTATAATAATAATAATAATGTTAATCGCAATAACTACAATAATAATGGTCCACCGCCTCACACTTTCCCGAATCGTAACTAGCATATCAATGCTGCTATTGCAGACGATCAAAATATCGTAAATATTTTTATCGTAAATAAATAACACCAACCATCATTTAAACGCGGAGGATTTCCCGTCCAGTATCGCACGGGAAGATTAAATAGCGAAGCCGATACTCACCCCATTGCCAATCATAACACAGCATTTCACTCATTTTCTATTCCCGTTCTAACTCAATCTAACCGACAGGGTATCCAGCCCCAAACCGACAGATTGAAAGTTAATAATGCTACTTCAATTATCAAACAGCCTATCAACGGCGCCATATCGAAGAGTATTTCGTCTCCTGCATCTATTCCCATTCTAACTCAATCTTACCGACAGGGTATCCAGCCCCAAACTGACAGATTGAAAGTTAATTGCTACGTCAATTATCAAACAGCCTATCAACGGCGTCATATCGAAGAGTATTTCGTCTCCTGCATCTATTCCCGTTCCAACTCAATCTAACCGACAGGGTATCCAGCCCCAAACTGACAGATTGAAAGTTAATAATTCTACTTCAATTACCAAACAGCTTATCAACGGCGTCATATCGAAGAGTACTTCGTCTCCTGCATCTGAAAAGAAAGAAAACAATATTAAAATAAATAACATCTCTACAAATCCATCAAAAAAATACTTACCTTTTATAAAAGTTCAAACTTCTATCTCCTCGAAATCCTTATCCTTGCTCGTCGATACCGGCACAGCTATCAGTATTATTAAAGATTCTGCTGTAGAAAAGATGCCTGAAATAAACAACAATACTATAGAAATTACTGGTAAAGGAAATGACTCCCCTCCATGTTATATCCCTTGGTCACATCCCAATTGAATTTTGTTCCTACCAACATAACTTCTACGTACTTCCAGCGTTTGAATTGCCGTATGATGGAATCATCGGTAGCGACTTCCTTATCAAATTAAATCGCAAAATTAATTATGATAACAACACCTTAAAAGTAAATAAAGATGAAACAGGGCTTTGTTTCACTAAGCCAGTCTATACTATTGCACCTCGATGTGAAACTATCATTGAGTGTTCTGTAAGAAATCCGGACATTAATTAAAGAAGGACTCGTTCTCGATCAGAACCCCGTAGACTCACTCCTAATAGCTAACTGCATCGTAAAAGTGAAATCAAATTCAAGAATTAATATCTCCGTTGTAAATACTTCCGAAAGCGAATTAATCGTCGATTCCGACCTAAAACTAACGCTACAACCTTTGGAAAATAAATATAATCATCAAATATTTTATACTTCTTCAGACGGTTCACGAAATAACGTCCTTACTCGCACCGATCAAACTTTAAATCTCTTAAGATTGTCACACCTAAACAAAGAAGAGAAAGAAGCATTATGCGATCTTTGCTGTACTTACTCCGATATCTTTCATCTGCCTGGCGACAAATTAACTAACACAAACGTCTTGCAACACGAAATTCCTACTTCGTTTTCCATACCAATCAACACTAAGTCTTACCGCTTCCCTGACATTCATAAACCAGAAGTAGAACGCCAAATAAATAAAATGCTTGACGATGGCATCATCAAACCCTCGACATCACCCTGGTCATCACCAATTTGGATAGTTCCAAAGAAAATCGATGCGTCCGGGCAACGTAAATGGCGCGTAGTCATAGATTACCGCCGTCTAAACGACATCACTATAGGAGATTCCTATCCGATACCCAACATAACAGAAATTCTTGAACAATTAGGGAAATGTAAATACTTTAGCACTTTAAATCTTGCTTCCGGTTTCCACCAGATAAAAATGTCCGAAAAGGACGCTCCTAAAACTGCCTTCTCTGTCCCGCAAGGACACTTTGAATTCACAAGGATGCCTTTTGGCCTAAAGAACGCCCCTTCAACATTCCAAAGGTTAATGAACACTGCCCTATCTGGCCTACAAGGACTCCAGTGCTTCGTCTATCTAGATGATATCGTTATAATATAAATAATATAATAGAGGATAATTAATGATCAATTTCACATCGTTATTCCGGTAAACGTACATCCAATCCGACACCATTTGGAAAACATTCATGAAGTATTTAAAATAATCCGATTTCAGTGTCGTGAGAGTGCCGACATAGATTATACTCAGTGTAAAAATATGTTACAACCCCTAGAAGCACTTTACAACGACATCTTAAGAGATTTTAATGCGATTTCCCACATTATCCTAAACGGTATGTCCAAGAAATCTGCCTGGTTCTCAGGTATTGGCACGGTATTTAAACACATTTTCGGCACACTGGATGAAGATGACGCTGAAAACTACAACAAAGCTATTCACGCCCTATTTAATAACGAAAATAAACTAGCAGAATCTATCAAAAGGCATATCTTAGTTTCCAAATTCGCTATTTCTAATGTTAATAAATCCCTGGAGGAATTAAATGAGAACCAAATAAAGTTAAATAGCGTCATTGAACTCTTATCTTCTACTGTTAAAAATGCATCTGAAATGCTAAATATACTCAGTTTTCAAACGAAACTATCCAATGTTTTAAATACCTTGCTATCTAATTTACTTACAATGTCCTTCAAAGACGAATATTTGTTAAACTCAATTTTATTTGTAAAAACCAACACCTTACATCCATCTTTACTAAGCCCAACTCAAATGTATAATGATATAATTAGTAACCTAAGAATTATGCCAAAATACAAAGATTTTCCAATATCTCTAGAATTAAGCAACATTCATACTTTAATTAACATTGCCGATTTAGTATGTTATTATTTAGACAATAAGCTTATTTTTATCATAAAATGACCTTTAGTTAGTTTGTTAGAATATAATATATATATAAGAATTTACCTTTGCCAACTCCACATGCTCAGTATAGAGCAAACTCTTTTGCCATGATCATGCCTTCTGAAAAGTTTGTAGCGCTAAGCAAACATAAAACAAGTTATGTTTATCTACAAGACATAAATAATTCTAAAAATATCCCGACAAATACCTACCTTTGTGATGTTGTGGATGTAGCTACAGTATCCAATAATGTACCCTGTGAAATAGAAATTATGACGAAAGCCTTGACATCAATCCCAGATAACTGTCCATTTAGATAAATTTCCGGTGATCTGGATATATGGCATAAACTATACAACAACAAATGGATTTTTGTTCAAACCAAACCCACTAAGTTATCAGTGGAGTGCAGTAACAATTTAACCGAATACACTCTATCCGGGACGGGCTTACTCACAATTCCACCTGATTGCGTAGCTTTCCATAAGAATCTGAAATTAAAAACTAAGCTCTACCCTAGTACAAATGTTCCCGGAATATATTCGGATTTTAATATAATTAATGATAGTTGTTGTAAGTTAAGTAACCTTAACAAATTTTCAGTTAACCTTACGTCTTCTATAAATGTAAAAACTCGGATTTAGAAAATTTAAAATCTTACAACACTGATTCCGATCAGATTATCAAACGACTAGACACCCTAGAAAGTCCAAGTTTGTATAATGTTAGTTTCTCTATAATAAGTCTTATATCTGTAACACTTTGCATATCTATTATAACCTATATAATTTGTAAGAGAGGAAAGTATTTTAGAGAGTATTTTAATTTTAACAAGGAAAATACAGAAGATCATCATCACGCCGATCAACCACAGCTACGCATAGAGTAGCCGTAAACTCACTCAAGGGTGAGTTTCCTCTCAACGGGGGGGTTGTTATAGATTCCCTTTTAATAGGGATCCGCTGACTCAAAGCACACAGTCAGCACTCTCTTAGTAGCTTCGGTACTTTCTTATTTCAACACTAGGAATACCGCGCAGTCCGTCATTCACTCTCATCCGAAATACTCGCCTCTCAATTTCAATTCCAAAATTGTGTCATTCTATAATAAATCCAGTTGTAATTCCTAAATAGTTTTTTAAAAGATATTTCGTGAAGCCCCGTATAACAGTACGAACCCGAAACAAAAAACCAGTCACGAGTTTGGGTGTTCGAAAATGAGTTAAAGCCAACAAAAATTGTTCGTTCACGGAGTGTTGCAAAAAAATGGTGGCCACGTTTGTCTCCAAAACCGGCCATGTTACGACTATTCCTCTTGAGGGACAAAGAACAGTTAATGCAGAATGGTATGCTAGCATTTGTTTGCCACAGGTCGTTTCTGTACTCCGTAAATAGAACTGCAACCACCGCATCATCCTCCATCACGACAATGCGAGTTCTCACACCAAACACAGAACAAAAGAGTTTTTAGAGCAAGAAAACATAAAATTTTTAGACCATCTGCCGTACAGCCCCGACCTAAGCCCTAATGATTTCTATACTTTCCCTAAAATAAAGATTAAATTGCGTGGACAGAGATTTTCATCACCTGAAGAAGCTGTGGACGCCTACAAAACGGCCATTTTGGAGATCCCAACTTCCGAATGGAATGGTTGCTTCAATGATTGGTTCCATCGTATGGAAAAGTTTGTCAAATTTCGCGGAGAATACTTCAAAAAGCAATAAATACATTTTTAAATAGTAATGTTGTGTCACATCCTTGATTCCCGAAATTTTCAGTGCCGCCTTATATATTTTTCATTTTTGAATAATACATTGATTATTTTTTTATTAAGTAGATTATACTTTATTTGCGGTTCCACAATAATTTGAAGATAAATTCCAACACTACGGATGAAAAATAGGAGATGAAGTTTTTAATGTAACTACTATATAAGACGCCATTCAAGCGTTTGATGTTCTTTAGCCCAATTAAAATGGTGAAAAAATCAAACTTTTATTAAAAAGTAAAAACCAATTTCACTAAAAAGTATAAAATCATAATGTATGTGTAGCAAAGTGTAGCAGTATTAAAGCCCCGACTTCAGACGTTATTATGTGGAAATGATTTTATCCCTTTTTAGTTCTTTGAAGTCAGCTTTGCCTTTTGAATAAAGACTACTTTTTTCATTTTCCTTCCAAGCGTGTCTATGAAAGTAAAATGTTACTGGCAGTATGTAGCACATACATGAAAATCAATCCAACTTAAGGGTCCTACAAAAGCAATTCAGCATTAATTGATAATATTAATTGAAGCCTCGTTAATAATAAATGTATCTGAGGAAAAACTAATTGTTATATCCGAACTTCCATATTACGCGTGTACATTAAAGGTGACTAGCATAAGAAGCTTGCCTCGGGTCGCTTGATACACTGTATATAAAAAAGGGCCTTTGCATATTTAACTCCTTCACGTCGAATTCTAAGCTAGACTTTGATATGACGAAGAAAAAGTAGATCCCTAGTATTTTGCCCTATGCTAAAGTAAGTTTAATTAGGATATAACAAATACATATTTCAGTTTTTAATACAGTTTTATTTGTTATACTATTATATATTTTTTAATATTTTCTTGTTTTATTTTATATAAGCTGAGACAAACAATCATGCGGATCACTTGATAGTAAGTGGCTACTGCAGCTTATAAACAAATGGATGTATAGTAAAGATAAGATTTCATATTTTGTATGATAAGCCAATAATAAGCAATAATCAAAATAATAATAATATGACACTGTGTTGAAACATTATAGGGGGAAATTATAATTCTAATAATCGCTTCTCCCTTGCCATTTACAAATAAGGGTTAGGTTATAAAAAAATACTTCAAATGCTGCCTTAACATTCCACTATCGGACGTATTAGCCTCACAATCAGTATATTCCTTATCTTAGACTCACTAAGAATATTTTAAAACTAATAACTTGTTTATTATATAAATACACACTGCTGGGCCCAAAACAGACAAACTATGAGAGTAACAGTTCCACAAATAACTTTATATAGTGTTCATCGCCATATGAATAAACAACGAACAGTGCAGCGGCATTGTGCAAGTTTCTGTATAACTATATTTTAAAGTTAAAACAACTGGCCACTACGGTAACCACGATATGACAAAAATAATATAAACTTTTGAATTATTCTACATTTCCATTACAATTTTGATGCACAGTGAAATGAATAGTGAGTCTGAGAACTTGAATTATAATACAGTTTTGTACATAAAGATACTTATGTGTTTTGATAGTAGTTAAATAATTATAAAGTTTTATCCCTTGAAGGGAACACGAAATGAATGTCTTTAGTGTATAATATAAAACTTTTTGTGTCCAGGCACTTATAAAGTATGCTTGTGAGTACCATTAAAATTCAAAATTAACGTTACTTAAAAATAAGTTACGGTAAAAAAGATCATACGCTATTGAGTTTTTTTTTATCTCTAAACTGTAACAATATGGAATACCTAGTGTTTCATTACTAATATTAGGGACTATATAGTGGACTGTATGATTTTACTATTGCAAGTGGACTGTATTGATTAATTAACTGAATTATGTTGAGGTATACTACGCTAGGGGCTGCTTAAAGGAAAGATGGTACTGTAGACTATACTGTATTCAATATTTACAAATGCGGCACTAACAAACAATAATAATTATATATATACAGAGGGGACTCTTCACTCTTCAATCTTCAATGGAGTATCTCTTGATTTCTCTAGATTTCTTCGCTTGCTGTTGTCTTCGAGTGCCGCATCCGAAATGAACAGCTCACAGACCAAAACGCCCTTCTTATATCTCGCAAGAGAGCGTCTCAGTATGTGAGTAGCGTCGTGAGGTGATGCAACGCGCTGATTGGTCAGCGGTGTGCGGGGTGTGCGGGGCGCAACGGGGTATGAAGGGGCGACGGGGCGGCGGCTCCCCTCGCCGTCCGTAGCAACTATTATTATGTCATTATAATGATAATTCGCAATCATCGATATTTATTTCTTCCTCCTTAATATCTTATTCCTTAATCCTTAAATCCTTAATAACCTCATCAATTTTAAACATGTATTTCGAAGTCTGGTAAAGGATGCCAACATAATTATTAATTATATTAACTATTGCGATAAACTCTACGCTAACTTAAAACCCCTTTCTAAAGTTATGGGAGGCCCAGCAGTGGGATACAGGCCGCTATTTTTTACAACCAAAAAAGTTTCCGATTTGTTGTATTCTCTGGAGATTAACATAAAATTTTCAATAGTTTGTAAATACTGGTTCTCTGTTTTCTTTGGACTAGAACATAGCAGTGGCTAAACTACTCATGGGAGTTAATAAGTAAAAGGGAGGTACAGCCAGTACAGGTTAATAAGTATAAAGGAGCTGGCAGGAAATGTATAATTAATCCTAATAAAAATATATAAGTAGGGTTGTTTTTTTGTTGACATGAATAGAAATAAGCGGATTCGACCACTTGTGATATTTGTCACATTATAGAAGATGTCCAACATATGCTAGCAGAATGTGTCAAGTATCAAAGGGAAAGGGAGGTTCTGGTGCAAAAATTTAATATTAATTTGTGTGAAACGTGCTTTTCTTTATAGGCTAGGGTGACAAACGAGCACACAGTCCACCTGATGGTAAGTGGTTTCTGCGGCCCATAGACATCTACATCTATCCTCTATTACAAATCAAAATGCAGATGCGTTGTCACCCGTAAGGACTAAGATGGAATGCCTCTTTTCCAGTAAAAAGGGTCTCCGGTTCTCTACACTCACCATATGAAACACAGCAGTGTTAAGCTGCTATTTGACGCTGGTATTCTGTGAGAGCGTGGTCCTTCCCCGGTCGAGCCGACCCATTCGTGCTACAACTATACTACTAATATGGCTGTAGCATGGCTCTACCACGTATAAATTTGTGTTGGTTTTTGAGTATATTTGGGAAGCCACACTCAGCGGTAGCAAAATCGTTATTTTTCATATTCTTACCACATTGATTCCCTCTTTCTAAATACTTAGGATTTGTGTAACAGGAAAAAGGTATGTTACGATAAGGCTAACATATCCTTGTAGGCCTTTTTAAATATAGATAGATAGTAAAAAAGTGGGGTAGTAACGAAATATCTTACGTTTTTATTTCCTAAAACAATTTCTTAATTTTGATATTTATTTATTTGACTTATTTATATGCAAAGTTTTCAGTATAAATTAATGCCGCTACAATTTAGATTTCTCGTAAATTTGTGAATTACACATTAATGGTATCCAAACACATGGAACACTCTGTTCAGAGAAACGCAATTTATCCAAGCAAAAACAAATTGTAGTCAGTAGTGACCCATGATAACAATTAACATTAACGACGTACGCCACGCAAAACGATTAATATCTGTAGTTTAATAATAGCGTACGATATGTCTGTACGCTTCACAAAATATATTCAGTACAAGTTTACCAACGTATATAAGTCTATCATCATTCATTATTATTACATCCCACCGTAAGTCCACCGCTGAACATAGGCGTCTCCTAAGGAATAAAGCCATATAACACAGTCCCGAGCCACCTACATCCATCTACTTCATGCATCTCTTACCAGGCCAATACTTCATCTGCTAGAGAAACGTCCTACACTTTGCTTATCCGTATGAGGCTGCCACCCGAGAACCTTTCTTCCTCGTTGATTGTCGGAAAACTGCTTCGAGCTATATAGTCGGCTCGTTGCCACTAAACTTGGGAACACTAAACTCGAAGTTGTTGATGAGTATATTTACCTGGGACAAGTAGTCCGACTAGGTAAGTCTAACTTCGACCGAGAGGTCAATCGAATTCAACTCGGCTGGGCAGCATTCGGGAAACTACGATACATCTTCTCGTTAGACATAGCTCAAAACCTGAAAACGAAATGGTACAACCAGTGCGTGTTGCCAGTGATGACTTATGGATCTGAGACGTGGTCCTTCACTGCTGGCTATATGAGGAAGCTTAAGGTCGCTCAGCGAGCTATGGAAAGGGCTATGCTCGGGATGTCTCTGCGTAATAAACTTAGAAATGAGGATATCCACAGTAGAACCAGAGTAACCGACATAGCCGAACGGATTAGTAAGCTCAAGTGACAGTGGGCCGGTCATATAGCTCGAAGAACCGACAACCGATGGGGAAGAAAGGTTCTCGATCGGCAGCCTCGTACCGGTAGGCGAAGTATAGGGCGACCCCACACTAGACGGAGTGACGACCTGGTAAGACATGCAGGAAGTCGTTGGATGCAGGTGGCTTAGGACCGTGCTTTGTGGCATTCCTTGGGGGAGGCCAATGTTCAGCAGAGGACTTATGAAAGGCTGTAATGATGATGATGATGTTGCCACTTCAGCTTACCCGTTGAGCTATGTCGGTTACTGTGTTTCTGCTGCAGATATCGAAATCTAACATACAGAGAAACTCCAAACTCCCTCTTCATAGCTCGCTAAGAGATTTCCTCTTAGTGGAGGACCACGTGTAAATCCATATGTCATTTCTGGCAACATGCATTACAATGTATAGACTAACAAGTGTATTAAATATTCTATTATAATTACTGACAAAAATGAAATGGTAAAACTAAAAAAGTGCCGTAATAAACTATAAACGATGTAAGACAAGATAGAATGCGAATTTGAATGAATGTATGTATTATATATTCGAATTGTGAAGCTTTTTGGAATTTTCTTGTAATCTTTTTTCTTCAAAATAAATATGATTCTGAGCATATTTTATGGATATTTCTGTAAATCAGTTAGTCATATAAATGCCCATTCTTGTGTTCATACTTCGTCATCATCATCATCATCATTATTAAAATATAACTGGTACACTCTTAAGCCGTTTTCTAAGTCGGTACGACTTTCCAGGCAGTTCACCTTACCCAGGTCTAACCGATGTCTATACAGAATGCATCTCAGAGGACGACATTATTTACCACCATATGCGACATTAATTTCATAAATAAATTTTTCGTAAGTAAAAGACATCGCATCGTACCACTGTTTGCCGCTGCGGCATTGCATTAAATTGTACAGAAGTTTTGTTAGGTACAACAAGATGCAATATATATTACATACATATATTATAAAGTTTATTTTGAATAAGTTGCGCAAAAAAATTAAATTAAAAAAACGTTATTTTCCATAAATGTCCGCTCCTGACCATTATGTCTCTTCCGTGGTAAGATTTTAATTTGTTTATGGGGTATACATCACCCCAAAACAAAACTTCTTAAATGAAACTGACATACGAAGTTTGGTATATACTGAAAATGGCTTGGTTCGAGTTTTCCTTCTTATCGGCCGCAACTTTTCTTTTATTGTTTTTATAATATGACAGACACTAAGGACTATATTGGTACATTAAAAATATATGCTTCAAGTATTCAACTTATATATTGAACATAGTTACACAAAAACGTCTTATCACATACTCCCAAATGAGTTACATAAAAGTAACACTAGTTATAATTTTATAGAATAAGGGTGACAAACGAGCACACAGTCCACCTGATGGTGTAGATGCTGTGACTCATAGACATCTACATTTTATCCTCAATTAAGAATCTAAATGCAGATGCGTTGTCAACTGTAAGGACTAAGATGGAATTCCTCGTTTCCAGCAAAACGGGTATCCGGTTCTCTAAACTCACCATACGAAACACAGCCGAATAAAGCTGCTATTTTACGCTGGTATTCCGTGAAAGAATGGTCCTTCCTCGGTCGCGCCGACCCATTCATGCTACAGCCATAATATAGCTGAGCGTGGCTCTATCACGCCAAAAATTACTAATTATCAACTCCAGTGCGAAGTGAAACAATTTTGCGTTAGAAAACACAGCTGGACACTGACTGGCCTCACCCGCAGCAGGGAGGGTTTACTTTAATAGTTTAGTAGTTGTCAGGCGGATTGACGATTGCAGCACTAGAAATCTTGCACGTTTGACGCTGCTGCCCTTCGCCACTCGGGATATTTACGTCTACGTAAACGAGATGACACCGCCATCTATCGAAAGTCACAAGATTTTTCTTGCATTTCCCATAGCTGCCTATTTTAACACCCACGGGGCTTAATAGGAACCACGCATCTAAACTTAAATTAATTAAAAAAAAGTATTTCGAAGAATTCGGAGTCCGCATTAGGGTAGCGCCAAACTATTCCATTATCTACTCGTATAAAATTCTCAGAATTGAGAACAAGCCTGTGCACTAAAGTGGGACGTAATATATTGGCCGTTTATTTTTTAACTTTTCAAGGCAATCAATTTTCCTGCAAGCTACAATCCCTTAGAGGCAATTTTTAAAACTGCAATATTGAACGCTAGCTGGATAGCAGTATCAAATTCCGTATTGCCGTAACTTCAGCCATAATTTGATTACTCGGCCGCGCAGTGGCGGGAAATAACAAAATATTGATGTACTGTGAAAAATGAAACTGACTATAATATTTGTTTTCTATCTTTACTTGTAGAATTTTTTTATCTTATTTATATATTTCATCTTTATATATAAAAAGTACGTGTCACGTTGTTTGTCCGCGATGGACTCCTAAACTACTGAACTGATTTCAATGAAATTTTTGGTCAATGTGCAGTTTGGTCCAACATAAAAGATAGGATAGCTTACATCTCAATTTATAGTCGCAATACAATATTATTTTATTGAAAATTATTTCTCTATTATTTGACAGTCACAATTATCTGTTAGCTCCAAACGATTCTGTCAGATGACGATATCTGTTGACTAGATTGAGTAAATATTTAATAGATGGCGCTATGTTAAAAATACAAACGTTTAATATAAGTAACCACCACGTGTTGCTGTAAGTATTCAACAGATAGAACCGATTTCAAAAAAAATTTGCAGACTGTATGCAGTTTGGTCCAACTTGAGAGATAGGATAGTTTTTATCTCGATAAGTGACCCTCAATTTTTTATTGCTAATTTCAGGAGTTTTTTTGGGAAAGCAAATGGTCGTTCGGAAAGGGCAGAACAACGTCTGCCTGGTCAGCTAGTATATATATATATATATATATATATATATATATATATATATATATATATATATATATATATATATATATATATATCATACATCATGGAAGAGTAAATAGAATAATGGATTCTCCTACGCTGCAACCAACTCATCCCTCGTAAAAGACATTTCGGATTTTATTTTCAGAGGGCGAGACGGAAGTCCAGCAATGGTATTTTAGAGGCTGATATAGAACAAAGTAAAAAATATTCTCTATAGTGGCATAATATACTTTTCTTAACGCATAACTACGCGGCAGAACTGGGTTCACATTTCAACCGAAGCATATATTGAGCAAAAAATGTAACTTTTATATTATGCGCAATTATTGAGCCCGGGTCTTTGGTGCGGCATCCTAGTCTTTCGGTACTCTTTTTGTATAATTGTAGAAACTATGTGACGCTCTTACGCATGCTGTTGCATTACAGTATATTGAATGGCAGCGGCTCAAAATGTATTTCGTCAGCGCCACTATGCTTTAAGCCACGCCGAGAGGCTCAGGCTTTAGTATTTTATTTTATAAAACCGAAATGACAAACGAACTTACAGTTTTACGTGGTAGAGCCATGCTGCAGCTATATTAGTAGTGTAGTTGTAGCACGAATGGGTCGGCTCGACCGGGGAAGGAGCACGCGTTCACAGAATACCAGCGTAAAATAGCAGCTTAATACTGCTGGGTTTCGTATGGTGAGTGTAGAGTACCGAAGACCCTTTTTACTGGAAAAGAGGCATTCCATCTTAGTCCTCACGGGTGACAACGCATCTGCATTTTGATTCGTAATCAAGGATAGATGTAGATGTCTATGGGTCACAGCAACCACTTACCATCAGGTGGACTGTATGCTTGTTTGTCACCCTGTCCTATAAAAAAAAACTTACAGTCCACCTGGTGGTAAGTGGCTACTGCGGCTCATAGACAACTACAAGTGACTTTAAACAAAGAGGATACATGAGTCGCCACCACTGAGGATTTACATGGAATGCTTCACATCCTGTAATCATACTGACTTTCTATACCCTTTAGACCTGAACACAATTATTTTGCGATAGAAATAGGTAAGAGGTTGGTACTTACCCTAACAAACTCATAGGCAGAAAATAATCCCTGCCTTTTAGTAAGATAGCACAGAAACAAGTATAGAAACTGAGTGGTGCGCGCTCATCGGAGTTTTCTTCCATGATGATAATCTCTATCTCGATAATCGATATCTCTAAAATATATACCGAATGAAATACCAAATACTCTCCCTCTAACTTTTAGCAAATCATTTTATCGGACACGGATAGACTATAGTTAATGTGTCTTTGTTTACGCGTACACAATAATATAAAAATGTTTTTGGTGCATAAGATAGCTACCGAAGAGTTCTGTAACTGGCTTACGAACACATTTATTTTCGACCAAATTTTGACAGGCGTTTTGGATATTTCAAATATATTTTGTTATATTTAAATATTTATATATTTTATATTATATGCGTCTTCGTCATCATGATGCATGTGGTAATAAATAGGGCAAACTCTTCCAACAACGCGAAAGCCTGTGTCTGACTGATGAGGAAAGAGAAGAAGAATAGACTATAATTGAGAGACATCGTAGCTCAGATGTTGAATATAACTCTAGTTCAAACCTCACCGGCAACACTGAAATTTTTTATCGGAATTTACGCTCTAATTAACCGAGTGCTTGGCGATGACGAAAAATGTCGTGAGGAAATTATCTTAGAAATTTAAATGTTTTAATGACTTTGTGCGAATATTTTCTTTCCGTAAAATTATTTTCGAAACGAAAGGACGCCAAATAAACATTAACTTTTAGCATAATAATAGATTTTTATGTCTAACATAATTTACGTTTGTACATAATACCGAGTAGTGGCGATGTATGAATATCCACTACGACATATCATCCCGTGAATGTCGTAAAAGGCGAGTGCCTTCCTAATAGCAACTAAAAATAAAAATAAACTTCGGTTGCCAACCCGGTTGCCAAGCGTGGCAACTATGTCAAGTATCCCCCTATGAGGCAATCTAAGTGGGAGACCTATGTTCAGCAGTGGACTTTAATAGGCTCTAACGGTAACGATATGTAATAAAAGGTATAGTACCTATCGAGTAACAAAGTTTTGTTGTTTAATTACTTTGAAATTCTGTATTACTTTATTAAATAATTCGGTCTATTAAGTTTAATATAATTTAAACTTGGTAAAAGAAATCAGTACAATATTGGGTGATGTACAAAATATCGGTTTCGATTACTTGGGTCTATTAGAATCACCACTAACCTATCGCAGTGTTGTTAGAAGTAGAACGTATAAAGGCTTTAACTTTAATTTGACAATAATTTATAGCTGTAAAGTAGAATTCGTCACATCGTCGTTCGAAGTCGCTGATCAGAAATTTATATTTTTTTATGGAAAAAGCATCAATACAATTTAGGAATATTTAAGTTTTTCAGTTCAGGTTTTCTCGGTAATTGACAACGACCGTGTTATCTGCTATACCAACTACCAGTCTCTACGCATAGTCATAATAATATTTGGTATTATATTATATTGTTTAATTCCTCGGTACATTATTACCTACAGGATTGGCCATACCAAATTAAAAATGGTTTTGTATGGAAGCCGAAGAGATTTTTCTCCGACCAGGAGTCCAAGAGGTTGACAGATTTGGCTAGAATAAAAATAGTGCTTAGGAAATAAGATCAGAATATTGTTAAGTCTGTATAAGGAAGTCGTAAAAGAATATGAATGAAAAAAAACCGGCCAAGTGCGAGTCGAACTCGCGCACTGAGGGTTCAGAACAAATCCGTAGGTAAATAAGTTTAAAATTATTAAAAATATTTTATTATATGATGTAACTAAAAATTTATGCTTTTCACAATTTTCCCTTTATGTGTGCTATAAAACGTTGCTTCGTACCAAATTTCAAGATTCTGAGTTCACGGGAAGTACCCGGTAGGTTTTGATTCTCTTGCGAATGTCGAAAATTTGCGGCATAAACGGCTATACCTTTTGACTGCGTTGGCTTAGAAGTTTGATTTTTTCACAGGTCTAAGGGACAGTAGCCTTGAGTATTTGGTATGAATTTCAGCTTCATACCTCCACGCGTTCTTGAGAAAAATGCACTTGACAGACAGACAGACAGACAGACGGACAACAAAGTGATCCTATAAGGGTTCCGTTTTTTCCTTTTGAGGTACGGAACCCTAATAAACAACAAGCGATTTCTTTAAACATTTTTTTTATAGGATAAGGGTGACAAACGAGCACACAGTCCACCTGATGGTAAGTGGTTGCTGCGGCCCATAGACATCTACATCTATCCTCGTTTGCGAATCAAAATGCAGATGCGTTGTCACCCGTGAGGACTAAGTTGGAATGCCTCATTTCCAGTAAAAAGGGCCTCCGGCCACCTGCACTCACCAAGCGAAACGCAGAGGTAAACCTCTACTTCACGCTGGTATTCTGTGAGGTCGTGGTACCACCCCGGTTCGAGCCGGCCCATCCGTGCGACAGCAAAAGCTACCGCGTGGCTCTACCACTGTTAAACATCTTCAAATCAAAATAAAAATCTAATAATATTTCTATTATGTAGATTACATGTGGTAAAATTGAAAAATGTTGTATAAGTGACTTCAATATAAATAATTTATTGTTGATTTTTTAAAAACCGCTCGACCGATTTCGATAAAATTTAAATGGGACCACCTGAGAATAAACCTTTTGAAACAAAAAAAGAATTTTCCAAATCGGTTCAGGCGTCTTTGAGTAATCGCCGAACATACATAAAAAAAGATTCCGAGGAATATAGAACCTCACCTTTTTGAAGTCGGTTGCAAATGTGTATCAATAAATAGTTCTGTTATTGGTGAATAAAGAAAGAAGAAAACTAGATATAACATTTAATTTGTTAAAAAATTACAATTAACAAAGTGAAAAATCGCTGTGTATTGGTGGCGTATGAATATCTTCAAATCACGTCATGGTGTGGTAAGAGGCGACAGAGAGAAACTGAAGCAGGAGATGGTCAGCAGAATCTTTCTGATAAACGAAAGAATAAAAAACTGCCAGGCGCGACATCTACGGCAATTTTTTGCATTATATTTCAGCAACTAATTATTCCGTTTTATCCGCTACGGCGGGGTTGATTTAAAGTTTTTACTGCTTATCTTAATGTAAAGATAGCAGTAAATCGATTTTCTCAAAACCGGTTGGAGCAACAAAATCGCGATTTTGGTAACTAATTAGCAACAAATTAGCTGCAAATTCCTAGATACAATTTTTAAGTTTCTGCTGAATTTTCACTGCTAACTTTATAGAGCTTACTATGAGGCAATCTGAGGGGATAATCTATAGGGGAGACCAGGGGGGCGTAGCTACCGCCGTATCAGCCGTATGAATGATACGGGGCCCCGGGCTACAGAGGCCAAGAGAGTGTATAAGCAAAAATTGTAAGGACTTCTATGGGACATGATGTTGGTTTCTAGCTTAGTTCCTAGGAGTATTAATTGTTAGTAATAACTTATAATCAATATTTAATCATTTTAATTCAGTGCGAGAGTTTTTGTTCCTTTTGTGAAAAATGTTTACCCTTCATTTGGCCCCCCGACATATTTTGATACAGGGCCCCTTTAAGGCACGCTACTCTACTGGGGGAGACCTATTATTTTCAAAGGAACTTTTGATAGGATCTAATGAATATGTGATGAATGGAAAGAGGCTGAATAAAACAAATAGTTTTTATAAGATTTTTATTAAAATTTCAAAGGTTATGAAAGTAATTTTGCTAGATGTTTCGATGAAAATTAAATTGGTTAATGAGCAATTTACCTTTAGCGGGATCTTCATTAGAACCCAATTAAATATATTAATATCTTCTGTCTCATAAAGTCCACTCTGACTTTTATAAATAGAAAATATATTTCAAGTTAACAAAATTAAGCTGGGGTTTAAGCCCTGAGAGAAGGAGAGGAAGGAGATGTTAAATTAGATAATCAATACAAGACGATAACAAAATTGTAATTTAAAAACAAAGTAGTGGCGCCTGCCTAATTTTAATAGCAATTTTAGTTATGTGTGTGTACTTATTACATAGTGTCAGGAGGAACTTTTAACTTAATTGTAGTAATTAAAAAAAAATTAACGGAAACGAATAATTTCTAATCTTCTAGTAAATAAAATTAGTTTTAGCTCTCTTAAATAAAATAAAGACAAGGAAATTTTACGAACTTTAATTAAAAGCTTTAGGTTATTTTCGAATAAGTACCTACCTACGTCTTTTTATATTTTTAATTATCAAAATAAATAAAGTTTTTTATGTGATGTTTTCTGTTCCTTTAATTATGATGATGATGATAAATCACCTTTTAAAGCCCTTGAGCCATTAAGATAATGATATTAGGATAAAGTATCAAAAAGCATCATTCCCTGGGGAAGGCATAGGCCTTATGAAGAAAATAGGTTCAGCAGTGGCCTTGTGAAGGGCTGTGATGATGAAATAAAACGATAGCTTACAAATCAAACATAATGCTTTATTTTACAAAGACTATAGTATCGCCATCTAGATATAATACTATAATAATATTAAACACTAGGAGACATTGCATTATGTACAGATATTCAACATTCAAATATTATTATTACGTAAAGATATAAGGCACATTTAAAATTTTCCTATCTCAATACGAATTATGAACTAATAGTTTTCTAATTATTTTAACACCATAATATACTTTCAAAATAAGCCGCAATCTTATAGAAACTGAAAAATGGTACAATTTTTTCACACTAAAATCCAATGTCGTTATTAATTATATCAATATACAGTCTATTTACATTACGACTTATTTTGCAGTAGTCGTTTTACTCGTACGAATATTTTTATAATATAAATTTAAACAAAGAATAGTAGGGAAACAGAAAATGACCTTATAATTATATATACAATAACCACAAATTGAGGTTTATCTAAACATCGTTCAACTACAACAATAGATTTAAAAGATTTTACTTATAATCCACTTTTATCGCCGTTTTTTTAAGTCTAAACAACTATACACATGCCTATTAATTCAAGTCAATTTATACAGATATGTCAAGAAAAAATAAATAACCTAAATCGTAAAAATCTTTATCACACAACAATGTAAAGAAAATGCACTTTTAAATGGGCATATTAATTAAATCGAAACTTCCATTTAAATAACAAAAAACGCCATAAATGGACACAAGTCTAGATGGGAAGACCGATATTACATAATTGGCGTCGCTATAATTAAATTAAAGAAAACTACAAAGATAAATTACTGGCAACAAAACTTTGTTGAATTGGAAAGTAAAAAGATTTTGTTATAACTTTAGTCCAAGATTTACTTCTGATTATTTACGAAACGAATCATCTTTTTTATTCATCAAACTTGTGGCAACCTCAAAACAATCATTTTGTATAAACAATTTAGTCTAATTTGATAAAGTCGTTATTACAATTAAAAATAAGTACCTAAATAAGAAAAGACTTACTGTTTTCGTTACTTTTTAACGGCAACATTTATAATTTTTAAGGCTGATTTTTCGATCGTCAGATGAAAGTTATCCGTCGAATAAATTATAACCTGACTGAATATGATAGTGAAATATTTAAAATGTTTTATTAATTCAACTGTTAAATGTTAACTGTTTAATTTTTAATTTGCTAATGTTATATTAAATTTTTTGCATAAACTTTATCTAAGGAATGAAAAATCGGCCCTAAATCGAATAAATTTGTGAAACTTAGTTTGACTTTCCACTCAAATATTCAGTCATTTTTAATTTCCTCTCTAAAATACCAAAAATAAAATAATATCCAAATAAATTCGCTATTTTGTGAGCTATACAAAAATACACATTTTTTTTACAAACATAGGAGCACATCCTTAGTTACTAAACAATTTAGACATATATCTTGTCTAGAATAAAAGTTACAACTAAGATTTATTATAATATAGAAATCACATTAACATTTAGATAGAAGCAAAATCATCAAATGATGATCAATTGATAAATTTATATATAATGTTTTTTTTATCCCATAAAATTCAAAGTTCAGTATTTAAAAAATATGTAATTAGATATGTACAGGGTAAGACGCGTACCGAAATCTATTCAGTACATTTAATACTTTAAGAAGAATACTATATTTTTGTTTTACAAGCGCCTTCATTACTAACGTACCAAATATGTTGCTTATAATTTTATTGTATGGGTTTATACCAATATTTGTCTTTAAACCCATCAAATAAAATTATATTATTGGATATATTTTTTAAGACAGAAACTACAGCCAATACTACTTGCCTTATACCAAGGCATTGAATGGTTTATTAGTCGTTACTTGGGGATAAATACAAAGCACCAAATAATAAATTAAAAGGAACTTTACTAATCCATAAATTTAAATAATAATTAAATTTCTTCAAAGTAAACTTTAAAGGATGAGCTAAAAAAGTTCCTTTGTCATTTTCACTACTGAAGTCAATAAACTCGCCCTTTCCACATTTTGATATCTATGACGTTTATTATGCCGCCAAAATGTCAATAATGCTATAACTTATCATGTAGACTATAAAAGCACACGATGCAATCAACAACAAGTGACTCCTGATAAACACTAATTTAGTCTTGGAAATTGTTTTATTTCAATGCAGTCCGAAATAACTTCTGCTTTATCTCTAAATGAATAACACATCATCGTAGAGTTCCGGCTACTCGGAAAGTAGTTCGGGACTTAGCCGGTCAACTTTGAAATTCTCCATGTTCCACATTTGTCGCGGTTCTTCCTCGTTGCACGACTCCATCACAATCTTGTCCTTGTTCCGCGTTATCGCCATACACTTTTCACTTGAACCATGCTTTAGTAACTTCGTCTGCAAAAACGTTATAAAAATACACAGTGTACAATACAAGTAATAAATTATTAAACAAATAATAAATCCCTTTTTGGATTACTATAAATAGAAAAAATCTTAACCTTTTTTAAGATTTTTTTTCTATTTCTAAAGAATTTTACATGCAAATGTGCAAGACAACTAGCATAACATTGTATAACAACAACCTTTAAGATAATAGAGTATAAGGGGATTTCTCTTTTAATAACATTTAGAGAGCGTACACCCCGCCTAATAGTAAGTGGGTGGTGCAATCCACGTACATCTGCATTCTTTACTCATATCTAAATAAATATGCACTGTCACGTCGGAGGAAAAGATGGCATGCTTCACGGCACGTTAACATTTTGGCTTTCTTTACCTCTCGGACTGGAACACAGCAGTACTGCTTATCAGCAAAAATAGGAAAGATGGTGGTATCTATCCAGACGGAATCCCACGGAGAGAGAAAAGGAAAAACCCACATTTAAGCCACGTGTTGCCCAAATATCAACCTATACTGCACGTGGTGTGTTCTGCTGGCTAATTGAAATCGGTCTGTAGTTTTTCAAGAGAGCTTTCTTAAAGAACAAAACCACCGCACTTCTGCTCCACGCCGCCGGAGTAGTGCCACCATGGAGGACGGAATTAAAAATGTGTACAACTGCCCATAGAACCTCTCAATCTCACTCAAAATCTCAGATGTCCCGGAAACGATGCTACCACATTCAGTCTTCAGCTTCGACAGTTGGCACTTTCTGGCAGACAGATCTCTGGCAAAGGCTTCGGGGCCCTGGTTCTGCTCGATCGCTTCTTCAATACGAGCAGTATTAAAGTTGAGTAAGTCCCGTCGCATGCATTTGGAGATCTGTCTGTTCAGTTGTCTGTATGCTATCAAATCCACTGAAGACTGCAGCTTCATTTCCCGTCTAACAGCCATGAGATTAAAGAGTGTGATCGGAGAGTTTTTGTGTTCTTCTGAGGCGGGTCTTGAAAAACTTAGTTCCGACCGCATGGACAGTATCCACGAGCTTGTCATTCTTAACTGTAGCCTATATATTTATCTTTAGTTAAGAATTAAAATGCAGACGTGGTAGAACCACGCTGCAGCCGTATTATTGTTGGAGCACGAATGGGTCGGCTCGACCGGGGTATAACCACGGTCTCACAAAATACTAGCGTAAAATAGCAGCTTAATGCTGTTGTGTTTCGTATGGTGTGCGTGTGTAGAGAACCGGAGACCCTTTTTACTAGAAACGAGGTATTCTATCGTAGTCCTCAGGGGTAACAACGCATCTGCATCGTGAATCTTTATCGAGGATAAATGTAGATGTATATGGACCTCAGCATCCGCTTAAAATCATTTGGACTGTGTGCTCGTTTGTCACCCATATTCTATTAAAAAAGACGCGATTTCACCTCTGAAGACTTACTAGAATGTCTAGTTATCAGTAAAAAGGGTATCCGTATCTAAATATTCACCATAAGAAACACATTAGCATTATGCTTCTATTTTATGCTGGTATTCAGTGCAAGCGTGTTCCTTCTTCGATCGAGCCAACTAATTCATAAAGTTAAGTTAAAATTACAGCCTATATCGTCCCACTGCTGGTCATTAAGTTAAAATCACAGGCTATATCAGACGTGGTAGAGCCATGCTGCAGCTATATTAATACTATAGTTGTAGCACGAATGGGTCGCCTCGAGCGGGGAAGGACCACGCTCTCACAGAATACCAGCTTAAAATAGCAGCTTAATGCTGCTGTGTTTCGTATGGTGAGTGTAGAGAACCGGAGACCCGTTTTACTGGAAAAGAGGCATCATATCTTAGTCCTCACGGCTGACAACGAATCTACATTTTGATTCGCAAACGAAGATAGATGTAGATGTCTATGGGCCACAGCAACCACTTACCATCAGGTGGACTGTGTGCTCGTTTGTCACCCTTATTCTATAAAAAAATATCGTCCCACTGCTGGTCACAGGCGTCCTCTCATTTCTGAGAGGGTTTAGGGCAAGGAAATGTCCGCCGCGCTGTGCCAATGCGTGTCGGCAAACTTACATTACATGTCTTCGAAATATATTCTTACTGAAGACATAATATTACCACCTACAAAAATATATACTTAATACATAGTAGTATGTCCAGCGGTGGAACTAAAAAGGCTGTTGATAATGTCATTATAATTAAATCATTAGGTGGTCTACTTGACACAAGCAACACACAAATGTTCGTGTAATAATTGTTATTCCTTTTATTAGAAAACAAAATATTCTAATATATCAAAACTTACATTATGATCGTAGAGCCACAGCTGGTTGCCCTTGGCACCGTGACAAGGATACAAGACAACATCGTGACCCGAGTAATCAAGGCACGTCTCATCACGACGTATTTCTCCATTCTTTGAATACATCCAATACTGAAAATTTATAATAAAATATTAACACAACCAAATTATATTAATATTACACATAGCACATCACATAACATAAATGCTGTATGAAAGAAATGTTTCCTAAAATATTGAAATGATCTATATAGTGTACATACAGTTTTACGAATGGAATTTTGGTCAATGTATTTAGAGCAAATAGTTTTTTTTTTATTATTCGTAATTTAAAAATTAACTATTTCCTGTTTGATCTACTTATTAAATAATGATAAATTGCACTTCGGTGGTAGCAAAATATTTTAACCTCTATCGTCTAATTTATTATTCTTTAAAAGTAATCAAGACAGATATGTTCATTTAAAAGTATACGTATATTAGTCATGCCATTTTCCCTTTTCCATAGTAAAAGTATAATTAATAAAAAAAAGCATATTGAAAAAGAAAGACGTAGAGTTGCTTATTTTTAAAACATACATATATACATAAATACACAGTTTTAAAGGTCAGTAAATGTATGTAGAAGTATTTTACAAAATTATCTTTTGCATACTAATTAAACATTATTGTAAATAATTATTTACTAAGAAATAACAACCCAAATATAATACATTTTGACAAACTTTTGTTCTACTTAATATCTACATACATTTATATATATTCGTAACATATATAATAAATAATTGAAAAAAATAAATACAAGTAAACATTAACGACACTTATATAGTAGAAACGTAGCGGCAGTACCAATGTTTAAGAAATGATTGGTCGGTCATTACACGGGAAGGGTACACAAAAAGGGTAAAAAAATTAATTTACAACTTCTAGTTTAAGTTAATTCGACTCAGTTACTTAATCGAAAGTGATAAATTTGTACGTACGTTGATTCAAATTATATATATTAATACACAGCGAAAAAATAAAAATGAAAGCTTAGTTGGCTACGAACAAGCAAATTAAATACCAACATATTAGTTTTCTACAGATGCAAATTAAGTGCAACTACGTCCAACTTACCAGAGTAAAGATGAGCACCAACAACCAACTATGAGTTAAGTGAAAGCGCTAGATAAATGTAAAATGGTGACGGCATCCTTAGACAAACCTGATTGCCGTATTCCCCATGACAAGGCCAAACGTTGACAGGTTTCCTCATGTCCTCAGGCGCTGCACTCGAGTCGATGCACATTTCCGTAGAAGGATTCGCGATCTAATGCCATTGACAATCATAAAAAGGCGTGCTAAAGCAAGCGTGCGTATAACATCATCACTCAAGCCCTGGTGCATTTTAAGTGATAACGTTACAGTGAAAATGGATGGGGAAAACTAAACCAACTACCTGCTTGATCCCTTTATTTGAAAAAAATATAAGATGTAATGACAAAGTACCCCAATCAATAAATACCACATGATCTATCATTTCATTGAGGTACCTGATTACCACCGCCGCGATGGCATTTGTGGATCATTAGCGGACCTGTTGCGTCTTCAACATCCTCTACAGTGTCACCGTCGATGCAATAACGACTATCGAACGCTTGATTTCGTATCTAGCATGCAGCGTTACAAAATCATATTAAGAAAAATATAAACATTCCGTGCTTTATGTGTAATGTCATACGTTAACGTGTTCAGAGATGTGCTTAAGATCAAAGAGTGCAATAGCAAAAAAGAAAAAATATCGAATTGAAACAAAACAATCCATAAAACAGTTCTAAAACGATGGTACTGCCGCATAAATGCGAATTTTGAACAGCTAAAGACCTGATTTCCTCCCTGCCGGTGACACGGGTATAGTCCGACGGGCTTATGATGGTCGGACTTGCGAGTAGGAGAGTCCAAACAAGTCTTTTGGAAGGCGACATTTCTGATCTGCATAATTAACAATTCGGAAGAACACGTGTTAATGTTTGCACTCATTATTTCAAGACATCTAACAATTTTTAAATATGGCATCACATACAGAATAACGATATTATTATAACATGAATTACTGTTAATATTATCTGAAATAAATGTTCTTTAACGTAAATTTTTTTTAGTAATCAATATAACAGCCCACCACAAGTTTATGTACTGTACATAGGCCATAGATAACCATAAAACACAATCCTTAGCTACTATAGCATCCACCCATCATCAGGTCGCAACTACACCCAGTAGTGGGATGCACAATGCTGCACTTGCCAGACCGAGGCCACCACTCGAGAAACTTTCTACCCCATCGCAAATATTTAAAGTACCAACCTATGTACATCCCACCCCTGGGCACAGGCCTCCTCTCATTTCTGAGAGGGTTTTAGGCAAGAAAGTGTCCACCGCGCTACACCATTGCGTGTTGGCGTACTTCACATGTCTTAAAAGTATTTTTTTTTTCATATTTCCAGACATGCAAGTTTCCTCACGATGTTTCCCTTCACCGCCGAGCAAGTGCCGGCGGAGATCGAACCCGAGTTACTCGCATACTGTGAAATTTACAGCAAACTCTGTAACTCCTGTGCTACCACGGCTCTTCGTAATTTTTTAATCATAACTAATTTATTAGTACAGTAATTATAATAAATGCTTGGCTACATACCTCACCATGCGCGACAGACTCCCCAGGTATGAATAACTCAGGGTATATATTTTTTAAATACCATTCAAAAGATTTGCAACCAAGGTTTTCTCTCAGCTGTTTTCTACCAGTAATATCACCATAATCTCCCTTATCATTACCCACTCTTTGGTAATAGTACTTAGCGTAGTCATCTAACCATACCTGAAACATTGTTACAAAATATTTTAGCATTTATCTAAATTATAACATAAAATTACTGCTAGAACTAAAGAGCAAACAATACCTCTGCTAAACGGACTGAGTTTTTCTTCAACACATTTACCCCAGTTCGCCATTTATACGGCGAACGTTTCCTAAATATATGACCAACATGGGAACAGGGAACAATTTCCAAAGTCCCCCCACACATCCACGTCTTAAAAGATAATTCCAAGTTCTCTCCACCCCATATGTCAAATCCGCTGTCGTAAGTTCCCAGTCTTTCGAAAAATTCTTTGTCTATAGCAAAAAGACCACCAGCCATAGTCGGAGACCACACAGGCTCTGCTGTATGTTTGTGTCTGGCTCTTTCTCTTGCTGGTACTGGGTGCCAATTGAACTGGAGATTCCAGTCGAAACCGCCAACATTGACCGAAGACGAGTCCCTGTAGTGATATTCTAAAGTATTGTCGTCTATAACGTCGATAACAGGGCATACTACTGTAGTTTTGTTTCTTGCAATTCTGTCTAATAGCGGTTCCAACCACCCTGTAATTTAAAGTAAACAAAATGTTATTAAAATATTAATGGGAACAAATAGTATAATAGATGAAGATTTCGTTACTGTTTACCTTCAGTACACTCGCAGTGACTGTCTAGGTAAGTTAGGACAGGTGCTGTTACATATCGAGCACCTAGAAGCCTAGCCCTTATGAGACCTTCTCGACGTGTTGCTCGAACTATTCGTACTTTAGGAATTGAAGACATGTAATCGTCCAATTGTTGCATCAAATGAGCTGTAACAGATATGAAAGCTTTTAAAAAATATACAAAGAATATAATGTTACAAATACATACATGAATATAGATGGGCAAAAAATTAAAAAGATCTATCAACATAACTATACTCATATCATTTTTAAATAAGTTTTATTATTACTTTATCTAACATTTAATTTTGTGTAGTCATATTTATAACACATATTCAGAAAATATTAATTTATCGACTTACGCATGTCCGAGAAATCGTCAACGAGAATAATCTCCTTTATCAAATGAGGGGGTGATCTGTCTATCACTGAGTGAACTGTTCGAAGTAAGACCGACCATGCTTCATTATGAAAACATATGACAACAGAAGTTTGTGGAAGATCTTCTAAATAACGGCCGGGTTTTTTACACCTGCAAACCATAAAATAGAGTTTCGTGACGGCGCAATATAATCCAATAATACCTCCAATAAATACCAATACATTATGTAGCTATCGAGAAATTAAAAAACTGGTATAAAATCTCTATACAAAATAATATAAGTTGAACAAATGACCGCCTCAAAAATATCCAAGCTAAAATATTCAAACCAATGACATGCTGCATCATGGAATTCTCATAAGTTATAAAGCTACGAAAGCTTTTTTTTTAACCTAACCTTCACACTAGGGTTTTCTCCTGTATTATGGGGGCAATTTACATACATAAATTTCATAAGGACAAATATCCAGACCCGGAACAATTATTAGTAGGCCAAACAAATACTTGTTTTGTGCGACATTCGAACTCGCGGCCCACGGTGCTGCAACTCATTGATTGCCAAGCCACTGCGCCACAGAGCTGTCAAAACACGCTTCAAAGCTTTTACCTTAATAATAAATAAGATAAAAATATGTATTTATTAAGATCTCACCACTCATCCCTCGGATCAGGCAGCTTTCTCCGTATTGAAATAAGATCACTGACATACTGATTAAAGGCGTTCTTCTTCCATCCCTCCGATACGGCTAGTTTAGCTTCTTCACTTATATTCTTTGGTAACACAACCGGTTGACCAAGCTCTCCGGGTGCGTCGTTCGAACCCGGAGCGGCGATTACACCTAGGCCTACAGGATGTGAATCATTAATGTCGATTGCAGTCCAATAGCCCTTCATAGAATATCGTGTGAAAGTTGTTAAAACTTTATACATAGTAAAATGAAACCTATTTCTACGCAATTCACTATTTGATACGTTTAATAGCTTAACTAATCAAAACTAAATTAAAATTATAAATATAATTTAAAATTTTTTTTGTTTATTTAGTCCATAAATTAACTTCGATAACAACATGACAAATTATATGTTTTTTTAGCCATTTGACTTATAAAGGCTAAAAATTGTATTTAATTAATTAATAAAATTTAGATAAATGCTAGACTACTATCTCCTTCCTAATGTTAAAAGATGTTGCAGCCCAAGATAGTAAAGCACATAGCAGTACTTTACCTTACTCTACTTTACTGTATACATAAGAGTATAAAAAAGGTATCCGGTTCTCTACACTCATCATACGAAACACAGCAGCATTAAGCTTTTAGAAGCATTAAAATTTTGCGCTGGTATTCAGTGAGAACGTGGTCCTAGCCCGGTCAAGCCGGTCTATTCGTATTACAACCATAAAATCGCTGCAGCATGGCTCTACCATGTATAACAATTTTTTTATTGCATTTGGTATTTTTCATCTGGCGTTTCACTTATATTTTTTTTTATAAAATATAATAATTGTCAAGCGAACGACTAGTCTATCTAATGGTAAGTGGTTACCACAAACTTCTACGGACTTGAAAGTACTAAGACAGAATGTCTCTTAGTCAGTAATTTTATACGTGGTAGAGCCATGCTGCAGCTATATTAGTAGTATAGTTGTAGCACGAATGGGTCGGCTCGACTGGGGAAGGACCACGCTCGCACAGAATACCAGCGTAAAATGGCAGCTTGACACTGCTGTGTTTCGTATGATGAGTGTGGAGAACCGAGACCCATTTTACTGGAAAAAAGGCATTCCATCTTAGTCCTCACGGGTGACGACACATTTGCATTTTGATTCTTTATTGAGGATAAATGTAGATGTCTATGGGCCACAGCAACCACTTACCATCAGGTGGACTGTGTGCTCGTTTGTCACCCTATCGTATAAAAAAAATACCTGCTCTCTTACCCTTCAGATCGAAACACGCACTGCTGCTTGGCACCATAAATATTTAAGAGGGTGGTATCTATCCAGAAGGATTCTTAAGCAAAGAAGGAGTCCTACCGCGTAGTATCTATTTGAAGTCAAAAGAGTTTTCTGACATTTCCCAAAGTCGTCTCTTTACCAACCATCCAACGAAACGAAATGAATGTTTTAACGCCGTCACCATATTACAGCAAAAATATTTCTTGATGGTTGATTATTATACCTATATATAAATATATGGTTGAAATAAATTACAAAGCTATTGAATAACCCGATATAACCAATATAAATAAAAATCAAGCAATGATGAAAATTAACTAAGAAAATAAGCAATTATTACCTTCGGGGACTCCTGCGATCCGACCAATCCAATCGACCCGCGACTGCGCTGTTATGAATAAAGGCTTTTATAACATGCATAATGTTAAAAACAAAGTCAACAGCTGTGCCCGTAACAAGCGAGCATGCAATTATATTAGTCATATTAAAAATACAAAGCCATTATTACATCTGAACATTGTATTAAGATCATGAGTCAGAAGGAATCTCGACTTTGTATTCATTCAAATATTCCGTAATGTCTTCCCTCATTATCATTTCTATTGCCCTGCTATTCGAAAGACAATCGTTGCCATTGAGTTTCCTTAAAGAATGTAGATAATACTAGATAAAGGGAGTTTGTAATTTATTAAGGATATAAGAATCGCTTGACAGCGCAATGGAAAACAATAAAGAAAATTTTTGTTCTTGTGAGTAAAGATAGATGAGGACATTAAAATTATAAATGAAAACGTTTCACTTGGATTGTTATTTAAAATTCAGATATTTCGATATGGATCATTAAACTAAATAATAAGACTGTTTAGTTAGATTACATTTAACATAAATAATTGTTATGTATTTCTAGTACTACTTATTATATGAATATGTACATTAATACTGTAAGCCCTAAACCAAACTTCATGACTATTTAAACGGGAAATTAAAATTAATATCGTGCAATTGTTTTTTTTAATAAATAAAAAAGAAAAATTAATGTGTAACTATTACAACACATAGCGCATGCTCCTTTAAGAATTCACTAAAGTTCTTACCATCAGACAAGTTGTTTCCATATGATTCACTTTTCTTTTTCGCAGATGTTGGCTTCGCCATTTTCAGTGGTTTTGCTTCGGCATCGTCGTACTCAATAGGTGGCGCGACTATAGCGTTCCTCGTTCCACCATTGGTTGTTAATAAAGCTACCATAAACCATAATGCTGTCAATACTAACACTGCTTTCAATATCAATGTTCGCCTTCGCAGGAAAAACATACTATAGTACTTCATTTTTATATTTTATACTTGGATATGAATTCTTTTGATATGAACTGAGCAATTAATAAATCTCTTCCGTCCGTCTTAAACTGTATTCTTTATTACTATGCAGTTACTTTTAAAAGGATTTGAGCAAAAATTTTTATAACTAAAATCACAAGCGGTGACTAGTATTTAATAGAAAGATATGTTGTTTAATTATGTTCACAACTTTGCTGTGATATGCTTTATCGATATGACAGTTATATAGTCTCTTCCACTCTTCCACCTCTACATTACATCAATATTAAAACGTGGAGGCTATAAATTTGCCAGGTCACGTCTAAAGATGACAATTTTCTTCCTAGTTTTCTGATTCATCTCTGATATTTTCCCGCACGTGTGTAGTACACTTCCATGTCTTCAAATTGAATCCTGTAAAAAAAAAGAAAACATATTTTAACATCAAGTCATTTTACATAAGAAAACACATTTTAATCTAAGGAAATTATATATAAAATATTATTTGACAAAATTGGCGAATTTTTCACTAAAAATCAGAAAACAATGTATTCTGTAAATATAACTAAAAACATAAACACACTTTTTAAAGGAAAGGCAAAGCGTTCATTTGTTACGGTAAAAGGCGGATTTAAAATTTCTAATATTTTAAGTCAAGCCTCTGCTATTCCCGGTGTCTGTTACCTTGCTTTAGAACCGAATTTAATTTTAAATATTTATCTGCAGACAATGTAGCAGCAGACGGTGGAATATTTAAATGAGTATGAAGCGTCAGTAGCCTAATGGCAGGGTGCGGACCGTGAACTCGAAAGGGCGTGGGTTCGAATCCGCCACTCGACTACTGTCGTGAATCATTTCTAACACAAGCATTTTAAGATTAACAGAAGTAGTTTAACAGTGGTAGAGCCACGCGGCAGCTTTTGCTGTCGCACGGATGGGCCGGCTCGAACCGGGGTGGTACCACGACCTCACAGAAAACCAGCGTGAAGTAGAGGTTTACCTCTGTGTTTCGCTTGGTGAGTACAGGTGGCCGGAGGCCCTTTTTACTGGAAATGAGGCATTCCATCTTAGTCCTCACGGGTGACAACGCATATACATTTTGATTTGTAATTGAGGATAGATGTAGATGTCTATGGGCCGCAGCAACCACTTACCATCAGGTGGACTGTGTGCTCGTTTGTCACCCTTATCCTATAAAAAAAGTGGTTAAAGGGAATGTTTTTTTAAGTAATGTTTAATAGCATTACTGGTATTTTATTAAAAAAAAGTATCTTTATGAATTCCTGTTTTATTAGCTAATTATATAAATAATTGTTGAACCAGAAAAATATATAAAGCGTCCAATCAGAGAAATATTAAAAGTATCGAACAAATTTCCATCACCATAAAATGGGATTCATAAAAAATCATGCTATTCTGGATGATTAGACTACAGCGACAGTTTTCAACAGCACGTACGCGATAATATAATATTATTCATCGTTAGTCCTGTGCTCGATGAAATAAATAGGTCATAAGTATGGTTGATGGTAGGCGGATGCAATGTACTGCATAATATTATAAATATATTGAATGTACGAATGTACTAATTTTCCCATCACATCGTTAGTTCTGGGAAGCTGTAAGTGATTACTACACTTACAGCTATCCAGAACAAATGATGGGCAAAGAATTTTCGCAACGCAAACTTTTAAAACACACTTAGCTGTAGATGAAGTTTATTCGGCTATTATGAAATATGATTATTTTATTACGTTTTTTTTTTGAAAATATTCCTTATATTTAAGTTTCACATAGAACAAGTTAACAATCATATACCTGTAGTAATACACACGAACGAAGTGATTGCAATATCATGTCATATTATAATTATTATTTTTATTCAAAACTGTAATAGTAATTTTGTTGATATTAATATCCGCAAATCATGTAACGATAACAAAAAAAATTGTACTGTTAAAATAAAAAAAATAAAGCATATTGTAGTCAACAAAAATATCACTGATGACTCACTCAAACACTCTAGAAAAGGCAAGTAGCAAAATCTCTAATGGCTGAACTTGGTCGTAAAGAAGCCTTTGTGTAAGGGGTAAGAGGGGTTTCCGCCGTACCACTGATGGATTGCTCCGCTTGCTACATTATCGCAGTTGGCTGTCACTGCCATTTTTCAACCGAGAACCTCGCGATTTGCAGGCGAAAGGCATTTGTAAACGAAACTAAAAAAAAACGGATGACGAAATAGTAGCACTTAACATTCAGCGGCGATAACATTTTTAATTCCAGTAGATATTTACAGCATGCAATGAAATGAATGCACTTGTCAAAACTTTAACAAATTATGAGCTCAGTTAATTAAATAATATGTATCATGTCATCTCTTTTATCTGCCGACTTCCAAAAAGGAGACGGTGCTCAATTCCACTGTATGTTTTTTTATGTGTGTTACCTTATAACTTTGTACCTACTGGGCGAACCGATTTCGATGATTCTTTTTTTATATGAAAGCTGATAGTTCTCGTGTGGTCGCATATGAATTTTATCAAGGTCAGACCAATGGTTATTGCGTTATTCTTAAATAACCTATATTGAAGACGCTTATATTGAATTCGGTTGTACAAAATTTTTAATTTTAAATTATTTACATATAAATAAGTCGTATAAGAATGAAAGAAGGAAGTGTAGAGATATTTCTTTTTTTATTTGTAGCTAGGCAAAAAAGTATGTTACCGAAAATTTGTTTTTATATGAGATTTTTTTCATAAAGTGTAAACAATTTTTTGCTTAAGCAATTTTGTGCAAAAGATCGTGTTTCCCGTTTGTATACATTTAAATAAAATACATAATTTAAAATTAAAAATTTTGTACAGCTGACTTCAATATAAGTTATTAAGGATAACTCAAAAACTATTGGTCTGACCTTAATCAAATTCATATTAGACCACATGAGAAGTATCAGCTTTCAAATAAAAAAAGAATCATCGAAATCGGTTCAATAAGTAAAAAGTTATAAGGTGACATAGATAAAAAAACATACAGTCGAATTGAGTACCGTCTCCATTTTGGAAGTAGGCAGAAAATGGAAATTGGTTGCCTGAATACAAACGTTAACGTTGAAATCTTATCTTCGATGATGAGTTAATAGCTCAGTAATATTGAAATTCACAATAATAACGTTATTTCGTGTAATTGTGAAAAGTAAATTTCTTAATTTGTTGGTTTAAATTATGATTTTCATACAAAACGTATTAAAATTTAATATTACATAAGGGTATCTTTCTTTTTGTAAGAAATTTACTTCTGCGCATTTGTAACAACCTTTTTACTTTTACCAAGATTAAGTTTTCGTAAATTTAAGTTTTTGTCGAATTATTATAAAATTATTTAGAGTCCTTTTCATAATAAACCATATCGCGACAATCACATCGACTGAGCTCCATTCATTCATTCATTACAGCTAGAAAAGTCCACTTCTAAATATATGCCTCCCCTATAGATTGCCTCATAGAGTGGTTTTTGCCACTGTTGCCACGTTTGGCAGGTGGTTTAGCAACCGCAGTTTTTTATTTTCAGTTGTTGTTTAGTTCTTATTTCTAGTTTCCCGTTGCCGCCTGTCATGACGCCTACTGAGCTAATTACGGCTAGCGGATTGCTGCCAGAATCACATTTTATTTAGTCAAGTCTAATCTAATCGCTAAAATAAATTGCCAATTTAAATTATTTTAAATGTCTTATTTGATTATTGATAAAATAACGTAAGTAAAAAGTTTTTTTTTTAATTCTCAACTCAAACATAAATTTAAAATACACAAGCACACACAAAGTAATCTCACTTAATGATCAACAAAAAATTTTACTGTAATATCGATTTCGATTTAAGTTAAAGCCCTAATGACGCTAAATTGAATGAAAAAGTTGCAGGTTCCTGACCGGCAACATGCTAAGTAAAGTTATTACGAAATGTAGGTTATGTAATTTTATATAGGATTAAAATAGCCGTATAAGTACAATTGCAGACATAAACCTTTTAAAGCGGCTTTAGTACTGGTATAATCAAATATAGTAAGAGGTTTCTTGTAACATCAAATTTCAAATACAGCGTGTAAATAAAAAAACGAGTGAGCCTTACAGTAGTCTAAGTCTAAGTCTAATGTGTGAAAATCCGACATCTCACTTAGGTAATAAGCAACATTAACATCAACAAAAATAACTATTTATTTGTTTTTTTTTATCAAAAAATATTTAATTAAGCTGTGAGAAAAATTTATAAAAGCTAAATGCTGAAATATTTATTCCAATAATTATTCATTATTACTCACTTGCATTTTTATCAATGATTTGCACTTTTTTACAGACACTTATTACTCAACAGTAAATACATTTATTAATATAGTTTTACACATATAAATTAGTTTATATAACGACGGCAAACTTTACTACCAATGCGCGCACTCATTGGTCAAATCAAATAGCGCGCGCTTTTCCGGCTTCCTGTTACATACTTCCGTCCTTTTTGTCCAAGTTACTCCCAATGATTGTGAGAAAGCGAGAAGAAAGATGTTATACATCAAAAAATGCAAGATCCTTAAGAACACGTAGTAAAATTAAAAACTTCATTATAAATTATTAAGGATAACTCAAAAACTACTATTCAGTTCTTGATCAAATTTATATGGAGCCACATGAGAAGCATCAGCTTTCAAATAAAAATAATCTATGAAATCGGATCACCTACAAAAAGTTATGAGGTAACATACATAAAAAAACATACAATCGAATTGAGTATCTCTTCCTTTTTGAAGTCGGTTAAAAAAGCCCAAGCTTCTTAACGGTCCAACTGTTTATAACTGAATACTGACGCCCACAAACACATACATTTATCATTACTCGTAATTAAGAATCAAAAAGCAGGTGTGTTTTCAACCCTCAAGTCTGAGACGGGATGCCTCGTTTTCAGTGAAAGGGCATTCGCTTCTCGTCATATACTATACGAAACACAGCAGCATAATAATTAAACAGAAGGGAAATCATTATCTTATTAACATAATTCCCCAATTCAGCTGACCCATTCGTGATGCAGCAATAATACACCAGCAGCGTGGCTCTACCATGCACAAAAATGTATGAACTGATGATAAAATGGGTGGACGGGAACGGATTGTCGACATATCGAGAGACAAACGGGACTGTACAACCAGTGCGTGTTGCCAGTGACGACCTATGTAACTGAGACGTGGTCCTTCACAGCTGGCCGGATGAGGAAGCTCAAGGTCACTCAGCGAGCTATGGAGAGGACTATGCTGGGAGTTTCTCTGCGTGATAAACTTAGAAATGAGGATATCCGTAGTATAACCAGAGTGACCGACATAACCCGAAGGATTAGTAAGCTGAAGTGGCAATGGGCCGGCCATATATCTCGAAGAACCGACAACCGATGAGGAAGAAAGGTTCTCGAGTGGAGGCCTACCAGCGGAGGAAGTGTAGGGCGTCCTCCCACAAGATGAAGTGACGACCTGGTAAGACATGCAGGAAGTCGATTGATGCAGATGGCTCAGAACTCTGCTTTGTGGTATTCTTCGGGGGAGGCCTATGTTCAGCAGTAGATTTGTGAAGGGCTGTAATATTATGATGATGTATTTGTATACGTCTGTATAAAAATATTTATATTATATGTATATTTGTAGGATATATGTATAGAATACTTTATAAACGAATATATATTCTGATTTATTCAAACTTCGTAAACATTTTTTTTTCATTATCAGTTTATTTTTGCTGCATTTCATTCCCATTAGTTTATCTCTACTTAGCCTAATGGTTGACTGGCAGAGAATGCCATAAGGCATTAAGTCCACCATATGTACGATTTTATTGGTTGTGTATTAAAGTTTAAATGGATAATTAAATATCGAAGTGATGAAATTATTGTACAGAAATGCTACAAGTCTTTAATATTTTATTAATTCTAATTGTCTTTTCTGATTTGTATTTAATAAATACAAATAGTAAATAAAAATGCATTCTATTATATATTAATATTTTATATATTTTACTAAATAAACGTAACATATAATTGATAAACATTTTATGTAAGGCCTCTGGAGTTTCAGGCGTTCATGATGGAGTTCTCGAACGACTAGTAATGTATCCCTTGAGGAGGACGATGACTCGGAAGTGATCTCAATATTGCGATAATACTGCGAAGGTCCTGGGGACAGTACCATCAGGACGTGCTTCTAATAACGCAAAGCGAGAGTAGGCACTCGCTTCGTACTGAACTGTAATCCCAAGATCCCTCGTGATACGTTAGTGATGAGTTTTAGCCGGAAGAAGTTCGGCATAACCTATCCGTGGCTCCTGCAGCACAATTTTTCCATGACGAGTTCCCAACGATAATAAGTTCTCTCGCAAATCAGTAGATCTAAAATGATTTAAAAAAATTATTAGACCTCGAACCATAATAAAATTTTATGGGTTATGGACGGACTTAATGCCTTAAGGCATTCTTTAACAATCAAACCCAGTATAAATAGTAAAATAAAAGTTTTAATCAAGTTTTAATCTTAAGTTAGATTGCACGCACTCTACCATTTTATTCGTGGTCATGCTGCAGCTATATTATGGTTGTAGCACGAATGGGTCGGCTCGACCGGGGAAGGACCACGATCTCACAGAATACCAGCGTAAAATAGCAGCTTAACGCTGCTGTGTTTCGTATGGTGAGTGTAGAGAACCGGAGACCTTTTTTACTGGAAACAAGGCATTCCATCTTAGTCCTCACGGGTGACAACGCATCTGCATTTTGATTCGTAATTGAAGATAGATGTAGATGTCTATGGGCCACAGCAACCACTTGCCATCGGGTGGACTGTGTGCTCGTTTGTCACCCTTATCCTAAAAAAAAAGTTTTATCAAGAAAAATTATTTTTTGTTCGGTAAGTCGGACTTTACTATAATTTTCTAAATTACTTTTTTCATATAACTAGTTTGTATTCATTATTTTATTATATTGTGTTATCACAATTATATTATAAACTATGTCGTTGTGATGGTATATACAAGGCAAATAAAATAAATAATTAATATGTTTTGAAAAAGATTTCTATGCTACTTTAGTGTTTGGATTGTAATGGTTTAACTATATTTTTTTAATCTTCCATCGTATTAAGTAATAAATTACCTACAAACGATTTACGCAGTTTTACATTTTTAAGGTTTTTATATCTTACGCGCAAAAAAGCGGTTTTAGGCAAATAGTCATATACATAATTAATGTATAATAATACATTAATGTATTTAAAAAAAACGTCAATAAAGGACATAACACAATAAATTACTTGAGTTAATTTTAAGATAAATTCGCTCATAATGTGTAGTAGCATTCTGTATGCGATTACAAATTATAAAATAAAAACAAGTTTTATACAATCATTAGAAACACCGAATGAAACAATAGCTAATTAGCTAATTACATAGTTCAGTAAATAGCGTGGCGTTGCAAAATAAGTTTGCTTTGGCACCACAACGAAACCTCTTAAGCTAAAAGGGAATGCACAATAACCGTCAGAAAAATAATTAAAGTAATATTAAAATCCTTAGCGCCGTAGAGCGGAAGTAGGCGATAATGGAAAATAGAAAATAGAAAATAAAAACATTAATTGCGAAAGCGACCACGGTGCAATGTATAGCATTAATACCTCGCAAATGTCATTAGCAGAACTCTCAATAGGTGGTGTGGAGGTACAGGGGGCGGGGTCGCCGACCCGTGACCGTTGTTACCCAGTCCGTGGAATACGCGTTAGACCAGACTGCATGTGTGCAGATAGATACAGGTTCTGAACGCTATTTATATAGCATTGTTAGCTTTTAGGATTTTAAAACTTAAAAAAATGTTTTGGTGCAGTTTGTGGAGCACTCATATCCATTTTGTGGAGCACTCATATCCATTTTAGGTTAATATAATATATTATAATAATAAGTCCTTTTGTTAGAGAAAATTTATATTTATTTTACAGATACTCATATGAGCAGAGTCTAAATTCCATAGTAAAATATAGTGACCAAACAAAGCTACAGATACCAAGTTGTACAATTACAAGTTATGCCAAGGAAACTGCTACACGATGGCTATAAAATTTTATATTTTATAAGTTGTCTTTCATACGATTCAAAAGCAAACTACACAGATGGCTTATAGACTAATGTTTCTATGACACCAATTAATTTATTAATTTATAGATTTACCTGTCCCGGCTACGCACGGGTGATTTCTGGATCTCGGCAACAGCGCCACCTACTGGTTCCAATTGTGAATCCCAAATTAATCTCAAATCAACTTCAAGCACACACACAAAATTTCATCAAAATCATTCCACATACGCATTCAGTCACATACACACGGACACAAGAATTTTATAAAGATATATTGATTTGACATTTTGACCTAACAAATATTTGCTTACAGATTTATTAAGTGGCGAAGCTTGCGAAGTCACTTATTGATTTCACGATGTCTGTCCGTCTGTCCGTCTGTCCGTCTGTCCGTCCGTCTGTCCGTCCGTCTGTCCGTCTGTCCCACGATTATCTCGAGAACGGTTTCGAATTTTCAAATTCTGTTTTCAGCAATCGATTACTGATCACCCAGGCATCTGAATCTCCTATTTTGAAACTGATTGCTCAACGGCAACCGTTAGAAACCGCTACAAAGCTGATTGGTTCGCCACTTTGCTATGCTGTTAGCTTGCTAGGTTTATTATTACTTATTTTTGATATTATTTGATTGAATTATTATTTGCAAAGTAGTATATTTATCTCATTTAACTTACATGTGATCACAGCATATTTTCAGGCTATGTTATATACTATTTAAATTTTATTCATGACAATTTTAGTTTTTAATATACACGTCGGACTTATACTTTTATGTTATTTAGCAACTTGTCACCTGCCATATTAATTTCTGGAAATAAATTCAATTAATTAATATTTTGCCGAAAGTATGGCTATCATCAGCAAATGAAGTATAAATATTTGTCTGTTACGTATATTAAAATACAAGGATTTTATTAATATACCAGCGGTCCACCCCGGCTTTGCTGCGACCAATCTAACTGTTTCAACTATTGCCAAAAACATTAGAATTTCATCAAAATTAAAAAAAAAAACACGCGCTTATCGCGCTTTAAGCAACGAATAACATTCCTTTTTTTATAAGTAACGACATGCATGAATCAACACGCTTGATAGAGGAATCGACACTCGCAGTACCAAACGCCTCGCACCTTTGACTTTTTTTTTAATTTGAATTGACATATTGGATTTACATCTTTTATATATGTATAACGAGACTATGGTAAGGACAATTTTCAAAGGCTATAAGATCTTGTAGAAATTTTCCAAAGGCGACTCCCAGGAACCCCTGAGTCGAGGTGATGGATTCTCTTAAGCCGCTTTTAAAATATAAATTTTCAAAAAATATCACGAACCCGTTAGGATAATATACCTGTATTCAGAGATTTGAGACACCACAAAATTATTTAAATTAATTTGACGCTGTCGGTATCACTTCTCATATAACTAATGCTTAAAAAAAGCTAAAAATTTAATAAGATTATTATAATTTATACAATGAATCTAGATACTAATAAGTTTATAATTATTTTTGTATGTAGCTTAAGGCCAATTTTGCAATTCTCACTATAAGATTTATTCATAGGACAAATACATCATTGGTAAATTAAAAATTACAGTTACTACTACAGTTACTACTAAGTAAATAGAATTGTTTCACTTTAGGTTTAGTCAGGTTCACAGAACACAATTACTCTTTATCAAGAGGTCAGGTTGTAATTTATTTGATGGATAACTTTTATATGAGATTTGAAAAATCAGCCCTTGTTATAATTTCTAATAAAAATAAAAAAATAATACAAATCAAAATGCAGATGCGTCTGCATCTGCATTTTGATTCGCAAACGAGGATAGATGTAGATGTCTATGGGCCGCAGCAACCACTTACCATCAGGTGGACTGTGTGCTCGTTTGTCACCATTATCCTATAAAAAAAAAAGATGCGTGGTCACCCGTGAGGACTAAGACGGAATGCCTCATTTCCAGTAAAAAGGGCCTCCGGCCACCTGCACTCACCAAGCGAAACGCAGAGGTAAACCTCTACTTCACGCTGGTATTCTGTGAGGTCGTGGTACCACCCCGGTTCGAGCCGGCCCATCCGTGCGACAGCAAAAGCTGCCGCGTGGCTCTACCACTGTTAAAAATTATCTTTGTTATTAGATTGTTTAATAAACATTCCCTTCGAGGCTCTTCATTACGAATAAATGCGGTAACCTTTGATCTATTAATCCTGGACTGGAAACAATTACTAGAAGCATGTTATTGTGGCTGCAGCACGAATGGGTTCGCTCGACCGGAGAAGAACCATATTCCTACAGTATAAAAGCGAAAACTAACAACGTGATGCTACTCTGTTTGGTTTGGCGGATGATGAGACGCGTCGTCCTTAGTACTGAACATATTTGCACATTGATTCCTAATCGACGACATGAATGTGGGCCACTGGATCTAATACCCATCAGGTGGACTGTGTGCTAGTTTGCCACAACAGTGGACTGAAGTGACAATCGGCCAGCTACATAGTGCCAACATTACATTTTTTTTTATTATACGTTTTAAATTTTTCATAGGTTATATTTCAAGAAATATTGTAAACATAAACATATTTAACTATATATCGATAAACAAATTATTACGAAACGATAGATGCAGGTGGCTGAGGACTGTACTTTGTGGCAATCTATGGGAAAGGTCTATGTACTGCTGTAGACTTATGATGGACTGTAATGATAATGTGACATTTTAAGGCAGTGCATTTCTACTTCACTTTATTAATAAATAAGATATAAAAGAAAACTTAAAGATAACATTAACATAATGAATTGCCAAGATCTAAGTGATAAGTTTGAACGAAAACTTGTACTATCAAATCTATCCAACAAAGTTTTATTAAGTGGCGAAGCTTGCGAAGACACTTATTGATTTCACGATGTCTGTCCGTCTGTCCGTCTGTCCCACGATTATCTCGAGAACGGTTTCGAATTTTCAAATTCTGTTTTCAGCAATCGATTACTGATCACCCAGGCATCTGAACCTCCTATTTTGAAACTGATTGCTCAACGCCAACCGTTAGAAACCGCTACAAAGCTGATTGCTTCGCCACGTTGCTATGCTGTTAGCTTGCTAGGTTTATTTTGCGTGTCTTTTATCTATAGTTTTTTTGTTTGTCATGCAAAATGAAAGAAACTAGAAGAAATCGTAAATCTCTTCAAGCAAGCTAATTGACGTTGTTTGACTTCATCAAACTAAAATCCTATATACGTCCCACAGCTGGGAACATGCTTTCTTTTAACTCCGAAAGGGAATCACTTATTGTTAGAACACTACACACGCTACAGCTATATTATGGTTGTAGTGCGAATGGGTCAGCTAGCCAGGCGCAGGAACACGGTCTCACAGAATACCAGCGTATAATAGCAGCTTAATACTGCTGTGTTTCGTATGGTAAGTGTATCTCAGTCCACAGCGGTGACAACACATCTGCATTTTTATTCTTGATTGAGGATAAATGTAGATGGCAACAAAATCCAGTTACTATCAGGTGGACTGTATGCTTGTTTGTCACCCTTATTCTATAAAAAAGGGGTTTTAAAGCAAGGGAAAGCCAGTCGCGCCGCACCAGTGTATGTTGGCGAACTTCAAATGCCTTTAATTTTCTGTTGAAGAGTCTGACGACTGCAACAAATCCTCCTGACTTAGAACCATGATGGATTATAATGATAATGATGTTATGTACAATGTTGATTGTGCCGTTTGCTAATTTTAAATAGTAGCTGGATGTGATAAAGACTCGATATGTCGAATCTGAATTCTAACTAGGGTATAACAGTAAGCATAAGCTGTGACAGTTTGTTGCTATACCAAAGCCTCCTCCGTATTTGGATTTCTAATATCTGCCACGCTGGACAGGCGGAATCGATATTTATCCGTATCTTGAACAAAGTTTATATACTCTTATTTATCTTTTTAATACTAGCAATGTTACTAATATTCCCTTTGATCAGTCCTGGTAAGCTTAAAATGCTTGTGTTAGGAGTAGTTCACGACAGTAGGCGAATGGCGGATTCGAATCTTTACCTTTAGAGTTAGCGGTCCGCACTTTGCCATTAGGCTACGGTCGCTTAAATTCTCTATTTTTTTATTGTTCTACCCTGTCCGACGACCATGTGTCCTAAAAAAATCCTTAAATTCGTAATAAAAAAAATATTGAGCGTCACTTATTGAAATAAAAACTATCCTAAGTTGGACCAAACTGTACAGAGTTTGCAAAATTTCATTGAAATTAGTTCAGTAGTTTAGGAGTTCATCGCGGACAAACAACATGACACGTAATTTTTATGTATAAAAGATATATATACGAAAATGACTCGGCAAGTTCATTCGGAGCGGCTACCTTGGGCCAGCTATTTGGCTTCCTATTTCACCGTAGGTATTAGTTACTGCAAATAAGTCCCGTCAAAGACAAAGCAGAAAGCCGTTTGGCAGGCTCCTAATCCAGATTATCCTTAATCAAAGCAATAATATCATTATAAAACCTGTTTTGAAATTACACGTGCTAGGAAAACAAGCGCCCATATTATGTGAGGATATGATCTAAGAGAAACCCGTTAGCTAATATATTCGCAATTAAGGTTCAGCCTGTCAACCGACGGCTGCTAGCGACAAGTCTTAAATTGCTTTCTTTCTAGCTCTTTTCATTTGTGCTACGTTATACTGCACGAAAATGCACGAAACAACAAAAGCGAGCTTCGTTGCCGAAGAGTGGACGGCTTAATTCGTTTTTTACGACCGTAATGTTTTGTTTCGCAAATGAGTTTCGTACGTGCCTATTTGATGATGTTTATTTGATTGAAATGTTTTATACATTAGATCGAATGCGTTGTACGTTTTGTTAAAAGGAGGCGCCATTGGTTTTTACAGATTAGCTTAACTTGTATTAACATTACCATAACAGCATTCACATATTGACTCATAAGGGGGATATTTTTTTTTCAAACTATTATTTAGTTTTTATCAGGAAGATGCTGCTTCCCATTTTGTTTGTCAATTACCCTCTGTTTTTACACACTTCCAAACGTATGAGTAATCTGAAATTTTGCAGAAACCGATGACAAAATAATTATTTCATTTTTCCTTGTAAAATAAGGTTAACAAACGAGCGCTCAGTCTACCTGAAGGTAAATTGATGCTATGGCCCAACATCTACATCTATCCTCGATTCAGAGTCAAAATTTAGTTGTGTTATCACCCCTGAAGACTAAAATAGTCTATAATAATAAAAAAGTATCTAGTTAAGTAACTTACAATATGAAAAATGACACATAGCAACACCATGAGCAGATAAGGGCTTCCGTTTTCTCTCTCCCAATGAAAAATTTTATTTACATTACAGTTTAATAACCTCGCAGAAATATGACACATAAACGCAAACAGTTAAACATTTTTATTTTTTTACCACACGTGTACGCGAAAGATACGAAGAAAGAAAAAGAAAAAGAAAAAAGAAAGTACGCGAAAACAGTATTTTTTTTATATGATAGGGTGACAAACGAGCACACAGTCCACCTGATGGTTAGTGGGTTCTGTGACCCATAGACATCTACATCCATCCTCGATTACAAATCAAAATGCAGATGCGTTGTCACACATGAGGACGAAGATGGAATGCCTCTTTTCCAGTAAAAATGATTTCCAGTTCTCTACACTCACCATACGAAACACAGCAGCGTTAAGCTGCTATCTTATGCTGGTATTCTGTGAGAGCGTGGTCCTCCCCCGGTCGAGCCGACTCGTTTATGCTACAACTATACTACTAATATAACTGCAACTTGGCTCTACCACGTGCGGATTCATTCTGCTGGTATCTTGTGACAACGTGGTCTCTCTCCGGTCGAAAGCCACTCGTGCTGCATAATACATACACATATAACCACAATATAGCCGCAACAGGGTTATACCACGTTAAGAACTAGACTTAGTAGTATTCTCACTATGATCATCACAACTTATGATTAATGCGTATTGTTTAAGTTTTCTTGTAACTTTAATATTACTGTCTTCATAATCAATATAAAACTTTTTTTTATAGGATAAGGGTGACAAACGAGCACACAGTCCACCTGATGGTAAGTGGTTGCTGGGGCCCATAGACATCTACATCTATCCTCTATTACAAATCAAAATGTAGATGCGTTGTCACCCATGAGGACTAAGATGGAATGCCTCATTTCCAGTAAAAAGGGCCTCCGGCCACCTGCACTCACCAAGCGAAACGCAGAGGTAAACCTCTACTTCACGCTGGTTTTCTGTGAGGTCGTGGTACCACCCAGGTTCGAGACGGCCCATCCGTGCGACAGCAAAAGTTGCCGCGTGGCTCTACCACTGTTAAAAATATCCGTTAAAATAATGATTAATAACAAAAAATATAGTCAATCTGTCTTTCAAACAATTTTCCTTTGCAGATTTATAGATTTAACAAGCCTCAAAGCAGGGATTAAGTAAATCCGAAAAGTGTAATATGTTTTGATGAATAAGATTACTGGTTATTCGTTTAGCGCTTTAATGTATTATTATTATTATTTGTTTTTTATTATTCTACTAACTAGCTTGGCAAACGTTGTTCTGCCCTTTCTGATGAGTATGATGTTTATGAATGATAATAAGTAATAATCCCCGGGAATGAGGTGATCGATACCAAGCTATTTCTAATTTGTTTTGTATTGCTAATTGTTTTTTTTTATAGAATAATGGTGACAAACGAGCACACAGTCCACCTGATGGTAAGTGGTTGCTGTGGCCCATAGACATCTACATCTATTTTCGTTTGCGAATTAAAATGCACATGCGTTGTCACCCGTGAGGACTATGATAGAATGCCTCTTTTCCAGTAAAAAGGGTCTTCGGTTCTCTACATTCATAATACGAAACACAGCAGCATTAAGCTGCTATTTCACGCTGGTATTCTGTGAGAGCGTGGTCTTTCCCCGGTCGAGCCGACCCATTCGTGCTACAACTATACTATTAATATACCACGTATAAAATAACAAAAAAAAAATGTGTAACATATATAGTCCCGTTGGGTTTCTTACTGTTTATTCCCAGGTCGGAATTTTTTTTCGAACCAGAAAAATTAAACAAAAGAGTGACTTATAGTGATGTCTTATTTATAATCTATTGAAAAAAAAAAGTTTCTGTTTCTGTTTCAGTATCACTTCAGATTGATGCTTTTTACAACCTCACTTTTTACAGCGTAAATATAAATTTTGTCAATAACTCAACCACATACGTTTTGTGTCCAGATTTTGTGATTTTCTTTTATCACACTAAACTATATATTTCTATGAATCATCTAAAGTAAGTAAACATAAGAACCATCGCCTTGACAAAAAAAATGTTCTGTAAATATGACTCCAATCTGACAAGTCGTTTAGAAATCACACGATCACTAATACCAACAATTTTAACTTTATAATTATGTATTTAGGTTCTTTAAGATTAAATTATAGTTAATAAAGTTTAACAGCATACATGTTTCCTCCATTTTGAATGGTGTGAAACTCCTTAAATAAACAAATGTTTTAACTAAATAACTGCTCCAAACGAACTGTTTAGGGATTAAATAATAGTAAAAAAACTCTAATAATAAAAACAATAACATCAATAAATAACAGAATAAATCGCCAAATGGGTTCCAAGACAAACACTAGCCTAGCACGATAAAATGGCTGTATACCTAGTGACTATCGGGATTAACGAATTTCATAAATTTCGATGGATTCAGTTTGCATGCCTATTAATTATTGTTAGCCTTTGATCGTTGAATACAACTGAATAGTGAGTACAAAACTATTAACACACGAGTAAACAATGAACATGGCGCGCAATTGGCTTATAATATACGTTTCTTTAAGGTCCCTCTTAGTTTAAAGGTTATTTTAATTAAATTTCATGCAGTAAAAACATCTCCGTACCAAACTACCTCACGATTCACGATGCATGCAATAAAGTGTTAACAGGATGGCACTAGATGCGAACGAACGGCCTTGGCATAAACGAGAAGTTAGTTGCGCGTTGCGCTAAAACAACTTCCATAATAGCGATCAACAAAATATTTAACTCCTTTCTAAGGTTTTATTTAACAGTGTATGTTATACAATAAATACGTTTATAAAATAAAATTTTAAAAACTATCGAAAAAATATTGTTGGTGCTTACAAATAACAAAAAGTTTTAACGTAATATTGTACATGTTGACGGTTGACGGAAATTATTTTAATTAGCAGACTTAAAAAAGGAGAATTTAATTTTGATATCAAGTTTTTTTTTTTAATAAAAGCCGAATTGAAAAAATTAAATAATTTCCACATAGTCTTCAGAAGTCACTTCAGAAGTCAGCGCTTTAATACTTATAAATACTATGTCTTAGTACCGACTTCTGAAGCTATTATTAATTATTATTTTAATTAATTTACTTATTTAGTTCTTTAAAGTGGGCTTGTCTTTTTATTCTTTCGATATTTTATTTTTACGATTGTGTGGTGCCGACGTAAGAATTATCTCATCGTACGGGTTGCAAAAGAGGGCGACTAAATCAATTGGTCGCAATATTTTATAGACAATTGATGGGTGTCGATATGACCTCGTATTTATCATCGTCATCACAGCCAGTCAAAGTTCAGCGTTGAACATATACATATATATATATATAATTGCCATGCTTGGCAGGCGGGTTGACAACCAATTTTTTAATTATAATGAGTTGTTTTTCAGAATAATCTCCCATTTGAGTTTCCCACAGTCACCTTTTACGACACCTACGGGATGATATGGGGTAGCGTATATTCTTACACCGTCACTACGGGGCACTTTTATGTTAAATATCCAGAAGATACTGCGATTGTCACTCTGCCTGTAAAACGTGACGTAAACGGAAAGTACTATAAAATGGACAATTTTTTTTAAAATTCTACTAAGCCAGCGCTTATCTACGATCCCACCTGATGCTAAGTGGTGATGTAGTCTAAGATGGTGAAGCGCACTGACTTAACAAAAGCCTATTCACTCTTGCCTTGAAGACACCCACACTGTAATCGGATGGAAAGACAGATGCTGGCAACTTATTCCACTCCTTTGGTGTACGCATGATGAACGTGTATGTCAATTTATAGGTTTATGAGGTAACTGAATGAATTTTTGAATTGATTAGGAATTACTTATTTAAGTATTTATGAAAGTGCTATTAGGAGACAATGTTGGAAAAATCTCAATTCAAAAACCGACAGTTATGAACATTAAATAAATACATTGACAATACCTTCTAATATTCCATACACACGATGATGTACGCCATGCAGTCAAGATATATTACAATATTGTTTCTTTGATTACATTTTTATACCTAGCCGAATTGGACAAAAATAAAATCCGTTCTAATAAAAAAAAGAGCCTACTCTTTTTAAAACGGCCGGCAACGCATCTGCAATTTCCCTGGTGTTGCAGTTGTTCATGGACGGCTTTAGTCAATTACCATCAAGTGAGTCGCGTGCTCGTTTGCACATATAAAAAATAATATTGAAATACATCCAACATTTCAAACGAGTTTATTTAATAAATAATAAAGAACAAACAGTAAAAACATATAACTAGTAGAAAGACAAAAATAAATGGCATTCAAAATTCAAACATTGCGCTTCGTTCGGGCTCTAGATCCCAGCGCTAAGGATCAGGGCTGCCACTGGAGACAACTTATGGATGTTTGAAATTAAACAAAATCTAAACTTGCTATTAAACCTTTTATTTTAACAGTGGTAGAGCCACGCGGCAGCTTTTGCTGTCGCACGGATGGGCCGGCTCGAACCGGGGTGGTACCACGACCTCACAGAATACCGTTTCGCTTGGTGAGTGCAGGTGGCCGGAGGCCCTTTTTACTGGAAATGAGGCATTCCTTCTTAGTCCTCACGGGTGACAACGCATCTGCATTTTGAATCGCAAACGAGGATAGATGTAATGTCTATGGGCCGCAGCGGCCACTTACCATCAGGTGGACTGTGTGCTCGTTTGTCACCCTTATCCTATAAAAAAAAAAACACTATTAAAATAGTGTGCAAGAATTTTTTTTTACCCAGAGAGCGCTATTTCCTTTTGAAGAAGTTTTTTTTTAAATGTGCTTGTCATTAAAGATCTAAATAAAGAAAAACCCTATCGGAAATTTTGGCGGGAATTTGACCGGCGTTTTTTGTATATTGTCATTTCAATAATGATTTGAAGTGGATTTTGAAACGTCAAAGAAATAACAATAAGTGTAAACGGTGTAACAAGTAAGTGCTGTGATGGTGATATAGATATCAAGTTTTTTTTATGCCACTCAAGTGCCTTGAGTTTCTATCGCCATCTACTATTGTCATCAACTGTCCGCTGGGTAAAACTGTAGTCAAAATCTTCCAAAAAGTTCGTAATGTGAAGAATCAGCATATTGTTAAGAATTTTATGAACAAAATACACGTCAGATAATGCTGTATGGTCTAAGAGTCAATTATAACAATAACAATAAGAAATTCACCGTTTTATCTCTCGATATGTATTTATAGTATTTTTTATCATAAGTAAACCGCAAAGTAAAAGCGATGTTTTAATTCTAGCAAAGTTTACATTTTAATTCTTATTTTTGAATCCAATTACACAAAAAAAATCTGCTATACAAAACAGATAAGATTTCCATGTTATTCACATTTCTATCTAATTACACGATCTGGCTCTGGCAACCCTGATGAGGACCGCAATGCCGCTTCAACGAGTAGCTGCCACTCCGAGTCCGTCGGCGGTTGCTTAATTGAGCCTCACTATCACTAGACTGGCGGTAAACACACGAGACTCTGTCAACTAGCGTTGTACGCATCTGAATTACTCGTCGGAGTGAAACTGTTACCATTTATCATTTCTATTAACATGCTGCCTGCCTATAAGTTAATCAATGTTTAAAGTTATTGAAGTTTTATTTAAATTTATTTGTTCATAGTTAAGTAAGGTCATATACAATCAAGACATAATGCGTTTAATTTTTGTTTTCTGAAAGCCCTAAAATACTAACAGGGTTATTGCTGACTTGCTAATGGTAGATGGAGTGACGACCTAATGAGAGATGAAGGAAGTCGATGCATGCATTCCTTGGCCCATGTTCGGCAGGGGACTAGTAATAGGCTGTAATAATGATGAATGATGCTGGTGGCATGTGACTATTATAATTTTATTTCTAAACAACTGTATTAATATATAAGTTATATATGTTAAGTCATCATTCATTATCATAATTACAGCCCTTCACAAGTCCACTACTGAACATAGACCTCCCCAAAGGAACGCCATAAAGCACGGTTAAGAAAATAAGTTCAATTATTAGAGCTCTTAGTTTACTCTATAACTGTATATTGTATATTCTATCATTTACACGTACACAATATTAGTTTTAAAGACCGTGCGTAGAGTTGCAGCCTATATAAAGGCCAGGCCTCCTATCAATTTTTAAAAAGGGTTATGAAGCAATTAGCCCAACGCGCTCGTTCAGAGCGTGATGGTGGACGACATATTTTATTTGCCAGAATTACAGGTTCTTCACGATAATTTTCTGTACCGTAGACAACGCTCTCACAGAATGTCAGCGTAAAATGGCAGCTCAGTACAGCTCAGTGTTTCGTATGGTGAGTGTAGAGAACTGGAGACCCTTTTTACTGGAAACAAGGCATTACATCATAGTTTTCAGGCGTCTGAATTTTGATCCTTAATCGAGGATAGATGTAGATGTCTATGGGACACAGTATCCACTTTTTTTATAGGATAAGGGTGACAAACGAGCACATAGTCCACCTGATGGTAAGTGGTTGCTGCGGCCCATAGACATCTACATCTATCCTCTATTAAAAATCAAAATGCAGATGCGTTGTCACCCATGAGGACTAAGATGGAATGCCTCATTTCCAGTAAAAAGGGCCTCCGGCCACCTGCACTCACCAAGCGAAACGCAGAGGTAAACCTCTACTTCACGCTAGTATTCTGTGAGGTCGTGGTACCACCCCGGTTCGAGCCGGCCCATCCGCGCGACAGCAAAAGCTGCCGCGTGGCTCTACCACTGTTGAATCACTTATCATCAGGCGGACTGTGTGCTCGTTAATCAGCATTTAAAATTACTAATTTACAGTTTAATTATTGGCGTTGGGCATCGAGCTCAGGTTGCTCAGGTTATGTGTAAATTTACGACAAGCACATAGCACCATTACGACAAAATCTGCAATGGCTCTATCTACATCTATATAAATCGTGCGTAATCAATAATCATTCTAAATTTAAATTTTAGTTTTAATTTTATATTATTTGTAACAGTCCTTAGTTCGAGAAGGAAATATTCTTGGTGCAGTGTGAAATATTAAACGTTGCGTATAAATTCCTAAGCTGCCATCGTAAATTCTATTCACGGTGCGAACCCACCTACCCATTTTATTTGAGGACGTAAGGCCATTTTAGGAATTTGATCTCGTATACTGACAGGGTAGCTATAAAACTTGTTCAGTTTATGGCGTGAATTTAAATTCTATTTTAATCAAACGTTAAAGTAAATATATGTTGCTTTCAAGCTGAAAATATAATAGGCATTGGCTATTGACGTTAGCGTTTTATATACAAAATCGTTCAGGGCAGCTATTTGAACTAACCGAAAAGTACTTGCGTGCAGTTTTAAATTTCGGATTTTGTCTCTAAAGTTACTCACCTTGTGTTTTTAAAAATTTATAAGGTTTTTAGAGGTAGGTAAGGTACTGTTCTTGAATCAAAATTGCTACAATTAATTTTTTCAATAAAATTTATTCAATGTATTATTTGACTTTATTTTAAATATGATTCCAACAAAACGCTTGACCATAAGTTTGGTCGAAAATTTATTCTTAGAGCTAGCCCCTAGTAGCTCTAGGGGCTAGCTCTCCCTCCAGTCCCTTAAAAACTATTAACTTTAATAATACTTTTATTCAAGCCATCATCATCGGTTTCGCAATCATTATTTCAGCTTAATGCAAGAGAGTTCGGCAGAGAGCAAAAGTCTGATGAATTAGTAAAAGGTGTGAGCCCATCAGCTATATGAATATATATATATATATATATATATATATATATATATATATATATATATATATATATATATTCCTCTTACAGAATAAAGCATGTTTTATGTACAGTAAGAAACTTTGCTATTGAAGTTAACTTTGCCATCAGCGATGTACAGGGACAAAATTACGATTAACCTAAAGATTTTAAATTGACAGATAAGATTACTGGTATCATTTTTAACTTAACATTAGTTTGTTAGTGTTTCCAACTTAAAAAATAAACGAATTTAATTTGACAAAAAGCTTAGGTTCTTGAATGATATAATTTAAAATTTTGTACTGCCGACTTCAATATAAATTATTAAGAATAACTCAAAAACTATTGGTCTGACCTTGATCAAATTCATATGGGACCACACGAGAAGTATCAGCTTTCATATAAAAAAAGAATTATCGAAATCGGTTCACCCAGTACAAAGTTATGAGGTAACAAAAAAAACATACAGTCGAATTGAGTAGGTACCGTCTCCTTTTTGGAAGTCGGCAGAAAATGCGGTAATACTAAGATCTGGATAACAATTACCGTTGCATAAAGAGCTTTTCTGTTAACGGTAACAAACGCTCGTAACTTGAAATAACTGTTTGATGAAAAACAGTTAACTGCTATACTGAGCTAAATTTTTTAATGTATTTTCTCTTTTCCTTCAAAAATTTAAGCAGGAATTCTATTGTTTAGTTTACTAAAATGAGTTGTCGTTGAGAGATGCTTAAAAAACCTTGAAATAAGGAAATGTACTATTAGTTCGTTCAGGCTCGGTAGCGCACAGGATAAGTGTTTTGCTGCGATGCTACGGGTCGCTGGCTTGATTTCGATACTTATCTTCACGCACAATCCCTGACGAGGTAGCCAGAGAGAATAGATCGCAAAGTGTCACGATCCTTACATACTTCTTTTTTTTTGATTTCGATACGGTACAAGTATTTTTATTATCCGTACCTGGGTGTTTAATCATCACGTTATCAGCCTACGGCAGTCCGCTGTAGTAGTGCCTTTCCCTAGTCGCATAACTTCGGCACACGGATCCAGTTCCTGTCAGCCGTCTTGCGCAGATTATTCCGTCTAGCGAGTGGGCTTCCCATACTCCGTTTACCCAAAAGCAGCTCTACTAAATTACACGTCTACTCTAACGGTTATTACTTTTGCGATAGATGTGACCTTGCAAATACGAATAGTTATATCGGTGACATTGGTTATCCGACGGATTTGTTCATTACGAATCGTATCCACCATGTAGTGGCAGTGAAAGAACATCCACTCCCCCATATCATCCCGTGGGTGTCGTAAGAGGCGACAGAGGGAAACCAGGGATGCCCGATTTTTTGTTTTGAATCGATCTTCTGGATCGCAATGGATCGTAACCTCGTGAATCGATTCACGATTTAATCGTATTGTATTGAATCGATCTTATTCGATCTCGGAAAATCGTATCGTAATTTTATAAAAATAAAGAAAAGCACAGTATGCGTGCATAATTATTTATTTAGACAATGCCTATTATGATATCCAGTGAGTTTTTCCAAATAATTAGTTTTGAAAAGTATAAAACAGCTACTTTTATTTTTTTCTAAAATAAAAGCAGCGAAGTTATTCCATGTAACATGGGTTATTTGCCAGTGAAATTACCGTCAAAATCATCCCATCCGTTTCTGAGATTAGCCGGAACAAACAGACAGCCAGACAGACAGATTTTTTTTAATTTATTTTTGTTATTATTACCGTATATACTTTGATATGTATTCAGTAAAAAACTGTTATTTTGATATTACAAACAGACACTTCAATTTAATTTATTTGTATAGAAGATAGATTCTTACAATTTCGGCAACTGCTGTAGTTGAACTTTCTTCACTTTTGCTTAGCTCAGAATAAGTGCCCATACGATCTTATATCCATACGAATCGATCTGGGTGAAGATCGCATTCCCTTGAATCGATTCAAAAATCGGCAGATCGTATGGCCGTGAATCGATCTTCCAGAAAATCGATTCAGATCGGGCATCCCTAAGGGAAACAAATCAGGAGATTGCCAACAGCGTTTGTCCAATAACGACTAAAAAACCTGCGGTTGCTAGTCCGCTTGCCAAGTAGAAACTATGGCAAATATTCCCCCTTTGAGGCAATATATGGTGGAGGTCTATGAGTGAGTGAGTATATTATCAGACAAATTCCGATCATAGCTCTATGTGTTTGTTTAATTGAAATTTTAACTCGCTACCATGACACAGAATAAATTACTAGTGAATGGGTGACGTTGTTAAAGAAGAAGAAGAAGAATAGAACAAATTATTAGTTATAGTATGAATGAATGAATGAATGAATGAATATACTTTATTGTACACCACAAACAAATATACAAGTTACATAACAAAAGACAGATTAAATATACAATTTGGCGGCCTTATCGCTACATAGCGATCCCTTCCAGGCAACCAAGGGTGTAAAGGAATAAACAATGAATACTAGGTAGGTGGTGCAATATAATTATACAAATTATAATATCAATACATGCGATATATAGACAATAAATGCAATAAAATAACATATAAATAACTAATGCGTAATAAAAAGTAAAGTTAAGCATATAATATATACATATACATACTAAGAGTATATAAACAAACTTACATATCTACCCAAAATACATAAATAAATTACAATTTATTTATTTATTAATATATTAATTATTATAGTAATTGTTGAAGGAAAAAAAAACCAACTTAAATAATAAATAGAAGTGATTACTGTATTGCAAAGTTCTTGGACTACATTGTTTCATACTTTTAACAGACGATCATTATTAAAGCTTGATATGAATCCAATTTTAATTGATAAATAAACAACAGTACAACTGCTGTTACTATATAAGCCGCTACATCACTTTCACTCTCAAGTGTATTCTTGTGTTATCAAGTTTATTAATAATCCAACCTTCGCACAGTTTATGAACAGTAAACGGAGGTCAGAAATTTGTTTGTAACTATGGGACTTTATTGTTAATAATTATGAGTTAGCAAAATGTTCAAGTGTCAGAAATTCGTTCAAATAAATATATATTTTGTACAGTATTGATCTAGTTTGAAACGTTTAACTAGTTACAGTCATATATTAAACAAACTGTAATACCCTATTTCACTTTTTGAATTATTCAAAATCCTTTCTTAGTGGGTGTCTACGTCAATAATGAAGTATTATGCCTAATTTCAAGTCAATTAGGCGTACAGTTTTGGTGATTTCGTGGTAAGTGGGTATTTTGCGTATATATATATAAACGACATGTCATGGTAGCTTTGAGACTACGAGACAAGACGTTAAATGGCAGCGGAATAAAACCGGACTACACAAAATGCTTGTATAATTTCAATCCACATCAAATATTTTAATCATGGTGAATTCTCCAAATGTTGCAATGCATACGTGCTAACGAGCGAGAATTTACTATGCTTGAGAAAATATTATATATTTTTGGACAGCGTAATATATCACGAGTAAAATCAGCCTTTTAAAATTCTCTATTGGATAAATATCTTACCAAGAGTGTGTCAACAAGTCTCCTAAACTGAAAATGTCATATTCATCACACTTGTCGGACTGATTGCTGAGCGCAGAGCCAATAGCCTGGTACCTACTGTTAATGCATTTCCCTTAGTCAGTCGCCAGAGCCTCGGCCGTAGAAAATACAATACTATATTCTGTCTCATAACTCGTCGTGTATTATTGATCTACAGCAATTTAATAATAATAATACGTTTATTTCGGTAATATTGTTAACAACATAATACTGAGACTTCCCATTGAGCAATCCGAGGATACTCGTGTAAAATGTAAGATTACAAAAAGTTTAACCTCTAGAAATTTGTAATTAGCATGTGTATATTAAGGAGTGTGTGATAATAGGATAATAGCAGTCTGTGATATAATAGGATCCTAGATACCAGTTCAGTAATAATCGGACGGTAATTAGTAATCCAAGAACTATACAAGTGCTTATTCCAAAGCGTTATAATTAATGTAGTCCGGATCAAAGTTCTTTAAATGTTTAACGATAATCAAAACCAGTGCAGTGGATCAGTAAGAACACAACGGTTCCGTGACCGGTGTAGGTACCGGCAACTTTGAGCCCACTTTGCTTGATGGTTCCACTATCGTTTCTTAGTAACGCTCAAAACTGTTCTGCAGGTTCTGTCTTAGTTGTATATATGGTTTACGCTATCTGATGAATAAAAAACTTAAAGCATATTTAAGTTATTTTTATAGAATACTAGTGATCCACCCCAGCTTCGCTTGAATAGAATCTGTTAATTTAACGTTATTTAGATTTAAGACAATGAAAGACCCCTTATGTTATCAATTTTTGTTTTTTTTTTGAATAAAAGGACTAAGTTTTTGTTATCAATTTTTGTTTTTTTTTTTAATATAAGGACTAAGTTTTTGGATAAAATATAGCCTAGACCCTTTCTGGCATTTGTCTCTATCTATTCATGGACTTTTAACATAATCGGTTCAGTCATTTCGAAGATTAGCCTATACTGACAGACAGACATACATACAGACAATTCTTTATTTTTTATTTATGTCTTAATAGCATTCGAATGGCACTTGAATTTAATATATGCCAGTTATTTCAATATTACAGAGAGATACATAAATTGTATTTGTATGTGTAGATTAGGAAGCTCTAAAAGCTTTTAAATTATTAAAATACAGGACAATTAATATGCGTATACAACAGTTGGGGCCACTGGCTTAAATTCCCATAAAATAATATAATTTTATTTGCCCGTCTGGTATATGAAACGAGGATTATAATATAAATTATATGATTCAACGAGGTAAGAGATGACATCCTGCCGCAATGTGGGTCGCCGACCTTGTATACATGTAAGAGGACATTTCGTCGAAATCATTTTCAGCACGGCTGCTTACGTGATTATGACCCACGGGTGAATTAGAATTACATACATTTAAATCTAACAAAGGATAGATTTAAATGTATGTGATTCTATACATCTAATATATTCTAACATATGATAGATTTATGTGTATTGAAGTGACTAAGCATTACTAGTTTAATATTATAAATCACAGATATTGAAATAAATAAATATACTTAAAACTCTAAAAGTTCTACTCAATATATGACGTTATTAATCAGAGAAGTGATCGAAAGCCAATCACGATACGACTGGCGCAAAAGCCATCAAGAGTTCAGTCTAATTAGCGGCCGCAATCATGAAATTTGGTTTTTTAAAGAGTGGTAAAATTAGAAATTATTGACCATTTATGACCATTTTGTGATCAATTCGGACCACTTTTTGTAAGGCCAATTTTAATTTGGGTCGCTAATTAGATAGAGCCGCCATCAAATCGTTTAAATTTAAAAACTTTTCTTAATTTTACTGTTACCTTGTGATTTTTTTCTCGGATAAGCGTTCTTTTCACTATCCCATAGCGTCCCGTGGGTGTCGTTAGAAGTGGCAGAAGGAAACAAACTGAGAGATGGGCTGCAGCGTCCTAACAACTATTAAAAATATAAAATTGCGGTTGCCAACCCGCTTGCCAAACGTGGCAAATATGACAAATGACCTTTTTGGGCTGTAACGGTAACTGCTACCGTTACCGTCATGTGCAGAAGCGAAATATTAATTTAAACTAATATAAAGCTGGGATCATCGATTAGTAAACAGAAGGGTTTTTTCATAAACAATATTAATAAAACAATTATATAGTACATAATATATAATATGTACGGACTTATTAAGACCCGATTTTATAATCATATAATAAAATTATTCATGAAATAAAAAAAACAACATGAAGAAATAAAAAAATAACAGTTGGATAAATAAAATAGTTCAATTGTTTGACTTTTATATTTAGTCGGGTTATAATTATTTATATGATGGATGACTTTTATCCGATGATTGAAAAATCAGACCTAAATGAAAAGGAGCGATAAATAAAATAATATTTGCGAAAATTTACGATGTTATCAAACAGAAATACAATAACTATTTTCTATTAGTTCATTTTAAAAAATGATTATGTAAGTAGTTGTGTTCAAATCAAAGTTTAAGATTTGTAATTTTATCAAGGTATTTCTACGACCTTCGCTTTGCGGTAATAACAATGTTACTGTACGAAAACGTCGGCCAGCTCAAACGTATAGTTCCATTAAATTTATCTCGGTACCACATTGAAGGGGTTTTCCATTAGACATAATACTATCGGTAATAATGTTACATGTAACGAATGATCCCGAGGTTGGAGTTTCGGACCCTCACTTTTCAATTCAAGCTACGGTTTGGGTCAATTGATTGAATTCGTGGCCGATCACCCCACGTCACTCACAATAGCTGAATTAATGGCTTAAAGAAATGACATCGGCCGTCCTTTATTAAAAATGTTTAATGGTGTTTTCCTACCGTTTCGCTTTTTCCATTTTCCATTAGTCCGGTAATGTATTCTCTTGTAATCCTGTTTGTAAAAGCTATAAAGCTTACCTTTTGTTTGAATTGCCACTCTGCGTAAATGTCTGCAAAATTACTTATCAATCAATCGAACAATAATAACTTGGATTCAAATTTATGAAATAAATTGTAAAGGTTCTGAATTTACGGAAAGTTTCTTTCTCAAAATTAATTACTTGTCTTATAATTTGAATTGAAATTATAAAATAATAAAACAATTTTCCACCTGATGGTAAGTGAATGCTGTGGCCCATAGACATCTACATCTATCTTTGATTAAGTATTAAAATGCAGATATGTGATCACATATTGGTGGATTATTAAAAGTGTACCAGACTTAGCTTGAAATGACGTCTATATTAAACTTATCGCACGAACGGGTTGTTGAGTGCAGAGCCGATATCAACACAACATGTTGTTGATCCCAATCATCATACTGTGACTTTTGTGTACAGAAGTTTCGGTTTAATACTTATCATCTCAATCTTGTTTTTAATTGGTATACAAACTTTTAAATTTTTTAATCGAGTATAACAGTTTACGTTTAAGGAAAAATACACAAGAAATCTCATCTTAGATAAATGTATTTTATTCTTGACGAGTTCCAATTAACTTCGACCTCTTAAAAATAGAGAAAACTACTATCTAGATATCGAAGAATGTCAGCACAACAACTGCCAACCCTGAGTCTGAGCGATTTCAAGGGCTCTCAGCGCCCCTCGTTACGGAGGCCCATTAGACCGCGGGCGACCGCGCCGCGATTTTAGTTTCCGACCCGACGCGCCCCGAAGCACTTATATCCGCATGTATCCGCTATATCCGCCCTTAATAAGGGACTCGACGCCTAATTGACTTAACATTGGATTAATAAAGGTTTAGGACTAAAATATGTTTAGTAATGAAGGTCTCAGCAGTTTATTCCATTACAGAGCTTCTATAACGTAATGTAAGGAACCGTGACTAAGCATGGTATATTATATAATTTTTATGTGTTTCTTTCGATACATTTACGATTATTGAGAGCGATGTTGACAATACAAATTTTTGAACTAGAAGTATTTGTTTATTCAAGTTATTAGAAGTGAATATCATGGAATTAAACGAATATTGGTTTAGTTTTATTGTCTTGAGTGTTAACAAATTCGAATTGCTAAAAGTAGTTATGCATTATTCATTATAGTCTATCAAAAGTCCACTGGTGAATATAGGGCTCTCTTATGGAATCGTTACTTTAGTTTTATAGTACCTACTGTAGTACACATAGCTGCCACGCTTGGCTGGTGGGTTGGCAAAACTGTTTTTTGTTTTTATTTAATATTGACTTGTTAGCAGGAAGATGATAATGCCCTCCCTCATACAATTCTCCTACATGCCGCCCAGTGAATGGTAACAACTAAAAATAATATGGTTATTTATTTGTTTTAACCTAATAGAGTAGTACATACACAATGCATTAACACAATCTTACCCGTCTACTCTATTAAGTCTTTCGCGGCGGGAAAGGCAGCCTCACAATTACAATACTATAATATGTAATTAACTCATATTCAATCATTAGGGTAAAATATAAAAATAAAAATTACGTTTTTTTTTTATAGGAGAGGGGGCAAACGAGCTTGCGGCTCACCTGATGTTAAGTGACTACCGCCACCCATGAACAACTGCAACACCAGGGACGGAATTGCAGATGCGTTGCCGGCCTTTTAAAAAGGAGTACGTCAAAAATTAATCAATCATAATTTTATATTTTATAAACACGTTCATTTTAGATTTGCTTGTCACAAAGGGTATGGAGACAAGAAAAACATAAAACATACTTTATTGACTTTACTATTAGCAACTTAATTAGACACAGTTAATTTTGCTTCATGTGTAACGTACCGTTTACCGTTGACTGCAAATTTTAATCTAGCTCTGAATTCGTTCAAATTATTAATTCAAGACAAGAGTCTTCATAAGCTCAAACAGAACTCAAGTTTTAATTGATCGTCAGCTATTGAATAGTGTCTAAGTAGGAGAGAGCGGAGGCGGGGCGACAAAACTCCACTAAAAGGCTTCCGAGTGTCACCTGAACAAGGAACAGTCGTTAACTTGCTCGCTATTACTTTTGCCAGAAGCAAAGTGGCTAAGGGTTGCCAGCTATCGTGTACGTAATTCCTCTGAGCTCGTTTATGTTTTGTTTTTCACTGAAAATTTTAATCTTTATTTATTTATTTACTTGAAGTATTGTGTTAACAGTATATAATAATAAAGTTTGTGTATTTTAATTTATATTTCTTTATTTTACCAACCTTCTCAGAAATAAGAGGAGGCCTGTGCCCCGTAGTGGACGTACATAAACTGTAACTTGCCTTTTTATTATAAAAAGTTAAAGTTACAGTTGCAACCTATTACGTCCCACTGCTTAGCACAGGCTTCTTCTAATTTCTGAGAGGGTTTTAGGGCAAGAAAGTGTCCGCCGCGCTCACATGTCGTCGAAATATTTTTTTTTCTTATTTATCAGACATGCAGGTTTCATCACGATGTTTTCCTTCACCACCGAGCGCGTGGTAAATCATCACTTAAAATTGCAATTAAAAATTTCATTGTTTTTTTTTATTGGCGGGGATCGAACCCAGGTTACTTGCGTACTGCGAAATTAACAGCGTGTGCTTACCATATGAGCTACCACGGCTCTTACTTCGTATTTATCAAAAAATATTTAAAAGAGGCAAAACAAAATATATTTTCATTTGTATTCTAAGCGTATAAGTTAACAGTGACTACGCATAAAATCTTTTATCTGTTTGCAACTAATTTAATGAGTTTATAAAGTTTAATTTTCAAAAATCAAAAGATTCTGTGTAATTGCATATAAAAATAATTAAATAATTAATCATTCACATAAGAGCTTAGTGTGCCAAACAACCCTCCCAAACTAAGCCCACCTTTCCACTCAACGCCCTAATATCCTCTTCAGAGATCATCAATTAAAACTTTCTGCTTTAACTGGAATAAGTCGAAGTTATCTTAGCAACGCTTAGCGGTTTAACATTTTGCTTCACCTCATATGGATTTGCTCTCCATTAATACATGTCATTAAACTCAATATACATATTATATCTCATTATGAAAAAAGCAAATTATACAAAAGAAAAAAAATCTTTCAATTCTCTTAAATTTTTTATTAAGTTACTAAAACTAAATAAACAATAGCTGGCACATAGTCTTGTCAATTCTTATAAACCTTCAAAGATAAAGACAAATCATTGATTATGAATATAGACATTCATAAGCGTCCGTGACCATATTATATGACTTGCATATTATATGAAAAGCAGCTTAACGTTGATAATTTTTGTATGGCGACTGTAGAGAACCGGTGACCGTTTTTAACGAAAACGAGGCATTCCATCTTAGTCCTCACTGGTGACAACGCATCTGCATTTTGATTCGTAATCGAGGATAGTTGTAGATGTCTATGGGCCACAGAAAACACTTACCATCAGGTTGACTGTGTGCTCGTTTGTCACCCATATTCTATTAAAAAAATGTTAAGATAAAGCCAAGTGTTATTGTCGAATAATAAGAACGATAAAATGGTGCTAACCAGCAGGTAGGAGGGAGTACGCGTCTAGGGCAAAGTTGCAAGTACGTAGTCGGTTGGGCTTTTTAAAATGGAGTGGCGTTTTTTGTTGAAGGTTCCTAAAAGATTTCAGTCGGATTGTTGGTGACCGTAAATTCTACAATTTGATCGCGTGGCAGAATACTTCAAGAATAATGCACGGTGGTGGGCCAATCTTTATTGTTCGTTTCGTTAAAATCGATTGCATGTAAACCAGCTTTATTATCGTCATGCATAACCTCATCGTTAAAACATTTACCTTCTAATCCTTGAACACAATCACGTCATCTAGCGTTACCATCTTTTTTTTTTCTCTTTGATCTAATTATACTCTATGGATACTCCACTGGAGTCACGAGTTCGTCATTACTCCGCTTCCTTGTTGCGCACTAACATGGATACTACGTGTTTATTGGAATGATTATGTGTTCATGGAGGCAATAGAAAAACAAAAGAATATTTTTCATATGAAACCACACGAATTTAATATGCGTAAGTGGCGCAAGTATTAGTCTCTAAAAGATGAAACACATTTGTGCCATTTGCTGTTGTGACTATCGATCAGTAGCATCCACGTATATAGTATAGCGCTTATACGCTTATAGATATAGTTTCTTGGGAGTAACTAAAGAGGACTGAATCTTTTCTAACACAAAGGTTAAGTATATCCATTCAGCGAAACCACTTTTTTACGTGGTAGAGTATTGCTGCAGCTATATTCTACGGGGGAAGAACAACGCTTTCGTGGTTTTGTTTCTTTCATCGATTATAGATGTATATGTCTATGGGCTACAGCATCCACTTACGTAGTCAGTCTTATTCTACAAAACAAATATTTATTATGTTTAGTGTTTTTTTTAATGATATTACGTAATTTAAATTTTATAATAATATTCCCCCTATGATATAATCTGTGAGAGTCCTATGTAAAAAGTGGACTTTTAATAGGCTGTAATAAATGTATGAATAATTTTTTACTAATCTTCAGAACAGTCCGTAATGCCGAGTAACACATTTGATTTGGTCGAATACGAATAATGATTGACAACGAAAGAACTGCCGACTTCAAAAAAGGAAGAAATAAATTTGACTGTATGTTTTTCTTTTTTATTTAAAGAAAGAAACATCATAATTGGAAGCCGCAAAATATATAATTGAATGAATATAAACCACATGATTTTTTTTTCATGTGTGTTACGCGATATCTTCGTCAATATTGAATCGATTTTGATGATTCTTTTTATTAAATAGGTTATACCAACATGGGTGGTCCCATAAATGGAGAAATAAATTCACCGCCAAGGCAGGCAAAATAGGCGATGATGTTTTTGGGCCATTTAGACACATAAAAGAACAGAAAAATTACTTTTAGAAAAAGTGAAAGCCAACTTTAAACTACTTAAAAATCTTTAACTATTGTATACAATAAGTCCTAGCAACGACATCAGAATGTAATACATTTTTTTCTTTTTTTTATTATTTTACTATTAAAATATTCTTAGATCGCCTGTACTCGATTTATATTTCAAGGATATTAAAGCTCACAACATGCATTGCTGCATAATAGCGGGAGAATCCACTACCCCATGTCATCATGTGGATATCGTGAGAGACGGCAGATGGAAATATGAAACATATTGGGCATCAGGGTCTTCCTGTCTAGAAATCAAATAATTAAAAAAATCTGTTGCCAATTCGCTTTTTTATAGAATTGGGGTGACAAACGAGCACACAGCCCACCTGGTGGTAAGTGGATGCTGTGGCCCATAGACATCTACATATATCCTAGATTAAGAAACCAAATGCAGATGTCACCCTTAGGACTAAGATGGAAAGCCTCGTATCCAGTAATAAGGGTCTCCGGTTCTCTACACTTAACATACGAAACACAGCAGCATTGTGCTGGTATTGTACGCTGGTATTCTCTGAGAGCGTGGTCCTTCCTCGGTCGAGCCGATCTGACCCATTCGAAAAGGATCGCTTGACAAACGTGGCAACTATAGCAAATATCCGTCTTAGGATATAATGGATGGATGTGTCCTATGTTTTGCAGTGGAATTCGAAACTCTGTAATGAATGGAAAAAATTAATTAAAAGTTTGCGTGTGAGGTTATTTCATGGTAAATTTAATTTTCTCACTTGTAATTTTATTAGATTTCGTTTCGAGCATTAAAAAAATTAATTATTTATTATCACACGCGGGTCTGAGGTTCCGATGGCGGATTTGAACTCTATACTAGTCATAGACATATCCGAGACCCTAAATATTAGGCCTCAATCGCTTTAAGTGAGTGTTATTTATTTAATTTCTTATTGTTAAAAATTCTGTCGAAAAACATCATAACATTCAAAGCCATTTATTTTTTTTCAATACTGCAAACATATCCGCCAATAATAATAATAATAACTTTAACCTAATCCAAAAACAAATTGAATTGATAGTTTCCCTTATGTTTTAAGAATGAGGCAAAATTTATTATTCTACACCAATTTGGAGCAAGTAATTATTTAAACGGTATACACTTAAACGCACTTACTCAGGACTTAATTGCCCTTCTTATTTAGTAGCTATAGTTATATTTCCAGTTTGGCTCATTAAACTACTAAATTAGTCTAACGACAGAGAAGGGTCGGTTCTGTAAACAAGAGCCATGTCGGCTTAAATGCAACCCTGGAAGATTACCTAAATGTTGACTATTACTAATGGTACTACTTGCGACGGACAATTAAAAAAAACATTTGGTTATAAATGTTTATAATATTATGTAGGCTATATAAATTCCATTTTATATGTTATGTTACTATGTAAATATCTAAATGACCTGGTATTTTAGTTGCACGAACTAAAAAATATCGAAATAAATCGTTTGGAAAACCCAAAAGTGCACGCCTCACAAGCGTTTCATTTAATTTTGATGAAAAAAAAATGAAAATAGTGACGATAATTTTTATAAGAAAAAATAGAGAATCTGATCGACTTTCATTAATAAGTTTTAAACGGTGTTGAGTACAATAACAAAAATCAATAGGGATCCTCTTTAGAACATATGGAATCTTATTTAATACTATATATTATCTCAATCTATTGTTTACATTTCTATTAAGCGAGAAGACTCATCGACGCATCGACCAACGGACGGCAGTCCATATATTTTTTCAATTACATTTTTTGTTGTTTTTTTTTTATAGGAATAGGGTGACAAACGAGCACACAGTCCACCTGATGGTAAGTGGTTGCTGCGGCCCATAGACATCTACATCTATCCTCTATTACAAATCAAAATGCAGATGCGTTGTCACCCGAGAGGACTAAGATGGAATGCCTCATTTCCAGTAAAAAGGGCCTCCGGCCACCTGCACTCACCAAGCAGAGGTAAACCTCTACTTCACGCTGGTATTCTGTGAGGTCGTGGTACCACCCCGGTTCTAGCCGGCCCATCCGTGCGACAGCAAAAGCTGCCGCGTGGCTCTACCACTGTTACGTGGCTCTACCACTGTTACGTGGCTCTACCACTGTTAGCACTGTTGTGTAATCTAAAGTGAATCAATTAGAAAATAAACTAATCTTCTAATAAAATGTATGTAGTTAATGTGACCTTAATAATAATATGGATTTAATGTCTACCTAAAAGTATAAGAACGACTTTGATGTAGCGAAATTGAGGTATATCCACATATCGAGAGTTAAGCACTCCCTCGCGTTGTGAGGTGTGCAATATAATAGGTAATATAGATATAAATGTTGTAACATTTTTTATCGATAGCCTTTAGGTAAAGCCAATGGCGATCTTATACTATTGGCTTAATTACAAGGTTCTCGGCGAAAGCATTGTCATTCTTATAATTAAATGCTTTGCAATCTTAGGGAAATATTTAGAAGTATGTGCAGTAGTAGGATTGCTACGGCTTGTTTGATCTTTCTATTAATCTTTATATATAAAAATTACGTGTCACGTTGTTTGTCCGCGATGAACTCCTAAACTACTGAACTGATATCAATGAAATTTTGCACTCTCTGTGCAGTTTGGTCCAACTTGAGAGATAGGATAGTTTTATCCTGATAAGTGACGCTCAATATTTTTTTATTACGAATTTAAGGATTTTTTATCTGAAGGGTCATCGAAAAGGGCAGAACAACGTCTGCCTGGCCAGCTAGTAATTATATAAAATGTACATTAATTAACATAGTTTTTAAAACCGTAACGCAACTGCATTTGTCCCCACGTAGAAAAATATCAAAAAATCAGGCAAATCTTAAATAATCTTAAACATATATATTATCACACGAGACAAGAAAAGTGTGGTTTTTTTTTTTAAATCTAATTCACAACTAAGTCTTAGCTATCATGTATTTGCTACTACAAGGCGGGCAATACGTACGTTGGGTATGTGACGCACGTACACGGAGATGCAATTTTTAAAATGAAACACGAAGAGGAAACGTGGAAAATTCTCATTTGCGCCACAATTACCGCAAGTATCCGAGAGACGAGTTAAAATTTTCTCTATTTTATGGTAACACGGTTAATAAAGTTTGAAATAATCTTTTGAAAACACAGATGAGAGTGTTACACTTCATTACTAATATACTCGTAAATAAAGTAGTGTTTCTTTGTTCTGTCTCTTTGTATTATTGAAATAACTGGTTTCTATTAAGCTCACAAGGGTTATTTGTATACTATTAGGATTACAAACATTTAAAAATGTTTGTCTGCCTGTCAATGTGTATGTCTGTCTGTTTGTCTGTCTGTCCGGTCTAATATTTGGAGTGAACGAACGGATTGGGATGAAACTTTACGAACAGATAGGAAACAATTACAAAGGAAGGATCTAGGATATATTTTATTTGAAAAACTTGAAGATTAAAATTATCTTAATAAATGGTCTTTGATTATCTTAAATCTTAATAATGTCACATTGATAGATCCTTTCATTTAATAATATTGTAATATAGTAGTATACATGGTAGAGCCATGCTGCAGCTATATTAGTAGTATAGTTGCAGCACGACTGGGGAAGGACCACGCTCTCACAGAATACCAACGTAAAACGGCAGCTTGACACTGCTGTGTTTCGTATGGTGAGTGTAGAGAAGCGTAGACCCATTTTACTAGAAAAGAGGCATTCCACCTTAAGGTGGCTACTGACCTGCCTGCCGCAGGGACAATCTAGGGTGTAGGAGTGAGGATGACCCTTAATTGCCTCCTTAATTGTGATGTGTGTAGGCGAGCAGGGGCAATTTTTTAAGTCGCCCCTGCGACCTTCGATATTGCTCCGATCGCCGTGCTTCCTAGATTGCCCCTGCGGCAGGCAGGTCAGTAGCCGGCTTTAGTCCTCACGGGTAACGACGCATCTGCATTTTGATTCTTTATTTAGGATAAATGTAGATGTCTATGGGTCACAGCAACCACTTACCATCAGATGGACTGTGTGCTCGTTTGTCACCCTATCCTATAAAAGAAATAGTAATGTAACTATTTGTTTTGTTTACGAAAATTAGTATTTATAGCCGACTTAAAAAAGGGGGAGATTCTTAATTCTACTGCATATATGTTCTTTTTGAATATATTTTACGCGATATATGTTCATCGATTATGATCCGATTTCAATCATTCGATATTAAATAGGTTTTACTTTCATATAAATTCCGATATAAATTGCACCCCTAAGAATGGGAACATATGTATTTATATGCCATTCTAAATGTTACCTTGAACTTGTGATGTTTCTATTAAATTTGCTGAACATAGGCCTCCCACATAGATTGCCTCATAGGGGGGAGAGTTGCCATAGTTGCCACGCTTGGCAAGCCGATTGGTGATGTTCCTTACTCCACTCAAAAAGGTAAAAAATTAAATATTTAATAAAAAGTAAAGGACAACTTTAAAAAATTTAAAAGAGTAAAATAATTATCTCGCATAATAGCTTCTGAAGTCGGGGCTTTAATATTTCTATACACTATAACACCGACTTCAAAAGATATTACGTGGAAATTATTTCACTCTTTTAAGTTCGTTAAAGTTGGTTTTTAATTTTTACTACAAGTATTTTTTTTTTGTCTCAGTTAGATTTCATAATTCCTTTTAAGGATTTCTTATTTTATTTATATATTTCTGTCCTGTTCCTGTCTGACACGAACATATATAGAAATGCACTTCTTTTATTGATATCGATCAAAATTATCGAGTAAAAAGGAAATCATCCTCATGTAAGACAACTACTGCTTCTGCTACATAAAACACAAAAAATAAAAAAATACTCCATATAAGCATTGCGATTTTAGGTATTTCCTTTAGAAATACTAAAAATTCTTCAAATCAATAAATTAATATTTGAAGATCGAAAATCGAAGAACCTTCTTAATGTTTATTATAAAGGGAGAGGAATGAAACCATACTATCATGACACTGTGCCACTGACACTGTGCCATAAATATGCACAATAAGAAAATCCTATGTATGTGTTGTTGTTAAGGCATGTAAAATAAAATCCCTTTGTCTTCCTTGCACGGGATAATATTACAAAAAAGTGATGCAAACAAATAGTTAGCGTTGTTTCCACACGATTGGGCCAATTTCAGCCATATGCGATACTAAAAATTTTTAATAGACTACAATTTTTAAAAGATGGATAGATTTGGCAGAAACTTCATCGCCGACGAACTGATGCTCCTATTTTAGTTTATTATCATTTTATAGCTTGAAATGGATTTTGATACGTAGAAGTAATTTTATTTTGTGTATTAAATGTAGTTTAATAGTGCATGAAGCTATTAAGGAAACGATGTTAAATTAGCTGAAATGGCGATATAAATCCAAAGCTTTTTATGATTTTGGAAGACTAGAGATACTATTGCCTGTAACTATCCGATGAGTTGAGCTGTCGCCATAATCTCCCAAAAACTTCACAAAGTGACACATCAGCATATTGGGAAAGAATTGTGATTAAAATACACATCAGACAAGGCCGAACTATTAATATTTCGACTGAGTGACTCTGTATTCATGATCATGATTTAAATTAAAAAAATTGACGAAATAAAAAATACACAATTTAAATTTTTTACACATAATAAAACCATTAACGCTCTTATAGGTAAATAGTTCCATTAAATTTTCATTACGAGAAATTGTTAAAGCAAAATGTTCCAAGGCATTTCGGGCCATCGAAAAGGGGAAGCCAATAAATCAAGACGACGCCGAGTAAGCGCTTTCATCTTTTGACCGGGCTTCGCGATTTTAACTTTCAACTGGCAAGAGCTGTAAACGTCAAGACTTAATAAATATTACGATCAGATAGATAGTTATTGCTCTTAAGCTATCTTTTTCCGAAATCGACTCATATATCGTTGTAATCGCCTTTTTTGTACATCGTTTAGCTCTAGTAATGTGACTCTATTGACATACTTTTTGTCGCTTAAGCAGTTTTTAAATTAAATTCCATAGCCTTATTTCTTTATCGTTAGCGTCAAATATTTTGATTCTATTTTTTTATTCGATGGTTAGTTAAAAAATAAGTTATTTGGCTTTTTTGTAACATTTTTTTCAAATACAATTTTGTTCAGGATTTACTTCGATTCTCCATAAGCGGAACCAATCGCCTAAGCGATTGACTGCTGTTTGGAGCATCTCGGTGAGGACTTTTTTTATAATGATGGGCGCGTAAAGTGCCGTTTCATCAGTCGTGTCAGAATTTGTCAAACGCTTTTGCAACATCGAAGAAGAGGACACCGGTCGAAGTGATTCTACGACTTCTTCTTGGGAGGTTGAACCTTTACCCTTTCAGAATGTATTCTGTAAGGCGATGTAGCTGGTCGGTACACGAGTGTTCGGGTCTGAAACCTAACTGGTCGACCGGAAGAAGTTTATTAACGAAAATGCTTTTACGAAGGTGATTCAATATGAGACGCTCGTAAACTTTCCCCAGTGTGCTGAGGAGGCTGATTGGTCTGTAACCGCGCAACTTAGCCTACTAAGCTAAGTTGCTCGGTTTCCCTGGCTTCGGGAATCCTATTACGTCTGCCTCTTTTCAGGCATCCGGAAAGGAGCAGCTGGAAAGAAGTGCATTGAATAAGCCCAATAGGACTCATACAAGTGGCGCGGAGAGAGATTTCAGCACCCTGTTGCTAATGCCATCAGGGCCGGGTGCTTTTTCTCGTTGAACCTTATTCGATGGTTCTTTTTTTAATTCAAAGCTGGTGCTTCTCATGTGGTTCCGTGTAAATTTTATCAAGGTAGTTTTTGAGTTGTCCTTAATAATTCATATTGAAATCGGTGGTACAAAATCTTTAATTATACTACTTATTTTAATAACTGCTGCATTAGAAGATACTTCAAAATTTTGTTAGCAAATAGTTTTAGTAAATGCTAGTATAAGCTCAAACTGCAGATTTTATTTGACTTTTATCCTTTAAAAAGAGCACCGCAGGAGCAGGAAAGTTTATTCGCTGATACAACAAGCACCTTGTGCGAGGAAGCAAATTGGAATCCTGTTACTTGGTTGCACTATATAGATTTTCGCAAAGTACAATCGCAGTACTTTTAGAGAAGACGATAAATTGTACTCGCAATCAAGTTTTCGCGTTCAAAACAAAAATAGAATCACTTTGTAGCGTTTTGCTTTATCAGTGTTCTTGTTGAATTTTCCGGCAATAAATAATCTGTTGCTAGTATTTGCTTGCCATGTGGCTTTGACATAAGAGATTGTCATCCCAGGTGTGTTGTAAGAGGTAACTTAGCCAGAATCTTCAGCATGGCAGGGCGTGGTCACTCAGGACATGAAGGCTAGAAGTTCTCCACTGAAGCCTTAGTACAACAGAGTGTGTACGTCACGTACACCAAATGCGTCATTATTCTTACCTATACCCTTTCTACCCAGTACCTACACTCAGAGGGATCAAGTTTATATAGGACCACCTCCTTGTTTACCCAGAGGGTGATCTTATATAAGTTTGGTAAGACCTGATGATCCATGAGACAGTATACCAAGAGGGATCAAATTCATATAGAACCACCCCCTTGTTACCCCGGCTATAGTCATATACAATAATATTGAACAAGAACTGTTCCAGAAAATCTTCAAACTCTTCAATTTTCAAAAGCACCTGCATGATATATGGGTGAAGAATTCTTTACCACTTCAACCGAATTCGATGATTATATTAGAATAGAATAGGATAGAATAAGTTTTATTCAATATATACATCATGATAACAGAATACTTATTGAAAATCATATTTTTTATTCACTATTATTACTTGGAAACTAAGTACTTGGAAGTCGTATTTAAATGTTACTTTTTTGTTATAAATGTTATTTTTAATGTTATTTAATGATACCAGACATAAAACCAAAAACTGGACGTAGTACGAAAAATGCGAGACATCTATTACAATAATCGCCAATTCTCTTGTTGCGCTTGGCGATTAAATCAAATCCTCCGTACTATGGGAGAGGCCCATGTCCAGCAATGGAGTGTTGATGGGCTGACAAGAAGAATAATATTTCTGGCGTTAATTCGATAACTTGCGATTAAAATAAATATATTTAAAAAAAAACAAATTTTATAACGCTTATTGTAAAGAAAATTTCGGTAACGAAATAGAAACACCTACTTTTTATTTTATATGTAATATTCTCTTTTTATATTTGTCGAAAAGCGTGGTATCTCGTCGGGAGAGAGCAAATAGGACTTTGTATACAAAAGAGCGGTTGAGTAAGCAGATAAGGTCTTAAAATATAATTCTCATACATGGTTTCAAATAGCCCAATTACTTTTAACCACGTTTGTGCGAACCTGCATTTTCCTGTAATTTAATACTTTTAATATATATACATAATATATAATTACGTCTTTCTTGTAATTTATTATTAAATTCTTGTATTTGATATTAAATTCATATCAGCTAAATCTAAAATAAACTTAATGATACCGTTTTATCGTAAAATAATAAAAATCGCAATAGTCAAGATAAGCACGCCGTTTGGTTTTCAAAATTGGATATTTGTTTAAGTTAGTTGAGTTAGTATTTCCATTAAAGAGTGTGTTCATTGGGACACCATCTTCAATGGAAATACTTATACATATATTTAAAAAAGTTATACGACAATATAGTTAGTGACGAATAGTTTACTGAAGTCAGAGTTTTAAAGACAAAATTAATAACCTTATTACTATATTTTGAAATAAACTTACAGTCTAATTTAGCTTAAAATAGAGAATCATCAATTAGATTAATTGTTAAGGCACTACTAATAGTAGCAAATTCAAATTTTATGGTGTAGTTCTTTATTTACGGTGATGTTAACATACCAACCCACGCATAAGTCAAAAAAATTCACATTAAGAATTTCTCCTGTATAGTACAGGAGAAATTCTTATTGCAGCGATATGTGCAATATATGCACGTACTTGTAATATCCAAATGCAGGACAAATAATTGGAGGATAAGACCACCTGTTCCAAGTGGGAAACGAACCCGCAACTTAGCCACTGCAGCAACAAGCTGTCTACACTACACCGCTTTACATACCTGTACATCTAGTATATTAATTGATGTTTCATTGATTGCAATATGTCCTTTCGGTGCACTACTAAAAGAACAGGGATATAAATCGAGATTTATTGGACAAACCGATAGTGTTCTATTAAAAATTCGATTTCGATCCGGATCGACGATTTACGTACACCCACGACACCGCCGTTTACCTGATACCGGATTGAAAACTGCAATGTATTGAATATGCACTGGGCATTTTTCTAGCACGTGTGACACTCCAGAAAATTGCATTCGCGACTTGAATATTTTACACTCATTCCAATGAATTTTCACTCCACAAACAAATTTTCTTGCCTCGATGTGTTAGTACTGTCAAATACTCGCGTAAACTAAGTACATTTTTTTTTATAAAAGTGATAATATTTACTTATATTCATAGCTAACCAAGTAAATAAAATTTATACAGCTTAACAAATGCTTTGACTCTCTCTAGTCTACTCTTTCTTTCTTAATCTCTCTGTCTCTAAATCTTACCTACAACGGGCGAGGCTGTAGTCAGTAGTAAGTTTTTTACGGCTAGTGGAGAAGAAAAGGAATAAACCCTGAATAAAATCAGAGATAACACTTGAAGAGACGCAGTACATCCACACATTTAAGGCATAGTTTTTAATTCGCTTGTATCTACTAAAATTGTCAACATTTATTAATCGTAAAGTCCATGTTCGTAATGCATTTAAAAGATGATTTATTATTTAAGTATTTAAATAATTTATTCCTCAGCCTATAAGATATATAGATAAGAGGGATATTTGCCATAGTTGCCACGCTTGGTAGACAGGTCGGCATCTCTAATTTTCCCATGCCATCTCCTGGTTTGTTCCACAATACCGTATTGTTATCATGAGTAAATATTATATATACGTACGTAATATTTTTATATGTGGTAGAGCCATGCCGCAGCTATATTAGTAGTATAGTTGTAGCACGAATGGGTCTGTTCGATCGGGGAAGGACCGCGCTCTCACAGAATACCAGCGTAAAATAGCAGCTTAAAACTGCTGTGTTTCGTATGGTGAGTATAGAGAACCGGAGACATTCCATCTTAGTCCTCACGGGTGACAACGCATCTGCATTTTGATTTGAAAGCGAGGATAGATGTAGATGTCTATGGGCCACAGCAACCACTTACCATCAGGTGAACTGTGTGCTCGTTTGTCACCGTATGCTATAAAAAAAAGTTAAGAAACGTTCAGCGAATCACCTGTACCTATCACAAGTAATTACTGTATATTTCGTAAAAAAACTATTAGGAATAGTGTTATAATAAATCTTATGTCAGATTTAATATATATCATAAAAACGTTTAGTGAAGGTGACTTTGAATCCATGTTAATAATCTTTTTACGCTCAAAAAAAAAACACTTTTGTTATTCATAACGACTTTTATGGGTTGGGAGTAGAAAAAACCTTTGTATGCTCTTTTACCGTGACTTTTTATAGACAGGAATTACGGTTTGAGAGATGCTTGGTATATTAAAATTAACCCTGTGTAAAGCAGGGTACTTTACTGTGTTCCGATTCGCGGGTTTATAGAGTCAGTATCATTTCAGTATGTGACATTTGATCTTAATGCGAAATGTTTACAACGTATCTATAACGTTCTCACACTAAGTGGCCTGTGGGGACAAGGCCTCACTAGAGATGTTATGGCGGAGCGTGCGGCATGTTGGCGTGTTTTCTATACAACTCAAGCAACTACGTATACGCTTAGTCTGTCACTCTGTTGTAAAAATTGGGTTTGACAAATCAGTAAAGATGTTTCACCAGTCCATCCTCCGAGCTTGGCCCATCAGTGAAAATGATACTTCAAGAAAAACTCGCATACTCTCTTTCTTTCTTCTCTCTCTTTCTTCTCTCTCTCTCTCCTCTCTCTCTCTCTCGCTCTCTCTCTCTTTCTTTATTACACAGTAAAATAACTTATATTTAGGAAGAAAGTCCAATAGATGTGATCAAAGAAAAGATTAAGTGCAGCCCAGAATTTAATATTCAAGAAATAATAGTTAAAAACGGGCTTAATTTGAGGCAAATACCACGCTATTTAACTCAGTGACATCAAAGCAGAATATTAAAATAAAACAGACTAAAACTGAACGCCGTACCTGTGTTTAGTTCAACACTGAATATCACTTTTGTACAAAGTTCCCATAGTGTCAGAGGCAATAATTATATGAACATCAAACTGTTAGTATAGACTTTTATGCCCCCCAGTCATCGTACGATCGCCCATAAGGTGGCAACAGTAGCATAGCAAAATGAAAATATACTACGACGGTTACTACAGTTCCATGTTTTGTTAAAGCTTGTTTGCGTTTAAGCATCCATATTTTGGGCACACACCATGTTGGGTTCGTAATGGACTAATATCGTAACTTTGAATGATCGTATTTGTTACCGTATACCGCACTGAACACACTTTTGCTTTGTTAAAAGTATTTTGGTATATACTCGTAAATACCAAACTAAGTCATGAATATCATCTTACGTAATCAAGTTTAATAATTTTTTTAACATTGATAAGTTTTGCATTTTCTTATTATATTCTTCATCATCAGACCGTTAAAGCCCACAGGTGCACATGGATCCATCTCGTATTAGGCTGGACTAAATTTATTCGTACGTTTGGCAGGTACGTCACAATAACAAGGGTCTTGCATCTTTTACTCTGCTGCCCTATCACCCAATTTCGGGCGTAAATCACGTAAAAATATAAAATAATCAAATAAAATCACGTATATAACTACTACTGCTACAGCAGCCTATACTACTACTACTGCTGGGCACCTCCAATTTCTGAGAGCGTTACAGAGCAGTTAGTCCGATGCGCTGTTGAAATGCCTGTTCGCGGAATTCACGTCTTTGAAATATTATTATCCCAAAGACATGTACGTTTCCTCACGATGTTTCCCTCCAACGTCGAGCACGTGGTAAATCAGCACTTAAAATAACAATTAACATTAGCGTCGATGGGAACGTCGACACCAATGTTAATTGTAAAATTCAAATTACTCGCATTCTGTGATATTCACAGCGAGCAAGCACTACACCTAGCTACCACGTCATCATGTGTAATTCAGATGAAAAATATTAATACATTTGACACTGATCCATCCGTCTGCCAAGCGTGAAGGTTGTGTGACATAGCCTGTCTATGACGGGAGATAACCATCGAATAAAGAAGAAGATAATAAATAATAAATATCTACCGAATGGAATATTAGCTGTATTTGGAATTGCCTTGTTGGTTACAATGTATCATTGCTCTAGTTGTCGTAAGCGCGACTGATGATCATGAGATACCGGGTTTGAAATCGGGCCAAACTCTGAGTCAATATTTTCTGTCATGAAATTTGGAGGTGCTTGTTTTGGAAAATCGCTTTTCAATACACGGCACCCCCGAAAAGTAAGTAAAGCTGGTCCTGCTCCTAATTAGTCACCGATCGTAATGGACTTCTGTCCAATCGGTCTACGAGAGTGAGGGAATTGAAAGTAAACCTGTGTTTGTGCACACACTCATGCACAGTAATCCTATCCTGGGTAAATAACTAGTCTCCGTTGTGACTGGCCACCGATAGAGAACGTTGTTTATTATCGTATTCCAAAACAGTACAGTCGGAAATTAAAGTAAATAATAAAACAAAAGCCTACCCACGATTCCATTAGTCGTGAGAGTTCGCAGACAAAACGGTTCACAAGGTAGAATAAGTTTTGTTTAAGATTGCAATGTAGAGCACAAAGCGAGGCGTCAGATCAGAGATTGCCGGTGCTACATTAAAAAAATCACTTTGTTTAATATTAAAATATCAATTCAAATGCTGAGATGAAATGTTACTATTTCTGTCACAAGGTGCTTACTTTCTCCGTCAACGTTTGAAAATAATCCTGTCAGTTATTAAACAGTGATGAGGTCCTAGAAGTGAAATATGGTAGTTTAAACATTGTTATATTCTCTTAATAATCTTGCCTTGAAGAGTATAATTTACTGTGTAGTTGTGTAAGAATATCCGCAACCCGATATTGTCTTGTGGGCATCGTACGAGGCGGCAGAGGGAAACTACAAGTGGTAAAATTAAAAACTTTGCACAACCGACTTCAATATAAGGTCTGACCAATTGTTTTTGAGTTATCTTTAATAATTATCTATACAAATAAAATAAAATTGAAGTGTCTGTTTGAAAGCATATACGGTACTAATAACAAAAATACAATTTTTAAAGTTTTTGTCTGTCTGTCTGTTTCTTCCGGCTAATCTCCGAAACGGCTGGACCGATTTTGACGGGATTTTCACTAGCCGATACCTGATGTCGCAACGAGTAACTTAGGTTACTTTTATTATAGAAAAATAATTTTGGTTCCGCGCAAAAATTAAAACCCCAAATAACACGCGGGCGAAGTCACGGGGAACAACTAGTTATTAAAGATAACTCAAAACCTATTGGTCAGACCTTGATCAAAATATGAAACTACATGAGAAGCAACAGCCTTCAAATAAAAAAGAATCATCGAAATTGGTTCACCTAGAAAAAAAATTATGAGGTAACCCACATAAAAAAATTAAGTCGAATCGAGTACGTCCTCCTTTTTGAAGTCGGTAGAAAACAGGAGATGAGCAGCAACGTCTGCCTAATAAGAACTAGAAAATACATTTTGTAGTTGCCGAGCTGCATCCCAAGTGTGACATCTATGGTAAATATCTCCCTTATTAGGCAATCTGTAAGGAAGGATATGTTTGGCAATGGTCTTTGAAGGTGCATAGTTGAATTAATGAAGAGTATAAATTAATTGGCTATTCTTTGATACCCAAAGGTTGTGGAAGCCTGAAAATAAGCAGATTTTACTTTATTACGTATCACATATTTTTATCGATCAATCGACTTCACTACTGGCCGTATGTGGAAGCTCTAGGTTGCTCAATGAGCTATAAAGAAGGCTATGCTTGTAGTTTTTCTGCACGATAGCATGCAATATGCGGATTTCCGCAATAGAACCAGAGTAACCGACATAGCCCAACAGATAAGCTGAAGTCGCAGTCAGCCGGCCATACAGCTCGAAGAACCTACAAACGATGGGAAAGAAAATTTCTGAGTACTGTACAGTACTCCCACATTTCAGAATTATTTTTTTTTCTTTTAGGAAAAAAAACTTTTTTCCTAAGCGAAATGTAGAGCGGCCTCGCACCGATGAATGAATGTATGTATATAATACGTATCTTAGTACGTGGTAGTAGTTATGGTAATATTATGTAGACATACATATTTTTAACGTAGCTGTTTGCACTTTACCACGCAATATCTTCTCTAGTGAGCCTGCAGGTAGACTGGTAGAGAATGCCTACCTTTTTGTACTTGGTGTGCAAATAAAGCATAAATAAATAACAATAAATAATGAAGGTGGCTCACTAAAAGTGTTTTATTGCATTTCTTGGGTGAAGTCTTTATTCAGCAGTATACACTTGTGATAAGTCTGCAATGTAATGTAATAATCACCGTCAACAGCCCGCTGCCCACTGCTAGATAGATGTATAGATGATGATAACGATGTTTACCATTAATATATTTCTAAGAATAATTGAACGTTAGTCTTTTTTATTTTTTTATATTAATAAAGAACATTACAGCGGTATCATGAAAGCATTTTACATATATAAATTGCATGGATAAACACTCACATTCGTAACTATAATTATTTAAACATACCATTAAGCCAAACAATTATTATGCACTGCACTAATCAGCTGTCAATTCTTATTCATAAAATTCCTGAAGTATTGTAACATTTCATTACTATAAATGTTTTAAATTAAATTGTAAACGTGGACAAATTAAGGAAAATCTCACAATTTTTTTATATTTTTTTGTTTTTTATAGGATAAGGGCGACAAATGAGCACACAGTCCACCTGATGGTAAGTGGTTTCTGCGGCCCATAGACATCTACATCTATCCTCTATTACAAATAAAATGCAGATGCGTTGTCACCCGTGAGGACTAAGATGGAATGCCTCATTTCCAGTTAAAAGGGTCTCCGGTTCTCTACACTCACTATACGAAACACAGTAGAATTAAGCTGCTATTTTACGCTGGTATTCTGTGAGAGCGTGGTCCTTCTCCGGTCGAGGCGACCCATTTGTACTAAAACTATACTACAACAGTAATTTTCAACAGTGGTAGAGTCACGCGGCAGCTTTTGCTGTCGCACGGATGGGCCGGCTCGAACCGGGGTGGTACCACGACCTCACAGAATACCAGCGTGAAGTAGAGGTTTACCTCTGCGTTTCGCTTGGTGAGTGCAGGTGGCCGGAGGCCCTTTTTACTGGAAATGAGGCATTCCATCTTAGTCCTCACGGGTGACAACGCATCTGCATTTTGATTCGCAAACGATCATAGATGTAGATGTCTATGGGCCGCAGCAACCACTTACCATTAGGTGGGCTGTGTGCTCGTTTGTCACCCTCATCCTATAAAAAAAAACTAATATAGCTGCAGCATGGCTCTACCACGTTAAACAAACAATAAAGGCATATTGTTTTAATTGTGGTTTTAGTTCAGAATTGAAGTTTATACAACTTCTATTCTGCCATAAACTTTACGCTGAACGTTAAAAATTGAGTAGAATTTTTCCGATGTACACAACAATGTGTTATTAATATTATTCTTTAACACAATGAAACAGAACGTTGTATGACTTTTGCAAAACTAATTTTATAAATTATTACAATGCAGCGTTACAATTACTACTGCAGGGTAATCTCGTAAAATCTGAAGCAGTGGCTATCTTATTACTTACTACAATTTAACGTTCTACAAGCGTAAATATATATTTTTAAAGGACCGTTAATTTTCTATAAAATAAGGGTAACAAACAAGAACACAGTCATCCTGATGGTAAGTAGATGCTACTGCCCATAGAAATTCCACAATTATCCACGATTAAGTATTAATGCAGATGAGTTGTCACCCATGATGACTTATATGAATGCCTTATTTCAAGAAAAAGGGATCTCCGATTCTTTACATTCATCATAGGAGAAACGGCAGCAATAAGCAACTATTTTACACTGGCATTCTGTGAGAGCGTAATCCTCCCCGGTCGAGCCGACCTATTCGTGCTACAACTATATACATCTTCAGCATGGCTCTACCGCGCATAGAATATATCATAGTGCAAATCTATTTTTAATTTTGGTTCTGTTCTCGAATGCTCTATTAACAAAATTATTATACCATTACATATTATGTATGAGTGACTATGATAAAATGAAATAATAACTATATGTTAGCTCAACCACATTAACTCTGCAGGTAGATCACATTGTACGCCAACGAAAAATAACGGATAAGAAAATCTTTTAAATCACCATGCGACAGAAAACACCAGACAATGATATAAAAAAGGAAAATAAATATCGCGTGAGATCGTAAATCATCGTTGAACATATCCTACTCGACGACAAACACAGTTCAGATATATTTCATTGTTGGATTTGCTTTTCCAGAGCTCTAGGGAAAAATGTTATTAAACGATTTTAGTCAACGTATACAAACGCGCCACGTCACAAGGAAGCTTTTTAACACTTAATTAATTTCACTTCACAAATACGGTTCGTATGTCATTGTATTACTAATAACAAAAACGAATTATTAATTTCATACTTTTATCAAAGTTAATACTACCTTTATACCACTTTTAATAAATTATCAATTACTTCCATAGGTGCAAGGGGAAATCGAAACCGGGCTGCTCATATTTGTGAAATTAACGGCGAGCGCTTAGCAACTGAGCCATCACGGCTAGTGATTAACGACGTGCTCGGCGACGAAGGAAGACATCGTGAGTAAACCACCAAAACCTGTTTGAGAATTAAAAGAAATAATTAAAGATTTTAAAGACATTGTAAAGTCCACCGACACGTTTTGCGGCGGTGAGGCAAAATTCCTCTCAGATATCTGAGGCGAGTGCTCAACTGTGGGACGCATATAGGACGTAACTTTTTCAATTACTTTACGTGGTTAATTGTGTCACGCTGCAAAATTTTTTTAGCTGCTGCCCGTATGAGTAGACCCGACCGTGGAAAGACAATGCATGCATGCTGTTATTTGTGTGGTGATTGACGAGAACCTATGACCGCTTTACTTGTAACGAAGCCGTTACCGTTGCAGCCTAAAGTCTTTTTCAACCGCAACCGCAGTTTTTTTTATTTTGCTTCATTATTAGGAAGATGTTGCTGCCCATCTTCTCCCATCTTTTGTTTCCCTCTGTCGACTCTTATGACGCCCACGGGATGATATGGGGTAGTGAATATTCCTTCACCGGCACTATACGGTAATGAGGCAACCTACCTTAATACTCATGAGATTCTCACAGCGACATTTTGATTATTAATGGAGAATAAATGTAAAGGGCAGTTGTGTCAACTTACAAGTGCTTGTATGTAACCCTTAAATTTTATTTAAGGGTTTTTTTATAGGAATAGGATGACAAACGAGCATACAGTCCACCTAATGGTAAGTGGTTGCTGTAGGTCATAAACATCTACATCTATCCTTTATTACAAATAAAATGCAGATGCGTCGTCACCCATGAGGACTAATATGGTATACTTCGGTTTCAGTAAAAAGGATCTCCGGTTCTCTTCACTAACCATACGAAACACAGCAGCGTCAAGCTGCTATTTCACGCTGGTATTCTGTGAAAGCGTGGTCCTTCCGCGGTCGAGCCGACCCATTCATGCTGCAACTATACCACTGATATAGCTGCAGCATGGCTCTACCACGTCCAAAAGGTAATTTTATTAAAGAATATTCAAATGAGCAACATTTACAATTTTTCACGTAGATACACAGAAAGGAAAATAGTAACTGCATTATGGCTGAAATAACTTTATGAAAGTTAGTTTGGAAAACACTAGGGAATTTCCACCGACTTTCAATAACGTACTATTCAAATTGGGTATAATATTATGTGATGTAGGTCAAGGAAACAATAACGCGTCTGAGATTATTACTTCAGACAAAGAGCCGACTCCAAGGCAATAAAGCGCTTTAATGAAAGTGGATAAAAGCTAACGGGCAATGTGTTGTCTTACAATATCTAGTGTTAGTTGTGAAAATATTAACATTTCCTTAATTTTATATCGTTTGTATGAGTATTCTTTGTTCGTGTATATTGCACAAGTTTTAATTAAACGCTTCATTCACAATTTCCATTCGATAACAGAGAAGGCACACAAATAAGGTAAATTAATTTACATGAACCACTAGAGTTACACTCGCGTGTAATATGTCCAGGTAAGTGAGGGTTGAAATATTGAAGTGCTTTTTACCTAGCTTTATGATAAAAATATCATCATATTCTGTTCTATTCATCATCATCATCATTATTACAGCCCTTCACAAGTCCACTGCTCAACATATGCCTCTCCCCAAAAATGCCACAAAGCACGGTCCTGAGCCACCTGCATCCATCGACTTCCGGCATGTCTTAATAGGTCGTCACTCCATCTAGCTTTGTATATATACATACTAGAGGTCCGCAATTACGGTCCGTAAATTTCAAGTTTCTGGTCCAAATAGTTCCAGATATATCGTGATCGAGTGATGAGTGATCGAGTCAGTACATAGCTGGAAATCTCTTATAAACATGCACAATTTTCACAAATATCAAATATAATAATTTATGAATTAGCTACATACGAGTAAATCCATAATTCTAAAATATGATTAAGTTCATTTTAAAATATATTACTTTTATGTGATATGTCTTTTGTGTGTATATGACGACCTAAGTGAATCCGCCTTTTTATTCGTTAATAATTAACCATATGAAATGAGAATAAAATCTAATGGAATGTGACAGATGAATTAAGATTCATCTGAAAAATTATGAAACCTAAGATAATCAGGCCATATAATCCACTCGCAAAGCGAGCCGATAAAGGCAAATTTGTTTTAACCCTCTATCTCGTTTTAAAAGGTAAATACCTGATATTTATACAATGTAAAATGAAACCATTATCATCGAAATCCATTGAATAAAATTGTAAACATTAGCATAATAAAATAATTATTATATTCGAGTTATCAAGGACAAGTCACTTACCTAATATACTTTAATATTTAACTTAATTGAATATTTGTAGTAGTTAAAGTTAAAGTTACGGCCTATATAAGTCCCACTGCATTGCACAGGCCTCCTCTCATTTGTGAGACGGTTTTAGGGCAAGTAAGTGTCCGCCGCGCTGCCCCAATGCGTGTTGAAGAACTTCACATGTCTTCGAAATATAATTTTTCTATTATTTCTGAGACATGCGTGAGGTAGGTATTGATGAAATACATCGTGAGGAAACCTCACAATGTTTTTCTTCACCGCCGAGCACGTGGTAAATCAGCACTTAAAATTGCAATTAACAATTTCCTTGCTGCCGGCGGGGATCGAGCCCGGGTTGCTCGCGTACTGTGAAATTTACAGCGAGCGCTAACCATCCGAGCTACCACGGCTGTATTAGTTCATACTAAAAAAACCTTTAATACAGAATCCAGATGCACAATACTGTTGCAACTTACACTTTATACACGTATCTATTTTATATCAGAACATAACAGTCCACTGTTGGACGATGGCCCATTTTCATTAAAATCTATTTGCCTTAATCGTCACGGTTATCAGGTGGATTGACGATCGTAGATAAATATATTATAATATAAATTTAAAAATGGAACAGGTGATGGCAGCATCTTATTGACATTAAATAAAAGTAATAAAAACTGCGGTTGTCAACCCGCCTGCTAAGTGTGGTGTCTATGGCAAATTTCACCCATATGACTTTTTTACGTGGTAGAGCCATGCTGCACTTATATTAGTAGTATAGTTGTAGCAGGAATGGGTCGGCTCGACCGGGGAAGGACCACACTCTCACAGAATACCAGCGTAAAATAGCAGCTTAACGCTGAATGAATGAATGAATGATAATTAATTATTTTATTATATAATAACTAATTAGTATTAGAAGAATACCACAGAATACCAGCGTAAAATGGCAGCTTGACACTGTTGTTTTTCATAAGGTGAGTGTAGAGAACCGGACACCCTTTTTACTGGAAAAAAGGCATTCCATCTTAATCCTCACGGGTGAAAACGCATCTGCATTTTGATTCACTAACGAGAATAGATGTAGACGCCTATTGGCCACAGCAACCACTTACCATCAAGTGGACTGTGTGCTCGTTTGTCACCCTATCCTATAAAAAAATGAGGTAATTAAAGGGGGAGTTAGTTAATGGATTTTGATGGGCGTTAGTAACGTTAGACTCTGCTCCCCAGTCGCCGGCCTGCTTAATTTACTTCAATCATCATCGTAATAGTATACCGCCGTTTTTCGAAGTCCCAAAGGTCTCTCTGGTCTTTTTATAATTTTCCTCTTACGTCACCAGGGACCGTCGAATGGGACGAAATGTAGTCATGGTTTTTCTTCTGCCATCTCACTTGTATGTAGAAACTTTGTAATATTTGTGAGAAAATATTCAATGTAGTTATCAAAAAAAAAGTAGACTCGTTTATTTATGTACAGTGACAGTCTCTGTGTACACCGCGAAGTTCTTTCAAATGTTCACTTTGATTCAAGATTCATTCCACATATCGCTATGCATCGTATCAAAACTGTCAACGGAATGTCATACGTTCAAAGAAGTGTCGCCTCAAAGAGAAATATTAAAGTCGAAATCCACAGCTAAGTCACGTCACGTTCGTAGCGTCTAGTTTGTACCGAGCAGTTAAAAAGTTATCCACTATTCAATAAAAGAAAAAAAAAAGAATAACGAACTATGCTTTTTTGCTGTACCTATTAATTCGTTTCGTTACTTGATACGTAAGGTGACTACATCAGTTCACAAACTAAATAAAATGTTTACAACAAAATACATGAAGCTGCGTTAAGCTCGCCTTTTAAAAAAAATGTTTAATGTAATAATTAATAACAACACTGAAAACTAGTCTAGCCTACTACTCGTAGTAATAGTGCCAAGAAAACTGGTTTCGTTCGTCATTGATTGGTGGGAGTCTCTAGTCTTTGCCTCCAGCCATTAGACGAGAAAAAGACCAGTCCTATTTTACACAGTGACAACGAGTGGCACCGCACTTGAACTATTTTTGAAACAAAGTTCTTTATCGGACGGAACGAATTTAGCAGATGGGGGCTAGACGAGAAAAAGGTGTAAGATTTTTCCGTCACGACCCATTCTGACGTAGTGTAGATGGCATTGGCGGATATAAGCAAGCGAGACGGAATAATATCTGCACTTTTTCTTGTCTTGCCATAAAAGAAATATTATTTTATTTGTAATGACGCTTCATTTTAATAGACGATAGTAATTAATTTATTTGTTTTTGTTAATCAATAATATAATATTTTTATCAATAATATCATATTAGAAGCATCAGTAGCCTAATGGCAGGGCGCGGACCGCGAACTCGAAAGTTCGTGGGTTCCGCCATTCGACTACTGTCGTGAACCACTTCTAACACAAGTATTTTAAGCTTACCAGAAGTGGTTTAAGAGAATATTAGTAATGTTTAATAACAGTACTAGTATTAAAAAAACACTACGAAAGGAACTTCGTTGCAACCGAGTGTTCAACGACACTCACACATTTTAACAGTGGTAGAGCCACGCGGCAGCTTTTGCTGTCGCACGGATGGGCCGGCTCGAACTGGGGTGGTACCACGACCTCACAGAATACCAGCGTGAAGTAGAGGTTTACCTCTGCGTTTCGCTTGGTGAGTGCAGGTGGCCGGAGGCCCTTTTTACTGGAAATGAGGCATTCCATCTTAGTCCTCACGGGTGACAACGCATCTGCATTTTGATTCGCAAACGAGGATAGTTGTAGATGTCTATGGGCCGCAGCAACCACTTACCATCAGGTGGACTGTGTGCTCGTTTGTCACCCTTATCCTATAAAAAAAACATGTGTTTTCTTTAAATTTATTAATGAATACAAAAATCACAAACAATTCGCTAGTAATAGATTATTAAGTGGCGAAGCTTGCGAAGACACTTATTGATTTCACGATGTCTGTCCGTCTGTCCGTGTGTCCGTCTGTCCCACGATTATCTCGAGAACGGTTTCGAATTTTCAAATTCTGTTTTCAGCAATCGATTACTGATCACCCAGGCATCTGAACCTCCTATTTTGAAACTGATTGCTCAACGGCAACCGTTAGAAACCGCTACAAAGCTGATTGCTTCGCCACTTTGCTATGCTGTTAGCTTGCTAGGTTTAGGTATTTAAGGTAGAAATATGTAGGTTTTGTTGGGAAGTAAGGGCGAGAAACGGGAACACAGTACACCTGATGATAAGCGGATGTTGTGGCCCATAGATCAACACATTTATCATGGATTAAGAAACAAAATGCAGATGCGTTTTCCCTCCGGAGCACCACATAAGACAAAATGTATCGTTACCAATAAAAACGATTTGCGGTTTTCTACACTTACCATACGAAGCATGGTAGAGCCGTGCTGCAGCTATATTAGTAGTATAGTTGTAGCACGAATGGGTCGGCTCGACCGGGGAAGGACCACGTTCTCACAGTATACCAGTTTAAAATAGCAGCTTAACACTGCTGTGTTTCGTATGGTGAGTGTAGAGAACCGGATACCCTTTTTACTGGAAAAGAGGCATTCCATCTGAGTCCTCACGGGTGACAACGCATCTGCATTTTGATTCGCAAACGAGGATAGATGTAGATGTCTATGGGCCACAGCAACCACTTACCGTCAGGTGGACTGTATATTCGTTTGTCACCCTATCCTATAAAAAAAGCACAACAGTAATTTGCTGCTATTTGATGCTGGTTCTTACCCAGTCGAACCGACAAGTTTGTGCTTCAGTATTATACAGCTGAAGCGTGGCTCTATGACGTTAAAATTGCATCGTCAATGGCTTGAATCAATGTACTAAATGTCGTACATATGTAAGTAATATGTAAGTATACATTGTTTAAATATATAAGAATAGTAAGAAACAAAGCGAGAAGCCAAATGAAAATATACTGAGGGTTATATTGCAAGTGGGACAAAGGGAACTGTTTTAGCTGAGACACACCTGGCTCTTGAAGAGCTCATAAATAAAGGGAAACGGTGAAACTTGCGGAAACATCGCAGCGAGGATCTCTTGAAAACACGCCTTTTCAAAGCCAGTCTCGCATAGAAATAAACGTGGCAGCGATTTGTTAGAATTACGTTTGAAACCCTGTTACTAATACAAGCTTTACAAATTGTTCTTCAAAGGTGAATTAATTTTTCTTTGCTTACATTTTTATACTTGTCACACTTCAAAGGTGAATTAAATGGCATTAAATTTTTAAAGATTTTCATAGAATTTACTTCACGGCACATGCACATTCATTAGCCTGGTGGAAATGGTTGTATCTGAAGACGATACTTTATGCAGTGTGTTGTGAATATCCGACAACAACCAAAGCGTTACCTACTTAACGACTACGATTTAAAATGCAAACTCGAAGAGCAAACGAAGGGCAGATGATGTCATTAGTATTTCTATTTTAACAATGTATAATTAAATTATTTATAAAAGGTTTTACAGCGGTCTGCGCTTCATTCTTGATTTCAATTCCACATTTTTAAATATCCAGAGTCCTGGTAGGGCAGGGGTTAAGCGCTCACTGTAAATTTCAAAGTTCGCAAGCAACCCGGGTTCGATTCCCGGCGGTACCAATGCAATAAAGATAAAAGTAAAAAAAAAATCAATAAGAATTATTTGTATTCTATATGGAATAAAAAATAATTTTGTTATATAAAAAATATTATATCTGTAATTAAACAATAAAATCTAAAAACGGACTATTTAGTTACTTTCGTGTTATTTATCCAGTATTAGAATTTCTTCAATTGATATAATAATATAAAGTGGACGTTTTATACAAATGTATATAAAAAAAAACAAACACACTCGAAACACTGCTAGACACAGGCCTCCTCTTATTACTAAGACGGTTATGGTGCAAATGTCTATGTATATTGTACTTTTATGAAATAACTGAACTCCGTAACGGAAAAAATTATAAATCAAAACAATTATTTTACCGAAATATTATACCAAACATATCTCTTACAAAGCATGTGGGAGCAAGATTTATTACACTGCATAAAGATTATTTAGATATAAGTATGTAACCTCCGACTGCGGGGATGCGTGGTCGTGATAGCCGGGAGTATTTATTACACGGGCGTAAAGCGACAACGGCGCTATAAGTTCATTCCTTCGCGTCGCTTTAACACAAGAGCCAGACAATCGTATGCTATCTAATTTAACGCCAGTGTCAGTGGCAAATTCAAGGAAGCGAAATATCATCAATAGATAATTTTTTCAGAACAACAAAATATTTCTAAAGACTAAAATTCGATTTACTTATGTAAAATGACTCTGCCATTCCAGACCCTTCCCGACTCTGCCATGGCAGAGTCGGGAAGGGTCGCCCTAGGCGAAAGTTTATCGACCAAATTGGCGATATATTGAAAATGGGCCAAATTAAGAGTACCTTTAACCGACGAGCGTGTATGCGTAGGTATATGGATGTGGAGGAAGCGAGAGAGGTGTGTCAGGATCGTGCCAAATAGAATTCCATAGTATCTGCCTACCCCTCTGGGTGACAGGCGTGAGTGTTTATGTTATGTTATGTTATGTAAAATGATACAAAGCGAAACCGTATAGTGGCTTAGTAAGAATATCCACTACCCTATTTCGTCGTGTGGGTAACGTAAGAGGCGATAGAGGGAAACAAACCAGGCGATGGGCAGCAGCATCTTCCTAACAAGCGGTTGCCAAGCTGCCCGCCAAGCATGATTACTATGGCAAATTCTCTTTATGAGCATATATTTGGGAAGGCCTATGGTCAGCAGTGGACTTTAGATAGGCTGTAACGGGCACAAAGCTAGTCGATATCTCTGAGGAAATGCCATAAAATTTATGAAAATTTGTATCACTGCTAGAAGTTATTGTGGCAGGACTATAGATCGACTTTAAGAGTACCATTACTTAGAGCGTAATTCCAACATACTGATCATTTAATGAATATATAATGCTAATTTTTAGAACCATTATTTATAAAATTACACGTGGTAGAGCCATGCTGCAGCTATGTTATGGTTGAAGCACGAATGGGTCGGTTTGGCTGAGGAAGGAGGCGCGTGCTCTAGCAGAATACTAGTGTAAAATAGCAGCTTAATACGGCTGTGTTTTGTATGGTGAGTGTAGAGAACTAATGATCTCTTTACTGAAAACGAGGCATTCCATCTTAGAACCTACTCAGGGGTGACAGCGCAACTATATATTTATATAAAAAAAAATTAAGTGTTTGTGTCGAGCGGGCACAACACCGGATACTATTATAACGCATAACGCGTGCTTACTCTAAGAGCTTAATATAATATCTTGAGATCTTCCATTTCTGTAAATATAGTTTTATTACTATAGTAATTGCTTAAGTGTGTCAAATTCGCTTAATATTGTATCTACGAGAATAATATGCGACGTTTTGCTACTTGCGATTATTTGATGGTAGGTTAAGTAATATTCATTTAATATTTTTCTGTGCATATGAGATTATGAAATCTAAGTACGAGTACATTGATCAACTTTATTGCATGGTTTAACATTGTAGGAAACACTTTTTAGATAATATGTTATAATGAATTTATTAAAGTAACTTAACCCCTACACAACTTAGTAAAATAAAAAATAGGCGCTTATTGTGTAAATACATATAATATAAACTTATGACATATTTCTAACCGTGTAGTGACCACTACCCCACTACCCTAAATCATACCGCGGGTGTCGTAAGAGGCAACGGAGGAAAATTGAAACAGAAAATGGTAGCACCGTAGCAATATCTTTCTATAACAACTCAAATTACAAAAAACTACGGTTGCCAACTCGCCTGGCAAGCGTGGCAAGTATGGCAAAATCGGTGGTGGTTGTGCAATGAGGCAATATATGGAGGTTGCCTTTGTTCACATAACGTTCCTCAATATATTGCCTAATATCGAAGTGAACTATATTTATAGGCTCTAATCGGTGCATGGATTATATGAAATCAAATTATATAACAGACATCTGATATTATACAACAGATATTTAATTTATTAAAAAAACAACGGATGCTAGAAAGTTTACAACTGGCAAATTTAAAAAAAGAAACAATCAGCGAAACTATTTTATTACTAGCAAAATGTTCTAACATTCAATAACATAATACCGACGTGTTTTTTTCTTTAGAGTAAGAAACACATTTTCCATCGCCAGCTCCCGTGCGAGTGTCTTTGGAACGTCGTTTAAATGCCGCGTTGGAACTTAATCTCTTCTACCCGATCGCTTCTTTCACAGTTAATGGTGCGAGAGTGTTCCCGGTGCGAACTGATATTGCTGAAACCACTCACGTTCTTTCTCCACTGTCCCTATGCGAATTTTAAGTCTTCACATTAATTTTTGTTTGTTTTACTAAGTAATTTAAAGTTGGAATATAGCAAGAAGATTCCACAGTACTTTTTAATTTAAAGTTTATGAGATAAATCACGCCTCTTTCCCGTAGGGGTAGGCAGAGACCACTTCTTTCCACTTGCTACGATCCTTACATACTTGTTTCGCTTCGTCCACTTTCATTATTCCCTTCATACATGCTCTACGGTTTAGGGTACTCTTAACCTGGCCTTTTTTCAAGACGTCCCTAATTTGGTCTAGAAATGTCCGCCTAGGTCTACCCCTTCCAACACTTTCATTCACACTCGCCTTATACACTTTTTTCGTCAATCGTTCTTCATTCATTCTCTCGACGTGGCCAAACCATCTCAGCATACCTTTCTCAATTTTTGTCACTACATCTTCTTTCAGACCACAACGTTTCCTTATCTCACTATTTCTTATCCTGTCACTCAGTTTAACTCCTATCATACTTCTTAATGCTCTCATCTCAACTGCATTTATTCTGCTTTCATGTTTCTTCTGCCATACCCAACTTTCACTTCCGTACATGAGTGTCGGAACCAACACCCCCTCATGCACAGCCAAACGAGCCTTGTTAGACACCTTCCGACTGCTCATAAAGGAGTGCAAAGCTCCATTCACCATGTTTCCTGCATTCACTCTTCTTTCGATATCACTCTCACACTTTCCATCTCTTGTAAACTTTGACCCCAGATACACAAACTCTTTCACCTGTTCAATTTGTTCATCTTCAATCACGATATTGCAGTCTGTCACTGCCTCATCTTTTTCAAACACCATCACTTTCGTCTTCCTTACATTCATCTTCATTCCCTTTCTAACAAAAGCTCCACTCATAGCAGTTACCATCTCCTGCAACTCCTCGGCCGAAGACGCAAGTAATACTTGGTCATCAGCATAGAGAAAACATTTGACGAGTAACTCATTCATTCTCAACCCACTTTCATTCTCTTTTAAATCGGTCAAACAATTGTCCATGAACAGATTAAACAGCCACGGTGACGCTACACATCCCTGTCTAACACCTTTTTCGATATTAAACCATTCAGTGTATGCCCCGTTTATCCTTACACAAGCACTAGAATCCCTATAAAGAGATTGCAATGCTCGTATGAGGATACTGCTCACACCGTTCATGGACAGTGCTGACCACAATTCATTCCTCACCACTCTATCATAGGCCTTTTCTAGATCTACGAAGGCGCAGTAGACTTTCTTGTTTTTAGCCAAACACTTTTCGGCTATGCACCGCAAGGAAAAGACCTGATCCGTACATCCCATTTCCTTTCTAAATCCCGCTTGTGCATCCCATACTTTCTCGTCTGTTTCATTCACAACCCTTTCAATCAACACTTTCGCATACAATTTACCGACAACGCTAAGAAGGCTTATACCACGGTAATTTATGCAGTCCTGCCGTGACCCTTTTCCCTTATACAATGGCACGATTACGGCTTTGCACCAGTCTCCCGGTACTTGCCCATATCGCCAGCACAGATTGAAAAGGCGGTACAGCTGACTAGCCACCAGGCCCTGTCCAGCCCTCAGCATCTCGACGGTAATCCTGTCATACCCTGCAGCCTTACCTAATCTCATACTTTTCATCGCTTTCACTATTTCATCCATGCTTATCTCATTTTCATCAACATTTATATTAGTTTCCGTGGAAGGTGGCAGATGCTGTACCTGCACTTCCTCTCTTTCAAACAAACTTTCAAAATACTCTTTCCATCTCTTTAACACACATTCTTCTCCTTTTATAACGCTCCCATTTTGACTCCTGATTTTGAAGTTTATTAGATTTGAAGTTTATGAGAGATCTTAATAAATTAAAAGTGAACAAGAAGCCATCTGTGAACCTGATAATAAGTGGTTACATTGTATATAATACCTGTATAGACCAACCGAGATAAACTTATGACGTCACAATTGACAAATTCGCTGAGTACATAAATCGCTTTGTTATCGACGTAATGGTAACAAATATACACGCATGCCAGCTGATGAAAATGTATACTGTAGTCGATAGATAACATCATCATCACCATCTATGCTCGATCAAGAATCAAAATAAAGATACGTTGTCAAAGCTGACTATTACGAATAAATGTTTTTAACCAATGAAAAGGGTATCTACATCTCTATTAGTAACAGTCTACGTGGCCTGGACGTAAATGTATATGAAAGAAAGGTTAACTCTTGAATACTTTATCAAGCAAAATAATTATTAAAACCATTTATTATTCTGCGAGTTCATAAAATAGCTATAGATTGTTTTACAGCTAGAATTAAGAAAAATATATTAAAACTCTATGAATATTTACGCAATAAGCATAAAGATCGTAATTTACCTTGTAGAGTTATATTTATAGAGGAAATTATTAAAATTACCAAATTTTTATGCGAAACAATAAGTTTTCGAAGTAGGTACATCATGTTTTTCACAATATACGGAACCATAATTATTTTTGTAAAAATAAAAAATTCGACAAAAATTTCATTTTTCGAATTCTATGGTGACTTTACGATACAGAGAACCTTCAAAATATAAATTTTAATTAATATTAACAGGGCAATGATTTCGATTTGAAACTTCTTTATCGAAGTAGTGAAGAGAATTGTATGGTATTAAAAGAAAATTGTGCATATCATCGTGTACACACGTACGAAGTAAAACTTCTCTACGACATATCATTCTTCTTTAATTTTATATATTACATAAGTAGGTTAATAATAGTATACTAAAGCAGACCCAGCCGTGAAGTCAAAATAAAAAAGATCAAAATACATAGAAAAAGATTGATGTCTTGTTACTTTATACTTAAAAAATATTTGCTCCTTATTTTAAGGACCTGCCAAAGGTTGTAATGACGATCGTGGTGATGGTGATGATGGATGACTTAAAACAACAAACTCTTTCTTAACTTTAACAAAATTGTTGTTAACTTTGTAACATGGTCTCTAGAAAACGAATATTGTTACACAGCAAAGAAAACAAAGAAAAACATAAGATAGATAGACCTGCTAAGGATTTTACAGTCTTGCAACAAGAAGCACCGCAAGATATCGACCACAAGCCATGGCTAGCGACAAATTGAATAAATTACAAGCGTTAATAAAATAATATAGTATAGTGTTATTTATATAAAAAAGTTACTTTGTAAGATTAATAAGCATTGCATGTAATTGTTGGACTAGTAGATCCGATAAACATTTCAGACATGAGAGGAGGTCTGTTTCTAGTTATACGAAGTATATAGGTCGTAACTTTTTGTCGTTTTTTTTATAGCAGCGGGGCAAACGAGCTTGAGGCTCACTTGACGGTAAGTGATTACCGCCGCCTATGTACAACTACATTACAATGTGGATTGAAGATGCGTTGCTGGCCTTTTAAAAAAAAGTAGGCTCTTTTCTTGAAGGTCTATTCTTAAAATAATAATACACATAATCTATACAATAGTTATTGAGCCATTTGTCGGATTTATACTTAACTAATAATTTTATGTCTACCCACTTTATTTCAAGGAATCGTCATTAAAATGTGTTTTTCATGATTCTGTTATTCTTTTTTTTATAGGATAAGAGTGACAAACGAGCACACAGTCCGCCTGATGGTAAGTGGTTGCTGCGGCCCATAGACATCTACATCTATCCTCGTTTGCGAATCAAAATACAGATGCGTTGTCACCCGTGAGGACTAAGATGGAATGCCTCATTTCCAGTAAAAAGGGCTTATTCTATTGGGAATATATTAAATAGGGAGAGATTAGAGACTAGAAACTCAGGTCTGTAATCTAGCTCGGTTGCTAAAGGTACCCTAATAATTATTATAGTATTGAGTTCGATTAAGTCTTGTCAATGTAAATTTTATAAGGTTTTGTTTTATGTTTTTGGAATCTATAAATATTATTAATATTGAATAAAACTACTTTTATGCACTTTATCGCGTTTAATAAACTTATTTTTATTAATTCCCGACGTTTTGTCAATCCCCCCGTAACCATGGGTGCTGGAAAGCACCCGAAACGTCGGGAATTAGTAAAAATAAGAAAAATAAGTTTATTTTACGCGATAAAAGTAGTTTTATTTAATGTGTAGTGTTCGCATAAATATAAGAAATCATTATTATTATTAATCATAATACCATACATTTATTCTTAATCCCTTTATATTCATTGCTCTGAGTGGCATTTTTATAACGATTGGATTTTTCTGTCATTCCCGTCGTTCACTTAGGCGATATTGAAAGAGGTGGCATAATAGATTCTCATACGACGCCAATACGCGATAAATAAACCTAGCAAGCAAACAGCATAGCAAAGTGGCGAAGCAATCAGCTTTGTAGCGGTTTCTAACGGTTGCCGTCGAGCAATCAGTTTCAAAATAGGAGGTTCAGATGCCTGGGTGATCAGTAATCGATTGCTGAAAACAGAATTTGAAAATTCAAAACCGTTCTCGAGATAATCGTGGGACAGACGGACAGACGGACAGACATCGTGAAATCAATAAGTGTCTTCGCAAGCTTCGCCACTTAATAAAAGGGAGAGCTATCTCTTATATTGCGATCAGTTACCCGTTGGGCCACATAGAGCCTTGGTGACTTTTATCAGCAAACTATAACCTCTACATCATACATAGTATAAAACAAAGTCGCTTCCCGCCGTCTGTACGCTTATATCTTTTAAACTACGCAACGGATTTTGATTCTTATTCTCTATATAGTATAAAACAAAGTCGCTTCCCGCCGTCTGTACGCTTATATCTTTTAAACTACGCAACGGATTTTGATTCTTATTCTCTATATAGTATAAAACAAAGTCGCTTCCCGCCGTCTGTACGCTTATATCTTTTAAACTACGCAACGGATTTTGATTCTTATTCTCTATATAGTATAAAACAAAGTCGCTTCCCGCCGTCTGTACGCTTAGATCTATTAAACTACGCAACGGATTTTGATTCTTATTCTCTATATAGTATAAAACAAAGTCGCTTCCCGCCGTCTGTACGCTTAGATCTATTAAACTACGCAACGGATTTTGATTCTTATTCTCTATATAGTATAAAACAAAGTCGCTTCCCGCCGTCTGTACGCTTAGATCTATTAAACTACGCAACGGATTTTGATACGGTTTTCATCAATAGACAGAATTATTTTAGGTTATAAACCACACATATAAGTATAAAACATGCATATTATATAATTATACTAGGTCGCCAGGCAGACGTTGTTCTGCCCTTCCCAACGACCTTTCCTATGAAAATCCTTAAATTCACAATAAAAAATTTTGAGGGTCATTTATCGGGATAAAAACTATCCTATCTCTCAAGCCGGACCAAAATGCACACAGTGTGCAAAATTTCATTGACATCAGTTCAGTAGTTTAGGAGTCCATCGCGGACAAACAACGTGACACGTAATTTTTATATATAAAGAAGATGATTCTTCTGTCCATGTGTATGTGACTGAACTCCTCCTAAAGGGCTGGACCGATTTTGATGAAATGTTGTGTATGTGATTAAGTTGAATAGAAAATGGTTTAGATTCAATTGAACCCGGTAGGTGAGGCTGTTGTTACAATCCAAAAATCAACCGTGCCAAGCCGGGGAGAATCGCTAGTAAGTCTTGTTTTTATAAGAGAGAGGGCAAACGAGCATGCGGGTCACCTGATGGTAAGTGACTACCGCCGCCCATGAACAACTGCAACACCAGGGGAACCAGGGGAATTGCAGATGCGTTGCCGGCAAGCTTATATAATACTGACTGTTTGGTTATTTGCCAGTCATTTTGTAAAGGATATAATTTATGTGAATAATAATGAAGATTTGGAGTCTCAATTAAAAAAATAAGATATAAATAGAATATAATATATTGTATTAAGTTTAAACTGTTACACTAGATATACTGCACAGGGTAGAACTAGATAGATTATCGTTCATGCGCCACTTATACTGACAAAGATTTCATCTCAGCGCAAACTTTGCAGCATTATGAGCAAACTTTTCAACAATCTCTTTCACGGTTCTTTATTTTACAAGAAAATTATGAAATTAACGCTGCAGTAGATCATATAAAAACTTTTCAGCAAATTTTATCTACACATTAAAAACTATACTTTATTTATAGTTATAAATCATCTTTAGTATTATAATATATTAAATCTTATACTCACCCTCCTACATGCATACACACTGTCATAATACGAGTACACAACGGCATACCTACACTCTACAACTTTAAATTACTTAATGGTAAGTGATCTGTTTTGTATACAGTGAAATGTATAATCTTAAAGGGAAGAGCGCTGCTGTCTGAAACACAGATATTAAGTTATCTAGTTCAGACACAGATGTTCACTGAATTGTGTTTATTGTTAAGCTGTATCTCAAAGTGTTGGTATCCTACAAATTAAGATATTCTTTGCTTAAAATAAATTATTATTATTATAATTATATAAATATATTCATTAGTAAGTAATCCTAACAGCTACAATCATATGCAAAAGGACAAACTAAAATTCCATGAACTAAAAATGTAAAATAGCTTCATGAAGTATAGACACTGCTTACTTTGCGCATTAATACAATAGGCAAAGTATTTCATATATTCTTATAAATCATAGCACAAGCGTTTATCTTTGCAGTTGTAATTATTAAGTGGCGAAGCTTGCGAAGTCACTTATTGATTTCACGATGTCTGTCCGTCTGTCCGTCTGACCATCCGTCTGTCCGTCTGTCCCACGATTATCTCGAGAACGGTTTCGAATTTTCAAATTCTGTTTTCAGCAATCGATTACTGATCACCCAGGCATCTGAACCTCCTATTTTGAAACTGATTGCTCAACGGCAACAGTTAGAAACCACTACAAAGCTGATTGCTTCGCCACTTTGCTATGCTGTTAGCTTGCTAGGTTTATTGATTTCACGATGTCTGTCCGTCTGTCCGTCTGTACGTCTGTCTGTCTGTCTGTCTGTCCGTCTGTCCGTCTGTCCGTCCGTTTGTCCGTCTGTCCCACGATTATCTCGAGAACGGTTTCGAATTTTCAAATTCTGTTTTCGGCAATCGATTACTGATCACCCAGGCATCTGAACCTCCTATTTTGAAACTGATTGTTCAACGGCAACCGTTAGAAACCGATACAAAGCTGATTGCTTCGCCACTTTGCTATGCTGTTAGCTTGCTAGGTTTATTAAGTATGAGCGCTGCAAAACGAACGGCCTATAGATAAAACATAAAACTAGTAAATCTATACTGATTGGGTCAACTTCACGCGCACCCCTATTTGACTAAACTATACAATGGATGGCGGTCATATGCTAGAGATCCCTTTTGGCTAAAACAAGCAAGCCTCTTCTGAATAAATCAGTAAAATTTTACAATAAAATGTCTAAAAATATAGTGCAACAAATCGTGAAGTGGCAATATAAGAATATCCACTACCCAATATCATGCCGTGGATGTCGTAAGTGGCGACAGATTGAAACACACCAGGAGATGGGCAGCAACATCTTCCTTATAACTACTAAACAATATAAACTGAGACAGTCAAACCGCCTGTCTCAGTTTTTATTGTTTGAAAATTAGGGCAAATGTGAGGCAATCTATTGAAGAAGGGTATATTCAGCTGCGAACTTTTGATAGGCTGAAACGGAAAATTTTATCAAGAAAAGCCTGCTATAAAATAGATCAAAATATTAAGGACAATAATGTGACGAAATAACTTTTACTGTGCAATGGCAAATCCTGATACTGATATCATTTTCTCGAAACTGACATTTTAAAAATATATGTTTAAATTATATAATTAGTAAAACCAATTGGGCATACCTTAAGCGCATAAAATAAATACGTATAACATGATTATACGGAATTTTTAAAGTAGTTTAAATACATTTCGACAGCACTATCGGCTTTAACACCCTCGAAACCCATGAAAATGATACCCATCATGAAAAAATTGATAAACATTGCAGCTGCCACCTTGGATTTACATTTCAACAGCACTATCGGCTTCAACACCCGCGAAAACCATGAGAATGACACCCATGATGAATAAATTGATATCTATTGCAGCCGCCATCTTGGATTTACATTTCGACAACCCTATCGGCTTCAACTTTCTCGAAAACCATGAAAATGACACCCATGATGAAAAAATTTATACCTATTAGAGCCGCCATCTTGGATTTACATTTCGACAGCACTATCCCATTCAACACCCTCAAAAACCATGAAAATGACACCCATGATGAAAATATTGATATCTATTGCAGCCGCCATCTTGGATTTACATTTCGACAGCCCTATCGGCTTCAACACCCTCGAAAACCATGAAAATGACACCCATGATGAAAAAATTGGTACCTACTTCAGCCGCCATCTTGGATTTACATTTCGACAGCACTATCGGCTTCAAGACCCTCGAAAACCATGAAAATGACACCCATGATGAAAAACTAGGTACCTACTTCAGCCGCCATCTTGGATTTACATTTCGACAGCACTATCGGCTTCAACACCATCGAAACCCATGAAAAATGACACCCATGATAAAAAAATTGATACCCATTGCAGCCGCCACCTTGGATTTACATTTCGACAGCACTATCGGCTTCAACACCCGCGAAAACCATGAGAATGACACCCATGATAAAAAAAATTGATACCCATTGCAGCCGCCACCTTGGATTTACATTTCGACAGCACTATCGGCTTCAACACCCGCGAAAACAATGAGAATGACACCCATGATGAAAAAAAAGATATCTATTGCAGCCGCCATCTTTGATTTACATTTCGACAACCCTGTCGGCTTCAACTCTCTCGAAAACCATTAAAATGACACCCATGATGAAAAAATTATACCTATTGCAGCCGCCATCTTGGATTTACATTTCGACAGCACTATCCCCTTCAACACCCTCGATTACCATGAAAATGACACCCAAGATGAAAAAATTGATATCTATTGCAGCCGCCATCTTGGATCTACATTTCGACAGCACTATCGGCTTCAACACCCTCGAAACCCTTGAAAAATGACACCCATGATAAAAAAATTGATACCCATTGCAGCCGCCACCTTGGATTTACATTTCGACAGCACTATCAGCTTCAACACCCGCGAAAACCATGAGAATGACACCCATGATGAAAAAAAAGATATCTATTGCAGCCGCCATCTTTGATTTACATTTCGACAACCCTATCGGCTTCAACTCTCTCGAAAACCATTAAAATGACACCCATGATGAAAAAAATTATACCTATTGCAGCCGCCATCTTGGATTTACATTTCGACAGCACTATCCCCTTCAACACCCTCGATTACCATGAAAATGACACCCAAGATGAAAAAATTGATATCTATTGCAGCCGCCATCTTGGATTTACATTTCGACAGAACTATCGGCTTCAACAGCCTCGAAAACCATGAAAATGACACGCATGATGAAAAAATTTATACCTATTGCGGCCGCCATCTTGAATTTATATTTCGACAACCCTATCGGTTTCAATACTCGAAAACCATGAAATGTCACCCATGACAAAAAAATTGATACTACTTACTTTTAGTACGTACTACTTTTATTTATTCTGTGCTTTTAAAATATTGTAATAAAAAAATCTCTTATTGTTATTATATTTAAGAAATTTGGATATTCGAATATTGTGTATTTGTACACCGATCTTTTTGAGCCGCTGCAAACATACGAAACGATGTCCACTCACGACGGCGACTGACCAGTATATAAAAAGTACTCTGTGCGTCGAACTGAGTGAGTGAGTAAACTACTCTGTGGCTTTAGCTCCCTTTACAGAATTAATTTACATACAAGGCTACCTAATCAACGAAAATTTCGCCATTTTGGAGCCGAAAAAAATTAATTATAGCTAAACAAAACAAAATTACACTGCTATTTACATTCAGTGGCTTGCCACATGATAAATTAAGAGATTAAAAAATAGATTGAGTTAAACAATTGATATTTTCAAAAGTTATAGTGTTTACAAGCCTTGGGGACATGATAAATCCACACCATAAGCCACTAAAACCCCTTTTTTTGTTTAAAAATAGCAATTAATCGATTTAAAAATATAATAATAAGTTCAACAATCATTTATCTTTCTAACAATGTGCTTTTTATATCATTTATATGTATAATATGATTGCTAGATACGATTTTATTCGATAAAACGGTGGAATCTTAATTTTTAGGCGATAGTAGAACATACCTTGCGCTTTCTTAAGCGCTTAAGGTATGCAATAAATTGTAATTCAAAACGATAGATATTGTGACATGACATTCAAAAACCTTCAGGGTTATAAATAAGCTGAAGCTGAATAAAAAGCTTTGTCTTTGAACTTGAAACAGTTTGATCGATGTAACATTTGTATAATATATGCGATAGGCCTAAGATGAATAAATGCTTTTTGTTTACATTTACACCCACTTCATCTTTATATTGTGAAATTCTCTGGGATGAATTAATCTTCGACAATTGTTTAAGGCTATTTTCAGACTAAATGAATCAAAAAGTTAGACTTTTTTTTTGCAATTATCTTCTAAAAGTTTTAGAAATACCAAGAGTTGTAGGTTTATTTTTATTTTTATAGTTATGTTTATATTTATTTGAACAGTTTGTCTTGTTTAGGTTGCTAAATGTACCTAACATTTAGCAACCTAAACAAGACAAACTGTTCAAATATAACCGCAACCCGAGCACATTAAACGAAGGAAATTAATCAATTGCCTGACATTTATATCCTTCTGTCCTTATGAAGAGGCCTCTAATCAAAAGGTCATGGGGACTTGAAAGGAGCATCGAGCCGATTACAGGTCTGATTGAACGGAAACGATTTACCCGGAGACTAATATCATCGGGGCCATACATTCGATAGGTTACTCGTTGGTATTTTTATATTATTATGTAAAATACGGAACGGAATGTTTATTAAATACGATAAGATACTTTTTGATATTAAATAAAAAAGGAAAAGGAATCATATTACTAGGAAATAAGGAGAGGAGGAAAGATGCATTTACAACAAGGAACTGTTAACAGGCTGATTAGGCGCACGGTTTTTTATTTTAGTTTTAGATACAATTACTGATTAAATTTAAAACATCAGGTTAACGGATATTCCTCAAAGTCGTTACCATTTCTCATAAATCGCAACGGAGCGCACGTTGGCTTGGCTGTAAGAGTTGACTGCCTTGTTGTGTAGTAAAACTGGAAGCGATCGTACCAAGCGTTATGTCTCTATCTTCGTGAATACTTTTCAAAGTCCTCGACAGAGATGAAAAAGCAATCAATCGACATACCTTTAAACTTATAAAGTTAAAGGATTCAAAATTATCGAAGGCGAACCAATCACTTTCAAGAAAATACTATACAACTACTGTATCAAGCATGTTTTTCAAAATCAAACAATTTTGTAATTGTGGCTTTGAAGTGAACACTAATTTATCTTATTTATGAATTGCAAGTACATAGATATCCCAATGTTTGCCGAAATATTTTTTTTATTTTAAAAGTAAGTATAATATAGAGGCAAGCTAAATATTGAATTTTGAAACACGACGGAACGACCTCGCGACTATGCTTGGTATTTTAATTTAGTTATGAGCACAATACATTTATTGAACACGTTAATGAACAAGCTCGATTTTTGCAATGGACAAAGAAATTTATTGCAAGTTAAGAAGGTAATTTCCTAGTAATTTCACGAAATGTTTATAAAATTCCATCGCCAAACGACAATATACATTCGAAAAATAGTGTTGTAATACCCCATTCATAAGCTTGACAGGTCAAGCAGGTAATGCATGATGCATTTGCACAGTTTTAATTTTCTGGTTGATATAAACTCTCGCGGTATGTGTGATTTTTACACATTTTTTTCTAATATCACATAAGCTAGGTCTGTAGTTCCTATAGATAGCCAGTTAAGAAATACATTCGTGGACTTTCCTCATTAGTTTTTACAACATAAAATCTCACAATGAAATTTAGAAAAAAATCTTTCCGATTTTCTTTTAAAACTTCTCGAGCAGCAATGTACAAAGAAATGCAATTTAATAATAAGTGAAATGCAAATAGAAAAACCGTAACTAGATAATAAACGAGAAAAGCTCTCAACAAGTTTCAGTATGCCCTAACTTTTTATTAACAAGAGATGTTGTTCTACAAACAATGCTATCGATAAAATAACTTTCTAGATTTCAGCAAAATTAAGAATAAAAGATACTGCCAAGGTGTTGTAATTTATTCTTTAGATTATAAAATAAAGAGCTATTTTAAAAGTGAGATAACGTTGAGCGTACAAAAGGTTTCCAACAAAATATTGTGACGTTACATAATTACTGGCTAAGCGCGTTCAGTCTCCGATCTTAATCACTAACTTAATTATTCTAGATCAAAGACTAAAAAATGTATTTAAATATCCTTTCCATTGTTTTGAATTAAGTCATTTTACAGAGTGTCGAATTTTTTTTTCGTTAGCTATAAATCAAGCCTGTGTCAATTGTGATATTTTACTACATGATGTTTCAATAACAGAGAAGGCTGGTTGCTACTTTATAATTTAATTTGTAGATTTTTTGTAGATATAAGAAAACATAACGTATCAGTATGATTTTGCACCTGAAACTCTTTGTTAATATTGTAATAATCCATATACTTTGTAAACTCTTATCGCACTGCGCGCAAATACTCTGTTAGCAGTATTTTTGTTTCTAACTGACAAAGCTTCCTCAAAAACATTCATCGTCAACTATGACGTCATTGCATAGGACAACCTAAATGCACTGTAATACTTAAAATAGGTTGTACAAAAAGAGGGAGATTCTCAAATCGACTGTGTTTTTGTAATATATATATATATATATGTGTGTATTAAATGGTATTTCATCGCGACAAATCTCACGTTACCATCCACATCATCATGCCCATTACCGAATGATTTACTAGGAGATGTGAAGAAATCTCCTAGTAAATCATTCGACTAACTTGTGGACGTTCCCCACGTTACAGAATCTCAAAAAGCATAGCCCTACTGACGCTTTAAACTATTAACCACAAAAACTACTTTTATGTAAAGGTAACAAAATAGCGTAAAATATTTATGTACAGTCACAGTGCAAATTAGGGCAGCAGCGGCAGCGGACTTTTTCCTGCTCGTTCAAAAAACTAAATCGGTATGGGAGGGAGGCCTGCGCCCAACCAAAACCAAAAGTGTAATAAATATTTGCTTTCGTAATACCTATTTTATAAATATTTCATATGATACGAGTTCAAAAACAAAAATTCAAAATTTAACACATGATATTAATTCTAATGGCAGTTTCAAGCAAATTTGCTGTAGACTAACCACATATTATGCTTCGTGGAAATTAATGTTTCCACAATTGCAAGCAAACGCTTTGTCTTCCTGTCTTGAATTTACATCTGAATATACTCAATGTTGTAGATTGTTAATGACGCGTTTCTATGCTAGGAAATGTGCGTAATTCTCAAATCTACATTCTTCTCTTCAAATGAAATTCATATAACATTAATGTACTTACATTTGTACGAGGTAGTGTCACGCTGCAGCTGCATTATGGTTGTAGCACGAATGGGTCGGCTCGACCGGGGAAGGACCACGCTCTCACAGAATACCAGCGTGAAATAGCAGTTTAACACTGCTGTGTTTCGTGTGGAGAGTGTAGAGAACCGGAGACCCTTTTTACTAGAGGGGAGGCATTTCATCTTAGTCATCAGGGATGACAGCGCATCAGCGTTTTGATTCTTAATTGAGGACAAATGTAGATGTTTATGGGCCACATCATCCCACTTACCATCAAGTGGACTGTGCTGGTTTGTCTGCCATCTAATATATAAAAATTAACGTTTGGTCGTTCGTAGTTTATGCGCTGCCGTAATGCAAATTAACGAATTGCGGTAAAACATTTTCAACGTATTGATTGCACTTGTGCGAAGGTTATAGGCATAGGACATTTAAAGTCAAATTTATTTGAAAGTTATATTCCATTCCTAATTAAAAAATATAACTGTTCCAAATTTGAAACGCTATTTCCACAATTTTTAAAAAAAAATATTATTTGTAAATTATTTCTTCTGCCACAACAACGCGCCGGGTACCGGCTAGTATTATATATAAAAAAACCTAATATAACTCTGATAATGTAGAAATACAAAAATTTATTAATAAAGCATAATATAGGGAGTGGTTGTTGTCAAGAGCCCAGGACAACTGCTCACGTGCTTGACAATCCTCTAAAATTCATCTCCAGACACCTCAGATATTTGCTAACCGAAATTTATGTGCCTGTATTTCACTTGCTTGCGAAAAAGGAAAATATCGCGAGGAAACCTTCATTTTCGTCTTTTTAAATTTCTCGTACAGAAAATATTTCAAATATATTGAAGTTCTTCAGTTTGCAATCACAATAAAGAGAGGCGGCTTGTGCCTAACAGCGGAAGGCATAAAAAGGCTGTTACAATCAAATTTTATTTTAAAATAAATTTCATATTAAGGAGTATGTGCTAGTAAAGATTCAATTATTTTTTACGTATTAGAAAATTAATTAATATGTTTTCTTTGGAACACTATATTGTATTGTACTGTATATATATATACGTCACATTACGTTATATATATATATATGTATATGACGTAAAACTGGAAAGTTTTTGTCACTACCTACCCCCCGGTGGGATTATAATCAACCACTGGTCAAAACAATCTACATAACAACACAATACCGAAAGTTCGGTTGTATAGTTTTAAGAGGTTATCTTCTCAAATAAATACGCTCTATTCTGTTAAGAACGGTAGAATTTGCAACTAAATAGGAGTTTCGAAGTTCGATTTAATTAGCATTCAACTTTGTTTAGAAGTACATACATAACTACTGCAAGCATTGTTAAGTAAGACATAAGTTCCAATTGTGAAGGAATTTCACCTGCTGCTTAATTTTCCTCTTTTTTATAGGTGATGGATTCAATTTAAGCAATAAATTTAAAGTTGAGTAATTCAGAGTTAAGTTGAAAAAAAATTTATAATTCAATTAATGTACAACGTTTTCCTTAAAATAAGTTTTTGTTTCAGCTTCTTACTTACACTTGTAGGCAGGCGGTCATGGATTGATACCTTGTTTCTAAAATATTAAAATATTTCTACTTATTAAAACTCGTAAATAGAAGATTATGTGATATTTTATAATATTCACGCGAATTATACTATAAAAATATTTGATTAAGAACAACTACTTTTATATATTGTGTAGTGTAATTTTATGGAATATTTTAAGTTTGATCATCATCATCATCATAACAGCCCTTCACAAGTCTACTGTAGCAATTGTCAAGGCTAAATTCTGGCAATATGAGGACATAAAGTAGTACTGTAGTATAAATATATAATATAACACGATGAGATATAATAAAACGGTCGTAAAATGATATAGCTCCTTTTATATTTCCTTAATAAAATAAAATTACTGGACTAAAATTACTCGTACATTTTTCGATTTTATTGTAATGAAACATTACACCAACACGCAGTGTATCTTGCCTACTAAGGCATGAAGCGACGGATAAGTACCGGCATATCTATTCGGAAATACATCATTACCATGAAAAGGGGCATCATTACATGCGCGAGGGTACCGCGTTTCGGTATATTATCACTCACTAACCCTTCTGTCCAATGTGTTGAGTAGAGAGAAGAGGCAAATCTTTTAAATTATGCATACCAAATGACCCATTCTTAAAATGGCCTGTATCCTACAGTGGGGTGTATAAACGCTTAAAAATAACAAGTAGTAAATTTAAAATTTTGAAGGCTCCGTGGCGCAGTGGCTTAGCAATGAGTTGCTGCGCTGGGGGCGGCGGGTTCGAATCATGCACGGAACAAGTATTTGTATATTATTATTCCGGGTCTGGATGTTTGTCCTTGTGCAATTTATGTTTGTAAACTGCCTCCACAATACAGAAAATCCAAGTGTGGGGGGGTAACGATATAAAAAAAAATTACAACCGACTTTAATATAAATTATTAAGGATAACTAAAAAACTACTGGTCAGACCTTGATCAAATTTATATGGGACCACATGAGAAGCACCAGCTTTCAAATAGAAAAATAATCACCAAAATCGGTCCACAGTTAATAGGTAACATACAACAAAAAACAGTTGAATTGAGGACCTCCTCCTTTTTGAAATCGGTTAAAAAAGAAAGCGTAATGATGTAGTTTACAAAGGTTACCTCGTAACACCTACGAGTACCTTTTTTTCAAATCATGTGCAGCAAACGGGAAGAGGAAAACTATGTCTTTCTTTGTTTTAAGTTTTTCGAATGGACTATTAGTTCTATTTTCACGTGATAGAGCCACGCTGCAGCTACATTATGGTTGTAGCACGAATATGTCGGGCCAACCAAGAAAGCAAAAACCATTTGCATTTTGATTCTTTATCGAGGATAGACGTAGATGTCGGTGGGCCACAGCACCCACTTCGTTGGCCTTACTTTTAAAAAAAAGCTCGAATAGCTATTAATAATAAAAATTACTTGAGATGCACATACATCAGCCTATTTCATCCTGCAGGTATCGTGAGAGATGAAAGAAAGATTTTGTGATTTCACATAGAAGGTGGCATAACTACCACGTTTCCAGAGGTGAATAACACAGACTGGCGACGGGCAGTAGCGCCAAAGATTTGAAACCTCTGATACTGAGATAGCCAATGCGTTATTCCCAGGAGAGGATCATCACGGACTGATAATGAAAACGAGTGAAGGTAATAAAATTATACTCATCTTGATATTGAGAATTGTCCATTTCAGAAGATACAGCGGTCGTGATGATCACGCTAACGCTTACACAACTCTATTGGCAAATAACTCCACTGCGTGACGTGGGTAACTGATACACCCTCGAAAATAATAAAATTAAAACGACCCGGCGTACAACGCACGTACGGAAACGAGGCTGGTTTCCGTTTATGGATTAATATAAAATTTGCTGCCGTTGGCTTTTTACAGTTACGGTCGTCGGATGGTGTACTCGTAATTGAATATGAACTTTTTGAAAGAATAATGAACAATTTGGCTATACGAAAAAGAGAAAATAATCAATTATGCCACAACGAAGTCCTTCCTTACCTAGCTCATCGTTGGTATTAAACTAAAACATTTATTATCCCATTCATGAAATGAATTGTATTATCATTCATCATGTCCTTTCTCTTTCTCTTCCTTCATTGTTAGAGGCTATAAGACAAACTGGTTCTAATAAAATAATCTAACGCTATCATCAACTCACCCAGACCAAGCATGCCAATTATGGGAAAAGGCCAGTTTTAAAAAGAATTAATTTTTAATAATAAATGGTGTAACATTATCTTATTAAGTGGCGAAGCTTGCGAAGACACTTATTAAGTGGCGAAGCTTGCGAAGTCACTTATTGATTTCACGATGTCTGTCCGTCTGTCCGTCTGTCCGTCTGTCCGTCTGTCCGTCCGTCCGTCCGTCCGTCCGTCTGTCCGTCTGTCCGTCTGTCCCACGATTATCTCGAGAACGGTTTCGAATTTTCAAATTATGTTTTCAGCAATCGATTACTGATCACCCAGGCATCTGAACCTCCTGTTTTGATTTTTTTTCCGTTAGAAATCGCTACAAAGCTGATTGCTTCGCCACTTTGCTATGCTGTTAGCTTGCTAGGTTTATTCTTATTTGCTAATGGTAGTTTATAAAAGCAAGAAATTATTACTTACTTTTTATTACAAAACTGGGTTTATTACCTGAAAAAAAACAAAAATTTAAAAAACTTATAAAGGATATAAAAATAAAAACAATAATACACAAATACATTGGGCTGCATGCAGCAACGAAAAGCACCCAACTTAACAGAATACTGTCTTGTGTTTTCACAGTCCCAGCGCTATTAATCAGCTCATTTACCAAACATGTTTCTATTATTATAAATAAAAGAATGTGTAAAGCAATAATATCGGAACAAAATCTAATAAACTTATGTTACGAATAAAGAAAATATTTAATTAAAATATAGAATGACAAGGAATGAAAAAAATCAGGACTGGGCAATTGTGACAAGATAAACCGGAAGATAATTAGAAAATTCTCTGAGGTATCGAAGTGGCTAATATACTTTTTGTTCTCACAAAAAAAAATATATCAAGAGTTACCATAGTAATTAAGCAATTATTATGTCCGGCTTTATCTCTGTGTACGTAATCCTGGTAATAGATAGAAATGTATTTTTTTATAGAAATAAGGCAAAAAAAAATGAGCACACAGCTCACCAGATGGTAAGTAGATTTTTTGGCATATAGACACCCGCAAAAGTTTATCATCGATTAAGAGTCAAAGGCGACTTTAGTCCTAAGGACTTAGAGACTGAACGCCACATTATCAGTAAAAGGGGTTCTTCGATTCCATACAACCAACACGAAGCATTATGGAAATATTTCATAATACGATTGCAGCGTGGCTCTATCACGTCAAGCAGTTACTGCTTACTGTCCTTGCTGCTTTTCTACCGACTTCAAAAATGAAGAGGTACTCAATTCGTCTGTACGTTTTTTATGTGTCTTAATTCATAACTTTTTTCTAGGTAAACCGATTTCGATGACTCTTTTTTTACTTGAAAGCTGGTACTTTTGCTGTGGTCCTACATAATTTTGATCAAGTTTTGACCATTAGTTGCTGGGTTATCCTTAATAATTTATATTCAAGTCGGTTGTATAAAATTATTAATTTTATCACTTGTAGATTTTGATATGATAAAAAAGAAAATGTGAAAAAGATACTAGGCGTATTTTGTATTTCATTTGAAACAGACGGAGTCAAACTCACGCATGGCCAGATGTGTACAAAACGGTACGTACGGGTAGCGTGCACTGCGTTTTATAGCCGAGCCATGTATCAAAGTTTCGCGAGCGTTCGGAATATCTCCAAAAGCCGGGTCCTCTGCAGACAATACCGAGCCCGACTAGTACGGTACAAATTTAACAATTTTGTGGTGAATTAACTCACACGCTTCTTTTGTTAAACCACTGTTAATACATGAAATACACATTCATATATTACATGTATATTAGTTTCAAAATAGTTTTGCTTTCTACTTATATTTGACTAGATTTAATAAATTTATTGTTGATTTAAATAAAATTTCAACGAAAAATTATGCATAAAATTTACGTTATTACCATGACTACTACAGTCCTTTACAAGTCCACTACTGAACATAAGCCTCCCCCCAAGGAATGACATGAATACGGACCTGAGCTACCTAAATCCATCGACTTTCTGCATCTCTTAGAAGATCGTCACCTGATAATAATAAGTACCCTTTTTTAATTAAAAATATCTTAAGGTTTTGTTCTTAAGAAACCCATACAGTTCACTGCTGAACGTGGGCTTTTACCGAATTAGGAAAGATTTCCATATCTGATGTACTCTATGTTTCACCTTTAATACCGCTTCATTGAAAATATATTGGAACTGCTGTGTCTTGTATGGTGAGTGTATGGTGCTTTCCATCTCAGTTTTTGGCGGTGACAACCCATTTGTATTTCGATTCTTAATCGAAGATAGCCGTAGATGTCTATGGGCCACTTTTTTACTTTCAGGTGAACTGTGATTTGTCATCTGCATTCTATAAAAAATATTACTTAACACTTATAAAAATAAAATAAAATAAAATAATTTTTAAATGGCATAATGTATTATATTAAAATATTTTAATAATGTTCATAATTGCTAATGATATTAATGGTAGTACTAATTGAATAAGGTCAATTTATATATAAATAAAAATTAATTGAAGTTTTTTTTTTATTTTGGAAATTAAAGGCTATTTTATTTTATTACTTAACACTTGGATCACAATAGATAAACAATGTTACTTTAAAATATGCATACTAACCAAACTAGTCATAAAAAGGCATATGTCTTTAATTTCTAAGATAGACAATTATTTAACATAATACTTAACTTACTTATTAAAAGTTTGAGGCTGTAAAATATATTAAAGAAATTCACACATATTTTATAATAGCTAGTAGTATCCACCTATATCTATATTCTATACAAATAAATAAAATTGAAGTGTCTGTTTGTAATGTCAAAATACCAGCTTTTTACTAAATGTATATGAAAGTATATACGGTACTTATAACAAAAACACATTTTTTTAAATTTTTGTCTGTCTGTCGGTCTGTCTGTCTGTCTGTCTGTTTGTTCCGGCTAATCTCCGAAACGGCTGGACCAATTTCGACGGGACTTTCACTGGCAGATAGCTGATGTTATAAGGAGTAACTTAGGCTACTTATATTTTAGAAAAAGAATTAGGGTTCCACGCAACATAATTAAAACCCTAAATTACACGCGGGCGAAGTCGCGGAGAACAGCTAATTTATTATAAAATATGAGTTGTCCACCTGATGGTAAGTGAATGATATGGCCCATAGACATTCTACATTTATTCTCGATTAAGAATCAAAATGCAGATTCTTTGTCACCCCTAATGACTAAGATGGAATGCCTCATTTTGCAGTAAAAAATATCTCTATACTCACCATACGAGACAAAGCAGCATTAAGCTACTATTTTATGCTGGTATTCTGTGAGAGCGTGGCCTGTCCCCGTCTAGCCGACCCATTCGTGCTACAACTATGATATAGCTGCAACGTGGCTCTACCACGTATAAAATACAATAAACCTAGCAAGCTAACAGCATAGCAAAGTGGCGAAGCAATCAGCTTTGTAGCGGTTTCTAACGGGAAAAAAAAATCCAAATAGGAGGTTCAGATGCTTGGGTGATCAGTAAACGATTGCTGAAAACAGAATTTGAAAATTCGAAACCGTTCTCGAGATAATCGTGGGACAGACGGACAGACGGAAAGACATCGTGAAATCAATAAGTGACTTCGCAAGCTTCGCCACTTAATAATATACTCATAAATCCTCATATGTCGCATTATGGTCCTTATAATATTGTGAAAGACTAACATTTCTGAAGCACGAGACTCGTATGATGGATTGGATGATGGATATACTTAAATAGAAAATTTATTATACACACAATATATCTAATTTATAGTGAATCAACGTACCGTTTCAAATTTGATATTGACTAACCTTTTCTTTCTATTTTCTAGAACTCAGGGCGAACAAGTAACTTCAACATATTGTTAACATAGGTAAACTTAACGCATATAATGTGCTCAAGTATCTTTACGTACATAACCGAGGCAACCTACTTAAGCATCTTACGGTATATAAAAATCTATAGTAACCTATTTTTTTCTTAAAGTGAATGATAAAGTGAATGAAAATGTTTGATTTTAAACATACAAAACCTTATACTTATAATGTCAACCAGATCGTGTTTCGGTCACACACAGTCACACCGTTGGAAGTTCGCTCACACAAAGTCACACAGTTTTTTTTTTTTATAGCCTAATAACACCTAATGTGACTGAAGACCTGAAAGAAGTTGAAATCAAAGATATTTTTTTTAACACAACATGTTTGTGGTAAGTTGATCAACAAATAACTCCCTACCTCAAAGAATGTTACTATTTTTTATTTATCATTGTCTTCTTCCATCTTTCATATAAAACAAGTTTATTGAATATTTGAACAGTCGTAGTAACGCAAGAGCCGGGTTACATCCCCGCTGGTACCAATGATATGGTTAATTGTAATTTTAAATGATGATTTACTTTGTGCCCGGCGATAAGCAAAACTTCATAAGAATATCTCGTGATGTCTGAAGACATGTTGTGAAACCAACCTACACGCATCGAGGTAGCGCGACGGACATTTTCTTACCCTAAATAAAAACCCTCTCTGATAAAAGAGGCCTGTGCTTAGTAAGGAGGACATATATAAGTTTTTACTTAATTAAATTCGTAAGAAAATTGTACATATTATATAACGTTACCGTAACTTCATGGATTTAGTGAAATAAACATAGATTCTCATAAATGCTTTAAGAAATCAGCCATAACTACATAAACAGGAGAGTATTTAGGAAAGTTTGATCATGTACGTCTGATTCCGAGAGAAGATTTCCTTCGTCAATTAGTTCATCGCGCATAGTTGGTTACTACCGACTTCCCAACTAAATCTGCTGCAATAACTTCAATTTATTTGGCGTTGAACTTTGTGCGGAAGTACTAACTATTGCATGTATTGTACTTACGAGTTAGGTAAGACCTATTTTTCTTATTGGTGCACAAACTACAACTAGGAAAAGGTTTTAGGTTATTAAATATTTCTTTGATTAATTAGAATTAAATTTGCATACAATTACCTCTACTGATCAATGAAATTCAATATACCACCATAACATAAATAGATCCTTTACTTTAACCAACTGCTATGCGGCTTAACTCGTGTTCAGATCTCAACTCTTTTACACATTCTTTTTATATTTAGGCTTTTGGTTGAAAATATTTTTCTTTTTAATTTTATCTATCATTTATATAAAACAAATCTTACGTTTACGCTTCATTGATTTGTATTATTAATTTAATAAGAAAAAATGGCGACAAAGTTATTTGTGCGGCTTGTTTTTTTTGTGTATATCGATAGTTGAAACTTTGAGATTTTATCTTTTTTTTACACCTTGATGCCAAATATCAAGTTTCAAAGTAACCTAGAATTGGGTTAGGTTTTTATATATACAGTGAGTGATAAAAATGGCTCTTTTGAGATCTTAATAACTCAAGAACTATAATAGTTCTATACTGAAAAAATGAGATTAAAAGTATTTAAAGTTACAAGTTTGTAGGTCTAATAGTTTTTTTTTTATTTATGGGGGTGTCTGAAAGTAACTCGAAATGGTTCGTGTAACTATTACACGATGTCATGCAGTTATGGATAGATAATGCCTCCACGATATAGGATAAATTCGTAAATGTTGTAGCTTACGTAACAAAAAAAAATTATAAAATTAATTCGAATTTCATATCCAGGATGTACTAACTTCGTATTTTGAAACTGATATTTCATAATAATATCAAATCTTTAAGAGAAAAAAAAATATTTTTTATTCCTTTGAATTGAAACATAAACGATTTACGGTGCATTGAACCTTATAAAAGTTTAATCAATGTAAATCTAGTTGACAACGCTTAGAAGAGAGGTCCTTTATATTTTTTTGAAGTCTCTAATTTAGTTTATAAAGATAGCACATTTAATTTTTATCTCCTGATCAGTTCGTAAAAATTATAGGTCTCTCCCGTTGTAGAGTAGATTTGCCTCAACCGGCAGCCATGGCAGACGGATAGACAGACATGGAGGCCACCAGTATGCACCAGAACACAGCTTTGGAGGAGGGCATAGAAAGCGTGGTACATTGTTTTTCCTGAAGGGAATAGGAACTGAAAGAAGTATTTAGTCATACTAACCATTTCATTCGTATCTTTGACTTTTTAAATATTTCAGTGATTTTTTTGAAAATTTGTAATTATGTATACATACCCACAACGAATTCTAATAAAGTTTCGAAAAATAATATGTGAATTTCCACTGTGTGTGGTAAACGAGACAAGCTCAATTTACAGGTAGAAATAAAACCCGCTACTTTGGTGAGTTAAATCTTTTTCTGTTTGTGCATCTAACTCTATTCATACTGAGAGCAATGAAAATAATTTACTGATATGATAACTATCTCGAATAAATTTGTGTCACTTAAATCGAATTTAATTGTTTTATGATTTAATTTATTTCATCTGTTTATTCTATATCACTTTATACGTGGTAGAGCCACGCTGCATCTGTATTACGGTTGTAGCACAAATGGGTCGGCTCGACCGAGGCAAGACCACGCTCTCACAGAATACCATCGTAAAATAGCAGCTTCATGCAGCAGTGTTTCGTATGGTGACTGTAGAAAACCGGAGACCCTTTTTACTGGAAAAGTGTTTCCATTTTAGTCCTCATGGGTGACAACGCATATGCATTTTGATCCTCAATTGAGGATAAATGTAGATGTCTATGGACGACAGCATCAACTTACCATCAGGTGGACTGTGTGCTCGCTTGTCACCCTATTCTATAAAAAATCATTATAGTTTTTAAATATTATAATTTATTCACACGTCTAACAAATACAATTTGAACAAATAACTTACGCTAAGAAAAAGCCGATTGATACATGAAAGGAAAGAAAAATAAATTATTATTTTAGACTTTAGAATCGATATACTGATATAATTTAATAACAATTCATAAAACAAAAAATATGTATATTACTTTTAAGTTATCATTATAAAATGACACCCCTTCGGTTGGTATCTTGTAAAACGTTGTAGAGCCATGCTGCAGCTATATTAGTAGTATAGTTGTAGCACGAATGAGTCGGCTCGACCGGGGAAGGACCACGCTCTCACAGAATACCAGCGTGAAATAGCAGCTTGACGCTGCTGTGTTTCGTATGGTGAGTGTAGAGAAACGGAGACCCTTTTTACTGGAAATGAGGCATTCCATCTTAGTCCTTATGGGTGACAACGCATCTGCATTTTGATTTGTAATAGAGGATAGATGTAGATGTCTATGGGTCGCAGCAACCACTTACCATCAGATGAATTGTGTGCTCGTTTGTCACCCTTTACTATATAAAAAAAAAGCTCTTAAACCCATGTTCGTAAAACTTACGAGATCGAATGTGAGGTAGTATCAAAGCTAAGTTATGTTTTTTTTTATAGGAGAGGGGGCAAACGAGCATGCGGCTCACCTGATGGTAAGTGACTACCGCCGCCCATGAACAACTGCAACACCAGGGAGGGAATTGCAGATGCGTTGCCGGCTTTTTAAAAAGAAGTACGCTCTTTTCTTGAAGGTACCTAAGTCGTATCGGTCCGGAAAAATCGCTGAAGGTAATCGATTCCACAAGGAAGTCGTGCGAGGAAGAAAACATCTTCTAAATGGCACAGTGGTGGGCCGCCAATCATCCAGATGGTGTGGATGGTATCCGGAGTTCTGCCGCGATGTGCGTTCGTGAAATTTGGCGGCTGGGATTAATCCGAACAATTCCTCAGAGCTCAGTAGATGCGAAAGAAAATGCATAGGGATGCAACATCTCTTCGCAGTGCCAATGAATCGAGCCGATCGGAAAGGGCTCGGTCGTCGACGATTCGAGCCGCTCTGCGCTGGATGCGGTCAAGTGGAAGGAGCTGGTACTGGGGAGCCCCTGCCCAGAGATGGGAACAGTATTCTATGTGAGGCCGAACCTGCGCCTTGTAAAGTTACAGGTGGTGTGCCGGCATGAAATACTGTCTCGCTCTGCTGAGCACGCCAAGCTTTTTAGAGGCCAATTTGGTCTTCACTTCCAAGTGACCACGAAACTGCACGTCACTCGATATGTCGACGCCGAGGATTCCGATACTGGCTGAGGCAACTAGGGGAGTGCCTTGAAACTGAGGAGATACGACAAAGGCGTTCCTTTTAGCGGTAAACGCGCAAACTTGTGTCTTCTGAGGATTAAACTGGACTAGATTTAGTCGCCCCCAGACTTTGTCCAGCAAAGACTCGACTTCAGACACAAGTTTGTTCCGGTTATTTATTTGTCATAGAATAAAGGTGACAAACGATCACCTTTAGGCACCTGTAGACTGTCTACTGGTAGTAGGTGGATTCTTTGGCATATAGAAGTCTAAATCTATTCTCGATTAAGAACCAAAATTCAAATGCGTTATGGTGTTATTCTGTGAGAGCGTGGTCTTTCCCCGGTCAGGCTGACCCATACGCGCTACAATCATAATTCATGTTCCTTTTCTGCCGACTTCCAAAAAGGAGACGGTACTCAATTAGACTGTATGTTTATTTCATGTGTGTTAACTCATAACTTTTTACTGAGTGAACCGATTTCGATTATTCTTTTTTTATTTGAATTTGATTAAAGTCAGACCAATAGTTTTTGAGTAATTCTTAATAACGTAAATTGAAGTCGGCTGCACAAAATTTTTAATTTTAAGTTATTCAAAAAAATAGTAAGATTAAAATGTGTATCTTGTGATATGCAAAATATCACACAATACACATTGTATTGTGTGATCATAATAGAAGGGTAAGTAAATCTATTTGGAACCAAAAAATAATAATTCAAAAATGTTTACTGTTCATTTAGGTTAACAAAACAAACATTATTCTTAAAAAATAAACTTTTAAACTTTATCTCTGAACTTTAAAACTCTCTTCCGCAACAGAAAACAGAAATTCTAAAGACAACAGAAACGCTAAGAAAGGCAAGCGCCATCAGCAAAGTATAATTTGAGACGTTCCATCAAAATTACTGACTAAGCGCGCTGAGTATTATCTTTGCGGAACCTCAAATTAGTCGCGCTGACGCAAAATATCCTTTGAGACTGTATAAAAGACAAAACTTTTATGCGCATTCACCTTGCAACCTATCTTTGACTTACCGTTTTACTCGTAAAGTACGCCTTGGAAATATAAAACTGTCTAGTTATTGCAAAGCATATCTAATGCATGCATACTTTACTGCACACAAAGTGAACTAAGAATGTGAAAGATTAACAGAAAAGCGTCAAACCAAATGTATGCTATTTAAAAATACATTATTCTGTTATTTGTATTTGAACTGTCGCGCTTAAATTTTTGTTCAAATTTCATTTCACAAGGAAATATTTACGACATGTTTTTAACATAATTAATTGATTGATTACATACACGATTCTTACCGTGTAGTGGCGGATCCACTACCCCATATCATCCCGTGGGTGTCGTAGGAGGTGACAGAGAAAAGCAAATCAGGAGATGGGCAGCGGCGTCTTCCTAATAACGACTAAAAATAAAAAAACTGCGTTTGCCAACCCGCTTGCCAAGTCTGTATCCCCCTTTTGATACAATCTATGGAGGCGACCTTTGTTCGGCAGTGGACTTTAATAGGCCGGTAAATCTGTAACGTGTTTGATTACAATTTGAAAACTAGGTCGGCAATATTCAAAACAGTAAAATGCTTATCTCAAGTAAGTAAAGTTTACTATAGAAAGGTTTTTGTAAAATGCAATTTTCTATATAGTAGTTTTCTTAAGGTGTAAAAATGCAATTTTCAAAAGTGTGCTATAAATTACATGAAATAACGCGTGTGTCGCCGCAAATGCAATAATACCGTATGGTAGCGGTTTGAGATACATCACTCCAATCCGCTTCGCGAGTGTCAAGAATCAAGTCATGAATCCGGTAATGGCAAATCTTATGGAGGAGAAAAATCTTACAGCTTCTGATATAGCCATCTTACACTGGACGAAAAATACTCAAACCGACATCGGACGGCAGCGACCAAGGCGCTAGACGATTGGCATTGAGGTCGTCAATCGGGCTGCCAAACGTGGCAGAGCTATTATGCTATTATTTTATAGCGAGATAAACTATAAACACAAACCACTACATATAACAATGAATCACAAGTGATGATAAATAGATACAATGCCAACACTTGGTAGAGCCATGCTGCAGCTATATTAACTGTATAGTTGACTACAACGAATGGGTCGGCTCGACCGGGAAAGGACCACGCTCTCACAGAATACCAACGTAAAATAACAACTTAACACTGCTGTGTTTCGTATGGTGAGTGTAGAGAACCGGAGACCCTTTTTACAGGAAAAGAGGCATTCCACCTTATTCCTCACGGGTGACAACGCATCTGCATTTTGATTCGCATACGAGGATAAATGTTGATGTCTATGGGCCACAGCAACCACTTACTATCAGGTGGACCGTGTGTTCGTTTGTCACCCTATCCGATAAAAAAAAATCACATTAATGTAAGAAGATGGTAGGGCCCAAAGACACCGACGTCTGTAATTAATTAAAAATTTAAAGTCATAAGTGTTTTCACTTCTGAGGCCTAAAATGGTAGAGCCACGCGGCAGTTTTTGCTGTCGCACGGATGGGCTGGCTCGAACCGGGGTGGTACCACGACCTCACAGAAAACCAGCGTGAAGTAGAGGTTTACCTTTGCGTTTCGCTTGGTGAGTGCAGGTGGCCGGAGGCCCTTTTTACTGGAAATGAGGCATTCCATCTTAGTCCTCACGGGTGATAACGCATCTACATTTTGATTTGTAATAGAGGATAGATGTAGATGTCTATGGGCCGCAGCAACCACTTACCATCAGGTGGACTGTGTGCTCGTTTGTCACCCTTATTCTATAAAAAAAAAACATAACGATTAAAAGGTGCTTCTAATTCACTAGACTAATACAAAACTAATACGTAAAAGAACAGCATTATACTGCTATTTCACATAGGGTTTTTCTGAGTAGCAGGACATGGTCCTTCTTCGATCGAATCGACCCATTACTGCTACATCCATAATCAAGTTGCAACGACGCTCCACCACGTAGAGTGACAACAGTCATATACTACATGTAATGTATATTGAATAAATTATTCTATTCTACACACATAAAATAAACCCTTTTACTATAACTGGTGGCTTTAAGTGTATAGAAAATACATGCAATTTACAAAACCTTACAAGGTAAAATCATCTCAACTAAAGTATTATTTCATTATTTGAAGTAAAATTTTCAATTACTCCACAACGTTAAAGTTTTTACTAATAAAACACATTACCTGACGTCGCTAAAGTTTCTTTGTACTATAAATCAATACCTCTCAAAAAGAGGCTCTTTGATCCCGCTACAAATCGAGAGCCAGCGGCAACAATTCAAACTATTTTCCTCATAAAAAAGGTTTCAGCTAAACGTTAGATAAGTTACAAGCAGAATTGTTACGATTGTTAAATGCCAGACATATTGAATAACGGTATGTGAAATTCAGCTTAGTTGTCTGATTTTTAAAGATACTACTGAAAGTAAATTTTTGATTAAATGAAACTAATTTTTACGGATTTTATCGCGTTTAATTTAACTTTTTAATTTTCGACGTTGCGGGTGCTTTACAGCACCCATGGACCTGGGGGGACTGAGGTGTTTGACGTCCCGATTTCATAGTTAGCCCGGCTACATTCAGTTTTTGAATATTAATTTTTGGTCCAATCTACGCAGAATGAGCTTACAGTATCTTGAAGTCTTGCAGTGGTATCTTTGGGTTTGGATTTAATTTTATTAATTATAGGATCCCAAACAGATAGCAGCACCCATCCATCTTCTCTATTGAAATTAGGATGCTTTTTAATTTCAACAGCCTCGCGAATCATCCTTGGTAGGAATCAGTGTTCTTTTGCGAGGATTTGTGGTCTATTAAATTTAATGAAATGGCGGGGATGATCTTGAACATGTTCACACACTGCAGACTAATTTTTTAAGTTATAATAAAAAATGCATCGATAAATATTGTTTTAAAAATGTAAACGCTATGTATATATTTTTACTGTATACGTGGTAGAGCCATGCTGTGGCTATATTAGTAGTATAGGTACTCTTAGTTGTAGCACGAATGGGTTCGCTTGACCGGGATAGGACCACGCTCTCACAGAATACCAGCTTAACACTTACGTGAATGTAGAGAACCGGAGACCCTTTTTACTGGAAAAGAGGCATTCCATCTAAGTCCTCACGGGTGACAACGCATATGCATTTTGATTCGCACACGAGGATAGATGTAGACGTCTATGGGCGACAGCAACCACTTACCATCAGGTGGACTGTGTGCTCGTTTGTCACCCTATCTTATTAAAAAAAAGATAGTAAACACAAACACAATCAAAAAAATTATGTCATGTTGATTCAGGAATTTAAAAGATATTTTAATGAATCCAGCACTAGTCTAGATATAACCGTATTTAATTACAATTTTAATTAATTTTAATACATACTTAAACGAATAAAACTTATTTAATTAATCATTTTATAATTCTTACAATCTCTATTACAAAGCAATAAGGACCGTGGCCGAGCTCACTTGACTACTCTAGCGCCATCTATTATCTATCTACGGAAGCGGTTGCGATGTATATCGATATGAAAATTTGACGCGCTAAATACATCGTTCTTTATTTAATACATTTCCATAGATGTCGCTACATGGTACCGCTAAGTAAGATTGACGAAGTCATTGGGCTCTAGTATTTATACAAGAGGAGAGAGCTTATAAATAAAGGGTTCAGATCTCATATCGTATTACGTAGAAGATGAAATTGATGAAATGGACGTTTTTTTGAAACACGAATCTTTCTTACGCCATAAAAATCGGTTAATTAGAATTATAAAATATATATGAAGTTATTAGGGCCGTCACGTAGAATCGAACTCATGTAGCTGTATATCCAAAGCGCTTTCGTGAACCTTGAGCTATTAAATCTGTTCCCACATTTTTTTATAATATTCAATAACTTTAAAATTGAACATCAATTATAATGTTTCTCTGTATTTAGAAATTTACAGTGAGCGCTAACCATCTGAGCTACCACGGCAAACCCTCTGAAAAATGAGGGGAGGCCTGTGCCCAGCAATGGGACGTATATAGGCTGCAACTTTAACTTTCAGTATATGGAACAGGTTATGGAACGCAATATTGTTGGAGTTAAATTGAAAACTGAACACGTCCGCAATCAGGTTCTGAAAGCTGCAAAAGTAGGATTGGTTCAGTAAGGTTTGCCACATCAGGACTCTGACAATAAAACAGAAACATGGCAGACCTAAACAAAAAGTGCGCGACGTTGTGGATTCTTTTTATAGAGATTAGCAATCACTTACAAGAGAAAAGTTAAAGGGAGAAGAAAGAGGAGGTTTTTTTTTAAATAATAATCTTTACATCCTACAAAATAATTGTAACAAACTTTAAAAGGAATAATATGTCTTCAAGTCTTGGTTTAAATAATATGTGCAATTAAAATAATCTCAAACCCTCTAAGATTTAATTAGTGGCACTGAAGCCCTGTGAAATCTTACCCTTGGCGGGTTTAGCGAACTAAGCTCTTTTGGAGAACATAGATATACGAAAGTAAAGTATTTGCTCTGCACGAACTGCAAATTAAAAGCAACTGTCATAAAATTATTATGAAATTGTTTTCGAAATGTATTAATAATTTTATGAAGTGCTTTAACAGTGTTGTATTTTTTTTTAAATAAATTTTACCATATTACATCAGACAATGCGTAACTGATGATACAATTGTTCAGGACTGATATTCTCATATACACAACTTCTCATTGATCCCGTAATAATTTACTGCTGGAATGTGGAGTGACATAGGGGTTAGGTAATTCAATAAAATTTCCACTACAGTTTCACTTTTACACTTTTCTTTAAATACGGGGTTTTATCGAGTTCAGAAAACATTACTTATTTCGTTTCTCTTTATCACTTACTGTAGCTAAACCACATATTTGGTATATATTAATAATTTTTACCAACGTCAAACAGATAGAGTCTGTAATTTTAATGTACCTACATATGTAATGCAATACCACCAGTTAGTCAAGTAATTGTATTTTATTTTTCTTTTGTTAAAATAATATTTTTAAGCGAAACAAATAGTAACTAGGTCCAATTTTTATTTTTAAGTGCGTATTATACGAATTTTCTTTTATACTAAATATAACGCTTTTTAGAATTGCATAGAAAAACAAATATGAGGTAAAGCTACTGCTGGTACTGTGATAGCCGATCTGTTTGCCAAGCGAGATGGTTAAAGCTAATCTTTCATATAGACAGGTTAGACTAATATTTAGTAGTGGAATTTTATGGGCTGAGGAAGAAAAAGAATAATGTTATACGTGGTAGAGCCACGCTGCGTAGCTATATTAGTTGTGGCACGAAAGGGTGGCCTCGACCGGGGTAGAACCACACTCTCACAGAATATCAGCGAAAATAGCAGCTAAACGCTGCAGTTTCGTATGGTGAATGTAGAGAATCGGAGACCGGACCATTTTACTGAAAACGAGGCATTCCATCTTAGACCTTACTCTTACTCTTACTTAGACATACTCTTAGTGGGTACGATCTGATTCTTAATCAAGGATAGATGTAGAAGTCTATGGGCCACAGCAACCACTTACTATCAGGTGGAATGTTTGTTTTGAAGTAGAATCAACGTTGGTATTCGGAAAACTAATAAATATATTATCATCATCATCAGATGATTCGGTAGTTAACTGCTGGATATACGTAATCACACTACGTTTAATAGAGCTCGGTGTCCATTTTATGACACGTCTACTCCAATGGTTATCGCTTCTGTGATTGATGTGACCGGCCCATTGACCGTGGCCAACCAATAAGCATATAGCAAGTACGTTTAAAAATAACCGAGCTTTTGATATAAATTTCAGTTCGAGCTTATTCCCAAAACTCTCCATTCATAGAGTTATTCATTTAGTAATTCATTTATGGGGCAGTGTATACGTTTTTTCAACAAAATTCCAGAAAATGTACAAAATTTGTCAATAAACAAGTTTAAATGTTTTATTAAAGAAAAATTGTACAAAAAGGGCTATTATAATATCAAAGAATACATAAATGAAAATAACCCCTGGAATTGAGGTGATAGTCACCATGATGGTTCTATTAAAACAACAAAATTATTGTAAAGTGAAATATGTTTAAAAAAAAGTAGCGCTGTGTTTCTTGCTGGTTATTACTAGAACAGAGGTATTTTCTGAACCAGTGGTAAATGAAAAAATTGCTTTCAATAAGTATTATGTAATAATCTATATTGAATAAAAATTATTCTATTCTATTCGTAAAACCCTCTCAGCTTTTATCAATATTAAAGTTTTGTTAGATCCATTAAAAATTAATTAGTTAAATGAACTGAACACGCAAAGTTCAGATAAGCATGTGGTTGGGATTTGATAAACAACGTAACATTGCCAAAACTTTGCTCATGAACTTCTAATTTAGAACGTGTATAGATATAATAATGTGTTATATTATATTATCGGCAGACGTTGCAAGTTTCAATTTAATAGGCATTAAACTTTGGCTGCAGTTGTTCCAAGGTACTTTATATGCAATGTAGAGACTTTACGAGTTCCTATCAAGATTTACCAGCGTAGGTGCTAATCAATGAAGTTAATCTAAGTTGAAATTATTTTGTTACTTTTATTTATTTGAAGTCAGCATTTAGTTTTTATTATAAGTTTGAGTTTTTGACCCTTTTGAGTGGAATAAAGGAGTATCACGTGCTCAAATGTCGTCTAAATAAACATTAAAAACTTCATTCCCCTTTCCATCCTTTGCGGTTGAAATTTTTCTCTAAGTATAATTTATATGGAACTTCTCGTAATGTGTTTAAAAAACTACTTTATTAAAAATAATCATTTAAATTGGTTCATAATCAACGACGACATCGCCTAACATACATAAAAAGGAATAAAACATTCAATCGAATTGAGAACCTCCTCCCTTTTTGAAGTCGGCTTAAAAGATTTTCATCTTGTGGATGAAAAATTTCCAGATAATCATTAATGTGTACATGCACAATAATATGTATATACATTATACAGAATTATAGCTTAATGTATATTTGCAGTATAAATCTCAATGAATGTGTAGCATTGTGCATTGCGTTTTAAAGCATACTTTGTAAACTTTAAAGTAAATTTTACTTAAAATAAAAAAATGAAGATTTAAAAAACAGTTAAAAAAATTTAAATAGGGTGAAGCAAAAAGAAAGTGACTATAAAGACATCACGGATTTGACTAAACAACGTTTTCACAGTTACACTGGAATAAATTCAACCACACAAATAAACTAGCTTTAAAATTATGTTAGGTCCCAAACTGTTATATTACTTGACGGTTCAGAAGTGCTGTATCTTCTTCCCAATAAACATAAATGATGCAGCAGAGCATTCTAAACATCTAGAATATAAAATATGTTTAAATTAACGCTATATAATCCGTTTAAATTAGTTTAATTCAATTTATTTGACTTATTCGGTATTAAAACATATTTCATATTTCATGTATGTGTTGCATGTATATATTTGAACTGAATTATATCATGACAACTTAACTGCCCAAACTTACTCTCTGTTCTACCCAAGGTTAGCTGGTAGAGAATGCCATATAGCATTAAGCTCGCCTTTTGTACTAATATTTGGTGCAATAAAGAATAAATAAATAAAAATAAATAGAACAGAACATGCCAATTTTTGTCTAAATTTCTGATAGGGAATCAAATAAATACTCAATACATTACCATTGCGAGGTTATTGACTCTAAGCTATACTAACCAGCACCCAAAGCCTTCAAGTAAGCATTACTTGTCGGATGTGTTTTGTATCAGTCTTGGAAAGGACTTTAACTAGAAATAATATAAAAAACTGTTCTTGATAACGATGATGATAATTGATTACGAGATAAATAAGGATAAAATACGGATATTTAAATATATTTTTATTTTTCGTAATTACTAGTGTTTCTAGCAATTCACTCTCATCTTATTTTCATTCCTAATTCATTATAGACTATCAGAAGTTTACTATGGAACATTGTCCTCCCCCCATGGATTGGCTCATGGATATATTGTGGTTGGCAACCACAGCTTTTTATTATTTTGATTTATTATCAGGAAGATGCTGCTGCTGAACTGAAACTGAAACAAGTGATGCTGATTCAGTTTCTTCTTTCACCTATTAGGACACCCTTCTGACTTTGTAGTCTACACCTCTAACCATTACGCTACTGTCGTTTATTCTATAAAAGGTCTACGATCATCAAGGTAACACCTTATATTCAGGCTACACGTACAACGTGCACCAAAAGCCTCACAGTACGGCGGAAAATACGGGTACTTTTTTTGGAAGAATATTAAGAAGTTTATTGGTAAGCATATTAAAATTTTCATCATTATTACAGCCCTTTACAAGTTCGCTGCTGAACATGACCTAAGAGTTCCATAAGACACGGTCCACAGCCACTCGACACACAACCATCGACTTCATGTATGCATGTGTTTCCAGATCGTCACTCTCTGTCTAGTGACAACATTTTCTTTGCCGTTGGTCATCAGTTCTTCGAGCTATATGGCTGGCTCGTGGCAATTCAAACAACAATTAACAGTTTATATTAGCAATTAAAACACTATCACCATTAACTAAGTTAAGAGCACAAACAAGCGAACCGTAAAGCTTTTAAAACATAGTCGCTTAAGAAACAGATACCAAGTAATATAGCATTTCTAATATAAATATCTTGGGACGACAAGGACGATTGGTTTAATCCCAATAGACTCTATGTTATACATTACCTCACTTTGCATTAATGGTTTGACATTCCAACGAAGAAGAGCTCTACAAATATTGTAGTATAATCGTTAGAGATAAGAAAGAAAGAAAACTTTATTAGACATCATAAAGAGACAATAAATAAAACACCAGATAAAATAACAATATCAGAGAATTTGTGTAAAATCAAATTAGGTACCTATTTCAGCTAACTGCTGCTGTACTAAATGACAGTTGCGCTGATTTTCAAATAGAGCCTAATATTGAATTCACGGACGATCGTGTAACTTTCGAACGACTTGACCGATTGAGGTTATTTTGCACAATAGATTTGTATATTTGTTGAAACGATGGTTCATAGTTATACTAGGACCCGATAGGTTGCGTTGTAGTGAAGCAAATTCTTTATTTGTGGACTAAAACGACTTATATTTACAATATATTACATAAATCCTACAAAAGGATATACCCATCTTCATATTATAAACCATGATTAATAATAATAATCATACGAAAAGGAAATAGACAGGTAATCACAAAATCTGGACCCGATAAGTGGCATTATGGCCGGGTTATAAATATTTTTTTTGTATTTACATTGTAAACAGTCTTAAGTAAATTTGGAGTGAAACTCATCGCGCCACCTACCGGAAAGGACAGGACAACGGGCTTGCTAGTACCTTACAAAATAAAACATAAACCTTTATTCATATAGCTATCACTATTGCAGTGCATGTGTTGTCGGCTTCCTGTTTCGCTATCTGGCATCGCGTAAACTTCCGCGCACACGACGATAGACGACACCCTTGGGTCCAAATTCAACCTTTATGAAGGTCCAAATTAGATGAACCAGAGCCTGTTTAATTATTAAAGGTTACCACTGTGCCGAAACCTTTCTACACTAAACATAAAGTTGGTCTTCTGCCTAATGTGGAGTACATTCTCAAAAGCCTTCGTGAAATACAGGAATAGGAACAGGATGAATATTCAGTCCGTTCAGTGTGCTACCGTTTTAAATAAGGCAGTAGCCTTTTTGGTCGTCTAGTGAGATTAGAGGACCGGAGACCTATTTTACTGGGAACGTGGCAATCCATCTTAGTCCTCATGGTTGACAATTTATCTGCATTTTGATTCTTCATTGAGAATAGATGTAGCAGTCTATGGGTCACAGCAACCACTTACCATCTGGTGGACTGTGCGCTCGTTTGTCACCCTATCTTATAAAAAAATATTACCTCATAGGTAACAACGCATCTGCATTTTAATTCTTAACCGACGATATACGTAAAGGTTTATGGGTCACAATATTCACTTATCATCAGGTGGATTGTATGCTCGATTATCACACCCACTATATACACTTTCTTGCACTGATACCTTAAATCAACTTGCTATATTTAAAGACAAAAATTAAAGAGAAAATTTCAACATCGAATACAACTGCAAAGGTAAAACGATATTATTAGAAAAGGAGACTGAATAAGCAGCTGAAGAAAAAAAAGTACTCAATTCAGAAGCCCGCGTTGGGTCCGCATGATCGATAAACGGTAAATAAGAAGAGAAATGTTTTCAAACGGAAAACGGGCGAGGAATAAAAATCGTATCGAGTCCAATATTGCCACAGCCATTATGCTAAACAGATAACGGTGTTATATAGGTGTTGCTAGAAATGCGATCGGCCACGCTCGACCAGTGATGAGACGACACCGGCTTTACGACCGGTCGCCCACAATCTAACTAGACTCCTGCCACGTCGACAGCTTTTAAGTGTCATCGTTGTTGTTTTATTGTTGAACAGATTGCATTATTGTGATAAACATATAAAGTATATGTTACAGCCTTTTTATTTTTTCATGTTTGAAATTGTTAATGAACCTTTTCTAAATTGGTCACAGAGACATACGACTATAAATTAGAGTTTCATATGATGTGAGATGTTACGTTGAGGCAACGGTAATCCGGAAGTACAATAGGGTAAAGGACACTTAAGTCAATTGTAATATTTTTATACGACTGCCCCTAAAGGCTGGTAATGGTTTTAGAGTGTATGTATTCAAGAGTATGTGTGTCTATTTCTTTAGCCCGCTCGCTAGCCTAAGCGGCTATATGGATTTTAACATAAAATGTGTCGTTAGATTCTATAATAGTATATTTATTAAATAGATACATATTATATGTAACTATTAATATCTAATATTATATTGATAGTCGTATATAATATTAACATATTAGATATTCAAATACAAGAAGGAGAGGGGATTTATTTTTTCAGTAAATTTTAACACAATTGGGATATTTTTAATGACTGCTTAAACCATTAAGCGTGTTATTAGTTGTCAAAATAAAACTTCTATAGAAATTAAGCGTGATAACTGGCTAATGATGTCATAATTCATTTTATATTAAAATAGATTTTATAAATATTACTTATTGTATTTAAAATCTATATATGTAACAATCATTTACTGTCCGTTAGTTTCGCAAAAACTCGAAAATGGCTGTACCGATTTTGATGATTTTTTTGTGTGTTTCAGTGGGTCCCTGGATGATCTTAGCGATTCAAAATTGGACCCGCTAGGTGGCGCTGTTGACGGCATCGAGAAATCACTCGTACGAAGCCGGGGCGGATAGCTACTTTTTAAATAAAAAATTAACAAAGGTTAACCGACCAGGTTTTGAAACACTAAAAAAAATAGCAAGTTAGTATTATGACATATAGTAATACTGGAAAGACCGTGTCAACTTACTCCACCAATTACCAGGCCGGTGATTTCAAGAGGCGCCACAGGCATGTGGCGACTATTACTATAATCGCGAATGTGCCGGCCAATTCTATACAGTGGTATAATCAGGCGGCAGCTTTTGCTGTCGCATGGATGGGCCGGCTCGAACCGGGGTGGTACCACAACCTCACAGAATACCAGCGTGAAGTAAAGGTTTACCTCTGCGTTTCGCTTGGTGAGTGCAGGTGGCCGGAGGCCCTTTTTACTGGAAATGAGGCATTCCATCCTAGTCCTCACGGGTGAAAACGCATCTGCATTTTGATCTGTAACAGAGGATAGATGTAGATGTCTATGGGCCGCAGCAACCACTTACCATCAGGTGGACTGTGTGCTCGTTTTTAACCCTCATCCTATAAAAAAAAAATTACGACATAATTATAAAATTTTAAAAACTATCCAGTAATGATTTCATTATCTGTTCGTGAAGATGATGATGAATCTAATTACAATTTAATTATTTAAACATTTTTATAATAAACATATTATATGGGCGTGCTACTAAAGGGAAACTACTTGGTACTTGCTACTTGTGAAATAGATTGCAATTTTAAATGCTGACTTACCGTGTACATGGCGGTGAAGTAAAGTATCAAGCTGAAATCCTGCATATGTAACATATATAAATTATAAAATAAATATTTTTATTTGGAGGACATTTAACGCATAAGAGCAGCTCTATGGGCTGGATGCTCGATAAATCTCTCAATGATCTGTGTCCAGCAGTAGGATTATAAACATTAGCTTTATTTTACTTTACTAACTAAAGTCGATCTTAACAATAGATAGACTCACTGTTGCGTGTATGAGGATGTTTAAAGATGCTCTTCGAGCTGTAGAGAGAGCTATGCTCAGAATTCTTCTGAGTGATAGAATATGTAACAATAATATGTGAACGAACCAGTATTCTGAAGAGGAGTTAGGCCTACCATATAGCTCGAAGAACTTACAACCGATAGTGAAGAAAATTTTCGAGTGGTAGCCACGAACCGGGTAGCGAAGTGCTTGGCAGTTTTCCACTCGATGAGTGTCGACCTGTTAATTTATTCAGAGAATCAAGGGAACAGGTGGCTCAGGAGTGTATTTAGTAGCATTACTAGAGGGATAGGACTCTCACAAGTATTGCTACAAAATACGGTTCAGCATTGGTCTTGCGAAAGTCAGAAATGGTGAGTGAATGATCGATGTAATATACTTTTGAATTCCAATTGAGCATTTCCAGGTAAACGGCACAATTTAGTTACGGAACTGCGTTCCTGTCCGGATAACGAGCGCTGTGTCCGCTGACCGGTCTACGACCGAACTAATCCTATTTTTGATAACTAAATTTTGTGTCAAGATACGCTCAGTGCGAATTTTGTGTTCGTTCTATTGCCTAAACGTGTATGTAGCGAGGCATTACACATTTCATTTGTGTTGTAAAAGTTATTTCGGTGCGCAAATTGATTATGAATATTACTGGTCAATTAATGTATATAATCCAATTTCTAGATAATAGTTACACCTGACTCCAATGTTTAAGAAACCTTCCTTTATTCGATATTTTCGATTTAATTATATAAAAGTGCATATTAAATTATGTCTTTTTTATATATACAAATCGAGTGACAAACGAATATATGCTCGTTTGTCGCTCGATTTGTATATAGTTCACCTGATTGTATGTGGATGTTGTAATCCATAAACACCTACATCTACTCTCGATTAAGAACAGAATCAAAATGTAGTATAAATATAAGATAGATGCGTGGTCACTTCAGTGGATTCGGTCGTCTACACTCACCAAACGAGACAGTAGCATCAAGCTGCTATTTTACGCTGGTATTCTATGAAAAAGAGGTCCTTCACCGGTTAAGTAAATTATATTGTTATTCGTCATCATCATCATTTCAGTCCTTTACAAGTCCGCAGCTGAACATAGGCCTTCCCCAAGGAATGCCACAAGGCGCGGTCTCGAGCCACTTGCATCCGTCGACTTTCTGCATGTCTTACCAGTTGTTCGTCACCGCATGTAATTGGGGGTCGCCCTACACTTCGCCTACCGGTATGAGGCTGTCACTCGAGAACCTTTTCTCCCCATCGGTTGTAGGTTTTTCGAGTTATATGGCCGTCCCATTGCTACTTCAGCTTACTAGTCCGTTGGGCTTTTGCGGTCATAATATACCTGCAGCGTTATTTTCCTTACTATTCTTCCGACAAATTCCAGCAGACATAAGAATAAATTTTAACTAGTTTTCGAAAGTTATGTTGTTATGTAATATACAAAAGAATTATAAATTTAGACAGAACTGGAACGACAGTAGTCTATAACGGGGTTATTAGAAGTGTTAACAGCACTTTTAGCATTTCATCAAAAAACGAGGTGATACACGATTTGAATATATCAGAATAACTTTATTATTAAGCATTAGTACGGAATAAATTGAGTGTATATATGTATAAAATGTAAACAAAGCGAAACATATTATTTATAAAAAAGCCCGCAGGCAACATAGGGCGAAAATTGGAAATTGTTTATACTGTACATCGTTCAATTCACGGGATGCCTTCGAATAACGAAAACAGTTTCGAGGCTCACGTAATATAAACGTAAAGAGACCTACTCCCAAAGTGGCTTAAGTCACGTCCCGTTTGGATAGGCGTATGTCGCCAGCGTAACAATTTTTCACCATCTCATTTCGATTGACAAGTTTCTTTTAAATTACATGGATGTGTCCGCGTGTAGATTATGTCGTACTCCACGTCACCATCATGAATGTAAATGGGCATTAACGTCACGCGTTCGAGCCGCACGCGATTGGTACGTAGTATTTACTCATTCATGAGTTTTAATGTACAACGCTATGTAACAACGTGAATGATAGAGCACGTCTAGCGACGTGTAACGTGTCGAAAATAGGTTAAAACGGTTAGACAAGTTAGCACTAACGCTATTGATTGTCGAAGTCACAATAGTTTAGGTATTACCATCAAATTTTTTATAAAAAAAGATACAAGTAGAAGATTTCTACTGTGTCGTGTAGGCATTTTACATAAATAAGTTGCCCGTTGACAGACATTCAAACCAAGAACAATTTATTTCAAGTTTAAGTTTGGCATATAAATGTTTTTTCCTTATGGATTTCGAATCGGCGGCGCGAAGAAATGGGAGAAAATGTTTAACCAGAGTGATTACAAGCTGTTTCGATTATCAGCAATCCAAGAAACCATCCAATTGCAAGTCGGAACTCACTCTAATTTTTTCAAACTTAGATATTTAATAAGGCACACAGCTTACAAGCTACATAATACACTCCATGGGTTGACTGGTAGAGAATGCCTTTAGGCATTATGTCCGCCCTTTGTATCCTTTTTTTTCTAAAGGGTAGCGATAAAGTTTTTAAATAAATAAATAAATAATGATTGACGTTTTCTATTTGATGTGTAAATACACTAAAAGTTGCATAATATACTGAAATCTCAAATTTCTAACAAGTTTAGTTCTTGAAGTAGATCCCATAACGAAAACGATCTAAAACTGACAACTTTGACGGCCCTCCAATTTTTAAGATTAAAGATAAAAAAATATTTAAAAAAAACCTTCACCTTCTTGATGGTACCCTTGTGAAAAATATTTTAAATAAATATATATAATATATTGGTAAATCCAATTGGGCATACCTTAAGCGCATTAAAAAAATTACGTATAACATGATTATACGGAATTATTAAAGTAGTTTAAATACATTTCGACAGCACTATCGGCTTCAACACCCTCGAAAACCATGAAAATGACACCCATGATAAAAAATTGATACCTATTAAAGCTGCCATCTTGGATTTACATTTCGACAGCACTATCGGCTTCAATACTCTTGAAACCCATGAAAATGACACCCGAGATGAAAAAATTGGTACCAACTTCAGCCGCCATCTTGGATTTACATTTCGACAGCACTATCGGATTCAACACCCTCGAAAACCATGAAAATGACACCCAAGATGAAAAACTTGATATCTATTGCAGCCGCCATGTTGGATTTACATTTCGACAGCACTATCGGCATCAGCACCCCCGAAAACCATGAAAATGACACCAATGATGAAAAAATTTATATCTCTTGCAGCCGCCATCTTGGATTTACATTTCGATAGCACTATCGGCTTCAACACCCTCGAAAACCATAAAAATGACACCCATGATGAAAAAATTGGTACCTACTTCAGCCGCCATCTTGGATTTACATTTCAACAGCACTATCGGCTTCAACACCCTCGAAACCCATGAAAATGACACCCATGATGAATAAATTGGTACCTATTGCAGCCGCCATCTTGGATTTACATTTCGACAGCGCTATCGGTTTCAACACCCTCGAAAACCATGAAAATGACACCCAAGATGAAAAAATTTATATATTTTGCAGCCGCCATCTTGGATTTACATTTTGACAGCACTATCGGCTTCAACACCCTCGAGAACCATGAAAATGACACCCATGATGAATAAATTGGTACCTAATTCAGCCGCCATCTTGGATTTACATTTCGACAACACTATCAGCTTCAACACCCTCGAAAACCATGAAAATGACACCTATGATGTAAAATTTTATACCTATTGCAGCCTCCACCTTGGATTTACATTTCGACAGCACTATCGGCTTCAGCACCCTCGAAAACTATGAAGATGATACCCATGATGAAAAAATTTATACCTATTGCGGCCGCCATCTTGGATTTACATTTCGACAACCCTATCGGTTTCGACACCCTCGAAAAGCATGAAAATGTCACCCATGACAAAAAAAATTATACTACTTACTTTTAGTACGTACTACTATTATTTATTCTGTGCTTTTATATATTGCAATAAAAAAATCTCTTATTATTATTATAATCAAGTATTTAAGAAATTTGGTTATTCGAATATTGTGTATTTGTACAGCGATCTTTTTGAGCCGCTGAAAACAACCGAAACGATGTCCACTCACGACGGCGACTGAAGCCGAACTGCGTATGCGTAGTGTTTCTATACGGTTTGTGAGCAGGGTGGCCAATGCCAATGTATGTAATTCCCCAAAAATTCAAATAAAATTCCCCAAATTTGGGGACTAAAATCTGCTGATTCCCCACAAATTCCCCTCATATTATTTTAAACAATGAAACAAGTTTCAACTATTTAATTAATATTAATTTTTTTAACCTTAGTTCCATTGCACTTTTTCCATACGTTTGATGCAAGCATCTTGCTCGAAGGATTAAACTTGACACTGCCGCCCAATTTATTTATCCCCTCTCTTGTTGCCATTAAAGATATGATGCGTTTGAAAATGGCAGTATGAGCAAAAAAGATATAATAAAAATAGCAATAGTAATCCCGTTGCATTTTAAGGCGGAACATTTTACCCCAGTAACTTTCGGCATCAATGTTATCTCCGTGAATTTGAAGCCCATTATGATCAAAATCTAACAAAGCGCGAGTTCGCCACTCGTTATCTAATTTTTGTGCGGTCACAAATTTATAAAGCACTGGAAATCTTGCCAGCACAGGCACCAGTGATTTAATTAGAAACTGTTGAGCTTCTGATGGATTTACACCGGATATAATAGAAAATAAAGAATGCCCGTAATCAAATCGCTTGGTAATGTCTGACATCAGTTCGATATAAAATTCTTGGCAGGTTCTATAGAAACTTACAATAGCAGCACGAGGTATATTTTCGTCATTTTTTAAATTTTCCATACTTTCTTCAGCAGTTTTTTTATTTCAAAGCATTTGATGTAAACAGTCATACAGTCCCGTAGCAGTTCCTGATGACAATTCCACCATATCCAGAACCAAATGCTCTACTTTATTGGTGTTCTCATCATAGACAACAGCAGTAAAACAGCATTGTTGTAAAGAACTCTGATCCGTCGTTTTTTTATTAATGAAAATAATTAATTTCATTATTAATGAAAAGAAGATTTTTGTAAACAGTATTATTAGTAATAGAGTAACAGGAATAAAAAGTATTATTAGTAGTAAAGTAGTTTATTAGTAATAAACTGTAGAAATAAATGTATAAACCCTAAAAACATCATAAGATACACGAAACATTATTTGATTGGCGAAAGAATAAAGATGCGGATATTTTAATTTGAAAAAAAAATCCATAAGTACCTAAAGAAAATTTTAAAATATTTGTAATTCTCGGAAAAGTATGTCGACGAAGATGTTAAAATCCCCGCATAATGCCAGTCCCCAATAAATCCCCAATCAACTTGATATTCCCCGCAGTTTGGGGAATTCCCCACAAATCGGCAGCACTGTTTGTGAGCCGAACTAAACTTAATACAAAGGTACTCTGTGAACTAAACTACTCTGTGGCTGTAGATCCCCATTTACAGAAACAATTTATATACGAGGCAACGAAATCAACGAAAATTTCGCCATTTAGGAGCCGAAAAAAATTAATTATAGCTAAACAAAACAAAATTACACTGCCATTTACATTCAGTGGCTTCCCACACGGTAGATGAAGATATTAAAAAATAGATTGAGTTAAACAATTGATATTTTCAAAAGTTAGAGTGTTTACAAGCCTTCCGGACTTGATAAATCCACACCATAAGCCACTAAAACCCTTTTTTTTATTTAAAAATAGCAATTAATCGATTTAAAAAAATTATTAATAAGTTCAACAATTATTTATCTTTCTAACAATGTGCTTTTTATATCATTTATATGTATAATATGATTGCTAGATACGATTTAATTCGAAAAATGTTGGAATTTTAATTTTTAGGCGATAGTAGAACATTACCTTGCGCTTTCGCTTAAGGTATGCAATAAATATTATCTTATTCGATATTCGGATTTGGTTCAAAATTTTACACCAATATCTTAATTTCAAGTATGTAACTCATTCCAACTACGAGCTACCATCTACAAGACTTACAGACGACAAACGGGAAAAAAACGGGGTATTCCCAGTAGTCTTACCAAATAGTCTTACTAGTAAGACTACTGGGAATTTTCTTCCCAGTAGTCTTACTGGTAAGACTAACGGGAATTTCATAGGTTAATAAACTACTTGATAAAAATTTCCATGTATTTTGTAGAGTAGGACCACTGAGAATTTTTTTTCGCGTATGTCTGTCTACTTGGTAAAGATATTCTTAGTAGTTTTACTAATATGATTATTTGGTAAGACTACTGGGAATACAACACGCCACGAAGATTCCCAATAGACTTACTAGTAAGACTATTGGGAAGTTCTCATTAGGAAATTCCCGTTAGTCTTACCAGTAAGACTACTGGGAAGAAAATTCCCAGTAGTCTTACTAGTAAGACTACTTGGTAAGACTACTGGGAATACCCCAAAAAAACAGTGTGTTCCATAATGATTTCTTATATTTACGCGAACACTCCACATTTTTTTTTGACGCTTTTTTTCTGAAGGTAGCCGTGGTTAACCATGATATTGGGACAAACACCTCAACCAACTCCCCCCCCCCCCCTGCCGTGATCATGAGTGCTGTAAAATGTTCGGAACGTAAGGAAGTTTTATTTAAACAGTGAGTTTCGTTTTACCCTTTGGGTACAGGACCTTATGCAAATGGCATGGCATTAATGTTTTGCACGAATTTGTTTGGAAATGTAAATTTATTATTACCAATACATATTAAAAACTGTTGCAACACCAAACGAAATTCACCACAATATTAGAATATCGTCAAGGTAAGCCGCAACATCTTCGCTGACATATATGAGTTTCAAAACTAACAAGTTTACTGTTTGAGGTCGAACCAACATTGAACACGCTTCAGCTTTGACTTAATGTTATTCTAAAGTTAAACGAACAACGCTTTAGAACATACGGTTTACTTACTGCGTTCATTATGTAAACAAAATTGATGTTATAAATGTAATTATTATCTCGAAATTTGCGGTAAACAAACTGTTGTTATGAAATTTGTACTACCTATGGATATTACAGTGATGTACATAGTAACGTTTTATTGTAAGCGTCACCATTTACTTAATATCAGTCTCACTAATCAGTCTTCTTCCAAATACGAGTGAGCCTTAGTTCATAAGATATCGAGTTCGTTTACATCAAATTAAGTTTCAATTAAAATAATAATTACTCTTTGGTAGAAAATCAATACATGGAGAAACTGTAGTTATTAAAGATTAAGTTACTGGCATTATACTACCAATTTAATAAAATATGATGCCTTATGATCCAATATTTGGTTGTTTCTTAACTATGAAATTATTTTTTTATTTTAAATACAGATATAGATACGTAAAATTTTTACCTTAATTTAAACCCCATTATTAAGTGGCGAAGCTTGCGAAGACACTTATTGATTTCACGATGTCTGTCCGTCTGTCCGTCTGTCCCACGATTATCTCGAGAACGGTTTCGAATTTTCAAATTCTGTTTTCAGCAATCGATTACTGATCACCCAGGCATCTGAACCTCCTATTTTGAAACTGATTGCTCAACGGCAACCGTTAGAAACCGCTACAAATCTGATTGCTTCGCCACTTTGCTATGCTGTTAGCTTGCTAGGTTTATTTAATACATGAATAACCAAATAACTAAGTTCTCAGAATTTGGTTGGTTGGATATTTTAAGTCTAAATAATAATATGTTTGGCAGTGGTCTAGCAAGATTCGTTTTATATTAGAATAGAATAGAATAGAATATCTAGTTGTATTGTGGCTGAGATGTTAAATATCAATATATTAACAATAAATAAAGGTACACTTTCCTGAATCTCTTTAAATTTTTTTTCGGAGTTTGCGCATTATGACGAAACCCAGACTTCTTGACACATAAAAATTTCAGATAATACAATATTATGTTGCAGGGAATAGCCGACAAGCAGTGTGGAATGATAGGTAATTTCTTCAAAATTATTTAAAGACATGCAAAAACAAAACGTAAAAATATAATATAATATGTAGTTGTTATTTTGGCATAAACAGTAAAACGCCTAAAGTTATAATCAAATAATGCGTTGCTTTGAGATAATTCTAAATACTAAAGGTGAGAAAACATTACAAACTGGATTCGCGTGAAAAAATAATATAGCATGTTGCCAAGTAGGTACTAAGATGGTCTCCGTTATTTGCTATCACTATCACTTTTCTTACACTAAACTCAACGCCATAGTGAACAAATCAGGTTATAAGGAAATATAATATTCACGTTGGTGAATACGTGTATTTACCAACGTCAATATTTATATGTTATTCTTTACAATATTGTTTGTAAAGAATATTATTTTGAAAATAATAATAGGTAATATGATTTTGTCCATAATAAAGACATGTTTTTCTAAGAAAATTTACTTTCTAAATATATATGTCTTTATTATAATATGTGTTTCCATTGCCTTTATCGTCATGAAAAAAATCTCGAATTAATATATATATATATATATATATATAGGAAGAACCCTTGTCGTATCTCCTCAGTTTCAAAACATTCCCCTTGTTGCCTCAGCCAGTAACGGAATCCTCGGCGTCGACATATCGAGTGACGTGCAGTTTCGTGGTCACTTGGAAGGGAAGGCCAAATTGGCCTCTTAAAAGCTTGGCGTGCTCAGCAGAGCGGGATAGTATTTCATGCCGGCATACCGCCTGCAACATTGCAAGGCGCAGGTTCGACTCACATGGAATACTGTTCCCTATGGCTCCCCAGTGCCAGTTCCTTCCACTTGACCGCATCCAGCACAGAGCGGCTCGAATCGACGACGACTGAGTCCTTTCCGATCAGCTCGATTCATTGGCACTACGAAGAGATGTTGCATGCCTTTGCATTTTCTTTCGCATTTACCACGGGGAGTGCTCTGAGGAATTGTTCGGATTAATCCCAGCCGCCAAATTTCACGAACGCACATCGCGGCAGAACTCCCGATACCATCCACACCATCTGGATGATTGGCGGTCCACCACTGTGCGATTTAGAAGATGTTTTCTTCATCCCACAACTTCCTTGTGGAATCGATTAACATCAGCGATTTTTCCGGACCGGTACGACTTAGGGACCTTCAAGAAAAGAGCCTACTCCTTTTTAAAAAGCCGGCAACGCATCTGCAATTCCCTCCCTGGTGTTGCAGTTGTTCATGGGCTGCGGTAGTCATTTACCATCAGGAGAGCCGCATGCTCGTTTGCCCCCTCTTTTATAAAAAGAACATTCTGAGAAATAAAGAAAAGCTTTTCCAGTACATTTGAAATAGCAGCGGTGAAACCTGTGCCCAAATTTGGATCCTTGCATAAGATGATGGTGATATTAAACAAAGATTATATCTGACGCCAGTTCCGCTGAGACGTAAAAAAAACTATTCGTTATACAACTACCTATGACCATGCTCTTTCTGTGATTAATCCTTCTAATAGATCCATGACTTGTATATGCGATACATGTTAAAAGTAGCATAGGTACTAATGTAGCACAAGTCTCAACAATTTCATATTAAACAGATTTTTTATACGATGGTAAGTAGTTGCTGTGGCCCATAGACATCTACATCTATCCTCGATTACGAATCAAAATGCTGTTGTGTTGCCACCCGTGAGAACTATGATGAAATGCCTCGTTTTCAGTATAAAGGGCCTCCGGTTCTCTACACTCACCATACGAAACACAGCAGCGTTAAGTTAATATTTCGCGCTGGTGTTCTGTGAGTGCGTGTTCCTTTCCCCGGCCGAGCCGACCCATTCATGCTACAACTATACCAGGAATATAGCATAGCTGCAGTATGTATGTATGTATGTCTTTTGCTCTGTAGAAGGGCTTTATGGATTTTAACACATGATGTGTCGGTAGATTGGTCTTAATTGTGAGAGTAATATCTAATATATAAATAATAATTTTTGTTTGTTCGTATTTTATGCCCTGCCATACCGTTCATCAGATTACGTTGAAACTTTGTCAACTTATTGCTTGTACTTACGCGATAGTTAAGTATAGGCATAGTCCGTCAGGTAATTGAGGCGATTAAGGCAAACCCTTTATGATTTCTTATATTTACGTGAACATTACACATTGAATGAAACTCATTTTACGGATTTATCTTGTTTAATTTTAACTTTTTAATCCCCGCCATTTCATTACATTGAATAAACCAGAAATCCTCGCAAAAGAACACCGATTCCTAAAACGGATAATTCGCGACCATTGAAATTAAAAAGCATCGTAATTTCAATAGAGAAGATGAATGGGTGCTACCATCTGCTTGAGATCTTATAATTAATAAAATTAAATCCAAACCCCAGCATACCACTGCACGACTTCAAGATACTGTAGTAAGCTTGTTCTGCGTAGATTGGACCATAAAATTAATATTCAAAAACTGAAGGTAGCCGGGCTAACCTAACTATGACATTGGGACGTAAAGCCGCGTATCCACCAAAAATGTTGACAATAGTTATGTTTCCAACAGTTTACAACTGTTTCCAACAAGCGTCTCCACCGAGGGAACAAATGTTGGCAACAAGCGTATTCGTTTGATGTTGCCGCCGAAAATGGAAACAAGTTTTGTTGGCAACTGTTGTGTTGGCAACAAAACATTGGTGGAGACGCGGCTTAAAACACCTACGCCGCCCCCCCCCCCCTACCATGGGTGCTGTAAAGCACTAGAAACCTATGAAATGAGTTAATAAAAAAGTTAAAATTAAACACGATAAAATCCGTAAAATTTGTTTCATTTAAGGGAAACCATTCTCTACGAGAAAGATTAAGTCTAGAATTTTGAGAGCGAAAGAAGAAGTTTATGGATTTCGTATGCTATGTTGCATGATATTTTGTAAATTACTATCACGAATACAGGAATAAATTACGACATTTGGGGTGAGATTAAAACAGAAGTTAAAACAAACGCGAACGTGTAATACGTTACAATATCGAGTCGTGGGAGAGCAGTCGCGTGAAGCATTTAATTATTATGTTTTCTACTAGAGCCCAATGACTTCGTCAATCTTACTTAGCGGTACCATGTAGCGACATCTATGGAAATGTATTAAATAAAGAACGATGTATTTAGCGCGTCAAATTTTCATATCGATATACATCGCAACCGCTTCCGTAGATAGATAATAGATGGCGCTAGAGTAGTCAAGTGAGCTCGGCCACGGTCCTTATTGCTTTGTAAGAAAGATGCGCGCCGTTTACCATTATATTCCGTAAATTATTTCTTGTTAGAAGCATCTAAAAACGTCTCGAGAAAATAAAATAATTTTACACCAATTATATACATGTTGTGATAATTAATTAGGAGACACGACTTCCATTACATTTAAAACATTTAACATGTATATATTCATGCAATCATTAGAGCCTTTCACAAGTCTACAGCTGAACATAGGCCTCCCACAAGGAATGCCACAAAGCACGGTCCTGAGTAGGCTTGCCAACCGTCCCGGATTTTCCGGGACGTCCCGCTTCTGGTTCAATTTTGGACCGTCTCGCCGTAACCCCTTGCGGGACGCCTTTTGTCCCGGAAATCAGTGATTATATAATACCAACGTACCAACTACACCTTAGCCGTAGCTTCGATACCACATTCAAATGCGTCAGCAGAGGGAGCGTTTTTTCTCTGTAGAAATGCATGGACAAATAGCAGAAATAAGCAGTTTGTTGACCACGTCAAGGCTGAACTACTAATTAATATTAATTTTAATTAAAAATGCTGTGAATTTTATAACCTATATAACCATTATATATATATATATATATATATATATATATATATATATATATATATATATATATATATATATATATATATATATATATATATATATATATATATATATATATAATGTGTTTTTTTTCTAACCAATTTGTATATGGTGTTTTGTGTCCCTCGTAATATACCCAAGTCCCGGATGTCGAGCTGGTCAATACCGGAAATGCCTTTTTTGTAGTTGGCAAGCCTAGTCCCCGAGCCTGCATGTCTTACAAGGTTCTCGAATGGCAACGTTGTACCGGTAGGCAAAGTATAGGGCGGCGCCCCACTAAATGGAGTGACGAACTGTTAAGATATGTATGTATGTAACACAAGAAATTATATGTATTCATGTAAAAGAAATTAAACAGAAAATTCCAATATTTTCAATATATTATTTAATCACAAAATGTTTTATAAATTATGAAAATCGTTACTTATGTCGTTTAAATAGGTATCGAAAGAAATTCCCGCCGTACATATTATTAGCATATAAATATCGATGTTATTTCCAAATATTTACTTTAATCTGATTATATAAATAAAATTAAAGTGTCAGTCTGTAAAATCGAAATAACTATTGTCTATCTGTCTGTCCGGGCTAATCTTCGGAATAATTGTTGGACCGATTGCAATGAAACTTCACGAACAGATAAGAGATCAATGATCTAGGTTCTAGACTATATTTTATCCTAAAAACTTTTTTTTTAAATTTATTATTTAGAAAATTATAAAATAAAAAAGTATTTGACGATTATCTTAAACCTTGTGAGGCCAAGCTTACTCCTTTCTAAAATGTCGGCAACGCACCTGCAATTCCCCTGGTGTTGCGATTGGTTATGGGCGGCGGTAGTCACAATCAGGTGAGCCGCATGCTCGTTTGCCTCACTTCTATAAAAAAAAACATTAATAGATCCCACTTAGGCAAAGTTGGGACGGATTGCTATTTAAAATAAAACTATTGTATTGCATCGAATCGATTCGAATCTATTACCAGAGCACATAATATCCTGACTGTAAGGGAGAATATGAAGAGGTTAAAGTCAGAATTTCTCTTTCTATACATTTGAAGGTATATGAATAATTTAGAAAAATAACTTAGACGTGGTAGATCCATGCTGCAGCTATATTATTGTTATAGCACGTATGGGTCGGCTTGACCGGGGAAGGACCACGCTCTCACAGAATACCAGCGTAAAATAGCAGCTTAACGCTGCTGTGTTTCGTATGGTGAGTGTAGAGAACCGGAGACCCTTTTAACTGGAAACGAGGCATTCCAACTTAGTCCTCACGGGTGACAACGCAACACAACCCCACAGCCAAGGCCACAGCAACCACTTACCATCAGGTGGACTGTGTGCTCGATTGTCACCCTTATTCTATAAAAAAATGTTCATGGGTTATTGCATGCTATTAAGACATGAATGAAACGTTCTAAAAATGTTGTCTGTCTGTCTGTCCGGACGATTGTAATAAAACTTCCCAAATAGATACAGAGCAATGCGAAGAAGTGGTCTAGGTTATTTTTTTTATAGGATGAGGATGACAAACGAGCACACAGTCCACCTGATGGTAAGTGGTTGCTGCGGCCCATAGACATCTACATCTATCCTCGTTTGCGAATCAAAATGCAGATGCGTTGTCACCCGTGAGGACTAAGATGGAATGCCTCATTTCCAGTAAAAAAGGCCTCCGGCCACCTGCACTCACCAAGCGAAACACAGAAGTAAACCTCTACTTCACGCTGGTATTCTGTGAGGTCGTGGTACCACCCCGGTTCGAGCCGGCCCATCCGTGCGACAGCAAAAGCTGCCGCGTGGCTCTACCACTGTTTGATAAAAAATATTTTATAAAAAAAACACTTGGACATTTAAAAATAACAAAAAGAAATTGTTAACATAAAACTTTAAATATCATAAATCGCTAGTCCATTAATACTAAATTTAGATGACTTTTTTTTCGATAATCCATGTTTCTAAATGGAAACATTTCCCATCAGTTAAATTCCAAATAATTGTTACAGTTCCACGGCTAATGACCACGTAGTAGGTATCGATTGTACCGAACAACGCATTCCTTACCGAACGACATTATTATGCCATATGTGTTCGACGGCAGCGTTATTGGTAGCCCGCCAAGCGCCTCGGGGAACACAGTAACAGCTTTAAATACTACTAAGTACTATTTAACTACCATTATTTAACACCTACGGATAAAATCTATGAATTCCAATATTTACATAGCTTATATATGATTTTTACATATTATAGTGGATAATTGACTGCCTCGTTGGTGTAATGATTGTAGTAATGCGACTGACTGATAATGAGGTAGCGGGTTCGAATCTCAGGTCGGGCCGTAAAAAAATTAGTTATTGATATTTTCCATCAAGGAATTATCAGTTGGGAAGTTGGCGGTATCTCACCCCAGTGGCTCGGAAAACATAAAGCGCGTTCGTCCTGCGCCTGATCTCTTTCCGTTCGTGTCGGTTTACCGTCCAATCGGACTAAGAGAGTGAGGGAATAGAGAGTGCACCTGTGCTTGCGCATACACTTAGGCACTATAGTCCTGTCCTGCGCCAATGGCTAGTCTCCGTTGAGGCTGTCCGCCGTGACCGAAATTTAGTCTGGAGAACATTATTACAGTAAGATACTTGGTAACTAGTATGTATGTAACATGCTAGTTAAAAAAATACTAGTCAAATCAACACACTATGTAATCACTTTTCTGAAAGATCACATAGACAATATTGTACCTACCCGTAATAGACACAAGCTAGTGTTGCCTAATTTAGAACTGACAGAACAGAAAATGCATTAAGCTAATGGAGCGCAACTCTAAAATAAGCTGCTTGACTTCTCTACAATTAGCTAAAAGAATTTACATAGCACTATTGCATTATTTAAAAGAAGCCTGTTTAATTATTTTAGCTATTACTCATTTTGAACCATTCTTTATAGTTTTTCAGTACTTTTAAGTGAACCGTATAATGTTCTTATGTGATATATTTTTATTTCACATCACATTTAAAGGAATTTATTTCCATTTATATGTGATGTAAAGTAAAAATATACCTAATTGCTTTGTCCAAAACTCGCAATATTATAATGAAACACTTATTTAATGATTATTTTTATAACTAAACGAAAGCAATGATGAACAAGCCATAACAACATAGCTACATAGTAATGCTTTGTAAACATTACGTCCGACACACTATTACACAATATTCTTTTATTAAATAAAAATCATGACTTACTAATGGGTATATAGCGCGTTTAATTATTCAAAAAGCAACGATAGTTTCAAGTAAAATTGCAATAAGTAAACAATATTAGTAACGCCGGAAATCAATACTCGATAATCACCATAAAATTGAAGACGAGAGCCCTACGACTAAGCGACTAGTACTACTTTTTGTTTTCAACTAAGCGACTCTAGTACTACTTTTTGTTTTTATTATAGCTATGCTCGGATCCTATTTTAATCCAAGTTATTAACAAATTCTATATATTGGGACCTAAATGACTCACATTCAAGATTTTAGTGCCAAAAAAAAGATCACAAAATCATGTCCAGATAGGTGGCGCAGTGGTTGAGTTTTTAATTAATACATTTTATATTTATTTAAACTGCAATAAGTCCGAATTGAATTTGGAGTGAAACTCAACGAATCATCCACCGGAAAAACGGAAACGGAACAACGTCTGCTGAGTCAGCTCGTATACATTATTTTAGACTTTCCATGTACACAATATATATAACTATAACTATGTTTAGAACCATATATAATGTCGATTGCGTGTCATTAATGAATACAGAATTGATGATAATAATAATCGGAAGTTTAAAATAACGTAAGTGCGTTCAGATTACGTTCGGAAATCCCGGTCATTTTAATTCCAATTTTAACACTTAGTAGAATCCTCCTACAATAATTGCTAGAATTCTAGTTTTGAGTCAATTTAATTATTTAGAGTATTAGTATATATACGAGGGTGACACGGAAAGTTCTTAGAAAATTAAAAAACAAAACAAACTAGCAAGTCATTAGTTTAATTATATCTTTTCAAAATAGTGTCCATTTACATCAATACATCGCTGCATCCGATGGAACCACTGAGAAAAGCACTTTGCGCACCCGTCCTTAGAGGCTCTTCGACGGCATTTTGAAACGCAGCCACTGCTTCCTCGGCGTCCATAACACGTTTTCCTCGAAGTTTTTCTTTTATTTTCGGAAATAAATAAAAATCGCAAGGTCCGAGATCTGGGCTATAGGGCGGGTGACCCAGTAAATTCACGTCTGACGTCGCCAAGTAGTCGATTGTTTGCTTGCCGGTGTGCGACGAGGCGCTTTCGAGGTGAAGGAGGATCCTACTGCGAGGTCGTTTCTCCCGAACTTTTCCAAAACAAGTGACAAACAATTGTTAGTGTACCACTCTGCAGTAACTGTTTTTTGATCCTTTTGATCCTGAACGAGGCCATCATCTTTTTTCCCAAGCTTCGACCTCCCTTCATTTTAGTTGGCAACTCCTCGGAAGAAAACACCCAGACAGCAAACTGTCTCTTAATTTCAGGATCATAATAATAAATCCAGCTTTCGTCACCCGTAAGTATGTCGAATACAGTGTTTGAGTCACCTCCGTTAAATCCTTAAACCATTACTCTGTCAAATTATGAAGTATCCACCGGGCACAAAGCTTGCTGATAGCTAAATGTTCATGGAGGATTTTATGCACTTGTCTCATACTGATGCCTAAGCTTGTCCGAATCTGCTGATAAGTCACTCTTTTGTCAGTCTCTATCGTACGCCGCATAACACTGATGTTTATCTTCAGTCGTCGCCGTAGAAGGCCGTTCCTCACGCCGATCATCGGTGAGATTAGTGCGATCACGTTTAAACTCATTAAACCACATGTAAATAGTGGCACGAGATGAGGCTTTACCGTGAAAGGCCAATCGAAGTCTATCATAACTTTCTTGTTGACTTAAATGACATCGAAAGTCCTAAAAAATCATTGTACGAAATTTTCTCACGTTAAATTCATGCTGACGTGACACAGAAAATTTTCTATTTGCCATCAAATCATAAACAAAGACAAATTAATAAAATAGATAACATAATAATACAGGCAAAGAGTTCCATTTTCAAAATTTGAATTTATTTTTTTATTATATAGTTTACAAGTGACCAGTTCTAAAAACTTTCATTGTCGCCATCGTATGTACCTCTAATATGTACTTATAAATAAAATTGGAGTGTCTGCAATATTGAAATAACTGGCTCTTATTAAGTTCAGGTGATTATTTGTATGCTATTAAGGCATAATAGCATACAAATAATCACCATTGCCGTGTAGTGGCGGTCAAGAATATCCACTACCCCATATCCTCCCGTGGGTGTCGTAAAAGGCGACAAAGGGAAACAGGCAGGAGATGGGCAGCAGCATCTTCATGGTTAACGGCAAAAATACAATAAAAAAACTGCGGTCGCCAACCCGCTCGCCAAGCGTGGCAACTATGGCAATATACCCCCCATGATGAGAGTTACGAAGAGACGGCCCCCAGTCCCCAGCGGCCCCGCTATTCCTGGCTACGGTGGCGACCATGGTAACGGCGGGGCAGGGGGTGCTAAGAATCTCCGGTGGAGGTTCGGTTGCCACCTTAGACGACTCGACCTGGCAACGTACAACGCACGCACCCTGAGGACTGACGAGAAGATCGTGGAGCTGGAAGAAGAGATAGACAAGTTGCGCTGGCATATTATGGGATTATCCGAAGTCCGAAGAGAGGGGGAGGACACGGTAATCCTCGAATCCGGCAAATTGCTCTATCACCGGGAGGGCGACCATCTGTCCCAAAGAGGTGTCGGATTTATCGTCCACAAGTCTCTCGTTAACAACGTTGTAAAGATTGGGAGTGTGTCGACGAGGGTTGCGTACCTTATACTCAGAATCACCAAACCGTATTCGCTGAAGGTCATACAGGTTTACGCACCAACCTCGGCACACCCCGATGAGGAGGTGGAGGAAATGTATGAGGATATCTCTAGAGCCATGCATTCCTCCAAAACCCAATATACGGTGTTAATGGGAGACTTCAATGCAAAACTAGGCACAAGAGAGAACGGTGAGCTGAAAGTAGGGAAATTTGGAATAGGGCAACGGAACCCAAGGGGCCAGCAGCTGGCCGACTTCATGGAGAAAGAGGGACTCTTTATGATGAACTCTTTCTTCAAGAAGCGGCCCCACAGGAAGTGGACCTGGTCGAGCCCCGACGGTTCGACAAAAAATGAGATTGACTTCATTATGACGACCAGACGACAACTGTTCAGTGATGTCTCAGTGATCGCCAGGGTGAAAACCGGCAGCAATCACCGAATGGTGAGAGGCACACTGAACCTAAATGTTAAGTTGGAGAGGTCTCGTCTGATGAAGTCAACGCTCCGTCCCCCTCGTGCTCTAATCCAAAGTCCCGAAACCTTTCAGCTCGAGTTACAAAACCGTTTTCAGTGCCTAGAAGACTGCAATGAAGTGGACGATATGAATGACAAGCTCGTGGAAACTGTCCATGCGGTCGGAGCTAAGTTCTGCAAGACCCACCGCAGAAGAACACAAAAACTCTGCGATCACACTCTTAATCTCATGGCTGTTAGACGGGAGATGAGGCTACATTCTTCAATAGATTTGACAGCATACAGGCAACTGAACAGACAGATCTCCAAATGCATGCGGCGGGACTTACGCAACTTCAATACAGCTCGTATTGAAGAAGCGATCGAGCGGAACCAAGGCTCCAAAGTCTTTGCCAGAGATCTGTCTGCCAGAAAGAGCCAACTGTCAAAGCTGAAGACCGAGTGTGGCAGCATCGTTTCCGGGGCACCTGAGATTTTGAGTGAGATTGAGAGGTTCTATGGGCAGCTGTACACGTCATCGTTGGAGCCACAGGCAAGTGTGAGTAACGATCCAAGAGCGAGTCTTGTCCGACACTATTCCGAAGATATCCCGGACGTCAGTCTGAGCGAGATTAGAATGGCTCTCCAGCATCTTAAAAACGGCAAGGCCCCAGGCGAGGATGGAATTACAGCGGAGCTTCTGAAAGCGGGTGGAAGACCGGTACTTGAAGTCCTTCAGAAGCTCTTTAATTCCGTCCTCCATGGTGGCATTACACCGGAGGCGTGGAGCAGAAGTGCGGTGGTCTTGTTCTTCAAGAAAGGTGACAACGCTCTCTTGAAGAACTACAGACCGATTTCCCTTCTGAGCCGCGTCTACGTGCTGTTTTCGAGAGTCATTACGAATCGTCTCGCGCGCAGACTTGACGACTTCCAGCCTCCCGAACAAGCCGGTTTCCGAAAGGGCTTTAGCACCATAGACCACATACATACCCTTCGGCAAATTGTACAGAAGTCAATCAAAGTACAATTTGCCACTATGTCTGGCGTATGTGGACTATGAGAAAGCCTTTGATTCCGTCGAAATTTGGGCGGTGTTGCAGTCCCTTCAGCGGTGCCAAGTTGACTGTCGGTATATCGAAGTGCTGAAGTGTTTGTACAGTAGAGCTACGATGGCTATCCGAGTACAGAACCAGAGTACGAAACCTATCCAATTGCAGAGAGGTGTAAGACAGGGTGATGTTATATCCCCGAAACTCTTCACCGCTGCATTGGAAGACGTTTTCAAGCTTCTGGACTGGAAAGGATACGGTATTAACATCAATGGCGAGTACATCACTCACCTTCAATTTGCCGACGATATAGTCCTTATGGCAGAATCGCTGGAGGACCTAAGCACTATGCTTAATGACCTCAATAGTGTCTTCCAACGGATAGGTCTCAAGATGAACATGGACAAAACAAAGATTATGTTTAATGTCCATGTCACACCTATGCCGGTAGTTGTTGGGAGCACTAAGCTCGAAGTTGTTGACGCGTATGTTTACCTGGGACAAATAGTCCGACTAGGTAAGTCCAACTTCGACCGAGAGGTCAATCGACGGATTCAACTCGGCTGGGCAGCGTTCGGGAAGCTACGACACATCTTCTCGTCAGACATACCTCAAAACCTTAAAACGAAATTGTACAACCAGTGCGTGTTGCCAGTGATGACTTACGGAACTGAGACGTGGTCCTTCACTGCTGGCCGTATGAGGAAGCTCAAGGTCGCTCAGCGAGCTATGGAGAGGGCTATGTTCGGAGTTTCTCTGCGTGATAAACTTAGGAATGAGGATATCCGCAGTAGAACCAGAGTAACCGACGTAGCCCAACGGATTAGTAAGCTGAAGTGGCAGTGGGCCGGCCATATAGCTCGAAGAACCGACAACCGATGGGGAAGAAAGGTTCTCGAGTGGCAGCCTCGTACCGGTAGGCGAAGTGTAGGGCGTCCCCCCACGAGATGGAGTGACGACCTGGTAAGACATGCAGGAAGTCGATGGATGCAGGTGGCTCAGGACCGTGCTTTGTGGCATTCTTTGGGGGAGGCCTATGTTCAGCAGTGGACTTGTGAAGGGCTGTAATGATGATGATGAATGATGAAGGCATAATACCAATTTTCAAAAATTTTATCTGTATGGCTTAACCTATTGTGATTAAACTTTACGAACAGATGCAATGCCAGGAGAGGTATATTTTTTATCCAAAAAACTTGATGATTTTTTTAGAAAAAGAAAACGAAAAATTGTTAAAAGAAATGGTATTTGATTATCTTAAATCTTATTTACGCCACATTAGTAGATCCTATACAGGCGAGGTCCCGGCGCGTTGCTAGTAGTAAAATAAAGTTACAGCCTAAATATGTTTCACTAAATTCACCAATATACTAATAAAAACTATATATGTTATATATATATATACATATATATATATATATATATATATATATATATATATATATATATGTACAATTATGGTCTTCATTATTTTTTTACATAAAAGCGGAGACAAACAAACGCACTGCCGACTTTTTTGCATTGACATTAAATTTTAAGGTTAAAATGTCAAATGTCAGTAGTCTAATGACAGGGCGCGGACCGCGAACTCGAAAGGTCGTGGGTTCGAATCCGCCATTCAATTACTGTCGTGAACCACTTCTAACACAAGCATTTTAAGCTTACCACAAGTGGTTAAAGGAAATATTAGTAATGTTTAATAGCATTACTAGTATTTATTTAAAAAAGAAAAAAATCCATTTCGCTACAAGTGAGCAAGCAGCAACCGACGTGGTAGAGCCATGCTGCAGCTGCATTAGTAGTATAGTTGTAGCACGAGTGGGTCGGCTCGACCGGGGAAGCACGACGCTCTCACAGAATACCTGCGCAAAATAGCAGCTTAACGCTTTTGTGTTTCGTATGGTGAGTGTAGGTTAACTTTCGATCAGAACACAGAACTACAGCACTGGTGTTTGGATGTAGAAACAGGTCAGTCCCGGACATCCCAGTCGGACTTTTAGGCAGACAATGAGTCCTATCACCTAGCGAAATGAAAATAAAATGAAATCAGTCCATATATGTGACTAAGTCCACGGTTGAACGCCTCAGAGCTTACAATAATTACTCTCTTACCCTGCACACAAGAACGCATCCGTTTTTTTATAGGAATAGGGGATCAAACGAGCATGCGGCTCATCTGATGGAAAGTGACTACCGCCGCCCATTAACAACTGCTTACGCTAGGGGAATTGCAGATTTGTTGCCGGCCTTTTAAAACGGAGTAGGCTCTTTTCTTGAAGGTCTCTAAGTCGTATCGGTCCGGAAAAATCGCTGGTGGTAATCGATTCCACAAATCCACCCACAAAAGTTGAATAATAGTGGTATATGAACACCAATTTTCCTTTATTATAGAGAAAATAACGGAGTGGAGGGAAATCAAATAGATACTCTAATAATTCAGTGTGCATTGACCGACTCGACATGTCCACGAAATTCAAGACTGAACGTTGAGCACGTTATTTCTCAACACTTAATCAAAACTGCAATTAACGATTTCATTGATGCAGTCCGGAACCGAACACATGTTATTTGCGTATTATATTTAACGCTTAGTAATAAAATTTCAAATCTTAAAAATTCAAGGAGATATAGTATAAGTCTCTAGCACTGCTAGAAGCCTCAAACTACAATATTCCCACGTGCAGCTCCGAGCAATTTCAATAGCTTAGGGCTTAGTTCAATACAGTATTATTCGACACCCAATTCACATGCTTTGGATTCTAATTAAGTCGATGAAATGGCCGACCTAGAATTAAAGCTTGAGATAAATGACCGATGGTGCATGAGATTTTGTCGAATCAAATAGTGGTTATTATTAATTTTTTATCGTTAAAGTTAACACTGCATAAAGGTGCCGCATGTGAGTCGACTTAATTTTGGAATCTATCCAAAACCCCTCGTAATTTCAGAGACCCGTAATTTATGTCTGTATTCATATTACTTACTCGGCTCTGCTCTCTCTACTGTGAATAAGAATTTCATTATTGGGCCCTCCTATTTTACTTTGCAAATTTTAGCCACCTGAATACCTTTCTCGCTTTGTACCTTAAAAATATCGTTATGAGGAAATTGCAATATTATTTTCCCAATACAATGTATTACCATTGAAACAGTACGGTGTCACAAATGTTTTGTTTCCTTTTACTTACAATAAATATATGTTAATAAATATACGATCGGATTTAAAAACAAATGAATTTTTTTTTATAGGATAAGGGTGACAAACGAGCACACAGTCCACCTGATGGTAAGTGGTTGCTGCGGCCCATAGACATCTACATCTATCCTCTATTACAATTCAAAATGTAGATGCGTTGTCACCCGTGAGGACTAAGATGGAATGCCTCATTTCCAGTAAAATGGGCCTCCGGCCACCTGCACTCACCAAGCGAAACGCAGAGGTAAACCTCTACTTCACGCTGGTTTTCTGTGAGGTCGTGGTACCACCCCGGTTCGAGCCGGCCCATCCGTGCGACAGCAAAAGCTGCCGCGTGGCTCTACCACTGTTGAAAATTATCTATTGAATGTTATCTTCTTGTATTTTTTGTACAATTGATTGCAATTATCTATTCTGATTGTGAAGACTATTTTGGACTTGCGTATGAGATAGTAATACTGCAATCGAAGCGTTTAAAAAAGCGTTTTGTTTAACAAACCGTGCACGGGATGCGTTTATCTCTTCACGCCCACTAGCTGTGATAATGAAACCGATTCAATTACAATGCCACAACATTACATTAGTCTAGTCGCAACAAACTTAGCTGTTTCGCAAGCGCCCAAATGGATTTGCCAAAACAGATAAAATTTGGACGCGAGATTTTTTTCATCATCATCATCAGGTAAACGTAGGCAAAGCATATCCTCTGCCACCTGCATCCACCAACTCCCTACATGTTTCATCAGGTTTCTACATCTAATGCGCATCTCTTATTAGTACGAATCTACCTCTCGAAAACTTTCCTTCCACATCAATTATCGGTTCTTCAAACAATGTGGCCGGCGAGTTTTCATTTCAACTTAAAAGTCCGCTGGGTTAAGTCAACACTTCTCAATGTAGTCAATATTTCTTCTACACATATCAATCATTACGTGAATTTTGAGGGTATGAACTAGGATTCTCAGAATAGTTGATAGGTAACCAACATCGCTCTTTTTTAAATATTTTTTTAAAGAAATAATTTAAGTACGTTATCATTACATCTGTGCAAATAAAAACGCGAGGGACAGCTAGTTTTAAATAAAATTGAAGTGACTGCCTGTAATATCGAAAAAAACTGCCTTTTATCGAGTTCAGGGGTTTATTTATGTGCCATTAAGAAATTTGCATGCCATTATGACAACCGATTGTGATGAGTCTTTTCAAGCAGATAGGGAGCAATGCCAAGAGTGGTTAAGGCTATATTTTATCCGAAAATCATGGTATATTTTTGTGAATTTAAAATTTGATAAAAATAAATCGCCATACAAGATTACTTTTTAAAAATCTAGTCGCTTGTATAAAATATACAAATACGTAAGTTTTTTCTTGTTACTCAGATCGCCTGCATGTCATTTTCGCGATGTTTTCTTTCATAAACAAGCATTTCTAATTACAAGTAAAGTAAAGTTGCAGCCTATTTACGACCCACTGCTGGGCACAGGCCTCCTCTCATTTCTGAGAGGGTTTAGGGTAAGGAAATGTCCGCCGCGCTGCCCCAAAGCGTGTTGGCGAACTTCACATATTTTCGAAATATTTTTTCTTATTTCTCAGACATGCAGGTTTCCTCAAGATGTTCTCCTTCACCGCCCAGCACGTGGTAAATCAGCACTTAAAATTGCAATGAGCAATTTCATTGGTGCCAGCGGGGATCGAACCCGGGTTGCTCGAGTACTGTGAAGCTTACAGCGAGCGCTAACCATCTGAACTACCACGGCTCTTATTACAAGTAACTTACAATTAAGCCAGTGGCGATTAAGCTTGGTATCATATTTACCAGTCATTTTTTATTTATAATTAATAATAAGTAATATTGAGTATGTTGAAATTTGTATGTACTGTGTGAAAATACATTTGATGTTTCCGATCTAGAATTATTTTCCAGACCGGGAACAATTGTTTGTAAGCCAAAGACAACAAATTTTCGTGTGGGATTCAAATCTGTGGATTTAGGGCAACAAATACCCGCTTAACTATTCCTCAATCGAGACCTGAAGTCAATGTTCAGATAATAATTCAACTTCTAGCATATGAATACGGCATTAAAATGAAACACGGATATTGTAAAATTATTTCACAGAATATTTCACTTCAACAAGTCATGAAACTATATCACAAAGCAAATATACTCATCGCTTTCGTACAAAACTATTTTATTTTTCAAAATTTTATTGTATAAACCACAACGCACGGACTTATAAATTCGGCATTTTCTGCCAATCACAACCCATGATGAAACATTTGTTGCATTTGAATGTGAAGATAAACAGATATTTACATAATAAAATTAGAAACATTCAATAACTAAATATCAAAGTCCTGAAGATTACAATACAATCAAGGCAAATCACAATATAGAGATATCTAATAGCATCCGCTTAGCGTTCCATCTCAAGCTCCGCATCAATCACACGCTGTCTGTGCAAGCTCCTTAATCTTATGTCCGTAGCGGTATCAGGTATAATGTAGATTCGCACGGGAACATAGTAGAAGTACAATTCTCCGACAACTAATTCAAGACATGCTTAACAGGGTTACGTTATCTGATACTAGTTTGATTAATATCATCTTATCTACTAAATAATTACCTATATACATAATATAATATATATATATATATATATATATATATATATATAATCACAAAATATGAAAAATGCAAGAGAATGTTATGGTTTCCGATAGAGCGATTTTACGTGGTAGCGCCATGCTGCAGCTATATTACTAGTATAGTTGTAGCACGAATGGGTCGGCTCGGCCGGGGAAGGACCACGCTCTCACAGAATACCAGCGTAAAATTGCAACTTAAAAGCTGCTGTGTTTCGTATGGCGAGTGTAGAGAACCGGAGACCCTTGTTACTGGAAACGAGTCATTCCATCTTTGTCCTCACGGCTGACAACGCTTCTGCATTTTGATTCCGAAACGTGGATAGATGTAGATGTCTATGGGCCACAGCAACCACTTACCATCAGGTGGACTGTGTGCTCGTTTGTCACCCTTATACTATAAAGACAAATCTCGTTAACGCTATACGTAATATACCTAGGGACTGCATCGTCAAACGTGCTCACGGCTGGCCCTGCAATCGTATATATACATTTATCTACCTGCCAAACGTGATGATTATGTATGTATATATATATATATATATATATATATACATCACTCCATTGTAGACCTCATCTTTGCCCTCTCAGGCCAGATGGATGTCAAAAGTGAGCCTAAATTATCTGATGTTTCGTCTTGTGTATTTCACGGTGCATCGAGGCATTTTCTCCGTATTATCTTTTAAAACGAATACGGAAAGATAAGGATAAGGAAGTGCTTCTGCTTTTGCGATGCATTTTACGTCACATTTCCAACGCAGTTTATTTATAGAAGTAGGGACAAACGAGCATATAGTCCACTTAGTGTAAGCACCTACATCTAAATGGTCAAATAATAAAAATGGTATTGCTTTGCTAACCCCGAGGAAGGCCTTGTTATTGGTAAAATTGATATCCGGTTCTTTGCTAGTTTAAGCTACTATATTCTATACGAACGTGGTTCTTACCGGCCAGAGCGATCCATTTGTGATGTATCCGTAATACAACTGTAGCTCCACTACTGATGTTATTATTCCTCTTATTTACCTTTTTAACAGTGGTAGAGCCACGCGGCAGCTTTTGCTGTCGCACGGATGGGCCGGCTCGAACCGGGGTGGTACCACGACCTCACAGAAAACCAGCGTGAAGTAGAGGTTAACCTCTGCGTTTCGCTTGGTGAGTGCAGGTGGCCGGAGGCCCTTTTTACTGGAAATGAGGCATTCCATCTTAGTCCTCACGGGTGACAACGCATCTACATTTTGATTTTTAATAGAGGAGACATCTATCTGTAGATGTCTATGGGTCGCAGCAACCACTTACCATCAGGTGGACTGTGTTCTCGTTTGTCACCCTTATCCTAAAAAAAAAACCTTTCTTTTGAAGACAGTGCTAAAAATGTCTCATAACAACAATCTATTGAAGGATAAGAATCCCCGACTCCTTAGTTTTGAAATCATACCGTAAGGGCAACTACGAGCTCGTACATATTTTCTTCTTAGATAAAAATGATGAAAGTCATCATAAAATAAAACGACTCGCATATTTTACTATGGTCTTTTTAAATAAAAATAATCGAATAGTTCTTAAGTTAAAGAAGTAAAACACTCAAGACGCCAAAAGGTGAAAAATATCGTGCTTTCAACGCAAAATTTTCTTAAGGAAACTACGCAAGCAATATGCAATATTAACAAGGTGCCTCGTTCCATAATAATCTATTTTCCATTAAACCTATCAGAACTAATTATGGGCACGTTCATTGAATGCGGCAAGACGCTCTATTGTTGGGATCGGAAGCGCGTTTGTAATCTCCGTAATTATAACCATGTTTGACAATCTATGTGCTGCCTAGCGACCGTGTACTGCCTAAATTACATCGCCAAGTATGAGCTAACTTGTACCGAGGCGGTGTGTTTACCTCTTCCTATGAATATTAATAACGACCTGAGCAGTTAAACTGGTAAAGTCGTAAAATGTTTCATGAATAAGTGAACATTTCGATACGTTCATTATGCGGTAAAAGGTAGGCGGTAAAATTTTTATCGTTATATAACGTTTGTCAAAAGAGTGTCTCAATGAAAATTTGCTACCAAGAAAGGTGAGTGAAAGCAGACAAAAATATCAAATCAAAATTGTTTAAAAGCCAAAGGTATCCATATCGGCAATATCGCGACAGATTCGCCGCCGTAACAAGGCAGGTCGCTGACAAAACAAATTTACATAAATCTCGATGAATCCGTAAAAATGACGCGCAACGGGCGAGCCGATAAGCTTGGGATATCATTAGCCGGGGACAGACTGTACCGATCACTCACTTGTGAGGCCTCCGAGGGACGATTTGGAAAAAATCTGAAATATCAATCTTCCCTTCCCATCCTTCTTACGATCAATTCTAAATTGAAACGCCCGAGAGACGTATTATTGGTACGGGAGTGAATTCATGCCTGCCAAAAGGCTCGGTATGACCTTTACGGCTTCAAAATTTTTTTGCCAATTTTTAATACCAGGAAGCGAGATACTGGTTACAGATTCAAATTTTATTTCAATCGTGTAGTAGTAAAATTTTTAAGAAAGGCCTTTTACGAAAAATATAGTCATATAAAATTTTCATTCGTTAATAGTAATCTGAAAGTTACAAAAAAGTATTTTTATAACTACAGAAATATGTAGTACTGTTTTGCCTAATGATCTATATTGATGCCGAATTTCAAGTTTCTAAAATAACCTAGAAATACCTAGGATTTGATGAGTGAATCAGTGAGTCAAAATTGTTTTTTTTTTCATTTATGAAATTTAGGGTTCTAGGTATATAAGGGATCTTTATTAAATATGCATAATTACAAATTAGGGGGGGGGGGGGGTCGCCCTACACTTTGCCTACCGGTACGAGGCTGCCACTCAAGAACCTTTCTTCCCCATCGGTTGTCGGTTCTTCGAGCTATATGGCCGGCCCATTGCCACTTCAGCTTACTAATCCGTTGGGCTATGTCGGTTACTCTGGTTCTACTGCGGATATCCTCATTACTCCATTGTATTTTAGTAATGTGTGGGTTTAGTAGCTTTTGAGATATGGGGGTTCAACGACTCGAAATTTTTCGCGTCGCACCGGCAGACTGCCCTTTGTCTAGAACACGCGTTTATCATGGCCTTTGATTATCCAAGTGGTAATACTAAATCATTTATTTTTATTACGTCCACAAATTTTCAGATTATTCAAAGCAAAGTAAGATCCAAGTAATAAAATAAAATTATGTCTTACCTAGTTTGAAGGGCACCTCCTACACTCTCTCAATTGCACCTAGTGTAGGGATTAGTAATTTTTAACATCTTTAATGTAATGTATTTCCCCAAAGCAACGTCTGATTCTACTAACTATCTTCTAATTAATAGAATCAGGCGTTACTTTACGGAAATCAATTATATTAAAATTAGTAAAAATTACCTCACGTATATCGTTCCTAGTGTAGTGGTGTTGGGAGTAGTGGTGCTGGAATTAGTGGTGACGGAGATAGTGCACACAATTGAGGGAGGGCTGGAGGTAATCTTCAAACTAGGTAAGACACGTCATTTTATTTTATCAAGCGGATATACGCGAGATATTTTTTACGAACTTTAATAATTATCTTCTGATCTTCGTCTAGAAGTGAGTGAAAACTTCATTACAAAACTCCATTACATTCATACATACAAATCAAGCTAATACAAAGCGGAAGAAAAAGTAAGTAATTTATAGAAATTATTGCAGAAGAATCTTGAATATACACTCATTATACTATCAAATTCATATTTGTCGTTAAACACTACTGATAGCTATTCATATGACCTTTACGAATAGACACTACGTACATTACATTTGCATGTTCATTTGTAAGAGTTCATAATGTAATGATTTCGATAGAAATCTCTGGAAAGTTCTTGCTTTCACTAAAATTAATTAAGGGGCCACTTCGTTTTCTATGATTTCAAATGAACATCACAACTGCGTATTATAAACCCATGGACCCATTGAGTAGCTCAATGAGTGAAGAGTAACAAAACTTCTTGGTGAAGGTTGTTTCAAGTATTTTGATAGTCCTTTAAGATTCCCGAAGAATCTTGTGAAAAACCATGTGAGGTTCTTAACAAAAGCGATAACAAATAATTTTACAAACATTAACAACATATTACAACACTCTTTATATCATTCAATATTTTAAAAAGTGAATATATAAATATACAAATACAATTAATTACGACTACAATATATGCAATATATGATATATTTACATCAACATCATTTTATTGACACTTAATAAAACATAAGTAGCTAAAATATGTTTAAATTATAGATTAAGAAAAATCTTTGAAGTTTTATAATATTACGAGATATTTTTTTCTAAAATATTTACAGAAAACATGAATCTTGATGCTAATTATCGATTTATTCGATAGATAAGACACAATCAGATGCTGACAGCAAAAAATATAAAATGTACGCAACATAAAACACACCGCAGATACATCTCACTGAGTAATATAAATAATTTATGTGAAATGTACTCGTATTTCACAGAGATGGACATCGATGCAGAGTGCAAAGCCACTAGCAATTCGGAGCGATAAATCGGAATTCACACATAACCGTATCACAGTTCTAGTTCTTTTGAATATGTAATGCATTGCGCGACTCGTTTTCACTGAAACAGGTTCAATATTTAATCACGCAATGTATTGTTATGTATCTACAGGCTAATAATTTTCCAGAACATACATTTTTACTTTAGAACATGTTGACGTTTTATTGTATTTATTTATTCTTTATAGTAAACACCTCACGCCAAGTGTAGTCTTGGGCTTATTTATGCCCTGCTTCTGTGACAGTTACTATCTAAAGCAAAGTTTATTAATAACGATTAATGGTAATAGGTACATAAACAAGGTATATATTACAAGGAAATGTCACTCCGTTTACGCCTAGGGGTATTTTAATAAAGTGGCAGGTATGTTCTGTAAAAATACTACAAACAAACTTTTTTGACCGAAGCTTTGACCTCACGGTTCATGGCTTAGCTCCGCAAACAAAATATTTTATTAGTATAATAATTTATTTTGTCCAGTAGTGGGGCCGTTGGGGCTAGATTAAAAAAAATCTGGCATTGCTGGATTTGAACTCACGCGCTCCGACCTGGTAGACCCACGCTCTAACCCTTACGGTACGTGTACACCAAAACCTATTTTGTCGGCCGATGACGGACAGAACTACCCGGACGAGTAGCTCGGACGTGTATGCGCTTACACTGCAACAGTGTACCACGTGTGCCGACATTGAACGTTGCCGGTATTCTGTAGTTGACTGTGTTGCTTAACAGAGTGAAGACGCATTTTTTTAAATATCTGGAACCGCTATATCCATTTCCGATCCAACTTCAGCCCATAACCGTTTCGAAACCTCTCGATTATTGTAATTGTCTATTATAAACACAAGTAATTAATTTTTCTAAACTACAGAATACCGGTAACGTTCAATGTCGGCACACGTGGTACACGGTTGCAGTGTAAGCACATACACATCCGAGTTACTCGTCCGGGTAGTTCTGTCTGCCATCGGCCAACAAAATCGGTTTTGGTGTACCTACACGTACCGTTAGGCTTAGGCTATTAAGAAGATAATCTTTGTGGCGAAATTAAAAATCATATCGCTCGCGCGCGAATCAAGATAGTTGCTTTGTGCGTGAAAACACGGAGAAAACTAATTTTGTGAGACCTGGCTAGATCGATTTTTCGCCTAAATAACCGTATATTGTTAACTTCATCAAAATCATTAAAAAGTTTTCGAGAACGCGGATAAAATCAGACATATTAAATATAACTCGTAAACTAATGTAGGAGAATAGCACAATAAGCTAGAGCTATAATCTTTTCTTTATATATAAAAATTACGTGTCACGTTGTTTGTCCGCGATGGACTCCTAAACTACTGAACTGATTTCAATGAAATTTTAGGTGAATGTGCAGTTTGGTCCAACTTAAAAGATAGGATAGCTTACATCTCAATTTATAGTCGCAATACAATATCATTTTATTGAAAATTATTTGTCTATTATTTGACAGTCACAATTATCTGTTAGCTCCAAATGATTCTGTCAGATGACGATATCTGTTGACTGGATTGAGTAAATATTTAATAGATGGCGCTATATTAAAAATGCAAACGTTTAATATAAGCTACAATTTAGTAGTATAACCACCACGTGTTGCTGTAAGTATTCAACAGATAGAACCGATTTCAAAAAAATTTTGCAGACTGTGTGCAGTTTGGTCCAACTTGAGAGATAGGATAGTTTTTATCCCGATAAGTGACTCTCAATTTTTTTATGGCTAATTTCAGGAGTTTTTTGGGAAAGCAAATGGTCGTTCGGAAAGGGCAGAACAACGTCTGCCTGGTCAGCTAGTATATCTATAAGGAATCTCCATAAGAGTCTTATATAATAATTACTTCATAATAAAAAAAGAAGACAGCCATTTTCTCGGTAATATTTGAAACTTCTTTTATATTTTCCAGTTGAAATGCTCTTTCAAAAGTATTTTTATATAAAAACGATACCTCAAACCTCCATGCACCGGCTGGCCTTTTTACCGTCGGGAAAAAATAGGGTAATAAGTGACCGAAGTAGAAGTTTATGGCATAAATAATTTTAAAACTTATTATTTTTTATCGATAATTAATAAAATTGATCTACCAATACATATATTTCTCATTTGAATTAAACTTTTTACCTAGCGGTCAACTTTAAGATCAAAGGCGTATGGGATTTATTGATAATTACAAAGTAAAGTAATGTGGATAATATGATTTAATTTTCGATATTCTTCAATTGCTTTAATGAATTTTTCTCAAATTTAATGTTCTAAAAATAAACTAATGCCATAGGCTTTTAATTTTTATGCCTCTACACTAAGATTTCCCTTATATCGTGAAGGCTTTTGAGATACTAGGTGATAGGAATTCCTTTCCTGATAAGACTTATCAGGAAAAGAATTCTTCCCAATTCTGTCTGGGTACCTCTTCCCAATTTCTACCGCCGAGCAGTAGTGCGCGCACATCTGTGTTCCGGTTTGAAGGATGTAGAGAGCCAGTATCTATGGTATATACTATATGGTTTCAGTTTTTTTAAATATATATATGTATATATATATATATATATATATATATATATATATATATATATATATAATGATAAATAAATACAATATTTAGCTTGCCTCTATATTATACTCACGTGTAAAATAAAAAAAAATATTTCGGCAAACATTGGGATATCTACGTACTTGCAATTCATAAATAAGATAAATTAGTGTTCATTTCAATGCCGCAATTACAAAAATTTGAAAAATTAAAAAAATTTTTGGTAAAATATGCTTGATACAGTTTTTCCATAGTATTTTCTTGAAAGTGATTGGTTAGCCCTCGATAATTTTGAATCCTTTAACTTTATAACTTTAACAGTATATCGATTGATTGCTTTTTCATCTCTGTCGAGGACTTTCAAAAGTATTCGCGAAGATAGAGACATAACGCTTGGTACGATCGCTTCCAGTTTTACGATACAACAATGCAGTCAACTCTTACAGCCAAGCCAACGTGCGCTCCGTTGCGATTATGAGAAATGGTAACGACTTTGAGGAATATCCGTTAACCTGATGTTTTAAATTTAATCAGTAATTGTTTCTAAAACTACAATAAAAAACCGTGCGCTTAATCAGTCTGTTAACAGTTCCTTGTTTTAAATGCCTCTTTCCTTCTCATTAACCGTAAAGGGATCTATATATATACATACTTGATGTTACTGTACTAAACTGTACTGTATAAAAACCAACTGGTCCATAAGACGTTGTTCTGCCCCTTCCAGTGTAGGTGGTGCGATGAGTTTCACTCAGAATCATCTCCTAACTTTTGACAGTGTAAATATGGAATTTATTAATAACTCGGTTATTTGCATTAAACCAACAAATAATGTGGATATGAATCATTTTGGTTCAGAAATATTGAATTTGTTAATAACTTCACAACCACCCATAGAATCTTAACACAACTAGAGCCCACATTTTGAACAAGTCTTTTAAAAGTTACACAATCATTAAAGACGCACCGTTAACGAATCTATAAAAAATATTTCACTATACTTAATAGTGTTTGTGCACAAGTGCAAAAAGTAACAACATTAATGTTGTAACAATGTGCAAACAGTAATAGTGTAAACTGTTACTTAATGTTAAGTTAAAATAGTTAAAGGAAAACATTGTAGGTACATAAAGATGTCTCATGTAATAAAACGACACTCGGGCAACTTAAGTATTATCTCTTTTATCTACTTTTAGATGTATAAGGCGCAGTTGGTACTGATCAAAATTATAGTCATTCAAACAATACTTCTTTAAATATCTTGCTTACTATTTTAAAATCGGATTTTAAAAAAATACTCTAATAATTCGACAGCTCTATAGCACGTAGATAAACCTGTTCGTGGTATGCAACAGTAGATGAGTATACCCCGAACAGGTTTATCAAAATAAATAAAACAATATTGTAAAATAAAATAAATATTTATTTCTTCGACATAAGAAATTAAACCAAGTAGTGGGGGTGTAAGAATATCAACCCCTTCATAATATTTTCCCGTGGGTGTCAAAAGTCCTAAAGCGAAAGAAGGAAACAAATCAGGAGATAGCAAGCGTGGCAACTATGGTACTCAACATACGAAACAAAGCATTATTATTCTTCTATTTTAAGCTGGTTTTCTATGCAAGCGTTATCCTTCGTCCTTTCTGTTCTTTTCGTGATGCTGCCTCAATTATATACGGCAGTGTATACCACGTATATAACGTTAAATTTCACTGGGTATAAGAGAACTTACAGATGATGATGCAAGCAGTTCACATCACTTTAATGTAAATAATTTGATTCTATTACTAAATAACAATTATCAATAATTAATGAAGTGCAGATATAACATTTTAAGTGTTCGTAACAGTATCGAATATATACGCGTTAGAAGACCTTCCTCAAACGTTTTTTTCTTATAGTATTTTCCTCAAAAGGCGGATGCACCGAGACGACCTCGCACATTAGTAATAGTTTTTGCCAGTTACTTCTATTGTTTTCTACTAATTATAGCTAAGCATGTCCGCGATATTTTATTTAAAAAAAATATATAGGTGGGTGACAAATGAATACACCTGATCATAAGTGAATGCTAGTATTCTGTGTGAGCGTGATGCTGCCCCGGTCGAATCAACCCATTCGTGCTACAACCATAATATAGCTGCAGCGTGGCTCTACTAGGCGAAAAATTATATATACTAATATAACTTCATAATAATATTATGTCAGGGCACGTGGACTTCTTATATTTGGCCTATTACTTATATTTTTATTATTATACTTATATTATATACTTATATTATACTATACTTATATTATACTATTATACTTATTTTATACTTATATTTACTTATATTTTACTAGCTGACCAGGCAGACGTTGTTCTGCCCTTTCCGAACGACCATTTGCTTTCCCAAAAAAACTCCTGAAATTAGCAATAAAAAAATTGAGGGTCACTTATCGGGATAAAAACTATCCTATCTCTCAAGTTGAACCAAACTGCACACAGTCTGCAACATTTTTTTGAAATCGGTATCTGTTGAATACTTACAGTAACACGTGGTGGTTTTACTACTAAATTGTAGCTTATATTAAATGTTTGTATTTTTAACATAGCGCCATCTATTAAATATTTACTCAATCCAGTCAACAGATATCGTCATCTGACAGAATCGTTTGGAGCTAACAGATAATTGTGACTGTCAAATAATAGACAAATAATTTTCAATAAAATAATATTGTATTGCGACTATAAATTGAGATGTAAGCTACCCTATCTTTTAAGTTGGACCAAACTGCACATTGACCAAAAATTTCATTGAAATCAGTTCAGTAGTTTAGGAGTCCATCGCGGACAAACAACGTGACACGTACTTTTTATATATAAAGATAATATATGTGAGTCTATGTCAGCAGCCCAAAGTTAAATCCACGCAGCTTAGGGCATTATTATAACGGCAACGTTTGTCTTACGACCTGACTCACGGCCAGGCCGTTTAAAAAAAATGGCATTAGCTAGTGGTACACCTGGTAGAAATGGCAACGTGGTGCGTTCAATATTAGTCTTGTTGAATGTTCCGCCTGATATTGGTGGTCTAGGCCATTATTGGCCTGTCTGTTGAACACTCAGATGTGTGCTATTCAGCACGTGTAACACACCTCTTATAGTTTTCTTGTAATTATGTTTACAACATTAAACATTCACAAGAACTGTAGCGTTTGCACAGTGCGATGTGGTAGTGACGTAAGATTAACTTCCCATTTTGTCATGTGGATTTCTTAAGAAAAGACAAGGAGATCTAAGGCCAGAAAGGAAAGCCCTTAATAGGGTGAAATCATTTTATATATGCTAGACTCAAAATACTAAGACCAAGGATGTCCAAAATACATAATTTTTAGTATAGCGATTATTAATCCCCCAGCCCTGCGTACCGATTATGAAAATTCCGTCTTAAAATGCGAGAGGCCCATCACCAGCAGTACACTACTTAGCTAGTGGTACATCTGGTAGAAATGGCAATGTGGTGCGTTCAATATTAATCTTGTTAAATGTTCCGCCTGATAATAGGTGGTCTAGGCCATTATTTCGAGTTTATTTTCTAATATTGCCACGCGTGGCGCTTTAATCTAAGAAAACGTCATGGTATGCTAAAGTGAAAACCCGAATATCCGAATAATAATTAAATTACTGTCACTTCCGTTAACTCTGTCAAAAATTCAAAAGCGTTTAAATAAAACTAGTTTTTTTTTTACGGATTGTATCGCGCATATTAAATTATTTTATACTCCCGACGTGAGGGGGACGATCCTGTACACGTACTCTGTTAGTTTGTCACGATTCAATTGACTTGATAATATTTTAACTTTACCGTTTCGCTAAAATTTAAACACACATAGTCCACTTGATGTTAAGTGAATGTGGCCTATAAAGATAAGTCAAAATGCAAAGATTTTGCCCCCCCTGAGAACTAAGATTTAATGCCTCGTTATTAGTAAAAAGGTTTTATCGTTCTCGTCTCTCGACATACAAAACACAGCTGCATTATTCTTCTATTTTACGCCGGTATTCTAAAAAAGCGTGCTCTTGAATTTTCTCTAGAAAATCTAAAACTTCCAACCGAAACTTCCACATAAGCTGGCCATGATATTTTAGTCGGTGACAGAAATTAACATAAAAATTAGAATGTGCATTGATTTTATTGAACGAATTTATTTAAATAATTCTAAAGGTCACATTTGTAGTTCACAAAGATGGCATACCAGCATAGCGGCCGCCTGACCTTTCCCCCTCTAGTTCTCCAGTCTCCAATGAGGTCGCTCTACGAATTTGTGACGACACTTAACCTATTGCAACAAAAACAGCGTTGCTGTGAAAGCCTCTTCATTATAATAATTTTTATTTCACAATCTAGTTTTAAACCAAACATTAAGGAAATGTTTGCTAAACGAAGCAGTTTTTAATTTGAATAATATTAACACACACAGTTTTTTTTAATATTTTGAGTTGTTAGCTGATACGGTTTCAGTTTCCCCCTGTCGCCTCTTACGACACCCATGGACGATATGGGGTATTGGATTATCTTACACCGTCACTGCACGGCATAATTTGACGTATAATGATGTCAAACCCAGAACAGAGAAGGAGTCAAATATTTTGGGTAGCAGCATTGCCTGTGTGAAGGTATTGGTTCTAATCTCTCTACAAAGCGTAGTAAATGTCTTAGTAAGAGTAGAAAATTTTTCATGTAACCTATACCAGCTGATGTATAACATATTGCATTCTTAAAGAGGCCTATATCTAACAATAAATTTATAAAAATAAAATTGGACTCACACCTTTATTTTCTATAGATAAATAATTTAGTTACACAGTGTTATTTTTGTGTAATGCCACAGAGAAAGAGAAACGTTATCCAAGTAGGTACATGGTTTAAATTAAAAATCAAAAGTTAAAATGGCTTCATTAATATCCATCAACGAAAATAATATTAGTGATACATACCTATTATTTTAATATAACATTTAATAAGCAAGAATTCATATCATTCAAATGTACATCTTTGTGATTATGTAGACATCAAGGAATATGCTACTCTCTGACTAGACGACTCTGTTAAAGACTTAGTCTGTGTGCTATTCAGCATGTGTAAAGAACGGTCGCGGAGCAAGAATTTTTTATCGCTTTGCATTTTTAAACTTCATTCCTATCATAAAAAGTTTTATTTCAATTGCAACTAAGATGGTTGTAAGACCTTTTGAACAGTATTTGTGATTTTATTCTCAATTTATTAAAGTTCACATTTGTATGGAATGCAGTAATATGAAATTCTTCCTGTTCCGCGATCACGCTATAACACACCTCTTATAATTTTCTTGTAATTATGTTTTCAACATTAAACATTCACAAGAACTGTAGCGTTTGCACAGTGCGATGTGGTAGTGACGTAAGATTGACTTCCCATTTTGTCATGTGGTTTTCTTAAGAAAAGACAAGAAGATCTAAGGCAGATAGGAAAGCCCTTAGTATGCTCTTAGATAGAGGTTGGTGTATCATCTTATATATGCCAGACTCAAAATACTAAGACCAACGATGTCCAAAATACATGATTTTTAGTACAGCGATTATTAATCCCCCAGCCATGCGTATCGATTATGAAAAATCTGTCTTAAAATGCGAGAGGCCCATGACCAGCAATGGACTACTGTTGCTACAGATTAATAAAAATTAAAAAACTATGTGAATATTCAGTCCAAGTCGCAAATAATCGCTTTCAAGGTCCATATTATTTATTCAGTGTCGCAATTTGAATAAATGTCACCGTGTTTTAAAATTAGATCACTTTTTTAATATTGAATCGACGTTATGTAACTGTTCAATAAATATAGCATTTAAATTTTTTGGGGGTGCAAGCTTTTCGAGATTATTTAGTGTTCGGATCATTTAGGTTTTTTATCAGATATAGAAAAGAAATGTTTGACTTATAAAGTATTGCATGCATTCCTTTTTTATACTCACTATACCTATAGCAATGCCGTCAATGTAATATATCGTTTCATATAGATACCAAAGATATTACTCATTAAGTTTAATATGTATCAGACAAAGATTATGCATACAGCACCCAGCATTTAAGGTCAACGTGTTTCGCAAGTTCAAGTTAAACAACGTCGTTTGGAATGAAATTTGCAACGACAAATAAGTCAAAGTCCAGTTCAGTTCCTTGGAACAAGAATAATTAAAATATCTTTCAAAGTAAGTATTATATCTTTAATTAATGAACTTACTGCATAAACAAGAAATGTCTTCAAAGGATAGAAAGATAGAAATGATGTTTAAAAGCAAGTGATTTCATTAAATTTTTAAAACAATTTTAAATTCTGCTCGTATGATTTTAGTATATATTTTATTATTATTAGTTTAAATGAAAATAACAAGTTATATGAAAATATATACAGTTAGAGACAGTAGACGTATGTAGTTAATAAGTTTCAAAACAATACGATGTGTAAACTTTTTTTTTGTTGTCAGTTTTCCAAAATTAACTATTTCCTCTAACGGTGAATAACCATTTTCGGTGAATAATTACTAAATAGATCCATGGTAAATCAGTGCTTGAAGTTACAATAAACTATATCATTGCTGCCAGCGGAGAGCGAACCCGGGTGCGCGAGGGCTCTGAAATTTACGACGAGCGCTGAGTCCCTGACCTACCACAGCTCTCTGAAAACTTTTATAAAGTAAAAGTCATGAGCGCTATGGGTAACGTATATAGTGAATAACTAACTACATTTTGAATAAAACATATAACCACTGGCGATGAAACTCTCTGGAAACGCTGCGAATAAAAAATAATTAGTTGTAAAAATTACGTTAGTTTCATAGTTACGTTTGTTTTTTATTATTTTGATTTAAAAATTCTATTGACAGTTTCTTTCGAAGTATTTTAATAATGAAAATAAATAAATGGTGAAGCATTATAATATAATGAATAATGCACTAAGAACTGAAATAACCCGGCTTTGGAAAACACCTACTGAAGTCACACCTATTGTAGTTGGTGTCACAGGCATGATCGCTAAAAACCTACATAAATACTGCAACAAATTAGACTCTCATATCAACATAAATGTTATACAGAAACAAGCAGCAATTCATTCAGTAACAATATTGTCAAAAGTTTTAGGTAATTCTATATTTGTGAATCAAGACTCTGAGCCTACCTCTCCCTAAGGTTTATGGGCGGGGGTTTAGAGAGTACCGAGTTTATCTCGAGAAGACAACCAAGAAGATATAATAGTAAATAAAATCTTATTTTCTTACATGCTGAAATTAAAGTTACTGTGAAGTATCAAAACTTTACGTCACGCTGTCAAATTATATTTATTATTTAGAAAGTACTTTCAAACATGTGCTAAAAAATACCTGTGCACATCTTCGGTTCTATTGCGGTCGACTAAGCTCTTACACAAGCAGTTGCATAAACCTTTCACCGCAAAGGCTAGTCTTCAAATAAACCTAGACTACTTTCAACTTAAAGCAATCAGTAATTGAAGACTTCCTCATTTGGTATATTGTTATAAATAGTACAAAAACCTACTACTATATTATACTATATACGTGGTAGAGCCACGCTGCAGCTATATTATGGCTGTAGAGCGAAAGGGTCGGCTCGATTGCGGTAGGATGACGCTCTCACAGAATAACAGCATAAAATAGCAGCTTAATTCTGTTGTATTTTGTATGGTGAATGTGGAAAACCGGAGACCTATTTTACTGGAAACGAGGCATGCAAAAAATGACTTTCAATAAGTATTATGTCATAATCAATATTGAATAAAAAATCATTCTATTCTATTCTAGTCCTCGGGGGTGACAACGCATCTGCATTTTGATTCTTAATTGAGAATAAATGTAGAAGTTTATTGGCTACAGCATCTGATTACAATCAGGTAGACTGTAAACAGTGGTAGAGCCACGTGGCAGCTTTTGCTGCCGCACGGATGGGCCGGCTCGAACTGGGGTGGTACCACGACCTCACAGAAAACCAACGTGAAGTAGAGATTTACCTCTTTGTTTCGCTTGGTGAGTGCAGGTGGCCGGAGGCCCTTTTTACTGGAAATGAGGCATTCCATCTTAGTCCTCACGGGTGACAACGCATCTACATTTTGATTTGTAATAGAGGATAGATGTAGATGTCTATGGTACGCAGCAACCACTTACCATCAGGTGGACTATGCGCTCGTTTGTCACGCTTTTCCTATAAAAATAAAATAAAAAAAGACTGTGCTCGTTTGTCATCTTTATTCTATAAAAAAATGGATAAATTTAAATCAATACAATAGGTATAAAATAATAAGCAATGAAAAATAATTAATATAATACGAAATATGATATGTGTAAAAGTGGGCGGCCGTATAAACGAATTCTTAGTGGTTAATTCAGTGAGAAGAATATGGAAGATACATGCATTATATGTATGTATATTAAAGCTGCTGATTAATTTTCGTACATCGCAATCGTAGGAGAACATCTAATTTCAACGGGCTTATTGCCATTGTTTTGAATTCATCGGAATGCTGGGGGTAAAATTGTAGAAATCAATTTCAGTGTTATTGACATTGTGAAAATGAACAAAGCGACAGAAACGCGTATCTTGAAAATTATCAAAGATACTTTTAATTTAATGTATTGAAACAATAATAGTGTGTTAATTTGATCATATCCATTTCTGTATTTTTAAATCTATACCTATAAATAAAATTGAAGTTTCTCTCTATATCGAAATAACTGCCTTTTAACAGTGGTAGAGCCACGCGGCAGCTTTTGCTGTCGCACGGATGGGCCTACTCGAACCGGGGTGGTACCACGACCTCACAGAATACCAGCGTGAAGTAGAAGGCTTACCTCTGCGTTTCGCTTGGTGAGTGCAGGTGGCCGGAGGCCCTTTTTACTGGAAATGAGACATTCCATCTTAGTCCTCACGGGTGACAACGCATCTGCATATTGATTCGCAAACGAGGATAGATGTAGATGTCTATGGGCCGCAGCAACCACTTACCATCAGGTGGACTGTGTGCTCGTTTGTCACCCATATCCTATAAAAAAAAGCTCGGGGAGTTATTTGCACACCATTACGGTATGAGCAACGATTTCTAAAATTTTCTCTCTGTCTATCCAAACAAATCTTCGGAATAGCTGAACCGATCGCGATGAAACTTTACAACAACAAATTGAGAGCAATTCCAGGAGTGATCCTAGATATATTATATTCCAAAAAACTTATTTTTATTTTTCATGAAATGAAAAAATTTATGAAATAAATGTTCATTAATGATTACTTTTAAAATAATATAAGAGACGATAAGTTAATAGATCCTATTCACGCGAAGCCGGGGTGGATTTCTAGTTTTAAATAAACTTGAGGGACAAACATGCGTCAGTTCACCTCATAACCACAGAGCTTGAAGGTGAATAATAAGGTTATTAAATAACAGGAAAATCGTAATCAAATAACATTATTTTTCCACTGGCACTCATAAGGAATGATAATAATATGCACTTTTTATCAACGGTGGCATTAATACATCAACATTCAATATAAGCCTATGAAATGAAAAGTTCACGCGAAATGTTAGTAAAATTACAATGAGTATATTTTTAGATGTGGAATTTTTATACAACTGTAATTTCTACAAAATATGCTTTATATTATTAGTTGCTAATATATATATACACAGTCAGGTCATAAGTATTGTCACACAGTAAAAACTTTTCTTTTAGAATGCTGGCCACAAAAAACTAACAGTGGTAGAGCCCCGCGGCAGCTTTTGCTGTCGCACGGATGGGCCGGCTCGAACCGGGGTGGTACCACGACCTCACAGAAAACCAGCGTGAAGTAGAGGTTTACCTCTGCGTTTCGCTTGATGAGTGCAGGTGGCCGGAGGCCCTATTTACTGGAAATGAGGCCTTCCATCTTAGACCTCACGGGTGACAACGCATCTACATTTTGATTTGTAATAGAGGATAGATGTAGATGTCTATGGGCCGCAGCAACCACTTACCATCAGGTGGACTGTGTGCTCGATTGTCACTCTTATCCTATAAAAAAAAGAAGAGAGCTACAACAAACAAAATGATAAGGTGTACGCACACAGTAGTGAAGAAGCGAGCAACCGTATTCCGCGTGTCCAACGAGGTCATTTTCCATCCTCGCTCATGGTATGGTTGGGAGTTTCTTATTGGGGCTTAACAGAGGTACATTTTTGTGAGAAAGGTGTAAAAACGAATGCAGCTGTGTATCATAATACAGTCCTGACGAACCTTGTGGAACCTGTTTCTCATACCATGTTCAATAACAGGTACTGGGTATTCCAACAAGATTCGGCGCCAGCTCATAGAGCGAAGAGCACACAAGACTGGCTGGCGGCGCGTGAAATCGACTGCATCCGGCGCGAAGACTGGCCCTCCTCCAGTCCAGATTTCAATCCGTTAGATTACAAGATATGGCAACACTTGGAGGAAAAGGCGTGCTCAAAGCCTCATCCCAATTTGGAGTCACTCAAGACATCCTTGATTAAGGCAGCCGCCGATATTGGCATGAACCTCGTTCGTGCTGCGATAGACAACTGGCCGCGCAGATTGAAGGCCTTTATTCAAAATCACGTAGGTCGTTTTAAATAAATTTTAGTGTCATAAGAATCTGTTTTGTTAAGTTCATTTTGGTATATAAATGGTTACATAATGAATAAACTTGTTTCAATTATTTTATATTAAACATGTGACAGAATTTATGACCTGACTAGGTATATATATGTCGGAGCGTCTACGAAATACCCGGTTGGATTGAGGTGGAATTGAGGGTATATCGAGAAACCCCCACTTGTTTGTGCAGTATAAAAGTAATCCGACACACACACACACACACACACACACACACACACACACACACACACACATATATATATATATATATATATATATATATATATATATATATAATCTTAGCAAGTAATCATTAGAATGCATTTGACAGCTCCGTGGCGCAATGCCTTAGCAATGAATTGTTACGCACGGACCAAGTATTCGTATGGCTTACAAATAATTGTTGCAGTTCTGGATGTTTGTCCTTGTAAAATGTATCTTTGTAAACTACCTCCACAATACAGGAGAAAATCCTAGTGTGAGAGTAACGTTTAAAAAAAATTGTTTAACTAGAAAGTGGAATGCTTTGAGTAGATTATAGAATATTACACAGTAGTCCACTTGAGTTTACATCACCCGTATTAGTTTTTGTAGCGAAGTGGCAGTGCGTCTGCTTCTGTGTTCCGATTTGAAAGACACGAAGAGCCAGTATAATTACAGGTTATGCGTTAACCTACTTTAGTTCTCAGATGTGATTGCGCATCTGAAGCATTCTTTGTTTAAGGTGTATTGCAGTAGTCACTGCTGTGGGTTGTTAGCTTGTTTGTTACCTTAATCTTATAAGACCGGATCCGCATTTGACCAACTACTAGTACTCAGATGTGATTGCGCATATGAAGCATTCTTTGTTTAAGATGATTGCATAGTCTGTGTGGGTTGTTAGCTTGTTTATTTACCTTAACCTTATAAGACCGAATCCACATTTGATCATTTTGACGTAATTTGATCAGGTGTAATTTTAGTTCTCTTCAAAAACCGATTAGAAATAGGATCTGAAAAACTTAGCTAATGTTAAATAAACGAGCGATTGTGATATATACCAGCAGTGTCGTTCACAATGCTACAAGAGAGATTGAATTCCGTTTGATGCGATGTTTTATGTCAAGTTATAAAGAACGTCGCATAAAACCTCACTTTGCTTGAGTGATACTGATAAAAGAATAAAAGGGATCTTCTTCTAGACTTTAAGCATCGCTTCAGGGACATAAAAACTTACATTAGGTATCCGTTTCAATACCTTGTTTCTTTTATTACCCTCTGAATTCATAATAATATGATGGTGTAACGTTTTCTTATTAAAGATGTATTAAATGTTTATACTTGGGTAATATTTTTACAACTTTGGAGCTGAGAGCTAAAGGTTCAATTACCGTATGAAACGTCTCTATGATACAAGAGAAATTTCTGATGTAGGCATAATTTAAAAAAGAGAAAAAAAAATAGATAAATAAACATTAAAGACGACAAACAAATACACAGTCCATCTAAGAGTGGATGCACTGCCTATAGATATTCCTAAATCTATTTTCGACCAACAAAACAAGATGCAGATGCGTTGTCACTCCGGAGAAGTAAAATGGAATGCCCGTTACCAGTAAGATCCTAGTGGGATGACTAGATCATAGTCATAGATTTTTTTTTATGGCATAGAGTGACAAACGGGCACACAGTCCACCTGATGGTAAGTGGTTGCTTTGACCCATAGACATCTACATCTATCCTCAATAAAGAATCAAAATGAAGATGCATTGTCACCCGTGAGGACTAAGACGGATTGCCTCTATTCCAGGAAAAAGGGTCTCCGGTTCTCTACACTTACCATACGAAACACATCAGTGTTAAGCTGCTATTTTACGCTGGTATTCTGTGAGAGCGTGGGCCTGCCCCGGTCGAGCCGACCCATTCGTGCTATAACTACTCTATTAACCCATATAGGCCTACCGTATAGCTGCAGCATGGCTCTACCATGTTTAAATTTTTGTATTGTTATTGGTTCTTGATACGTCTGAATATGTTTGATTATGTAGACTTTCTACTGCTGAACGTAGGCCTCTCTCATAGATTGCCTAATATTTTGATTGGCTCTTATATTTGCCGCAGTTCTACGCTTGGCAGGCGTTTTATTTTAAATGTTTAATTGTTATTAGAAAGACGCTGATGCAAATCTCGTCTGTTTCCCTCTGACCCCTCTGATAACACCCGCTTACTAATTATTCTTACACCGCCACTACACGGTGATGAATAATTTCAGATTAATAGGGTTGTTATAAATTAATTTGCTTAATTCTGCGTAAAGAAAGAAAATGATGTGTCCTGCCCAGCTTTAAGGGGGACCTCCCACACTCCCTCAATCGCGCGCACTATACCCGTCGCCGTCAATCCCAGCATTACCATTCTCAGCACCACCACACTAGGCAGGACACACCACTCTCGAAAATACGATACGTGTTTCGCCTCTACACGAGGTATCCTCAGGTGAAGTAGACTCTGCGGAGGCTGGCCGCTAAGTCTTTAGTTAAGTTACTTATCTAATGAAAAAAATAAAAAAAACATATTTGCTTTGTTGAGACAATGATTCGTAGCAATGCTAGGATCCGATAAGTGGCGCTGTAGTCAAGTTATTAACAAATTATGTAGAAAAAATAATTCACATTTACAGTTAAATATTTATTATGTTGGTGTCAAAAAATAAAAACACAAAATCTGTTCCATGCAGTGCTATGGTCTAATTATAAATTTTACATTTACATTGTAAAATAACCGGAGCGAATATGGTTTGAGACTCATCGCGTATCCTCCAGAAAGAGCAGATTTTTTTTACGTGGTAGAGCCATGCTGCAGCTATTAGCTGGACGACTATTACTATATTACTAGGTCGACTCGACCGGAGAAGGACCACGCTCTCACAGAATACCAGCGTAAAATAGCAGCTTAACGCTAATGTGTTTCATATGGTGAGTGTAGAGTACCGGAGATCCTTTTTACTAAAAATTAGGCACTCCATCTTAGTCCTCACGGGTGACAACGCATCTGCATTTTGATTCTTTATTGAGGATAGATGTAGATATCTATGGGCCACAGCAACCACTTACGATCAAATGGACTGTGTGCTCATTTGTCACCCTCATTCTATAAAAAAACGTCTGCCGGGCCAGCTAGTTACTACATAAAAATTTACCGAATTTGTAAGCGCAGTTTTAGAGATAGAACGGAATTTTGTCGTAGATTTAGGTCAAGAGATCTCCTGGCGAAACAATCAGTCTTAAGTAAACGCCATTACAGAAATGACACCATAATGGAAATTTGTAATGGTTACTGCTTAATGGCCGTAATAACGATCTCTGTGGAGACCGTCTCGCCATTTGGAATGCATTTTCAAATTAAGTTTAGAGCGACTATACGGACGACAAGTAGCAAATAGACAAATGTGGTTCGTATAGAACTGCGAAACTTACATTCTCAGTGCCCTTCGGTGCGAATTTTGCTACGTGGTGCGAATGCTACCAATTGATACTCGTATAATAATTGTATTACACATATATTACACAGCACAAACACATACATGCATCTTTTAAGGCAGAAGAAAGAGATAGAGACAGACATGTAAATAATTAAATCCTCAACGGTATGTTAAAAATTTTTATGGAGTAATTATTAAGTGGCGAAGCTTGCGAAGTCACTTATTGATTTCACGATGTCTGTCCATCTGTCCGTCTGTCCATCCGTCTGTCCGTCTGTCCGTCTGTCCCACGATTATCTCGAGAACGGTTTCGAATTTTCAAATTCTGTTTTCAGCAATCGATGATTACCCAGGCATCTGAACCTCCTATTTTGAATTTTTTTTTCCGTTAGAAACCGCTACAAAGCTGATTGCTTTGCCACTTTGCTATGCTGTTAGCTTACTAGGTTTATTTTAATCTCTATATGTGTAGGTATATAAAAATCAATTGCTGTCCGTTAGTCTCGTAAAACTCCAAAAATGGCTGGCCCGATTTTGATGAAACTTTTTGTGTGTTTAAGTGGGTCCCTGAATGATATAAATGATTCACAATAGGACCCGGTAGGTGGCGCTGTTGTCGAGATCCATAAATCATCCGTGAGAAGTCGGGGCGAATCGCTGGTAATATAATAAAAAATACTAAAATATTTTCCTCCTTTTGTATTTGAAAACAATTTCTTATGAACATTTATAGACATTGAATAGGGACCGGGGCTATATAGTATTAAATTAGATTTCGAATTGTGCAAGAATAGAATAGAATAGAATAGAATAATTTTTTATTCAATATAGATCACATGTGTAATTCTTATTGAAAGTCATTTTTTACTTTACCACTGGTTCGAAAAAAAAACCTCTGTCCTGGGAAGAACCAGCAAGAAACCCAGCGGGACTTTTTTTTAAAGCAAATTTTAGAATAATGGTTATACAACTATATAAGTACAAAATTTATTTTAGAAACAGCTTGGAAGCGATCACCTCATTCCCAGGGGTTATTATCAACCATGTATTCATTTATACTATAATAACCCTTTTTATACAGTTTCAACTTAACAAAACATTTAAATTTGCTAATAGAGAGAGCCTGTACACTTTCCGGGACCTTGTTGTAATAGCGTATACATTGCCCCAAGAATGAATTACTGACTCTGTGGAGTCGAGAAACTGGTATCACTAGCTTATGTTTGTTCCTAGTGTTTACAGAATGCACATCACTTTTTTTACTAAAACTACCTTTGTTTTTGTGAACATACATTAAATTTTCGTAAATATACTGAGAGGCCAAAGTTAATATATTTATTTCTTTAAATTTATCTCTAAGAGACTCTCTCAGTTTTAGGTTGTAAATAGCTCTAATGGCCCTCTTTTGTAAAACAAAAATAGTTTCTGAATCAGCCGCATTTCCCCATATCAAAATCCCATAAGACATTATGCTATGGAAATAACTGAAATAAACTAATCTAGCTGTCTCGACACTAGTGAGACCTCTTATCTTTTTTACAGCATAGGCTGCAGAACTTAGTCTGCTTGCTAGTTTGGATATATGGAGGCCCCACTGAAGCTTTGCGTCGAGAGTGATGCCAAGAAAAAACAGTGGATTCAACAGGGCTCAGTTCTTCCCCATTTAAAAACACATTGGTTCTCAGATTTTTAACATTCGTCGTTGTAAATTTAATACATTTAGTTTTATTTCCGTTTAAATGTAAATTATTAACGTTAAACCAATGCACTAATTTTGATATAGCATTATTCACTTCGTCACATTTAAATGATTGACGTTTAAGTTTAAAAATCAAAGAAGTATCATAGCAAATAATACTATATCATGATTATCCTCTACAATAGAAGGTAAGTTGATATACACTAGAAATAGGAATGGGCCGAGAATTGAGCCTTGAGGGACACCCATTAGTACAGGTGAGCCAAAAGCCAAGTTGTTTTATAGCGCGATTCGTAGCGCCGGGACATATCTATAAAATGTTACTGTAAAGAATAATATATGTTACAGTCATAACTCATTACTGGTTAAAACCACTTTTGACTTTAAAAAATCAGACAAAAGTACTTTTGACTAAGGACGTTGGTCAAAGCCATTTTTAACTGCAAAAATATTGGATAACAGTGATTTTGACCAAATACGTTTTGACCAAGAATGTTAGTCAAAACTACTTTTGACTTACTTTTTCAATTTCTGAAATTAAAAAATTAAAGTTCTTCAATATTATATTTCATATCATTATAATGTATGCTGCTTAAGGTTGTGGCCCTTGGGGCCACCCTAAAGCCGCGTACATTATCCACCTTAACCTTCTGTCAGTGATATTGCGAGTTTTGACCGATAGTCTGAACTTTAAATGAGGCAAAATTACTTTTGACTAAGAATATTGGTCAGAACAACTTTTATCTACAAAAATCAGTCAAATCTGGCATCGGTCAAAATCAATTTTGCCTGATTTTTGCAATCTAAAGTGGTATTGACCGGTTATGAGATTTGACTGTAACATATATATGTTGTTATTTTTTTTAGTGACTACTACAGTCCATGGACAACTTCAGTTAACTGTAAAGTTAAAAAAGGATACAGAAGCGTTGTCACCCTTGAGGACTAAGGTAGAATGACTTATAGCCTGTAATGATACTGGCTCTCTATTGTACACTTCAAGCCAGAACACAACAGTGCAAGCACTGCTATTAGGTAAGAAGGCGGTTCCTCACCCATACAGACACCTTGACAAAAAAAAGAATTCCACAAACTAGAATTTATGGAGCTTTTTTTATAGGAAAGGGTGACAAATGAGCACACAGTCCACCTGATGGTAAGTTTAGTTGATGTTAGTTTTAACAGTGGTAGAGCCACGCGGCAGCTTTTGCTGTCGCACGGATGGGCCGGCTCGAACCGGGGTGGTACCACGACCTCACAGAAAACCAGCGTGAAGTAGAGGTTTACCGCTGCGTTTCGCTTGGTGAGTGCAGGTGGCCGGAGGCCCTTTTAACTGGAAATGAGGCATTCCATCTTAGTCCTCACGGGTGACAACGCATCTACATTTTGATTTGTAATAGAGGATAGATGTAGATGTCTATGGGCCGCAGCAACCACTTACCAACAGGTGGACTGTGTGCTCGTTTGTCACCCTTATCATATAAAAAAAGTGGTTGCTGTGGCCCATAGACATCTACATCTATCCTCGTTTGCGAATCAAAATGTAGATGCGTTGTCACGCGTGAGGACTAAGATGGAATGCTTCATTTCCAGTAAAACGGGTCTCCGGTTCTCTACACTCACCATACGAAACACAGCAGCGTTAAGCTGGCACACCGCCTGCAACTTTACAAGGCGCAGGTTCGGCCTCACATGGAATACTGTTCCCATCTCTGGGCAGGGGCTCCCCAGTGCCAGCTCCTTCCACTTGACCGCATCCAGCGCAGAGCGGCTCGAATCGTCGACGACCGAGCCCTTTCCGATCGGCTCGATTCATTGGCACTGCGAAGAAATGTAGCATCCCTTTGCATTTTCTTTCGCATCTACCATGGGGAGTGCTCTGAGGAATTGTTCGGATTAATCCCAGCCGCCAAATTTCACGAACGCACATCGCGGCAGAACTCCCGATATCATCCACACCATCTGGATGATTGGCGGTCCACCACTGTGCGATTTAGAAGATGTTTTCTTCCTCGCACGACTTCCTTGTGGAATCGATTACCATCAGCGATTTTTCCGGACCGATACGACTTAGGGATCTTCAAGAAAAGAGCGTACTCCTTTTTAAAAGACCGGCAATGCAACGCATCTGCAATTCCCTCCCTGGTGTTGCAGTTGTTCATGGGCGGCGGTAGTCACTTACCATCAAGTGAGCCGCATGCTCGTTTGCCCCCTCTCCTATAAAAAAAAATTACGCTGGTATTCTGTGAGAGCGTGGTCCTTCCCCGGTCGAGCCGACCCATTCGTGCTACAACTATACTACTAATATAGCTGCAGCATGCCTCTACCACGTAAAAACAAGCTAGTTGATATATAGTATTTTTTGCTTAGAGATTCTTTTATTTAGTTATTAACCTCTTCATTCCGCCTAACAATAGTGCACCTACTGCTTTGTTCCGGTTTAATAAGCAAGAAAATACTCAGGGGTAAGGACGCCACGGTGATGACATCCTTACTTCCTGAACATTACCTGGTATAGAGGGGGGAAGAAGTGTTATCTGGTTCATCGTTGTTTTATTATAGGAAATGGTATAATTCAAGTTAAAGTTAGTTAAACTTACAGCCTATTTACCTAATTTGGAAAGGGGCAATCAATGTGGTAAAAATATGGAACTGACTGATTTTGCTACCGCTGAGTGTGGCTCCGCAAGTATACTCAAAAACCAACCCGTGTCACACAAATTGATACTAAATTTTTGTACCAGATTCTCCCTTTCCCTTTGATATTTGACACATTCTGCTAGCATATGTTGGACATCTTTTATAATATGACAAATATCGCAATTGGGCGAGTCTGCTTTTTTCATTAAAAATACAAATTTTTTATTGGGGTAGTGCCCAGAACGTAACCTATGAATAACAATTATATGGTTTCTATTCATTTTAATATTATTATACCACGGTATTCGAAGAGGCTACACTTTGTATTGTTTTATACCATATTCCCTTTTCCCTGCTTCTTTCATCAAAATACTCTCTAAATTTATCATAACAAAGGTTTTTGAATTTTGTCAAGATTTTCGTGTAAATTGGTAAAATATTTAATTCGATTCCATGCGTTATAGCGGCTTTTGCTAATAGGTCAGCCTCTTCGTTTCCCTTTAAACCTATATGCGATGGAACCCATTGCAATTTTATGTTTATATAGCGACTTCTGTAATTATATAGTTGGTTTAATATCCCATAAGCTATCGGTGCACCTCTGCTATGACCAGAGGCGCATCGAGCTAAATGTTGTAAAGCGCTTTTGCTATCTGAAAAAATAACAAAATATTGACCACTTAAATTGCTAATATATTTCAAAGCTTCAGATATTGCAACGAGTTCCATCGTCATTATTGATAGTCTTAGTTCTGTTCTAAACATAGCTGTAATTTTTTCTTTAGGATGACAATATGCAGCACCTAAACCTACACGATTCTTAGATCCGTCAGTAAATATTTGGTGCCAGTTAGCATATTTTTCATCTATTTCCTTTAATACATAGGTTCTAAGATACATAGCTTCATGACTGTTTTTATTTTTTTGAACACAATCTAAATTCACTTGAATAGTTTCATTTACATCTATATAGGAAACCCAAATATTAAGTTTAAACATTTGTAACGGATAAGAATTGTGAATATTACGAGTACATAGTTTACAGTCATCGTATGCAAGTAAAAGTAATGGTTTTTTTTTATTGTGCCAGTATCTATTATTAATAACAGAACTAAGATCATTCAGTATTTTAATTGTAGCATTATCTGTCCAAGACATGTTTTTGATACAGTATTTATATGCTAAATATTGTCTTCTTACGAACAATGGTTGAATGCCCAGCTCACTCTCCATAACATGGATAGGTGTACTTTTGATAAAACCCCCCATAATTCGAAGTGCTTTATTTTGGATCTTATCTAGTTTAGACAGATGTGTTTTAGCGCTATTATCGTATAAAAAGCTATTATCGTAATAATATTCTTTAATGCAGTTAATATTGAACATTCATTGGCATCAGTGATAGTGAACACCTTCTACTTAATACTCATCAAGCTATAGTGATTAGGATGAATTGTAATGCCGTAAATATTCCTTTATACGTGAAGAAGACATTGTGGTTTAGTAATAGATGCCAAAGGTAACTGACTACATAACGTTCTACGATAGGTCTAGGCTTCATCATTTCCGAGAGGTTTTAAAGGCATGACTTGTTCACCGCACTGCCCCTCACGATGATTTCCTTCAACGTCTAGCACGATTATTGGCAATTAAAATTAGAAGAAAACAATTTCATTGCTGCCGAAGTCAGTAACTGATAACTGAAACGCGAATCATTTCGTCGATTAAGCCATAACTTGTATAGAAACACAACGGATTGTTCTAGACCTGGCAGGTCTTGCTTAAAAAAGAGCCTTTATACAGCAGTAGAGTTTCTGGTGATGATGTGAATGATAAAATATGAAACAATTTAGCTGAAACACTCTGTTAAGAGGGACACTTAAAAGTTGTTTAAAAATAACAAATTATAGCGATGTTATTCGACACAGCGCACTTCGCACAGCGCCACCTACCGGGTCCAATTATGAATCTAAACCAAGCAGGAACCACTCCAACACAAATGAAAAATTTCATCAGAATCGGTCGAGCCAGTTTCGAACTTTAGCAAAACTAACGAACTGCATTGATTTTTGTATTTAGATATATAGAAAAAGAAGATTATGAAGTTATAAATAGGCGTAGTTGTAGCGGCGCATTGGATATTCAAACGCAATGTATCATGACAAATTAACTTCATTATTAAAACGGTCATAATATTCGCTAATTTAATTTATCGTACACCGCTAAAGTGCTATCTTTGTGTTTTCAATATTCAGCACAAATACTATTATATGCTCATTAACTAAATGAATGTGTGGGATTCGTTGACTGATATAAATAGACGGCATTAATTATTAATTCAACAATGTACCTACTATATCAATGGACCGCTTTAATATTGTATGACTCGTGAACCAATAAAAGTACATTGTTGAAAATTGTAATAAATTATATTATGTAATAAAATAAAATAACAGTTAATACAAGGCCCAACGTGGCTTGTTTGACCTATCCAGTATTTGTTTTAAGAAATAAAAAAAGGGTAATTTCGTTTGAAGACTGTTGAGATTCTGATTAAATTTATATTAAAACTGTGGAGAAAAAAAAGTGGAAATATCTTTTAAAATTTGTAAGAGATATATTGTTTAATTAGGAATGATAATAATACATTCATTGAAATTGAATAATATTTATTATTATAACTTTCAAATAAAGTCGGTACGATACGCGCGCTACTTTGTTGTTGTTAGTTGACAAAGTTTTAGCGCAATATGGTGAACGTTATTGCTGTGCATAGAATACGAACAAACAAAAATTTATTTATATATATTAGAACATTATATCGGAAGTATTACTCTAAATCTAAACTCATTATTTTTTATAGGATAGGGTGACAAACGAGCACACAGTCCACATGATGGTAAGTGGTTGCTGTGGCCCATAGACATCTATATTTATCCTCAGTAAAGAATCAAAATGCAGATGTGTCGTCACCCGTGAGGACTAAGATGGAATGCCTCTTTTCCAGTAAAAAGGGTCTGCGGTTCTCTACACTCACCACGCGAAACACAGCAGCTTTAAGTTGCTATTTTACGCTGGTATTCTGTGAGTGTGTCCTTCCCCGGTTGAACCGACCCATTCGTGCTACAACTATACTATTAATATAGCTGCAGCATGGCATTATTACTTCATACTCATTAACACATTTACAGTATAATAATTATAATTCCAAATTCAGATGAAAAATTTACCGAACACGTGTGTATTTAATAATAGTTATAACAACAGTCGATGGCCTCGTTGGTCTAGTGATCCTAAGCACGACATCTCGTGATGTGGTCGAGTCAAAGGTTCTAATCCTGCGGCGAGCTAACATCAATAATTAGGTTTTTCTGTCCAGAAATTAAGCAGTCGAGAGGAAGGAAGTTGGTGGTGGTTTCACCACCTTGCTTCGAAAAGCACGTACAAACGTTGTTTCTGCGCCTCGTCTTTCTCCGGTCGTACCTCACTGCTATTCCATCGGACTATGAGACTCAGAGAAAAGAAAGTGCACCTGTGTTTGCGTACACACTCGTGCACGATAATCTTGTCCCGCGACCTGCGCAGTACAAGATTATCGTGATAGCTATTTCGTTGGGAATGGCCGTCGTGGCCGGTCTTTGGTCTGGAGGAAATTATTATTGTAACTACAGTTACATTCTTAATACACAAGAAATATTAAAATATTATAATATTCCTAATACAATGGCTTGTGAATTACCATTTATTCAAACCAAAAAACAGCAATCAAATTTACCTGTAACAAAATAAATATTCATTAAAATTCACGAATGAAAAAAAAATCTTGTACAATACAACTAAAAGGACACGAGCACAGTTTATATCAGAGTGGATAAAAATAAACCTAGCAAGCTAACAGCATAGCAAAGTGGCGAAGCAATCAGCTTTGTAGCGGTTTCTAACGGTTGCCGTTGAGCAATCAGTTTCAAAATACAGATACAATCAGGTTCAGATGCCTGGGTGATCAGCAATCGATTGCTGAAAACAGAATTTGAAAATTCGAAACCGTTCTCGAGATAATCGTGGGACAGACGGACAGACGGACGGACAGACGGACAGACGGACAGAAGGACAGACATCGTGAAATCAATAAGTGACTTCGCAAGCTTCGCCACTTAATAAGTATTACATAGTCTTTTAAATACTTTATTTTTATAAAATAAGAGTGACAAACGAGCACACAGCCCACTTGATGGTAAGTGAATGCTGCGTTCCATAGACATCTACATCTATCCTCGATTAAAATCAAAATGCAGATGCGTTGGCACCCCTGAGAACTAAGATGGAATGCCTCGTTTCCAGTTAAAAGGGTCTCCGGTTCTCTATACTCACCATACGAAACACAGCAGTATTAAGCTGCTAGTTGACGCAGGTGTTCTGAGAGAGCGTGGTCCTACCTCGGTTGAACCGACCTATTCTTACTGCAACCATGATATAGCAGCAGGATGGCTCTACCACGTACCTAAAGTAAATTTGCTGTGATCTTCCAGTATTAATTCTTATCACTATTTTATGAGGTGCAGTTACGTTGTGGTCAGTTGCAAATTACTATGATGCTATGAATTAGGCATTACACATGTTGTCTGATGTTAAGGAAATGATTTGGCCTTCGATTAAGAATTCAAATGCAGAATGCGTTGTTACCCTTAAGAACTTAGAAGGAATGCCTCGTTTGCCTTCGTCTCGTTTTTGTTTCACGCTGGTATTCTGTGAGAGCGTGGTCCTCCCCTAGTTGAGTCGACCCAGACCCATCCATGCTACAACCATAATATAGCTCTAAATCTGATAGCGTGACTGTACTACGTTACACAATATGATTAACTTGTTGTCAATATTTACAAAAAGAGCACATTTTCATCATATTATGATCAATATAAGTGTTAACACAATTTTTCTGTTTAAGATAAATTCTCATAACATTTTCCATTCATTTTATTATATAGTATAAGCCTATATTCGTTCCAAATATAATCAAAATAAAAGCGTCGAGATCATTTCACCAGAAACTCATCTCAAAATTTACACGCGTGGCAACAAAAGAACAAGAATATAAGAAATATCGTAGAGCGTTGCTCGTAATAAAATTACATGGCTCAAGTGTAGGGAGCACGCGTCTAATACTAACGATAGGGCAAATATTGCTGCGTTTCGCTGTGTCAGGCACGTTAACCCTAATATCGCGATCGTTTAGTCTCAATATGTAAATATGTAACAGGTTAAGAACTTTTACCATGAAATACCAGCTAGTTTCGTTCTACTTATGTTATGCGCAGACACATCTTTTTTTAAATTTTGTTATAGGATAGCATTTTAGATTAAGATTTTCACTTGGATACAGATACGGGCCTCCCCTGTGTCCCTAATATTTGGCCTTATCGCCTGACTTAGCAAGTGGTAGGCAGTCCCGTTATAAGAATTTGTCGTCTTTTGAGCAAGGCTTTCCGTCGTCGCGTCAGTCTGGTTATTTTTCTGATATGATGGAATTATTATTTCCTGTCTCTACGAGTACACAAAGTGTTCGTGAAATTTTTCTTAGTTTTATTTTTATATGCTACTAAGACAGCGCTTCTCTACAATCTCACCTGATGGTAAGTGGTGATGTAGCCTAAGGTGGTGATGTAGCCTAAGATGGTGAAGCGCACTGACTTAACAAAAGCCTATTCACTCTTGCCTTAAATACTCCCACACTGTAATCGGATGGAAAGACAGATGCTAGCAACTTATTCCTTTCCTTTGCTGTACGCTTGATGAACGACGTAGAGAACCGTTTGGTTCGAATACGTGGTAAGTCAACAACGAAAGAGTCGAGACTGGCCGAACGTCTGGTTGTCCGATGGTGGAAGGGAGAGGGAGGAATTAAATTATGCAATCCCTGCGCACACTCACCGAAATGCATCCTGTAGAAAACCGAAAGGCTGGCTACTTTTCGTCTGTGTTCGGGGCTGGTAAAATTGGATTTAATCTTAAGTCAACCTTGGAAAGGTATGGGGTCAAAGTTAAAGTTATGATAAGAAACTCCTGACAAGTCAACTTGGATGCGAAAACACTTACTTAAAAAGTAAATTAACATTAGAGCACATGCTTCCTCCTATTTTATAAGATTATGGAGTTATACAGGTTTTCGTTACGATGTTTTGTCAACGAGCACGTTTTACCAAGTTTCCTTATAGGTAATATTTATTATAACAAAATAACATAGATAAAATATTGTACGTGAACATGAGATAGCAAAAACTATCGATCTATACACAAGAAGCAAAGATAGCTCTGTGACTCGGCATTGAAAGTATAAAGCACGTCAACATCGTGACCTATTGATTGCCGCGGTCATCGTAGAGCCAAAGGTTACAGGCACTATAGAAAGTGACACACTTAAGTCTTTCTATACCGTACTTTTAATGTTCTCTGGGGAACGGTGTGCTCATAAGGTATAATTATATTATATTAATGTTTGTGATGATTCTGCATGTTATTGAATTCGTTACTAAGAGCTCAGCACAATTAAAGTGCCATATTTACAGTTCCTTACCGTGATCGATAAAGCAAATGCGAAAGGAATTATATTAGAGATAGCATTGGATTCAGTATCAAAAGATAGACAAGAGACAATTGACACAAATTAACAACAAAAATAAATTACAATCTTTATATGTCCCACAGCTGGTTACAGCCTCCTCTCATTTATGAGATAGTTATAAACAAGTCCAACGCGCTGTACGCCAAATATTTTTATTTCTTAGTTAACTGGTTTCCTCACAATGTTTTCCTTCACCGCCGTGCACGTAAACCAACACTTACAGTTGCAATTAATAATTTCATTAGTGCCGGCGGGGATCGAACCCCAAGTTGCTCGTGTACCGTGAAATTAATAGCAAGCGATTTACCTCGGAGATATCATGGTAATGCGAGGTAATGCGATCGCTGTAATCCACATAAGTATTTAGAACAAATTTGTGTTTTGTAGCTCACATATTTTTCTTGTTGACGTATATTTATTAAATGTATATTATTACATATTTTATATTACTTTTTAACGTTATATTTTCAACCTATTTCGATTTATCTCAACTATCGTATCGTTTTAGTACTATTTTATATTTGAGTCCTTAAAAGACGTTTTAATTTGTTCACTTTTGCCACATTCCCGTGTCAAGCGGGCCGATTATCATGCATTACCGTTTGGCGAATTTTATTACTTATTTTCTACTTACTTCTTACTTATTTACTATAAGATGATAACAATTATTATGAAATACAATTTTGATGTGTGCATAAAATAAAATTGTGTCGGGAAATAAAAAAAATCATTTTGGTGCCAGCTTTGGACTGATTTTATAAAAGTACTAGCTAGCCAGGCGAACGTTGCTCTGCTCTTTTCGACGACACTTTGTCCTATAAAAAATTCTTAAATCCGTAATAAAAAATATTGAGGGTCCACTTATCGAGGTAAAAATTATCCTATCTCTCAAGTTGGATCAAACTGTACGCAGTGTGCAAAGTTTCATTGAAATCTGTTCAGTAGTTTAAGAGTTCATCGCGGACAAACAATGTGACACGTAATTTTTATATATAACGATATATTACCTACTGTATTAGGACTATTAGGCTGCATCGTTGGTCTAATTGTCGTAAGCGCGAACGCTGATCGTGCGGCCCCAGGTTAGAATCCCGGGTCAGAGCCAAAATCAGTTATTACTTTCTGTCAAGATGTTCTCAGGACTACAAGCCGTTGTTAGGATGTAAGCGGTGTTTCTCCCCATGCCTCGGAAGGCACGTAAAGCTGTCAGTACCGCACCTGATCTATCCCCGGTTGTATCGGATTGCCGTTCCATTCCATCGGACTATGAAAGTGACTTTTGTATGTTTCTCACTTTTGACTTTTCTTCTCGTCGCTTGTATATAATAAAAAATACGGTTGACCCTGCAGGTCATCCCTGGAACTTTCCGCTTATTTTTTTTATTATTTATGTTTGTATGTTTTATATTTTTTGAAAATCTTTGAAAAGAACACTTTCGAACGTCGTGCCACCCATATCGGTCGATTGATACGTTATTAAGATATCGTACGACAAATTTAATTAATTAGATATCATATCATGGCATAAATCTATAACTTCCTCCTTTTGAAAATTATTAATTTTCAAAGCGGGCAGTTAAAATTCGATTGTTGTCTGTTTTAGTCTCGCTAAAACTCAAAAATGGCTCAACCGATTTTCATGAAAATTTTTGTGTGTTTAGATTCACTGATACCCAGTAGGTGGCGCTATTGTAGAGATCCAGAAATCACCCGTGCAAAGCCGGGTTGGATCGCTAGTTTGGTGTAAATATAAGACGGTTGCCCTCTATCGAAGTGTCAAGCAAGATCTTTTAAGCCTTACAATATATCGCTTCTTACGACACCCGCGGGAAGAGATAGGCTTGTATCTTATATAACGATTTCAAACAGAAGAAAGTACTCAATTCGACTGTATGTTTTTTTATGTGTGTTACCTCATAACTTTTTTCTGGGTGAACCGATTTTAATGATTCCTTTTTTTATTTGAAAACTGGTGCTTCACATGTGGTCACGTATAAATTTGATCAAGATCTGACCAATAGTTTATGAATTATTTTTAATAATTTATATTGAAGTCGGTTGTACAAAATTTTTAATTTTAAATTATCATATACCATTATAATACTACCGCTGTATTTCATTACTAAGAACGAATTTTATAACTTAAATTAAAAAATTATTTCTTATATTTACACGAACACTACACATCGAACAAAACTACTTTTACGGATTTTATCGCGTTTAATTAACTTATTTTTATTAATTCCCGATGTTTCAGGTGCTTTACAGCATCCATGGTGACGGGGGATTAAGGTGAAGGTAGGTACTGCTGTAAAGCACCCGATAAACGCGATAAAATCCGTAAAAGTAGTTTTATTCGATTACATTAAAATTTAAAAAACCCCACAAACAAAAACAGCTGAACTGATTTTTTTAAACTTAACTAAGAGCACTCTCGATTAAGACACCTTTTAAACTAAAAAAAACTTAATCAAAATCGGCTCATTCGTTCAGGATTCAGGTTCATGATGCCACAGACAGATACACCGATACACACTACAAACATATTTAACACATTCTGCTTTCGTCGGGGGTTATAAATACTATACTATGTCATAGTTAACGAAGGCTACCTTCAACATATTTTAAGAGTTTTAGTTTCAACCACGTTAACTAAAAGAAAATAGTAACACAATATATTTATTATACTGAATGTGTTCACCGTTGCGTATAACATTGTGTCTATCCACTATGTACAAGAAGGGAATCAGTTGGCTCAATAAACGCGAACAATAATGAAAAGATACTTGCCAAATGTCAAGAGATTCTTAGTGATAAGGGTGAAACATAATGCGATATAAATTACAAAAATTACACATGTTTGAGGTTACCATTTTAATTTTACAGTAAAACGCATTACCATAAATTTAATATATATATATATATATGTATATATATAGGAAGGGTAGTATTAGTAGCAATGTTAAGTTAGTGTCCCCTGTAGTGATGGCGTTAAACAATCCACTACCCCTTATTATCCTGTGGTGTTTATAAGATGCGGCAGAGAGGAAACTGAAATGGGAGGTAAGCAGCAGTATGTTTTACTGATAACTACTCAATAATAATAATAAAATATTGCCGTAATTTTCCTTCTGGGTATGTACCACACCTCTTACCTATTTCTGCTGCCAAATGGTACTGCTTGCACTGATGCGTTCCTTTCTGGTAGATATGATTTTGTTTACGCGGTAGAGCCATACTGCAGCTATATTAGTAGTGTAGTTGTAGCACGAATGGGTTGGCTCCATCGGGGAAGGAGCACGCATTCATAGAATACCAGCGTAAAATAGCAGCTTAATGCTGCTGTGTTTCGTATGGTGAGTGTAGAGATCCGGAGACCCTTTTTACTGGAAAAGGGGCATTCCATTTTAGTCCCCACGGGTGACAACGCATCTGCATTTTGATTCTTTATTGAGGATAGATGTGGACGTTTATGGGTCACAGCAACCACTTACCATTAGGTGGACTGTGTGCTCATTTGTCACCCAATCCTATAAAAAATGAAGAGCCAGTATATTAAAATTTTGAGAGGCATTCCATCTTAGTCCTCAGAGGTGATAGCACATCTGTAGCCTTTATTGTTTGAAGTTGGCTGTAGGGGTCTATGAAATGCAGTATCACTTACCACCAGGTGGACTGTAAGTCGCTTGTCACTTCAGCTTTAAAAATAACGCCTGCTATATTAGCAACTTTGAAAAATATGGGGATATTGCCTGTGAGGTAATTTAAAGAGGAGAGCTATGTTCAGCAGTTAGTAACGGACTTTTCAAGGGATGTAGTGAATGAAAAAAAATTAGTTTTTTTTTATAGCACAAGGATGACAAATGAGCCCACCGTTTACTTGATTTAAAATGGATGCTGTGGCCTATAGACATCTACATCTATCCCCTGAGGACTACGATGGAATGCCTCTTTCCAAAATAAAAAGGGTCTTCGGTTCTACACAACAGCATTGAGTTGCTATTTTACTCTGGTATTCTTTGAGAGCGTGGTACTTCCTCGTTCGAGTTGACTCATTCGTGCTACATCCATAATATAGTTCCAACATGGCTCTACCAAGTAAAACGTTTGTGACTAAATTGGGTTCTCCATTCCATTATTAGTTAATTAAAATAAAATGTTAATTATTGTCTCAAATCGTTCTTAATTTCCATAGTGTTACCTAAATCGTATTGCATAATTAACAACACTATTAATTGCCGTAAACCGTATCTTGACCTCTTGTTACGTAACTCTATTCTTTTATAATACGCCTGATTAATACCAAGTGCTCCAAATCTAATAGTATTTCATTCAAATTTAAATTTTAAATACTAGTATCATTAACGTTCAAAACTATAAATAAATTCTCAATAACCAATATACCCAGAGGATTGTTGTTAAACGACTACCGCTTCCGAATAATTATGACGAATAAATGAGCTCAATTTACAGAAACAAAAGTTGTATCAACACAACATACAGACACAACAATGGATGTTACGCAACCATCTACAATAATTTTGTCGAACAAAAGATCGAATGTAATACAATGAATACATTTAACGTGAATTTATATTTCAACCACAGTCAGCGCATCCCGACTATTTGCTTTTCGATTACCATGTTGAAGATGATTGCGAAAATGTGTCAAACCAAGAGATAAATATCTTAGTATATTATAAAAACGACTATTGTCCTCCTTACCAGCTTTGACAACATCGACAATTTTCAAGTAATGTCGGAGGCTAGATATTATAGTGCTAACAATTTACGTCCATGCACAAGGCTTACTCAATTATAGTGCTAACGTACCCGTACTCGCTGTCACGCTTATGCGACAAGATTAAAAGTGGACTAGGTGGATGGAATACATGTGGAATACAGAAGTAGGTTTAGAAGTAGGTAGGTAGGAATGCAATATCAGAGACATGGAATTTTTTTTTTATAGGATAAGGGTGAGAAACGAGCACACAGTCCACCTGATGGTAAGTGGTTGCTGCGGCCCATAGACATCTACATCTATCCTCGATTACGAATCAAAATGTAGATGTGTTGTCACCCGTGAGGACTAAGATGGAATGCCTCATTCCCAGTAAAAAGGGCCTCCGGCCACCTGCACTCACCAAGCGAAACGCAGAGGTAAACCTCTACTTCACGCTGGTTTTCTGTGAGGTCGTGGTACCACCCCGGTTCGAGCCGGCCCATCCGTGCGACAGCAAAAGCCGCGTGGCTCTACCACTGTTTAAAAAATAAAAAATAATCAAAATACAATGGAATACAAAAATCAGCAATTTGTGTGTTTACTAATGTTACCACACGTAAACTTAATGGTCGAAAAAAAACTGCACGCTAAAGAAAATGCCTTAAAAATAAATAAAACAAGTTAATGAACAACGATGTTGGTCGCGTGTGTAATTGCTTTTTAAATAAGTATAACCTTTACAAAGTAAATTGAATTATACTTAGTATTTTGTGTGCTTCTTATTTAGCATAAAGGTAAAATACTCTAACAGCTAAAATATCGGCTCTGTCTGGGATTCGAATATAGAAACCGTGGCGTCGGAGTAAAGCCCTTTGATGAATGGCCGCAGTTATATTGTAATGTACACATAAATTACATAATTGTGTACTTAATAAACTGATTTAGTTTACTTAAACCGCATCAATGAATATTACATTAACGGTTGCATAAAATAATATAAGGTGCACTCAATAAAGAAGAGATAAAAGCAACATAAAAACAAAATTTTCAACATTTATCACAAACAAAATCGATACGGTTCCAGTCATTGACCATAAAGACTAATCCAATAAAGGCAACATCATAGAAATGCCATCATCTGAAGCGATGGTAACGGTATGTATATTTAACAGGTTTCCTAATAAGGCAGGTTGCGGTGTGCGTGTGAAAAGAAACGTGTCCAATTCTTTATTCATTAGATAACATTATTTAAGACGGATTTAATTACACTTTTGAATAACTGTTACTTCATTTCTGTTATTTTTTACGGAGTGAATGTTATGTGTTTGAAAAAAAAGAAAAACCTTCTTTTAGATCTTTAGACAACGAATAATAAATAACAAGCTTAAAAACGTCAAATTTTTCAACTTCATTCGGACTTTGTTAAATAAAAGATGTCGTTATACCCGATGACTGAATTATTATCGTTATATCATTTTAGTTGCAATAACAAGAATAATGTAATTCTGGTGTTCTTGCTTGGCATTGGAATGCCCAAAATGGATTTTGTATTCAGAGGTGACAATCGCAGTCTATGTTTAAAGTTGGCTGCAGGATTCCATAGACTGCAGTAGACCCTTAACATCAGGCTGTAAGTGCGTTTGTCACTTCAGATTTAAAAAAAAATATTTCGTATAATTCTATATAGATATAAAAAGGTATATACTCAGTAACATTCGTTTTATTTCAAAGGTCTTTGTATGTTGAATATGCATAAAATTTTAATTCACTTAAATTAATAACAAAATGTACTAATTTGACATTCACAAGAACGTGTGTACCGGTTCCGACGAGACTCGATGCACTTGGGATCGTCCATACTAGGCGGCGTGCATATAAAAACCAAAAAAAAACCTAACACGGAATTGCTCAGTACTACTTTTAGACTTTGTACTATCCATAATTTTATGAAATTAAATTACATACTTCTTACTTTTTTAAAGTAAAGTAAAGTTAACACCTATATACGTCCCACAGCTAGGCACAGGCCTCCTCTAATTTCTGAGAGGGTTTTAGGGCAAGGAAATGTCCGCAGCGCTGCCCCAATGCGTGTTGGTGAACTTCACATGTTTTCGAAATATTTTTTTGCTAATATCTCAGACATGCAGACTTCCTGGATTTCCTCACGATGTTGTCCTTTACCGCCGAGAACGTGAAAAACCAGCACTTAAAATGCATTTAACAATTGATTTGGTGCCGGCGGGACTCGAACCTTGGTTGCTTGCGTACTGTAAAATTATAAAGAATAATTAAATTATTATTATTATGTCTTCAAGGTTGGTGCAGGTTTCTTTCTATTTTTGATAAAGGTTTGAAGTTGTAAAAGTCCACCGGTTCTCCTCGATACGTATTTTTGGACAAGAAATGTAAGGTTTCCCGTACAATACTTGATCCATACCCGAAAAGATAAATCAGCACTCGCAATTGCAATTTTGCAAATTGCAAAATCTGAGCCGTGGTAGCTCACATTAGCGCTCGCTGTAAGCTTCACAGTACTCGAGCAACCCGGGTTCGATCCCCGCCGGCACCAATGAAATTGTTAATTACAATTTTAAGTGCTGATTTACCACGTGCTCGGCGGTGAAGGAAAACATCGTGAGGAAACCTGCATGTCTGCGAAATAAAAAAAAATATTTCGAAGACATGTGAAGTTCGCCAACACGCATTGGGTCAGCACGGCGAACATTTCCTTGCCCTAAAACCCTCTCAGAAATGAGAGGAGGCCTGTGCCCAGCTGTGGGACGTAAATAGGTGTTAACTTTACTTTACTTTAAAAAAGTAAGAAGTATGTAATTTAATTTCATAAAATTATGGATAGTACAAAGTCTAAAAGTAGTACTGAGCAATTCCGTGTTAGGTTTTTTTTTGGTTTTTATATGCACGCCGCCTAGTATGGACGATCCCAAGTGCATCGAGTCCCTGCCGGCTGGACAATTAAACTCAAATAAAACTCATTCATTCATTATGCATTCATTGCAGCCTATTAAAAAATCCACTGCTGTACATAGGCCAATAGCTTGTCTCATAGGCGGGCTTAAGTATTTTGGTTTGAGTCCTGTTTCATTTCCCTCGGTCGCCTCTTACGACAACCACGGAATTATAATGGTTAGTTGACTTTTATAGTTATAGTTGATAGGTAAGGCAACTACACGGTGTAGATAAAACTCACCAACTATGAATGAATGCAAATGTCTAATCTTTCATCTACCAAGGCCCTTAACTATTTAACGTTTATTATCAGAGTGGGGCTAAGATAATTATAGCTTTATTATTTATTTATCTGCTTTATGTTATTTATTTGCTACCCGTTACCTATTTATTAAAAAAAGAATCATCAAAATTGGTTCACAATCTGCGAAGACATCGACACAAAAGAACATACATTCGAAAACCTCCTCATTTTTGAAGTCGGTTAAAAACTACGAAAACAGTTGGTGATATTCGCTAAAACTTCCATTCCAGCGCCATCTACCTGTTAATTAAGAATATAGTAGATTTAACCTATGGGCACTTTATCTACATTATATATTATCTTATTTTTTTGGTTTAATCAAGATACAAATTTTACTTAAAAAATAAATGTATAGTCAACAAAGACTGTTCGTAGATATTATTAACACAAAACGAGAAAAGGATTCAATATAAATAGATATACGTACATTACAAAAATTGCTTTGTAATAAAATAATTCAAAGCAAAAACCCTTCGATCGATCGGTAGTGCAGTGGCCAAGCATTTGTTTACGACACTAAGGGGTTGCAGCTTCTATACCGCATAGAACAAACTTCTAAGGTCTAAAAATCATTATTTTGTGACTAAAAAAAAAAGATTTAAGTCGTCTTTTCTTTTACATTTAAAATTATATGCCAATGTTTGACTACAATCCCACCTAAATGTAACTGCTGATGTAGTCTGGCATAGTGAAATGCAGCTTAGTGAAAGCCTATTCATACTTCTCCGAAAGACACCCACATTTCATTCCGACGAAAACACTGATGAATGCAAATTATTCCAATTCTATGCTAACAATGAAGATATTATCGTCATATATCCTACGCTAATGATATATTTTTTATTTGATAGGGTGAAAAACGAGCACACAGTCCACCCGTTGTTAAGTAGTTGGTTTAACCCATAGACATCTACATCCATCCTCAATAAAGAATCAAAATGCAGATGCGTTGTCACCCGTTAAGACTGAAATGTAATGCCTCTTTTTCAGTAAAATGGGTCTCTGGTTCTCTACACTCACCATATGAAACACAGCAGTGTTAAGCTGCTATTTTACGCTGGTATTCTGTGAGAGCGTGGTCCTTCACCGGCCGAGTCGACCCGTTCGTGCTAGAACTATACTACTAATATAGCTGCAGCATGGTTCTACCACGTATACCTTGACCTTGGTTATAAATAAAGTGGCGTTAGAATTGAAACAGATACTGATACACTTCATGTCTTCACTTATACATACGATAAGATCGAAAGAAAATTTTATTTTAAATGTCAAGGCTGCTGAGCAAGTAAAATACTTCATGGTCTAAAAAATAATTATAGTGAGATATGCATCTTAACATAAAAGTAGGAACAAAAATCAGTAGAGAAGTACGATGATAACAAAAAAATGGCCGTCAAAATAATATACGAACGAATTAATTACTTCATTATTAAATTACGTGAAAAAAAATTAAGCTTTAACCAAATTAAGCAGCTAATTAGCCAACATTAAGTCAGTATAGTTTACTAAATTAAAAAGTTTTCAAGCCGATGTTTATCTAAATCGGAGCGCGTTTAATTTTAACAAAATACTATGACAAACTACGAACATTCACGTAATAATGTATTATAAACTTAGAAACAAGAACATAATATAATGAGTACAAACAAGCGACGCGACCGATTACAACGACCTTGTGAATGAAGCCTTAGGCATTGGGTTACTGCTATTATAGATGCCATTCATAATACAAGTAACAACATAACACATTTAATTACGCCTATTAGCCGTACCTCCTTCATATTTTTTAAGTAAGAATGTGAAAAGAGCAGACGGTTTATCTGATGATGAGTCAATGTTGTGGGAACAGTCGCCTACATCTATCCTCAATTTAGAATCAAAATGCAGATGCGTTGTTCACCCTGAGAACTCAGATGGAATGTCTCTTTACTAGTTAAATGAGTCTCTGGTTCTCGTTACTCACTACACGAAGTACAACAACATTATGCTACTACTTTACGCTGGTGTTCTGTGTGCGCGTTTTTTTATAGGATAGGGTGACAAACGAGCACACAGTCCACCTGACGGTAAGTGGTTGCTGTGACCCATAGACATCCACATTTATCCTCAATAAAGAATCAAAATGCAGATGCGTCGTCACCCGTAAGGACTAAGATGGAATGCCTCTTTTCCAGTAAAAAGAGTCTCCGGTTCTCTACACTCACCATACGAAACACAGCAGCGTTAAGCTGCTATTTTACGCTGGTATTCTGCGAGAGCGTGGTCCTTCCCCGGTCGAGCCGACCCATTCGTGCTACAACTATAGCACTAATATAGCTGCAGCATGGCTCTACCACGAGTAGATGCGTGGTCCTTTCCCGTTCGAATCGACCTTAAATTTTGACTCTTTTGTAATAGGCGTTATTGTCACAAAACACGTATTTATGGGATTTTGTTAATGGTAACAAAATGTCATGTAAAACATTAATTTAAACTAACGTATCCTTGTCTAAAAACCACAACAAATTTAAGTTTTCCTTTTTGTTTATAAAGGGAAAATTTATTTTAAACTTATTTGATAACATCTGTTTTAGTTTCCGTTCAGAACAATTGATCCTCTTCCTCGCTATCAACTATCAATAGACAAGAAGTTTAGCTCTCATATAAATAGAAATATTTTCTGAATAACTACACAGAACAGACGCGTTCTAAGTATACGTGTCTCGAATATTGTTTGATCAATTTTCTATTAATATCATAGATCAAGAATAGTTTATGATGTAATATTTTGTAACGTACATTATTACTATAGACATCATGTATGATATGTGTATTAAAAGGTAATCAACAGATTTTCAACAGTAAATTAACTTTATCTATGAAAAATATGGTAAAACAGAATTTTTTAAGTTTCCTAAAATATTATCTTACCATTCTAGAAAAACTAACCAATATCAACGTGATATTGTTAAGTCGTACTCAAACAATAATTTTTGCTATATTGTGGTACTCATAAGACCACGCAATCTCTTCTAAAATTAATCACATATTCCGAATACGATATTCCTAATATAAAATTAATATGATATTTCTAATATGTGACTATTGTCACAATTTATTTGGGGTTTTATATCAGCTTTAGACATTTTTATGTTGTAATGTTTCAAATTAAATTATCAAATTTTCTAAATTTCATAATAAGTCAATCATGTTATTAATGAGATATACAAACTTTCAAAGGCGAAAACGTAATCATGTTGTTTTTTTTTTATAGCAGAGGGGGCAAACGAACATGCGGCTCACCTAATGGTAAGTGACTACCGCCGCCCATAAACAACTGCAACACTAGGGTAATTGCAGATGCGTTGCCGGCTGTTTCAAAAAGAGTAGGCTCTTTTCTTGAAATTCCACTAAGTCGTATCGGTCCGGATAAAATCTCTGGTGGTAGTCGATTCCACAAGGAAGTTGGGCGAGGAAAAAAACTTCTTCTAAATCGCACAGTGGTGGACCGCCAATCAGTGGAGTAGCGTGCTTTAGATGGGCCTTGTATCAAAATTTGGTGGGGGACCCAAATGGAGGGTAAAGATTTTTCACAAAAGGAACAAAAACTCTCGCACAGATTTAAAATAATTATATATTGATTATAAATTATTACTTACAATTAATACTCCGAGGAACTAAGCTGGCCAAACAATTCAAACCAACATCCTGTCCCACAGAAGTATTTAAAATTTTTGCTTACATACGTTCGGGGCCTCTGTAGCCCAGGGGCTCCGTATCATTGATACGGCTGATACGGCGGTAGCTACGCCCCTGTCGCCAATCATCCAGATGGTATGAATGATATCGCTAGTTTTATCGCGATGTGCGATGGTGAAATTGAGCGGCTGTTGCAAAGAAACTTATAAATTTTTTTATAAAATAAATGAAATTGAGAAGTATTTGACACTTACAAAAAAGTAGTAATCGTAAGAGTCCATTATGAAAGCAAAACGTTTTCTTGAAGTTATGTAATGAGGCTGTTATTACCTATACGAATACTAAGATTGGAAACTACGACAAATCTTGCCAACTGGGTTATTGCCTACGTCCTGCATTTAAAATGGAATTCGTGATTTGTGATACTAAAACGTGGTCTGAAAAATATGATCAAAATCCACGAAGAAATGTCTACAGAATTGGATCGATTTCTTGACTTCCATCAATAAGGAGGATTTGCTATCGCCATGCTCGGCAGACAGACTGGCGATCGCAGCACCAGTTTTTATCACACAACACGTTATTTTTCGAACCGATATGAAACTATGGACTGAAGAACTTTCAATAAAAGAGCCGACCCCTACTCAAAAGCTTATAGATTTTTTTTATAGGATAAGGGTGACAAACGAGCACACAGTCCACCTGTGTACTGTAATGTAATGTAATGGTAAGTGATTGCTGCGGCCCATAGACATCTACATCGATCCTCTATTACAAATCAAAATGCAGATACGTTGTCACCCGTGAGGACTAAGATGGAATGCCTCATTTTCAATAAAAAGGGCCTCCGGCCACCTGCACTCACCAAGCGAAACGCAGAGGTAAACCTCTACTTCACGCTGGTATTGTGAGGTCTGTGGTACCACCCCGGTTCGAGCCGGCCCATCCGTGCGACAGCAAAAGCTGCCGCGTGGCTCTACCACTGTTAATAACAGATGTAACAGATGTTCATGGACGGCGACTTTTACCATCAGGTAAGCAACATGTATGTTCGCCTCTTCTTTTAAAAATATGGCTGAAAAAGTTAATGAGATAGCAATCAGACACGACCGGAGAGAGATCAGGCTCAGTACCAAGTTTCTGAGGCAAAGGGGTCAACCACCGCCAACTTGCTGACCTCTTACTGAGAATTTCTTGTCAGTAAAACACAATAACGATTTTTAACTGGACTCTGGATATTACGGGACTGCAGCAGTCGTGCTTACGACTACTAGACCATTATAGCAGTCAATAAGTCTGTGAGTAATGTGAGAGTGGGGAAACAGAGAGCACTTGTACTTGCTCACATACTCGTGCACTATAACTTTGTCCTGCGCTGCAGCCAGCCAGAAACTGGCCACAGTGACTGAAATCAGGACTGGAGCACACAGTATACATAAATTTCAAAAATGTATCATTGTTTTTACTTATTATTTACTTCGACTTTATCAGTTTATCGTTTTACATTAAAATTACAAGCTGTGTTCATCGGTGCATACAGAGTACAGGAAAGCTCATTATTACCGCGATCCACGCACAAATTACAGCTTTTTGACCAACAGCGTGTAACTATATAATTTCAGTGAATTCACCATACTCATAGATTAAAATTATTTATTCTCTTTGTGTTATTCTAGTGCGTTATAAGCTATCGTTGCAATGTGTATCACCAGCGACTAAAATAACCATTCAAATATTTGAAATAGAAGAGGCAGTTTTAAATGGTTAATAAAATCGTTAAAATAAAACACAAGTCGTAGATTGGAATCCGCCATTCGACTACAGTAAGCTCTCAGTTTAGTTTCTTTGAGTGTTAATTATGTTAATGCAATTCAGGTAATTAAAAAAAAGAATATATATATATATATATATATATATATATATATATATATATATATATATATATATATAATTTGGTAGCGCAGTTGTCGAATTCGAAATAAATAGAAATAAACCGTGCGAAGCTGGTGCAGATCGGTAGTTACATTAGGTTAGTTAGGAATATAGCACTAAAATATTGCAATATATTACGACTAAAATACATTTTTACTTTGCTAATGTTATTCGGAGATCGGATACATATATTTATTTCAGTTTTACAAAGCACGAATAATTCTATGTTTATGGTTGCATAGTTTTTGATTGATTTTCAAATACTAATTTGGAAAGTGCTATAGTACTTGACATTGAGTTTCGTGTAACAAACCTTTATTTACGTAGACATATAAGTTAACTTACCATATAATCATTAACACAGTGATTATTTATTAGAGTTTTTTTTTATTATAATAGAATTTTCAAACAATTTATGTTGACAGATAAAAGATGTATCGACAATTTAATAAAACATCCTTTTCTCTTTCACCCCTTTTACGACTACATTAGACCTCAAAGAGTTAAATTATAAAGATATTATTTTTACATCTATACATTAATATAAAATTGAAGTGTGTAGTAATACCGAAATAACTGCCTAGTGCCTATGAGGGCATCCATGACTTTTTCTGCCACCAGGGCGGCGCCACTTTAGAGTGAGGTAAAATATTTGACAGATTTCATAGCGGGGACAATAATTTCTTAGGAAAATGTAATATTTAAGGTTTCTTTCTGTATTATTAGTTATATTTTATATTAATTACGTTGGAAATGAATTAACCAAACTATAAATATAACTAAAAGACGACTTTTTTTAAAAAAGAGTTATAATGTGCAATAAATTAAAAATCAAACCACTGACACATTGTGTTGTGTATTAATATAATACTCTAGAATATGATAAACTATTATTTAAAACTAATTTCTCAATTAACTGACACTGTGTAAAAAAAACTTTACCTCAGTCACACTTAGCGACATCTGGTGAGTGGAAAATTATTAGCCCTCATTGATCGAGCTCAGCGGGTTACTTACATAATTTTTACATAATAATTACATAAAATGTTTGTCTTTTCGACTGTTTTCCTGTTGTCTAATCTTCGGAATGGATGAACCGATTGTAATGATATTTTACTAACTGATAGAGTGATCTATACTCATCTATATCTTATTCAAAAAACTTAAGAGATTTTTTTGAATGGGCGATAAATCTATAAAATAAATAGGTTTTAACTTTCAAAAATCTAAATAACGCCACATAATGATTACTAGCCAGGCAAAACCGGGGCGATTCGCTAGTTTTAAATAAAACAGCAATAACTATTAGAGCCTGTATCACGGAAGTTGTTGGTAACGGAAGTGTGTACATTTCCGCCGTCACCATTTAAGATAACAACTATGAAATAATATTCACTAGCCATCAGTTAAATTATGTTTAACTAAAGATAAGTTTATTGCCTCTTTAAAAAAAAGATAAATTTTCTTTTATGTCAACGTATGTTTATCATTACCAAGCAAAAGTAAAAATTATTAAAGGTTTAAATTGATCCTTCCACAACGTAAATAATATATAAAACTACTACTCGCTGACCAGGCAGACGTTCTGTCCTATCCGACGACCATGTGTCCTAAAAAAATCCTTAAATTCACAATAAAAAAAATTGGGGGTCACTTATCGGTATAAAAACTATCCTATCTCTCAAGTTGGACCAAACTCCACACATTGTGAAACATTTCATTGAAATCAGTTCAGTGGTTTAGGAGTTAATCGCGGACAAAGAATGTGACACGTAATTTTTATATATAAAGATAAACATTTTAAGGTTTTTTGTTAAACGTTTACTCTAAAAGATATCGGCTTACTTGTGTAAATTATTTGTATAGGACATCTAACAACTCTACATTCTTTAAAGATAAAACATTCCACGTACACTTTTTTTTATAAATGATTACAGCGACAAAGGAGCGAACAGTCCGCATGTTGGTAAGTGGCCAATGAAGGCCACATTTTCTGTATAACTCCTGAGATTTATGACAAAATGTCTGAGCCTGCATTATTCTTACTCTTTTACTCTTCAAACCGGAAAAGTACTCGGTGAGTGAACTACTAAGTAGGCAGAAATGAAGACCTAAATACTTTGTAAAACACGTTACTTACTTATTACTCTACACTTTCCTCTATAACCACTTAACTAAATAATTATTAATTCCATATTAATTTAGTAATTATTGCTATCTTTTTCACTATGATAATCATTAAGAAAATATCGAAATATATTTGATAACGATTATATTGTTCTCATGATCAAATTAGACGTAAACTCTCCAATTATCAAAAGTTTTGAATGCTGTCTATTATATTACTGCCATAAGTCAACAAAGAATCAGTAGGCACTCGCTTGTCCCAACTTACACATATCCTACTTGAATTATGACGTCATAGTTATACTATTATATCGGAAATAAGCTTGGACGTAGTGTCAAAAATAACGACGATGGGGACAATATAATATCTCGATCAGAAAATCAAAAACTTCTATGTTTACACTATTATTGCTGGCTCGATTGCCGAGATTCAAGATTTGTGAGGCATTCTTTTTTAGTCCTCAGAGGTGACAACGCATCTGTAGCCTTCTTTGTTGAAGTCGTCTGCACGTATAACATGGACTGCAGGTCCACTGTAAGTTTGTTTGTCACTTCAATATTATAAAATAAAATTGAATCCTGGGCATACAGCTTAGATGTCAAGTATTGCTACCACAAATCCGCGTAACCGTCCAGAAGCTTAAGTTGCATTTGATCCAAACATGTGTTCTATTAATAACTGACTTCCCCAAATAACCCACTTCAATCAGAACATGTGGAGTTGATGTTAAACTTACGCGATAAATATTCTCAAAGTAATACCGTCAAACCATATGTTCCTTACATTAGTGGAATGATTTTACAGCACATTTTACTCAAATATAAAACTAAAAATAAAAACGCCTACTTATATAAAATGTAACACATGTTACAAAATTAATACAGTGTAGCTGTACCTAATTGAAAAGTTAAAAAAATACGATGTAAGTAAAACTGAAAAAAAAAATTTTGTTCTATAATTTTATCAAAAGAGTTTAAAAAAAACTTAAACAATACGCTTTAGTCATGAGCCGTGATAATACTTTGTCAAAGTCTTTACTGTTTGTCGTGGGTTAAGAACCCTGTATACGTCTACAAAATTTCAAATTATTCAAATATCTGGAAGTGGTTAAAAGCTGAAAGACGAAATTCGGTTAAATTCATACATTTATATAGATACATACAGATTAGGCTGCAATTCCCCTGATGTTGCATTTGTTCATGGGCGACGGTAGTAACTTACCATCAGGTGAGCCGCATGATCCTTTGCCCCCTATCTTATAAAAATAAATAAAAAGGCTAATATAAAGTGTATAAAATAGTTACAGTCACACAAGGAACTTCTACGATAAAATGGAGGCATTTTACATACATAAATTACATATAAAAACACAAAAAATAATAATAAGGTAATACATATGACCACTTAAAAGATTTTAAATCAAATTGGTAATGGAGAGCAGCATTATCAGTGCGAGGTTATCGGTTCTGTTCTCACTAATCCGGCTGCTCAGTGTGGTGAGCACCAACCAACTGGCATCTTGAATTTGGTGCATCCATGAAAATGCCTTTATATAGTGTGGCGGGTGGAAGGAAAAGGGGAGATCTCCCGCCGGGCAAGGTGTTCTGCCCGGGGAGCGGCCAACGCTCCGATTGGTAGTTCGGAGCTATTCTATATATGCTGCTTTAACTTCGGAACTTTGTTAGTGCGATTTAGGCTTCGATGTTTCGCTTGTGTTGATGTTCTTAATTTCGCAGGATTCAGCTTTAGACAGATTATAACAGCTTTCAGTTTTTATAACTTTAAATCATTAAAACAAAATATTTTTGAAATAAATTCATACTAAAATTATTTTATATTGTTTGTGCATAAAAGTAAAAATAATATAACTCTAAAGATACTCTCATTATCTTTCTTGTTTATTAAATTTAATTTTAACCTTATGACTCTTTACACCTCCTAGCTATACCAATACACTGTAAGCGTTCGACTACCCCAAGCCGTGGTTAACTATGACATTTTGACATCAAACATCTCAGTCCTGCCCGTAACCATGGGTGCTGTAAAGTGCTCGAAACGTCAGGAATATAAAATAAGTTAATATACGCGATAAAATCCGTAAAACTAGTTTTATTTAAATGTGTAGTATCCGCGTAAATATAAATCATTAAATAAAATCATCCTGCAACTCAATTACTTTAATGCTATCAATCGCAAACCGAAGACTTGATATACTTACTTGTTACATATAATTTATAAAAAAGAACCTAACGGAAAATGACGAACTTTAAAAATATATAGCATAGGTAAAGTTATGGAGTTTAAATTCCTGAACAATTTCATCTTAACGTTTTCAGTTAAAGTCAGGAATTTTAGGATATTTGAGTTTGTAGTTTTGAAAGGCATGTCTCAACTTTGAGACTTAATTGAATAGTAAAATAAATAAGTGCATTTTAAAAACAAAATAAACTATGTAGGTAAGCAGAGTTTTTGATGACAAAAAGAAAATAAATGTTATTCGTCGGTCTTATATAAACAAAGCCCCAATGAATTAGATGTATCGTACATAAATAATACCCATGCATACTGAAGGCTCAAGAATAGTCTATACATATAAATAAAATTGAAGATTTTGTCTATCTGGTCGCTAATTAAATAAATAATTTATGGAATCCTGTTTGTTATAGGGGCCATTCACTTAAGCTTAAATACCGCAGTTTGATTTGGATATCCATGTCAACATTCTATTCGGATTAATCTCTTGACGAATGTGTATCAATTGATTGGCTATAAAACGGGGTATATTATATTACACTCACATATAAAGTATATGTATTATATTTACATTCTTACACTAAGATAATATTTTTTAAAGCTGTCTTACATAACAATTCAATTAAACTTTTTAGAGTCGGTAAGAATTAATAGACAAAGTTTGTCTGACAAAAACCATTCCCGATAAGATCTTGTCATGCTACGAAAAAAGTAGAACACCTAAGCTTCTTAACAAAAACATGTTTTATCGTGGCGATTCTCACCATAAGATATGAGAAACTAGTTATAGGTGTAATAAGATTTTAGGTAAATGATACGATAAACATATAACCATATTCCATACCAACATATTCCAACAGTGGTAGAGCCACGCGGCAGCTTTTGCTGTCGCACGGATGGGCCGGCTCGAACCGGGGTGGTACCACGACCTCACAGAATACCAGCGTGAAGTAGAGGTTTACCTCTGCGTTTCGCTTGGTGAGTGCGGGTGGCCGTAGGCCCTTTTTATTGGAAATGAGGCATTCCATCTTAGTCCTCACGGGTGACAACGCATCTGCATTTTGATTTGTAATAGAGGATAGATGTAGATGTCTATGGGCCGCAGCAACCACTTACCATCAGGTGGACTGTGTGCTCGTTTGTCACCCTTATCCTATAAAAAAAAATACATTATATTTTTTTATAAAATACTTAAATTTTACAAGCAAACTAACAGCCTACCTATCGGTAAGTGGGTACTGCAACCCATGGACACCTACATATAATTTTAAGCAAAGAAGGCACAGATTTACACATGTTTCGTCACTCCTGAAGATTAAGATTTTCTTTTATAAAATTGAGATGATAAACGGACTTACAGTCCATTAATTGATGGCAAGTAGCTACTGCAGCCCATAGAAACCTGCATTCAACCTCAAATAAAAATGCTACAAATGCGTTGTCACCAGTACTAAGATGGAATACCGCACAGAATGTTAACTGAATTATACTTGCTCCCATCTTCCTTTAGAACGGAACATAGCAGTGCAAGTACGCTTATTTGGTAGCAGATTTATGTAAGAGAGTGGTACCACAAAATAAGTGGTTCATACGGACTTCTAGACAAAAAAATATTTTTTCATCATAAACACTGATACAATCTTTTTCGGACACGCAGACTATTCTATTACAAAATAATTGTTAAATCAAGTACATTTATTCTGAAGATTTCTATTTTCACCTAGTACTTGACTACTATACCATCTGAAGGTAAGTGGTAATGCAAGCGAAGACAGTGAAAAAAATGCACTGAAACAGCCTATTCACTCTTCGATGACCTACCTATATATTAAGAGCAAAAAAAGCAACGTCTAACATTATATATAATGCCGGGGAAGATCTTTCTTCGTATTTTATATACAAATAGAAAAATATTTTTTTTCAAAGTTTAATTACATTTAATCATAACATATATGTGCCAGTTCGATAAATTGTTGCCATCTTGTAGGTAGTGACAAAATCCCGTTGCTGTAGAAATCTTGGGATTTTTGACAGTCCTTTCTTGATGTGCACCTAACACTACCCAAAGCATTCTGAAGAGACCGAAACAGGTGAAAATCTGAGGTTGCAAGGTCAGGACTATATGGTGGATGCATTAACACTTCCCAACCAAGCTCTCTCAATTTTTGCTGAGTGGCTGAGATGTGTGTGGTCTGGCGTTATCGTGATAAAAGACCAATCCTTTTCTGTTGATAAATTCAGACCGTTTTTTCTCAATTTCTTGCTTGAGTCTCATTAGTTGTTGGCAGTGGAGTGTGAGTGGATCGATGGATTTATCCGATGGTAAAAGCTCATAATAAAGATGCTCTTCCAATCCCACCATTCACACAGCATCACCTTATTTCGTGTTAATCCGGGTTTTGCTACTGTCTGTGGAGGTTGACCATTTTTTGACCATGATCTTTTTGGCACGTTCTTGTCATAGGTGATTCACTTTTCATCACCATCATTTCAAAAATGGTTCGATTTTATTAACTTTCAATAGAGAATCGCAAAGGAGTATACGATTCATTAGCTTTCTTTCAGTGAGCTCGTGTGGTACCCAAATATTGAGTTTATTTGTATAGCCAGACTTTTTCATATGGGTCAAAACTATTTTGTGATCAATTCTCAATTCATCGGCTATGTCGCTGGCTACTTATATCCGATCTTGCTCTTTATCCGTTCTCGGACTTTATCCGTATTAGGGTGACCAGAGCGAGCTGCATTTTTGGCATCAAAATTCCCGGACTGAAATCAATTGAACCAACTGTGTGCTACTCTTACTACCACAACATTAGTTCCATTAACGTCACAATATTTTTCACGGCTTAAGTCGCATTATTCCCTATTTTGTAATAAAACTTCAGAACGTATCGAATTTCTTCGTTAGATTCACTCATTTTGGCAGAAAAACAATTGAAAAATGGCAGGAAGTGTTTGTTTACTTTTTATTTTACTTTTTTTTCATGTCCTACATGTACTGATATTAAAACCAGCCACATACAAACAGTACAACCAACGAGATTTTTGTTCAATTTTAAACAAACTAATTACGAAGAAACTTTTTCCCCGACATATTATATTTCATAATTTATAAACTTTAAATAAATAATATGAATTTAAGACAAGACATGACAAGTGCACCGCACTAGTAATTTTGTTGTTGCGTTTTGTGGGTTTGAATTTTAATTCAGTAACCGTTTAGATGATACAATACGTCTAAATCTGTGAAACGTAAGACCAAATTACATTACTATAAACCTTTTCATACAAAACACTATGACAATTGGACGAATTTTTCAATTTGTGATTCCATTATTCAAAACTAGCAATCCGGCCAGGCTTCGCACGGGCGATTTCTGAATCTCGATAACAACGCCACCTACCAAGTCCAATTGTGAATCTCAACCATCCAGGGTCTTACTCAAACACACACAAAAAAAAATCTAAATCAGTCGAGCCATTGTCGAGTTTTTCCTAGACTAACGCACGACAAATGATTTTATATACATATATAGATAGATTATATATCGTAATAAAAAGCCATATGAATATTGCATTTGTTTTAATGGCAAAAAAATATGTGTCATTGAATTCATATTGTGTGTAAGTACCATTAGCTTTAATCTTGTGTATATGTTTTGCTTATTTGAAACAACTAGTTGAAACTTATTAACTTCCTAAAAGGAACGAAAAGTTAGCTTCTACGTTACCTCTTATTAGATCACCTCCCCCGTTCTTCACACGAACCCATCAAACACTCGTGTGAAGAACAATACAGCACGAACGGTCAGACGCTATAACGGTCCGGCCGCGTGCCTCGGTCAAAGCTGGAAAGGCTCTACATATTCTGTTGAGGCCATAACGGTTTATGCCGCTTTTTGTTATTCGTAAGGCTACACTCGTATGTGTTGCTTCCATCTACACAGAATGAAGATGATAAAAATTAAACAACGTATTTTAATTGTGCACTCAAGATAAGTCCATTTTTCTTAGACGACTCTTGGTATGGTATGGTAAAAATAAAGGTTAATTAGCGATTAAGGAGCAAGATAAAAAGTGACATAATTTGTACAAACATATTTTACATAAGGGTGAAAAATGAGCACACAATTCACCTGATGTAAGTGTAAATGCTGTGACCAGTAAATACCTACATCTACAATTGGAGTGGAATAATTCTCAAATCCCTTCCATCCGATTACACCTCTTGGTTATGGCTTTAAGATAACTCTTTTGTTACTTTAAGACAGTTCGATTTACTATTTAGTGTTTCATCAACACATAATACAAGGTGGGATTACAATCAAGCACTGGCCAATGATAAGTTGAAAAATTTTAAATTGTATCGTTCGAAATTGTGATAATATTGTTCTGAGACTGTGTGGCTACTTGTATTATTCATTAGTATTAATAACAATGCCTTTTTTAAGCAATTTCGTCATCATCGCCTAATCTTATTCAATCACACACAGAGATATCTTAAAGAGGTACAATCAAATCGATGACGGGAAGCGAGAGCATTTGCTATCCATTTATCAATTGTAGACATCAAACGTAACACAATATGAAATACCTACGTGACTTGTAAGAATGATCCGATTCTAGTGGGATTGTCATCGAATAGCATTGAACGAATTTTGAATACGTGCACAGATGCGGTGCTATCATGTGAATTGGCAGGAAAATTAAAGCAAATGACAACGCAATACGCGTAAACATAGAAATAATTAGGCTAAAAGAACATTCGAAAATGTATTGCCCCCATCAATTCAGTAATGATATGTGAAAAATAATGAGGTCGGCGACAATGAATGAGTACTGCGATGAATAGAAGCGACTCATTATTTCCAAACAGTCTTTTGACAACACGTTCGACGACAATAGCAGTCGATCGATGAGACAAATGAAAACAATAAACAGCGGCCGTCCTTTCCAGAAGTTTGTAGGCCGTTCTAAAACGTGACCTATGAACTTTTACGCGTAACTAAATGGTTAGAATGTTTGAAAGTTTGCCGCATCGATGCCGACGAAAGTTTCGATGAATGTTTAATTTCTAGAGGTTCTAAGAGAAAGATTTTTTATGCTTAATTTCACCGACAGTATTGGGCTTCGTATCAACATTCACTTTTTGCTCGAGTTCAAAGAACTAGAAGATTCTACATTCGACGGGTATAATTTTATGTAGGTATTTTTAGGGTTCCGTACTTCAAAAAGTAGAAACAGAACCCTTATAGGATCACTTTGTTATCCGTCTGTCTGTCTGTCAAGACCCTTTTTCTCAGGAACGCGTGGAGGTATCAAGCTGAAATTCATAACAAATACTCAAGTCTACTGTCCCTTGGAGCTGTGAAAAAGTCAATCATAAGATACAGACGTTTATGTCGCAAATTTTCGACATGCGCAAGGGAATCAAAACCTACAGGGTACTTCCCGTGAGCTCAGAATCTTGAAATTTGGTACGAAGCAACGTTTTATAGCACAGATAAAGGAAAAATTGCGAAAAGCACAAAATTTTTAGTTACATCATACAATAAAAATATTTTTAATAATTTTAAACTTATATATATATACCTACGGATTTGTACGGAACCATCGGTGCGCGAGTCCGACTTGTACTTGGCTGGTTTTTTTATTAAATTTAAATAAAAAACACCATCGCAAGTGATGGGAATGAAATAGGGTGTAATTTTTTTTTAGGATAAGCGTGACAAACGAGCACACAGTCCACCTGATGGTAAGTGGTTGCTGCGGCCCATAGACACCTACATCTATCCTCGTTTGCGAATCAAAATGCAGATGCATTGTCACCCGTGAGGACTAAGATGGAATGCCTCATTTCCAGTAAAAAGGGCCTCCGGCCACCTGCACTCACCAAGCGAAACGCAGAGGTAAACGTCTACTTCACGCTGGTATTCTGTGAGGACGTGGTACCACCCCGGTTCGAGCCGGCCCATCCGTGCGACAGCAAAAGCTGCCGCCGCGTGGCTCTACCACTGTTAAAAATATATTTAATAACCACCGTCTAGTGGCAGTGTAGGGATATCCACTACTCCATATCATAACGTGGGTGTCGGAAGAGGGAAGTAATAAAGCGTCTTTCTGATTACAACTCAAAGTAATAAAAAACTGCGATTGCCAACCCGTCTGCCAAGCGAGGCAACTATAGCAAATATTCCCCTATGAGGCAATCTATCGGGGACTTTTTTAGGCTGTTATGATGAATGATGATGATGATAATTTTTAATGTAACTATTTAGATGAAACTCTAGATACACCTTAAACTTAAGATATTCGTTAGTCCACTCAAACTGGTATAAAAATTTAAGGTGTAATAAAAAGTAAAACCAAAAAAAATAAAAAAAAACCGTATTAAGAAAAAAAGTTAATATTTATTTTCTTTGAAGACGGTTTTTCCTTTTTACTAAAATTTCACTTTTTATTAAAATACTGCCGATTTGCACCGGCTTCGCACTGGTGTATACAGTTGTGAATCTAAACCATCTTGGACATTCAAACACACAAAAAATTTAATCAAAATCGGTCGAACGGTTTTTGAGTTTCAGCGAGATTAACGGACAGCAATTGATTTTTATATTATATAGAGGTTAAGGAGATTTCTTGTTAATAAAATATTAATCTTTTTTAAATATGTAGGAGTGTGCATAAAATAAATTAATGTGTAACACGTGTTGAAATATTGACAATACTACTACACTAGTTATCGTAATGGCGTTAATAATGTTATTAGATAACAAAGCGCTTTAAGTGTTTGTGTAGATAACAGCGGCAGTGAAATTATGCGCAAGCAGCGTAACGACAATCGCATCGTGAAATGGTACTGGTATTGCTTGTGGCTCATTACCAAAGGCCTAAACTTCTTTTAGACATGAGAGATGTCCTGCTTACTTTGTATAATGCTTGGGAGTGCAATCGTTCACATTTGATTGTCCACAAATATTTATAAAATGGTTGACCGTGCAGTGGCGGTGTAAGTATATTACTACCACATATCGTTCCGTGGGTGGCGACAGAGCGAATTATGCCTGGGAGTGGTCTTTTTTTATAGGAGAGGGGGCAAACGAGCATGCGGCTCACCTGATGGTAAGTGACTACCGCCGCCCATGAACAACTGCAACACCAGGAGAATTGCAGATGCGTTGCCGGCCTTTTGAAAAGGAGTAGGCTCTTTTCTTGAAGGCCCCTAGTCGTATCGGTCCGGAAAAATCGCTGGTGGTAATCGATTCCACATGGAAGATGTGCGATGAAGAAAACGTCTTCTAAATCGCACAGTGGTGGACCAATTAACCGGTCTTTCTTATTACAAGTAAAATTAAAAAAAAACATCGTTTAATGTTATTTAGGTCTTCGGTAATGAGACCACAAGTCATTGCTTGTAAATTTATTTTAGACCTTAGAGATGTCCTTCTTACTTTGTATTGTGCTTTTGAGTATTATCGTTGCACTCAAAATGTGTATTTTTTTTATAGGATAAAGGTGACAAGCGAGCACACAGTCCACCTGATGGTAAGTGGTGGCTGTGGCCCATAGGCTTCTACATCTATCCTCGTTTGCGAATCAAAATACAGATGCATTGTCAGCCGTGAGGACTCATATGGAATGCCTCTTTTCCAGTAAAAAGGATACCATCAAAAATATAACTTGTAAAAAAAACCAAGTCTCGCAACTCAGTTCTTCTACCGTAAAATGTTGTGAGATCCATGTAATTCCAAATTGGTTAATTTATTCAGTCCCTACTTAAGGATCCTTCTGTCTTAAGTTATTACATAATAGCTATCCTAACAACATCTTATAGTGACCATATCAATATTAAAATCTTTTATATTTTAAATAAATAGATTGGCTTGGCCATCGCATGAAAACGCAATGTATCTCTCAAGTAATAACTATATATTAAATAATACAATTATATTAAATTAGATTGTTTAGTGCAATTGCCAAGTCAATTTATTTATTTAAAAATAAACGATTTTTAATATTGATATGGTCACTATAAGATGTTGTTAGGTTAGCTATTACGTAATAACTTAAGACAGATGGACCCTTAAGTATGGACTGAATAAATTAACCGACTTGGAAATACATGGATCTCACATTTTACGGTAGAAGAACTGAGTTGCGAGACTTGGTTTTTTTTTACAAGTTATGTTTTGATGGAATCTAATTTTTTTTTGTAGATAGTTATATCTAGGTACCTATCTACACCTATTATTGCATTATATTATACATATATAGGTACACTGATTCATTCACTGCAAATGTAACTTTGTGAAGCTATATATTTATATGGGATTACAAAGTTATTTATGCAGTTAGTGTGTCTCGAAAACTGGACGGAAATTACAAAATATTTTAATTTTTCCTTGATTTATATACTAAACAATAGTTGTATTCTAAATTTGAAGCTTCTACGTCTGCTAGAAGTGCCTTAGAGTTTTGATGATCGGTCAGTTAGTGAGTAACAAAATTAAGAAACTTTGACTAGTTATAATTCTTAAACTACTGGTTCAAATTTATTGAAATTTAAAATATACCGAGTCTATACAATGCCTACTTGGTTACTGAAAATTCAAGCTTCTAGTTTTATCCGCAACGAAGTTATAGGGTTTTGAAAATGGCCTGAACTGCTTCGAGAAAAGGTTGGTACGGCCGTGCCGCTTTTTTGCTCGACTTGGCGGGAGCACTGCCGTGCCCCCAGATCTCCGGTTCTCTACACTCATTATACGAAACACAACATCATTAAACTGCTATTTTAGGCCGGTATTCTGTGTGAGTGTGGTCCGTTCCATTTCTCCCATTCGTGCTATAACTACACAATGAAGATATAATGGCAGCATGGCTCTACCACGTTTATTACAGTTTATATTTCACATTAGTACATTAATTTCGGTTATATTTCACAGCAATTACGGACATTGCGAATAACAATTATCAACATAAGTAAGACTTTTCTCTGTCACAAACGCTTTAAGTTAATGACGTTAATAGCCCGGTTATTAACATGGCTGTTATGTTATTATTTTTTATATGTATGTTATTTTTTTAATTTCACGACACCAACAACGGTTATCTGCATAATGTTTAGGTAATTAGGTTCATTATCCAGTAAGATTTCAAATCGTTTTAAAAATACTTTTAAATAAAACAACGCCAAGCCTCTAAAGCTTTTAGTTATAGAAACTGTGTTAAAATATTATTTGTTACGGAGAAAAATATTTTTTGTAATTTAAATATACCCTATGTTTACTTCGAAACAGGGTTTGCAAACTACATAACTACATATAACTATAAATAACGAACTTGAAACTATATCTATCGAGAATAAAGATCTATAATGCAATCGTCAAGTTACAACAAACTCCGGAATAATCTCAAAATCATATCCTTAAACGCCCAAAGATGGTTTATCGATAGTTGAAATGGAGCTCTAATGGGCCCTAAGGGTCAATATTTCAACGGAGGTTCGGGCCTGCCGCCGGAATCGTAACGTCTACGGTAATTGGTCCCAAAACGCCAAAACTTCAAGACATTTATGACGTTTGGGTTGCGAATTATGACGTCCACATAATATCATCCCCATTATAGGAACATCAGGGGGTATTTATATCTTAACAGAAGAAATTTACATTGACTGGTACATCCAATTATGATGTTTTCGACAACTCATGGAAATAATAATAATGCGCTAAGGAAAATGTTTATACTTGTGCTGAACAATAACGGTATTTTGTCTCTCATAGAAATGTAGAAATGAACGTTACATTTAGTTAAAAGTCAAAGAGGTTGCATCGGAGTGACCTTATTATCTTCTTTTGACACACTTAAACTTTTATTTCTTTACATAAAATAATATACAATATTTTATTATACACAATATTAAAAACTATAATAAAAAAAACTAAAACGAGCAACTTCAGTATCATACTACTCCTCGCGGTATCATGCCAAGAACGGTGGCTGCGTTTCCCCGCTGAATGGGCTATATTTATTCTTTGAGCGAGAAAAGAACCGGCCCACTTATCACCATTTATTTCTTTTGTGGCTGCAACCCGCCGTGTACCACCTAGTCCATAATAAAATTGTGACCAACGAAAAAGTTGCTTGCAAGATATTATTATGTTACTGTTATTATAAGTTATATTGTTTTGGTACTCATTATTAAGTGGCGAAGCTTGCGAAGTCACTTATTGATTTCACGATGTCTGTCCGTCTGTCCGTCTGTCCGTCTGTCCGTCTGTCCGTCTGTCCGTCTGTCCCACGATTATCTCGAGAACGGTTTCGAATTTTCAAATTCTGTTTTCAGCAATCGATTACTGATCACCCAGGCATCTGAACCTCCTATTTTGAAACTGATTGCTCAACGGCAACCGTTAGAAACCGCTACAAAGCTGATTGCTTCACCACTTTGCTATGCTGTTAGCTTGCTAGGTTTATTCTTATATAAAAACTAACAATAGGTAGCTAACTAGCAACTTATCTGATGCACCACCGTTGCTCATGAACATCAAAGAAATAGCTGATGCGTTGCCAGTCTATGAGGAAGGAGCATGCTCATTTGAAGGTTCTCATGTGTTTGTTTTGAGGTTGAAGACTCTGTTAAGGATTGATTCAACAGCATGACTTCATAAAACTTAATATATTTTTAATGAAATTATGTAACTTTATTCAGTTTTTTTGTTTGGGCATGCAACTCACCCAATCACCAATTTTATATCCACCATCTTAACTAGCCCTGTTGACACTTAACTATTCGTTCTATAGCCCCTTAATTTTTATTTACTAATGAAACATTTTAATGATTTAGTAAGAAAATATAGGTATAGAAAAACAACTAGATACTATCAATGTCAATTATCATATTTCAGTGGTAAGAAACGAGAGAAGAAAACAAACAACAGTAGGTTCGCAAACATCATTTAACATTTATCAAGATAAATTATATTATGTTTGATCGAAACATATAATTACTGATACACAAACGCCTAATAAACTAATTAAGTAAAACGCCGGCTATAAATATACACACTAAAACGTCATCACAGCCATCTAACAGTAGCGCGACAAAATATTTTAAACACGTGATGTATTATAAATGTGTCTTAATTAAATTGTCCTGCTAGAAAACATAGGACACATTCCAATTTCATATCCATGTTTACGTTTTTGTGAAAAAGGGTCAAATATAGATGGTAAAATGATTTTGCTACAATCTTTATTCCGTTACAGTTAGGCCATAAAAAGTCCACAACTTAATATAGGCCTCTAGAGGCTATCCTATAAGTGACCATAGATTGCCTCTTAAGGTTATTTTGCCATAGTTGCCACGCCTGGCAAGTGGATCGGCAACCGCAGTTTTTTTATTTTTTATTGTAATAAGAAAGTCATACACGTCGCCTCTTATAGCACTCGCGGGACAATATGTGATAGTAGATATTCCTACTAATAATATTTGTAAACAATCATTGTCGAAGTCGCTAAGTTAAAGAAAAATAACAAAGAAAAAGTTAATGATATATTGACAACTACAAATTACCAGCACAATGTTTATTATCGGGGCTATTAACTTATAGCGTTTATAACAGTAAAAAGTCTTACTTCTTTTTATAGTTGTCTATAACAAAGTCCGTAATTGCTGTGAAATAATAGGTCTTCACCTATGGAATTATCGGTCTGTAGTACTGGCCATTTCAAATCAAAATAATTTATTAATTTTATTTTCAAAACATTGAATTCTTTTTCAGAATTAGTAATTTGTTTATTGATTAGCGTTATTGCATTTGAATCTATTTCATTATTATGGATACGAAATACGATAAAAATCGAATTTTCTCAACGACTAAACAAGTTTGACAGAACCTTGTGACAAGACCGAGAATCTTTTTTTACATAAATAAATGGTATTCGATTTTTAAAACCAGAAGTTTTCAATTAAAAAGATTTTAATATGACAGGAACAGTGGAAATATTCCATTCCCGATACTTTTAGTGCAGCCTATGTATAACCGCAAATGGGAACGATTGCACTTCACAGCACAATACAAAGTAAGTAGGACATCTCTAATATCTAAAAGAAGTTTAGGTCTTCAGTAATGAGACCACAAGCAATACCAGTACCATTCAACGGTGCGATTGTCGTCACACTGCTTGCGCATAATTTCACTGCGACTGTTATCTACACAAACATTTTACGCACTTTATTATCTATTGAATAGCAATTATTAAAGCCATTACGATATCTAGTGCAGTCTTATTGTCAACATTTCAACACGTGCTACAAACGAATTAATTTTATACAAACTCTTAGATCATATATTTATAACATTTTAATAACAAGACATTTCCTTAATATCTCATTTAAAAAAATACTAAAAAGAAAAAAACCTACACTTTAAAAAATTCTCAGTAACCACCCGGAGTCAGAAAGTTGGCGATTGTCACGCGCCTGATCTCTCCCAGTTTGTGTCGGCTTGTCATCCCATCGGACTGTTAGAGTGAGGGAATAGACTGAACGAATCTTGAACCAAACAAAGATAGCTGTATATCCCAAACACACCTACATCTACCCTCGATTAAGAATCAAAATGTACTTGCGTAACACTCCCCGAGGTCTGAGATTTAATACTTTGTTACCAGTAAAATGGTACTCCGGTTCTCTACATTCACCACACGAAACGAATCATAAAGCATTAAGCAAAAATCGATGGATGCAGCTGACTCAGGACCGTGCTTTGTGGCGTTCCTTGGGGGAGGCCTATGTTCAGCAGTGGACTTGTGAAGGGCTGTAATGATGATGATGATGAAGCATTAAGCTGCTATATTACTCTCGTGACGTGAGAGCGTGGTCCTTCACCGGTCGAGCCGACCCATTCGTGCCGCGGCACCATAGCCGTAGCATGGCTCTAACACATCAATCATTTGTTATTCATTTTGGGAGCAGCTTTTTACAGGTTAGTAGATAATAAAGGTTATTCAATAAGGCACGCGGCATGCTTTGCTGGTATATCATATGAAATATGTTCTGTAGTTTTATTACAAAAATAAGAATTCTTTTACGACGCCAATGTTATCACACTAAGGCAGTGGGATAAATAACAAAAATAGGAATTGTTCTGCGACAGCAATGCTATCACAATAAACCAGTAGGGTTCTCACGAAATGTACATATGTCTCTACTATTTTATATGTAATAGTAGTTGTCCGGCCAGATATTATTCTGCCCTTTCCCGGCATATTCTCTCCGGACTTTTCATAGTGTAAATATAAAATTTATTAATTGACCTCATCGAGTTCAGGTTTTGCGATTTTCTTGTTTGGCACTGAATTAACATATATTGAGAATATGAATCGTGTTGATCCATGCAAGTTTGTTAATTAGTTGACTACAGCGCCGAGTATTGGATCCGACAAAACAAATATATTGATGATCGATTGAGGTCATATTCTTACAATATGACCTCAATCCATCATCAGTCGTTCCAAAGATACACAATCACTAAGCAAAGATTATATTATGTACAAGAAAATTATGTTGCAATCAATGGCAATTTACTGAGTATGCGAACCAAAACCTCATAGATCTAAGCAACCAATGAAAACAGTCTCCAACAAACTATCTCTATCTCTGTATGATGAAAAATACTTTACGCACTTAGAAATACTAAGTAAGTAGTAATGTTTACATAAGTAAACGACATACTAAGTAGTTACTTATGTCTATATTGCTAGATTAAATGTGAGTTTTCAAGTTTGCTGTCTCATTACCTCGCCTCACTTAGTTTCGTTTGAATCCCTCGTGATTCCCAGAGTCACTTAAAGCTGGAGTATCTGAGAGTACCGCAGTGTAATTATTTCGCAAAAATTATTTCATTAAGATGTACAAATGAAGTTCTGATTTATAGAAACATAAATATTAGTAATAGGCTTTTCAATACATTTACTTTACAAGTTTTCGTGTAATTTTATTTTTAATATACATTAGCAGTATTTTATTATAATTTATACAGAAGTACTATCTACCGAATGATATACAGTGTAATGTTATTATTGCATTTTAGGTATAAAATTCACAGAATTAATATCAATAAATAATTTTTTGTATATTTTTATTGTTATTTATATAGTATTCTCATCTGGTTGGGCTTAGTAAATATAAAAAAGGAAATGGTAAATATCTCTAAATATACTTTAAAAATAGTAACTAAATAAATTAATAATATATAAATGAATAAAAAACACGCGTGAGTGTCGTGGAACATTCGGTTGAAACGAAGTTCTTTTCGTAGTATAGATATTATTATTGATAAACGTATTTTTTTTTTATATAGGATAAGGTTGGAAAACGAGCACACAGTCCACCTGATGGTAAGTGGTTGCTGCGGCCCATACACATCTACATCTATCCTCTGTTACAGATCAAAATTGAAAAAATTTGAAAAAATTTTATTGCAACAAAAAAACAATTTATACATACCAATGTGGCCCTATCTCCTGTAAAAGGTTAACCTGAGTAACTGGAGATAGTTCCTTCCTATATTTAGCAAACTTTTGTTGAATAAAAACACAAAAAAAAATATACATATAGACACATGTTTCTAAATCTACGTGCGTGCGCGCGCGCCCTGTGTTTGTGTGTGTGTGTGTGTGTGTGTCAGTGTGTGTGTTTGTATGTGTGAGAGACAGAGAGAGTGAGTGTGTGTGCGTACATGATTTTAATTTTATTAAATTTGTATGATTATTATGATTGCCTGAATTAATTATGATTTACAAATTAGACGTTAATAGACATTCAGTAGCTTCATAGTCACAAGTTTTCAGCCAATTAATTATTTTACTTTTGATTTGATGGTTGTTGTAGCTCTTACTAACACAAATTTTATTAAATTTATTGTATAGTAACGGTGCAAGGTAATAAAATTGTCGTTTGGCAAAAGCGCTATGTATTCTAGGGACTAAGTATTTATCTACTTTATTTCTTCTATTATAGTTTTCAATGTCAAGTTTATTGGGCGCAGAATACCTATGGAAGCGTCTGATACATTGGTATATAAATAATTTTCTTACACTAAGTACCTGTGCTTTCTCATACACCAGTGTTGTGGGATGCCTATACGGAAGAAAAAGTAACACTTTGAGCACAATACGTTGTGTTCTTTCAACATGTATTAGGTACGTTTTGCCTGCCCCACCCCATGAACAGATCCCATAGGTAATGACTGATTGACAAAGCGCATTGAAAGTTTGTATCAGTAATTTAGAATTAGCCACCTGACGCAGTGACTTAAAAACATATATTAGTTTCCTTATTCTGTTGGATATGATTTTGACATGTGGAGCCCAATGCAAATTTTCATCGACAGTGATCCCTAAATATTTCACAGTTTTCGACCTGTTAAGTTTTGGGCAATCGCAAGGGGTATGTGGTTGTCTATTGCATTTATTTGAGTGCAGTTGTAATCTAGGATCGCTCAAAGATGCAGATCAAAAATGCAGATGCGTTTTCACCCGTGAGGACTAGGATGGAATGCCTCATTTCCAGTAAAAAGGGCCTCCGGCCACCTGCACTCACCAAGCGAAACGCAGAGGTAAACCTCTACTTCACGTTGGTATTCTCTGAGGTCGTGGTACCACCCCGATTCGAGCCGGCCCATCCATGCGACAGCAAAAGCTGCCGCCTGGCTCTACCGCTGTTAAAATTATATTACTGATTAACAAATACAAATAAAATAATTACTAGCGTCGATTAAAATGAAGCTTCTTTTAAAATATAATAATATTTCTTTCATGGCAAGATACGAAAAAGTGCAAGGGAGATGGATAATATTTCATCTCGCTTCCTTATAGCCGCTAAGGCCGTCTACACAACGTCAGAAGGGGTCGCGATGGAAAAATCTTACAATTTTTCCCCCAATTTCGTACCGTCCGATAAGGAACTTCGTTCTAAAATCTAACCAGATGGGAACACTCGACAGGCGAGTAAATAGAAAACGGTTCTTATCTCTTTCATTTACGATTTAATAATAACCGTGTACGTGTAGTGGCGGTGTAAGAATATCCACTACCTCATATCATCACGTGGGTGTCGTAAGAGGCGACAGTGGGAAACAAACCAGGATATAGGCAGCAGCGTATTCCTAATGACAACTAAAAATAAAACTGAGGTGGCCGCCCGTCTGCCAACTTGGCAACTATGGGAAATATCACATCTATCAGACAATCTATGGGGGGGGGAATGTTGTTCAGTTTTGATGGCCTGTAACGATTGAAAGATTAATAAAAATAGTTTTCTCACTTTTAAATCTCAATAATTAACAACTCATGAATTAGAACGACGCTATTAAACTATAATTAGCGAAGACACAAAAAATAGGCATTCAGCGCTGTGCACTGTGTTTTGGTTTTGTGAATAGTGTTTATAAAACAAACAGCTGTCAACGATGTGATCATTGCACTACTGCCCATGAAAATACTCTAAACTATTGTTCTAATATGATTGGTAATTTTGCAACTCGGCTCGAATCAATTTGAATCAATCTATTTGACATTATATAAAGAAAAGTCACTTTTGATATTGTGGCCAAGGGTGATCCCGATGATCGATACCACCAGTTTGAAAATAACTTAAATTGAAAATTTAAAAACCCGCAAAAAAGAACTGATAATCTTTAAACGGCCGAAAAGATTTTCCTTAATCATAGCTAAGACAACTCTCAATCAAGTCGCCTTCCAAACGAAAAACAACTAAATCTAAATCGGTTCATCTGTTTGGGAGCAACGATGCCACACACATACACACAGACAGACATATATATACACACGTTAACCATCCTCTGTTTGCGTCGGGGGGTTAAATAAAGCTTTAATATTCGGTGAATGTGACAGTGAGGTTAGTTAGAGATGAATAGGTACCCTTTTATATCCGGATAATAATATGTAAAAACATTCGTAAATTATACTAGAAAAAACTCGCAGTATAAGAATATAAAAAAGCAGTATTTCATATGCCAAGTTATAAGAGCCGGAGACTGAATTAATTGGTATCAAGTTATCCATTCTTAGTCACCAAGGTTATCAAGATGTTATATATAATATGCGTATTTATCTCAAGAAAATACATCGAGGATAGAAAAATAAAAGTCTTAGTAATTGCTTACTATCTGAGAATCTGCATTCCCGATTATCATATTATATCATTATCATCATTATATAAAATATATATAGCTATAAAGCCCACCACAGGATTCTAAATAGATTATTCCCTGTCACAGATTATCACATAGCAACGGTTTTGAGCCATTTGCATCTTTTTTGACGTGACGTCTTATAAATCGATGAAGCTCGCTGCACGCACAAAAAAACATGACTCATGCGGCGTTACCTAGGCGTTCCATTTAAAGTGCAAGCGAGAGCGCGGAACGACAGACTGTGCGAGCGAATGTGGTGTCAATTGTTTATAGCAACGATAATTGCGGCGATAAAGGTAATGATTCTTTCGATATTAAATATTTCTTATGACGTTGTCACGTTCAACTATCGTCAGTAAACCGACTTTACAGACAACCGATTTTTTTTTTGTGTGTTACCTCATAACTTTTACCTGGGTGAACTAATCTCAACGATTATTTTTTTATTTGAAAGCTAGTACTTCGTATTTAAATTCACATATAAATTTGACCAGGATCTGACCAATAGTTTTTGAGTTATTCTTAATAATTTATATTGAAGTCAGTTGTACAATTTTTTAAATTTTTAATTATATCAAGTCATTACACCAGGTCGCCCATCACTTTCCATTACGAGGATGACACTCGAGAACCTGTCTTCCCGATCTAATATCATATCTATGCTAATTAAAATATATATTTTCAACAATAATGAATAGAAAATTTGCATAGTTAACGATATGATAAGTTATCTCTTTGAATAAGCCGTATAGTGCAGTCATACATAACAAGCAATACTATTGCGCAAATAACCTTTTCACAACCGAACAATCGTTAGCTTAAAAAACGTGTGATTTTTTTTTAAGAAAAATTCTCTTTCATAACTAAACAGCCGTACAAGCTAATTAGGGTCATTGACCTGTCATTTTGCTGAACTGACTAATTATATACAAGCTCATTACTAGCGATAGACGAAAGCCCCGTTTAGTGGCAGGTAAGAATACCCACTACCCTATATCTTCCCGTAGGTGTCGTAAGAGGCGACAGAGGAAAAATGAGACAGAAGATGGGCAGCAGTATCTTCTGATAACAGCAAATTCCAATAAAAAAAAACTGGGGTTGCCAATCCGCTCGTCAGGCGTGGCAACTATGGCATTATACCCCCCATGTCGAGAGTTACTAGCGATAACACCTTTTAATAAGTACTACCGCTACATATCTTATGGTTTGCGTTACATGGCGGTATAATCATTTCGTTTATTTCAGACGTTACGACCGGCGACGGAAAGCCGTTACTAGGGTCGTCAATCCACCTGTCAAACATGACGAATATGGCGAATCCACTGTAAAATAGGAGAAGCACTTGTCTATAGCGATTATAATTTTTTTGCCAGTTGTCCAACATTTTTATCACCAACATTGTTTTTATAGAATAGTGTGACAAACGAGCACAAAGTCCACCTGATGGTAAGTGGTTGCTGTTACCTATAGAAATCTACATTTATCCTCAATAAAGAATCAAAATGCAGATGTGTCGTCACCAGTGAGGACTAAAATGGAATGCCTCTTTTCCAGTAAAAAGCTCTCCGGTTCTCTACACTCACCATACGAAACACAGCAGTGTTAAACTGCTATTCTACGCTGGTATTCTGTGAGAGCGTGGTCCTTCCCCGGTCGAGCCGACACATTCGTGCTACAACTATACTACTAATATAGCTGCAGCATGGCTCTGCCACGTATTCGTGTACGCAACTTTGTATCTGAATGTGTGTCAAACCTAGCTTATCACTTTAGCGTTACCATTAGCATTACATCGGAAACGGTTAGCACAGGACTAATAAATGTCTTTGCGTTTGTTTAACTGTACTTATTTAAAAGGTAGAATAAGCCAGTGGTTAGCTACTGTCCTACCTGATCGTAAGTTATGTGCAGCCGAAGATGGTGAAGTGCACTGACTTAGCTTTACGAAAGCATATTCATTCTTGGATTGAAGACACTTACATTGTTACTTGATGGAATGACATATGGAGTTAATTATTGCACTTCTGTGTTTTGCGTGCACAAACAAACAGTGGTAGAGCCATGCGGCAGCTTTTGCTTGTCGCACGGATGGGCCGGCTCGAACCGGGGTGGTACCACGACCTTACAGAATACCAGCGTGAAGTAGAGGTATACCTCTGCGTTTCGCTCGGTGAGTGCAGGTGGTCGGAGGCCCTTTTTACTGGAAATGAGGCATTCCATCTTAGTCCTCACGGGTGACAACGCATCTGCATTTTGATTCTCAAACGAGGATAGATGTAGATGTCTATGGGCTGCAGCAACCACTTACCATCAGGTGGACTGTGTGCTCGTTTGTCACCCTTATCCTATAAAAAAAAAACTTGTGTTACTGTACAATATATTTTTGCACAGATAATAACGTCTAAAATTATTCATTAGTATATAAGTATGGCTATAATATAAATATAATTAATAAAATTATTATAATTATACGTGGTAGAGCCATGCTGCAGCTATATTAGTAATATAGCTGTAGCACGAATGGGTCGGCTCGACCGGGGAAGGACCACGCTCTCACAGACTACCAGCGTAAAATAAGAGCCTAACACTGCTGTTTCGTATGGTGAGTGTAGAGAACCGGAGACCCTTTTTACTGGAAAAGGGGCATTCCATCTTAGTCCTCACGGGTGACAACGCATCTGCATTTTGATTCGTAGTTGAGGATATACCATAAGAAGGGTCTCCGGTTCTCTACACTCACCATACGAAACACAGCAGCATTAAGCTGCTATTTTACACTGGTATTCTGTGAGAGCGTGGACCTTCCCCGGTCGAGCCGATCTATTCGTGCTACAATATTAACAATGCAATTGCAATGAACAATGTTAATTCACCAAGTATCCGACGGTAAAGGAAACCATCTTGAGGAAATCCTAATGTCTGAGGGATATAATATTTCAAGGACATGTGAAGTCCGCCAACAAGCATGCAGTGAATCCTGGACGCTGCAGTCTAATCGCTACATAACTCTCTCAGGAATAAGAGGCATGTGCCCAGCAATGGGACGTATATGAACCGTAAATTTACTATTTCCTACTTTTATATACCAGATAATCTTACTAGTCATCGGAGGTCAAGATGTTCCTGGCAATCCCAGTAGGCACCACTAACGATCAGATGAAGCTGTAAAAGCCAATCATCACAGAAAATAGAACTCATCACAAAATCTCTCTCTAATACTATCACCACACGTGATATTATTTGCTTCTAATAGTTATTTATTTAAATTAATCTGACTAAAATCTTTTCATACTTTTTAGGGTTCCGTACCTCAAAAGAAAAAAACGGAACCCTTATAGGATCACTTTGTTGTCCGTCTGTCTGTCTGTCTGTCAAGCCCCATTTTCTCAGGAACGCGTGGAGGTATCAAGCTGAAATTCAAATCAAATACTCAAGTCTACTGTCCCTTAGAGCTGTGAAAAAATCAAACTTCTAAGCCAACGCAATCAAAAGATACAGCCGTTTGTGCCGTAAATTTTCGACATTGGCAAGGGAATCAAAACCTACCGGGTACTTCCCGTGAACTCAGAATCTTGAAATTTGGTACGAAGCAACGTTTTATAGCACAGATAAAGGAAAAATTGCGAAAAGCATAAATTTTTAGTTACATCATATAATAAAAATATTTTGAATAATTTTAAACTTATATACCTACAGATTTGTTCGGAACCCTCGGTGCGCGAGTCCGACTCGCACTTTGCCGGTTTTTTTTCATTGCATCCTATCATAAGTCCACTTCTAAGGATAGGTCTCCCACATAAAATACCTCATCTGTCATAGTTATCGGGTTTTGAAGGTTGAGTCAAGTGGGTTTAAACCGCAGTATTCTCTTAGAGTTTTTATCAGGAACATACTGCTGCCCATCTTCCATTTCATTTCCCTTTATCGCCTCTTACAACACGCATGGAATGATACGGAGTTCGTTTATAATATACTAGAGCCCAATGACTTCGTCAATCTTACTTAGCGGTACCATGTAGCGACATCTATGGAAATGTATTAAATAAAGAACGATGTATTTCACAACAACCGCTTCCGTAGATAGATAATAGATGACGCTAGAGTAGTCAAGTGAGCTCGGCCACGGTCCTTATTGCTTTGTAAGAGAGATTCTTCAACATGGAAATACATGGGTTCACTAAATCACCGCGTAAAAGCAATAGAAATTGCTGTGTCTACTTCCAGTTTACATCAAATCATTGCAGCGAGCCGCGTTGTAATCGAAATGTAATGGTGGTTGCTTTTGATAAGCACGTTATTGTTACCTACAAACGCATTGGTCGCACGATAACCCAGCCATATAGTACCGCTAAACTAAACGTTTACAACTTGTTTTGAAATCGATTTTTTTTTACTATTAGAATCTCGGCACAATTTAAGTTACGACAATGGATTATATACATTACATGCATTATACATGTTGCAGATCGAATTTCTTATTGCAATAAAAATATAATACAGAAGATTTATTTATATATTATTTTTTAATATAGAAGAGGGGGCAAACGAGCATGCGGCTCACCTGATGGTAAGTGACTACCGCCGCCCATGAACAACTGCAACACCAGGGAGGGAATTGCAGATGCGTTGCCGGCCTTTTAAAAAGGAGTAGGCTCTTTTCTTGAAGGTCCCTAAGTCGTATCGGTCCGGAAAAATCGCTAATGGTAATCGATTCCACAAGGAAGTCGTGCGAGGAAGAAAACATCTTCTAAATCACACAGTGGTGGACCGCCAATCATCCAGATGGTGTGGATGGTTTTATTACGGCACAGTTTCCAAAACAGATTAAAATAAAATTAACTAAGAGAAATATTTTCTAAAAGGGGACAAGCTTCAATATATCAAAGAAAAAAGCGCATAAATCTTTCTTAGATCCCTGTTTCTTTATTGGCATTCTTCTTTACTTTCATATGTTTGAAACGTAGCAGTTTTTCTAACATTTGTTAACAGTAGCTTCTGCTAAATTAAAACAACCCCACACAATAACTCTCAATAAAGCAAATCCAAGCTTCTTATTCTCAAGTAAGTGTTTGACGCGGTAAAGATATGATGCAGCTATATTATGATTCTGGCACGAATGGGTCGTTTCGACCGGGGAAGGATCACGCCCTCTCAGAATACCAGCGTAAAATAGCAGTTCAATGTTGCTGTGTTTCGTATAGTGAGTGTCGAGAACCGCAGAACCTTTTTACTGGAAACGGAGCATTCCATCTTAGTCCTTAGGGGTGGTAACGCATCTGCATTTCGATTCTTATTCGAGGATAGATGTAGATGTCTATGGGCCACAGCATCCACTTACTATCAGGTAGACTGTGTGCTCGTTTGCCCCCTTTTTCTATAATAAACCGCTTAATGTGTAATAAAAATGTAGATTTATTTAAAAAACGAGACAACGAATGAATCTCAATTAGAAAATAAATAAGTCAACGATCGTGAGCTCAGAGTCCGTGTCCAAGGTTTTCCGACAGGCTCAAGCAATCGTTAAAGTCTATCGACATAGTCATGAGTCTAAAATATTCCAATGCTATCATCACGTTCGGTTCACAACCGTAATTGCCACACTTGACAGATGAGCTTCCGATTGCAGAACAAAGCACTTTCCACCTGCCTCTTGTCCTCATTGATCTAGATATTTTAGGAATGTTACTTTTTGAGACGGTTAAGAAATTCAATTAGTCTAAGTGATTTGGGTTTTATAGACGAATTTAGAAAAGCGAGAAATAGGAATTTTATAGCATAGTGTAATTCTCCGAAATTTAAATATTGTTATGTCACTCAATAATTAACCTTCCCTAAACTGCCAAAACGTACCGTGTAGTGATGATGTAACGATCCCATACCATCCCACGGGTTTTGAAGAGGCAAGAGAGGGAAACAAATCAGGAAATGGGCAGCAGCGTCTTCCTAATAACGAATAAAAATAAAAAACTGCGGTTGCCAACTCGGTTGCCAAGCGTGGCAACTATGGCAAAGGCCTATGTTCAGCAGTGGACTTAAATAGGCTGTAACGGTAACGGTAAACTGCCAAAAGAGTCTAGTTTTAAATGATTAAAATGTAATATTAAATATTAATATGAATAATTAATGTTGAGCTCGTCAGGCGTGAAAGTAATATGTAGATGCGGCGACGGCCAGAGGTCGTTAAACTTTTATATCCACCGTTTTTGGTCATTTGGCCAAGAAGTTACACATTAATAAATATTAATCAGAAAAACAGAATATAAATGTTTACCTTATTCTAATCTATATATACTGAAACAATTTTAGGCTCACATTTCGTAGATAATATGAATATTTATAAAATTCTGGTAGGTACCTACCTACATGAGCGTGTTCGTAATTATTCTGCGTTTAGTAGGTTTAACCGATTTTGATGAATTTGAATGGTCCTTGGCTTTAGTTAAACCCAGCAGTAAACATTGTTATCGAGATCCAGAAATCAGAAGTGAATCCGGGCGCATCGTTAGTATGATATCAGTCAAAAAGCCTAATTCCATATTCTTACTTCTATATAGCAAAAAAAAAATTTCCTTTAAAATAGCTGATAGTATAGTTACTTTATTTGTTCAATGTTATTCTATTACTATATGGACACATTCTTGGGTAAAGAAAGGCTTCCTTCAAATGTTTTCATGTCTCCCTGTTTCTCCCGGAATCAACCAATTTTTCTCTTTTTTCTCAATTATTTCATCAACCCACCGTTTATTCGAGGAGCCAACATTTCTTTTCTAACTGAACCACATCATTTTGTTGTTAAGATGTTTCACCTACTGTCGATAAGCGTAGCCCGGTGGTTTATTTTAATTATTTTGAATTAAAGCTGACAACACTTCAAAAAATAGATGTAGTAAAGCAGGGACAATTATTATTGATTATCAGACAACAGGTATAGGATTTTCGTTGATTATCGCTTAGTCGTTTTAACGTGGTAGAGCCATGCTGCAGCTATATTATGGTTGTAGCACGAATGGGTCAGCTCGACCGGGGAAGGACCACGCTCTCTCTATGAGAGCGTAGTCTTTTTACTGGAAACGAGGCAATCCATCTTAGTCCTCACGGGTGACAACGCATCTGCATTTTGATTCGCAAACGAGGATAGATTTAGATGTCTATGGGCCACAGCAACCACTTACCATCAGGTGGACTGTGTGCTCGTTTGTCACCCTTATCCTATAAAAAAAAGTCGAGTTAAGTATTAATAATCTTTATAACCATCTGCTTTTTGTCATTTAATGAAGAGTAACTTTAAGCAATTCTCAAATTGCGAGCGATTTTTATGAGTAATGCCGTATGATTTAAACAAAAAATAATGCGTTAGGTAACTTTCCTATGTAACAACAACTCTTTCTGACATTAATGCACCAGAAACGCTCAAATAAACTCTCTCACGGCAATCAGAGACCCGCCGCCAACCATCACCTACGTAGCAAATACGACACCCAACATTCAACCGTCGCCGCGCCGCGCCGCAGGCTTGATCGTTAGTAGCGCAAAGTACCTTGTGTGGTTAAACAGGTACACAGTACACTTGACCGATGAATGGCCTCTAGTGACACCGCGATCCCACATGACTTCGCAGACCCAATACCATGCTATCGTTTGCGATCATATGTTCGCCTCCATACATTTTTAGACCGAAATACATGCAAGATGTTGTTAATTAGTAATATATATATATATATATATATATATATATATATATATATATATATATATATATATATATATATAAAATGCTAGTTGTGCTATGCTTATATAAGTCGCGCAAGTGCAAGCAATTAATTGACAAAATTTTACCGCATACTGATGAACGGTATGACAGTGCATAAAATACGTAATAATATATATATATATATATATATATATATATATATATATATATATATATATATCATATAAATCATAGCTTACACTAGATAGCGCGCGTATGCAAATTTAAAATGATATTTTCATAATTATTGCATCGGTAGCACAACACGCCGGGTACCAGCTAGTTACAGACAAAAGTTAATATTATGTTTATGCTTTTAATAACAAATAAAAGGAGTATTTTGTTTATTTTGCATCCACTTCAAACCTAGCTATCGACATTTAGACGGTACAGGAGTGAATACAATTGAATATTTTTCATTCAATATAAGTGAAAGTCAATAATAATGTCCTCCAGACCGAATTTCGGCCACGGCGGCCAGTCTCAACGAAAAGACTAGCCATTAATGAAGTCAAAATAGCAGGGTTTTCCATGTTTTCTTTGTAGTAATTTTAAATAATCGAGCGAGGTCAAATTATTCATTATTATTAACATACACGCCGATAAAAATAATTGTTTGAATACGGTACATAAAGGATTGTATCAAATGGATATTGTAGCGGAACATTAGAAGGACTAGATAACCAAATCAGATAAAAATCAGATATCATCAACATAATTGAACATGAAATCAAATAAGTAATAATATTGAAAGCATGTTCGACGACGTTTAATATGTATATAGAGACAAAACATGATGGATTTGTCTTATTTCTGGAATTACGATAAAAATTTATGGCCTTAAAAAAACATGACATAGCGGTCAACAACATTCATAGTAGCGGGCGAGAAAACCTGTTGGAAATGCAAGACTTGGCAAAGTACTCATTTCTTGTCTGAAGGCGAATGCTTTGTCGATTATAATCTTGTTCCCTAATGAATACTCCGCGCATCCTTTTTCAAGAAAAATATAGCAAGAAGCTCGGGAATAAGAATAAAATTGCTAGGTTGTTTACTCTTTACTGTGTACAAAATGTTGTTCTTCTAGATTCCATTACAAATTGTCCTTGAAGATCTTTTTATTGAAAATTAAAGTAGTCATAGTTTAACGTAAATTTGAAAAACAACAGCCTACTAAGATAAAAAGTACTTAAAAATCTTAACAAAAACAAAATTACTTTTCGTCATGAATAGAAAACTCCATAAAGTAGATATTAATAATGCACACCATCAGTTAAATAAATTTACTGCTAAGCTAAAAACTGTTTTAGCATACACGAATTTGTATATTATATTAATTTTATAATATTATATTTTAAGCTATTTTTTAATTTTTGTAGCATGAATTCGATGAAGTATAATAAAAAAAAAATAATAAAAATTCTTTATTTTCTCCACAATCTAAAAACTAATAAAGTTATGAACTGGGGTTAACACCAAGGAACAAAATTATTTAGATTGTGAAAGACTGGCGTCTGAGATAGGCTGAAAGCCTGTGTTTCAGAGCACCAGGTCTCTCCTCACAGGATGTAGGTCATATTGGTACAGAATATGATGAAACTAGTAACAAAAAAAAGAGAAAAAAAGAAGGAAATGTTTTGTGTGTGTGTGTGTGTGTGTGTGTGTGTGTGTGTGTGTGTAAGAGGGTGGGTGTGCGCGTGAATGGCGTATGTGTGTGGGTGGGTGTGTGGTTGGGTGTGTGTGTGTGTGTGTGTGTGTCGGAGTGGGTGTGGGGTAGTATATTTCCTACCTGATAGGATGAAGGAGAGATTCGGTCTCCTCATAGTTCATAGTCTGCAAATAATTAGAGACTTTAGATTTGCATAACAGTTTTGTAAGAGGAAAGATGTTGAGCTCACGTTGTAGTCTATTGTAAAGGAAGGGGCCCAAGAAACAGAAAAATCGTTGTGAGGTCACGGTTTTGAACGAGGTTGAACGTACTACCAGGTGATTTCTCTGGGAAGACAGTAAAGAGGGATCATAGCTGCAACTACTATGTTGTTTGAGGACAATTAATAAAATAAAGAGTTGGCGCACGGAAAGAACCTCACAATACTGGTAAAGATCGAAGGTTGGTGATAACAGGGGCTTAAACGTACAGACTTTGAGGACCGCTCTTTGGGCTCTTTCCAACTTGATTAGTATTGACTTACTCGCGCCACCCCAGGTTGTTAAACAGTAAACTATAAGTGACTGACAAAGTGCTAAGTAGACTGATCTGACCAGACACGGATCTGCGACTTGGCGAAGATTTTTAAAAACAAACATGAGTTTTCGGAGTCTACAAGCGGTGAGGTTGATGTGGGGCTGGAAGGTCAGTTTACTGTCTATAATAATACCTAAATATTTTGTGGAATCGGAAGAGGTAAGAGGTAGACAGTTACATGAGAAGGAGGGGAGGTCAGAATGGGAATGAGCAATTAAGCGAAAATTGTCAAATGCATTGAGTGGAATGCTGCGAAGGGAAAAGGTGATATACTGAGTTTTTTTGGAATTGAGAGTGAGTAGATTTGTAAGGAGCCAGAGGGAGACTAAGTCTAAACCGGATTGGGCAAGTTGGAAGGTATCTTTCCAGGAGCAGGCTGAGAAAGTTAGCGCGGTATCGTCTGCAAAGGAGATAATCTTACAGCCAGGGATTTTGAGAGAGCAGAGGTCATTGATGTAGACCAAGAAAAGCGTAGGGCCAAGAATGCTTCCCTGGGGGACACCGTAATTCATGGATAGTTCAGAACTCACTTTTCCATTGATAATGACAGCCTGGTTACGGTTTGAAAAATAGCTTCGGAAGAGAGATAGTTGGGTACCTCTGACACCCATTGCCTCCAGCTTAGTCAGGAGAATGGGAATGGAAACCGTGTCAAACGCCTTGGCCAAGTCGAGGAAGACCGATAGGCATTTATTACCCTTGTCTAAGTTTCTGATCACATGATCAGTAAGAGAGTGAACCGCATCTGCTGTGGATCTGCCAGATCTAAAACCAAATTGTCCAGGGGACAATAAGTTCATTTTCTCTAGGAAATCGATTAACTGGTTATTGATCAGTCTCTCCAGTATCTTAGACAAGGCGGGTAAGACAGAAATGGGGCGGTAATTGTTGGGCTGGCTTCGATCCCCATTCTTGTGAATGGGGTGAACTAGGGCTTTCTTGAGGGCATCAGGGAAGCAACCTGATGAAAAACTCAGGTTGCATATATGACATATAGCAGGAACAAGTAAATCCTTTCCGCATTTAAGGATAGATGAGGGAATATTATCCCACCCGACCGCACAGTTTTCCTTGAGCGATGAGATGAGGGAGTCGACTTCGGATGGAGTGGTATTGAGGAGGACAAAGGTCTCATTTGAGCAAGATATTGGGAATTTTTGGGGGGAGGGAGTGGAGGCAAGAAGTATATCCTCAGCGAGAGATTTACCAATATTGGCAAAAAAAGCATTTATACTATCTAGCGATTGGGAGGTAGTGGACGTAGAAGTGAGGAGGTCGTTGCAGTCGGAGCGCTGTTCGTTCATGTTTGTAACATCTCTGATAGCGTTCCATAATTTTTTGTTATTATTTCCAGCCTTATTTATCCGTTCTCTATTATATGTAACAAAACATAAAAATTTAAATGTCAAAACATGGTAAATAAAGACTGCTTTATGGTATTAGAAACAAAAGACGAGTAATATGTAAATAGATTTATATTTACGCACGTAATATGTTTTCGAAGCCTCTTCAGTTCGAAGCTTCGATACACACTTTCTCTGGTTTTTCTTTGAACATATTCTTATCTCTTCCTAATGTACGTTTATCGTTTTATTATACCTATGAGTGTGTTAGCGTGAGAGAATATATAACTATCATTTTGTTCCGTTGTTGTCGCAAAATTGGACTTACGAAAATGCCAGTAAAATATATTTGACCCAATGTGTTTGGGTACTTTTATCGACATTGCAACCATTGCAATTACAAATCCCACCAACGCTTTAAGCCTCTATCCTTCCAATTTTATGTATAATAATAATTAAGGTTACATTCATCTAAATCCTCCCACCCTACCTCAATCGCGCGCACTATACCCGTCGCCGTCAATCCCAGCACTACCACCCCCAGCACCACCACATTGTAACCAACGTTTGACATTTTTACTTGACTTATAAATTGTTATAGGTACTTATAAGTTTTTAAGCAGTCTAAATATTTTTTCTAGGTAGTTTATGACCATTGAAAGTTTTCCAAAAATTCTCTTTACTTATGCTATACTCGTGAACACTAAATATGAAAATAAAAATTTACTTACTTTTATTGTACATTATTAAAACACTGATAAAATTTTGTATATTTTGTTTTAAAGTAAGAACAACAACCGTCCACATTAATTTTATTTCAAGACTGAAAACTGAAACAATGTTGGGAATTTAAGGCAAACGTGACCTGCTTGTTTCGAGTATGAGTTGAGCCAAACTTTTGTTTAAAAGGGAACAGACGTGTAATATGTATTTTACTTTTAAGCAGACAATAACATTTTAGGGAAAACTTTAAAGCATATGTTTGAAAATACACCACGGCAAACACCATTATTACCAATGAGAGCTCATAACCTCATAATCTTACACATACCAAATGTCACTACTAAATGGAACTAAGGTGAACTTAATTGTTACACAGATGTTCACACAGTGTCGCTGTCATCATCATTGAAAAGTTGCGATTGAAACATAAGTTTTTGGTTTCTAGTGTCATATAATACACGAAACAATGCCTCAGTGCTGTATTCTTAATTTTTTTATACATTTTTAACATTTTTTAATTCTTCTACTTTTGAGAATATCGGTAGTTTAGTTAACTTAATTTAACTAATATTTCAAAAAGAAACATAAATCTTAACACTTTTTAACAAATTAATTTTCCTCGCTATGAAATATGTCAAATATTAAATTTCTCCTCGTTCATAAGTGGTCTCGCAATGGTGGTAGGAAATATCGTGGATTCGCCCTCATTGTCAGATGTGACAATGTGTGACATTTTAATGCTGACAATTTTATTTTAATAGAAACCAGTACATACATAGATTGCATGTTCATGGTTTATTAAACTATAACTAAATGTATATATATAATATATAATCAGTGATGTATATAATTAAAAATTAAAAATTTTGTACAGCAGACTTCAATATTAGTTATTAAGAGTAACTCAAAAACTATTGATCTGATCTTGATCAAATTCATAAGGAACCACATCAGAAGTACCAGCTTTCAAATAAAAAAAGAATCATCGAAATCGGTTCACTCAGTAAAAAGTTATGAGGTAGCACACATAAAAAAACATACAGTCGAATTGAGTACCGACTCCTTTTTGAAAGTCGGCAGAAAATACATGACATAAAATTTGAAAATATATTGGAAATAACAATATACAAACATAGATATTGATATTATCAAATCTCAAATAAGGGCGGTTCATTAAATCCATGGTCAAAGTTGCCACAAGGTAAGTGACCCTGCGGTAGTACTTCTCGCTAAGATAGTTTTTGAACGAGAATGAACCGCAAGTACGTTCGTGCGTTGGGTATAATTCACATAAGAGCAGATACAAAATGTAATTATCTCATATGCAAAATGCCTCCTAGCAGTGTTAGAGTTAAACCCAGTGGAGAGGTTTGACATTGATTTGATTCCATTAAATATCGTCAGCCTGAGCAAAGACGCAGAATAGCCAGTCTCTCAATATTCTACAGGATTCATTTCAGAGTGTGCGCAGGAATTGCATGTCTTTATAATTTCACCCTCTCCTTTCCATCATAAGTCAAGAACCATCAGGGCAACATCGAAAAAGGCAGCAGTCTTTTTTTTATTTCTATCTTTTTTAAATGCGGATGCGTTGTCACCCGTGAGGACTAAGATGGAATGCCTCATTTCCAGTAAAAAGGGCCTCCGGCCACCTGCACTCACCAAGCGAAACGCAGAGGTAAACCTCTATTTCACGCTGGTATTCTGTGAGGTCGTGGTACCACCCCGGTTCGAGCCGGCCCATCCGTGCAACAGCGAAAGCTGCTGCGTGGCTCTACCAGAGTTTATAAAGTGTCTTTCAGTTTAATTACCATCTGGAGATCTTCAAAGCTAGATTAAATTGGCTTTGTTGCACTAAGACTTTGCGATTTACTATCTAGGTCTACATCATCACTTACCACATGGTTTACTCTTTTGAGTGGACTACCACGAATTTAAGGTAAGAAATGGAATGTCGTCCAAATACCTACTACAAACTATTCATTTCCTCTTTTCCAACTTTAGGGGTGATTTTTTTCTCTTTAAATAGATCCATTCCCGATGTATAGGCTATGTATTAAAAAAGAATCATTTAAACCAGTTCATCTTATTCCGCAAAAAAAAATAAGGTCTCTAATGTTTAAATATTTCAATACCTACTCTTAGATAGACAAAAAAATTGTGTCATCATAAGCAAAAGCTTATACTAAATTCGCACATTCTGCCCTTCTCGTATATGACATAGATATTAGATATCATCATTATTACAGCGCTTCAGAAGTCCACTGTTGAACATAGGCCTCCCCCAAGGAATGCCACAAAGCTCCTAAGCCCCCTGCCTCCTTCGACTTCCTGCATGCCTTACCTGACATAAACATATTAAATTATAACTTAAAAATATGACTAAAACAAAAAAGAATTCACAGCTTGAGTTATTAATGTACCTACGGTATACACAACTTACTACTAGGACACTTATTCTGCCGAATAATCAGTCTGGTTACCTAACCAGTACCTACTGTCTGAAGGGTATATGGAGCAAGTCTGTGAGGAATTCCATCTCAGTATTCAGTACTGACAATGAATCTTCTCAATCCTTCCGCTTGATCACATCGGCGAACGCGTCCTTTCTGATCGGCTTGTCTCATTGGCGCTGCGAAGAAATGTCGCATCTATTTACATATTTTATCGGATCTACCACGGAGAGTGTCCAGAGGAATTGTTCGAACTAATTCCAGCAACTAAATTTCACCATCGAAAATTGCGACATAACTCGCAATACCATCCATACCATCTTGATGATTGGCGTTCCACCGCTGTGCAATTTACTAGAAGTTTTCTTCCTCACACAACTTTCTTGCAGAGGTGACTACATTTGCTCCATCTTCTATAAAAAAATCGGTAGCCTTCTTTATTAAAGTTGATTGTAGGTGTCCATGGGCTGCAATAGGCGCTTATTATAGAGTGAAATGTTAGTTCCCTTGTCATTTAAATTTTGTAGAAAAAATCAATGTACAACAACAGAAGCCATCTCTTGGAGTTTAGAGATCAGAAGAAGTGAACTATATAGTGTCTTGATTTGAAGGATAAGGTAGCCATTAAATACAATGACTGTGAGACATTTTGTCGTAGTCCTCAGAACTGACATTTTGATTCTTAATCGAGGATAAATTGTGGACTTCAATTGACCATCAGAAAGTGAGTACTCATTTCGCGTATTTAGTAGAGTAGAAAAACCGTTTTCTCTTAATCTACTGCTGCGCCCTTTTGATTGCGTAAGGCAGGCGTTTTGGAGAAAACTTTTGATTAGTTTCAAGTGTTATCAATTTGGGCAATTACCGCTAGACAAAATGACTTACTCGTCTCGTAATAAATAACTAAAAAGTAATAAATATACTGTCGAACATAATCAATAACAACACCGTTAGAATGTTAGAATGAGATAAAAATGGTCATGTGCGTGTTGTCACACGCGAAAGGTACTGTGGTTTAGCTGTAGAGGTTATATCAATTTTTTTTACGTCCGAATACTAAAGTATTCGTTTTTATTTTGAAATAGAACGAAATTATTTTCATTTAGTATATAACTAATACATATGTGACCAATAAAATTGATTGAAAATATTTTTAACATTTATAATTCTAAATAGGGACTTTATTCTAAGTAAAGTAAGTAAGGACTTTACAGCATTTGTGATTTATGGAATCATGACATTTCATAGACCGTTTTAAATATATGGAAATAAAAACGTCTAGAAATTTTGACTTTTTAACACACTACGGCAGATGGTCTTGTATGACAGTATAACCTTAAAAACTGTCAACTAACTTTCACATTTGTGAAAATATTCAAAATGGAGGGAAACTGTGCAAGTGGAACAAAATATGAAGTCAATTTCCCTTTCGCAACACCCTCATGTTAATCGGCGTGTACATTGGAAGCGTTCGCTGTCATTCACGATTACATCCAAGCAACGCAACTATAATGGTCGGGCAACAATCGGTGCATTTACCCTATCCTAGCGATTCCGTTATGCGGTGTGATACCGTAAAGTAAAAAGACCTAGTGCATTCGCTTTCGTTTTTATTATTGTCCTTGTTTACATTTATTAAATCTTTAAAATAAATTTATGCATAACATTCGAAGAAATTACATTTTACTTTTATGCCAAAATTATTTTACAATGCAACTTTTTCTCCAGTTGTGGGTTTATCTGTGTTTTCATCTTTAATAAATTAGTGGTGCCTCTAAGGATAATCACTCGTCGTTAAACTTCATAGTGAGCAAACTGAACTCGATCCTCGTCATCGCCAATGAAATTGTTAATTGGAATTTAGCAAAAAATCGGTCTATGGGAAGCGAGACGTTAACTACTATTACTCCTGGTGGTAGACGGTAATGTAGCCGCAGATGGTATAGCGCAATGACTTAGCTTAACGAAAACCCATTCACTCTAGCGCTGAAGACACCTACATTGTAACCGGACGGAAAAACTGATGCTGGCAAATTATTCCACTTTATTAATACACGCATAACGAACGACAAAACAAATCGATTGGTTCGAATGTATAGTATATTGACACCAATGGGGTGAAGACTTGCCAAATTAAGTTTTTTCTTCGATCAGTTGGTCCAGAACCTTGTTCATTAATCACTATGTGCAGGTATTTTTGATATTAATGGTAAAAAAAAAAATGGTGTAATCCACCTAAAAAGTCACATTTCTATAATTATATTCCACATACTTATTTGTATAAAATTTGATCAAATCGCTAAGTTTCCTTCATATGGCATACGGCGGTAATACAGATAGTGTGATAAAGAAAATTATCAAATTTTGTAAATATAATTGCTGATACAATGTTTTCAAATGGAACATCAAGCACGAAATAATTTTATAAGCATAACGGAACAGTTTAAATTAGTAGAGAGCCGTGATAGAATTCATAATACTATCGGATTTCATACGTATTATGTTCTTGATAAACATATTTTAGCTTTGGTCCCAATTATAGATATTTAAAATAAATAATATCGATACGCTTTTTTCAATGTTTAACAATATTTTATATGACAAGATAGTTAAAAAAAAACTGTCAGTCGTAGCACGTCAGAAGTAAAAACTTGTTAGCTTCACAAACTTGTATGCAATAATTTTGGGTGTTAAGAAATATTTTTTAAGGAATTATTTTCATTAGAAACTAAAGAACCGCCCCTGCTTTGCACGGGTGATTTTCGACAACAGCATGCTGCAGCTATATTAGTAGTATAGTTGTAGCACGAATGGGTCGGCTCGACCGGGTAAGGACCACGCTCTCACAGAATACCAGCGTAAAATAGCAGCTTAACACTGCTGTGTACGCAACGCATCTGCATTTTGATTTGCAGACGAGGATAGGTGTAGATGTCTATGGGCCACAGCAACCACTTACCATCAGGTGGACTGTATGCTCGTTTGTCACTCGATCTTATAAAAAAAAAACCTAACGAGTCCAACTGAGTATTTAAACCATCCAGGGAACAACTCAAATATACACAAATAAAAATTCATCAAAATCGGACGAGCAATTTTCGAGTTTCAACGTAACTAACGAACAGCAATTGATTTTTAAATTATAGAGATTATTTTTATCAACACATTAATATAGTAATATAGTAATATATATATATATATATATATTGTGATATATAAGATATATATATATATATATATATATATATATATATATATATATATATATATATATCTTATATATCACACAAAAAAGTTCTGCTTGATTCCGGCATAAAACAGGGAAACAATACAACAACAAATGAACCGCAATACGTTAGTACAGGGAAACAAGAAATTTGTTGAAACACACGTTAATGGCTTCTAGTACAAACCGCAGAGTGCAAATCGAATCACGTTCACGCGGCTGCTCTCAAAACCGAGTGTTGTTTGAAAAAAAAAATAGGCGAATATGCTTGATGTTCCCACGTTTCAGCTTCCGGTTAGAATGTGAGTAGCGTAACACATAATTAGTGTCGGGCAAATGCCAATCTTGATCTCATGCTCTTCATCTTACAGGGAAGTTACGTTCTTATTTAACATTAAACTAACAGCTAACAGTCCACCAGGTAGTAAGTGGTGTTTGCAGCTCGTGGACACCGACAACCAACTTTAAGCAATGTGGTCTCCTTTTCTGCCGACTTCCAAAAAGGAGACGGTACTCAATTCGAGTGTATGTTTTTTTTTTATGTGTGTTACCTCATAATCTTGTACTGGGCGAACCGATTTGGATGATTCTTTTTTTATATGAAAGCTGATAGTTCTCGTGTGGTCCCATATGAATTTGATCAAGGTCAGACCAATGGTTATTGAGTTATTCTTAAATAACCTATATTGAAGTCGCTTATATTGAAGTCGGCTGTACAAAATTTTTAATTTTAAATGATTACTATTATAAGCCAGTGCTGGACTACAATACCACCTGGTGGCATATAATAATAAAGCCCTAGATAATTGATCTCACTGTCTTAGCGTAACCGAAGCCCATTCACTTTTGCCTTAAAGACACCCTAATTAGAATTGGCTGCACTTTTACTAAATACTTTACGAAAGGCGAAAAAAAAATTGCGAATTGATAACTTTCAATAAAAAGTTGAAGGCGACTTCAAACAACTAAAGAGAATTAGATAATTTCACATACTAAAGTTAGTTCTAAGACTTCAAAATATGAAAAAAATTAGATTTTTATAGTTCTTTTATATAGAATAAAATAGAAAAAACTTTTTATTAAATGTTAAAAAATACCTTTTTGAGTGGACTAAGGAATCACAACCCCAATGACATGTAAATAGATACATTAAAAGCTTCATCTTCTATTTTAGTACCCTTAGTGGTGAGTTTTTTTCACCCCTGAAATTTAAATTGCTTGATAAAAAAGCATCATTAAAATTGGTTCACAATTCACGGAGATATCGCGTAACATAATATATACAAAAATCATGCAGTCTATTGATCATTGATCGATGATCATTGATCAACCTCCTTTTTTTTAAGTCAGTAAAAACAAACAGAAACTGAAACTTTTTTATTCAATATAGATTATAAATAATACTTATTGAAAGTCACTCTTTTGTTTAATTACCACTGGTTCGAAACAAAAACCTCTGTCCTGGGAAGAACCAGCAAGAAACCCAGCGGGACACAAATACAAAAGTAAACTTAATAACAGAAGTGATACCTACTTCGGCAACAAACACCACAAGCTAGTGATACCAGTTAGTAGATACATATAGTGTATACATATAGTGTATCACTAGCTTGTGGTAACAAAGTGACAGATATCATATTGTATATTTTCGAGAATTCCTTCTTGAAATAAAAATTAAACCTAGTGTTCACTTATATCTGAAAGTTTACATTAACGACCGTCGTTCTCGTCACTGGATATAATTGCTGTCGCTTCACGACAAGTTACGTCATTCTAAATGAGAGTCAGATTCGTATAACTTTAGTCACCAACAATACTCGACCCATAGCATTGTAGGTACTAATGGCCTTCAAGACGCATCGTTTGTATAATTACTTGAAACAAAATCGTTAGAGAAGAAATAATTTATTTTAAAGCTTATTTACAAAATAATATACGCTTAGTCTTATAAATAATATGACAACATGAATTTTTATTGAGATTTCCATTGTGTCAGCATTGTTACTTGGAGTATAACACTGACATCATTGCTGACGACTTCGTGACTGAGTCAGAAAGTCGAATCTCAACGAAATTAATATTTCTGTGACACAAAAATAACCATAATTTTTGATGAAATACATGAATAAATGTTTTAAAACGACACTTGCCAACAAAACGCTAAAGGGATAACTTAATAAAAATATTTATGATTCATTTGAATAGCATGCATATGCGCATTGGAAAAAAGGAGTTATTGCTTGTGTGATAACATATTTGAAATATGGTCACAGCGGTTTGACGATAAAATGAAATAATATTTTGTTATTTATGCAGTCACACAACTGCAATCGAATAAAAACTAATATTTGAGCACATTTTAAGTTTGTCAACGTCCACAAAATATGTTTCCTTCATTTCGAATGTTACTGGTACAGACAGTTTACGTACGTATGATATGTACCTCGTCGGTAATATGAAATAAACCTAGCAAGCTAACAGCATAGCAAAGTGGCGAAGCAATCAGCTTTGTAGCGGTTTCTAACGGTTGCCGTTGAGCAATCAAAAATGTTTCAAAATAGGAGGTTCAGATGCCTGGGTGATCAGTAATCGATTGCTTAAAACAGAATTTGAAAATTCGAAACCGTTCTCGAGATAATCGTGGGACAGACGGACAGACGGACAGACATCGTGAAATCAATAAACCTAGCAAGCTAACACCATAGCAAAGTGGCGAAGCAATCAGCTTTGTAGCGGTTCCTAACGGAAAAAAAATTCAAAATAGGAGGTTCAGATGCCTGGGTGATCAGAAATCGATTGCTGAAAACAGAATTTGAAAATTCGAAACCGTTCTAGAGATAATCGTGGGACAGACGGACAGACGGACGGACAGACGGACAGACAGACAGACGGACAGACGGACAGACGGACAGACGGACAGATGGACAGACGGACAGACATCGTGAAATCAATAAGTGACTTCGCAAGCTTCGCCACTTAATAATTATAATAATTAAATAATTAGAAAATATTATAATAGTATAAAGAAAAAAACATCCTCTGGTATTGCAGTTGGTCATGGGCGGCGGTAGTCACTTTCCATCAAGTGAGCCGCATGCTCGTTTTCCCCCTCTCCTATAAAAAAAAAGTGTACAAGCGCACTCGCACAGAGTAAATTCTACCCACCCGTGTCAAACGATAATACGAGTATGTTTATGTAATCAAATCGATCGACTTTTTGGTATATGTCATCCCGTAGGTGTCGTAAGAGGCGGCAGAGGGAATCTGAAACAGAAGGTGGGCAGCAGCATGTTCCTGAATAACAGCTGATTAAAAAAAACCTAAAAAAAACTTAGGTTGCCGACCCGCTTGTCAACTACGGTAAATATCCCTACTATGAGGCAATCTATGTGGGAGACCTATGTTAAACAGTGGGCTTATGATAGGCTGTTAAGGTAAGGTAAGACTTCTTTGGCTGTTCGTAAGCGAGACTGCTGAACATGTGGCCCCAGGTCAAGTCCCTTATCGGGCCAAAATCTAATATTGATATTTCCGTCCATAAATTCTCAGTACATCTCGGAGTCAGGAAATTGGTCAAATTATCGGAGAGCATGTAAGATTTTTGAAAAACGTTGGTCCTGCGCCTGATCTCTCTTCAGTTGTGTGGGATTGTCGTCCCATGGGACTATGAGTGGTAGAGCCGTGATGCAGCTATATTAGTAGTATAGTTGTAACACTCTCACCGTATACCATCGTAAAATAGCAGCTTAACACTGCTGTGTTTCGTATGGTGAGTGTAGAAAACCGGAGACCCTTTTTACTGGAAAAGAGGCATTTCTTCTTCGCACTCACGGGCGACAACGCATCTACATTTTGATTCTTTATTGAGGATAAATGTAGATGTCTATGGGTCACAGCAACCACTTACATCAGCTGGACTGTGTGCTCGTTTGTCACCCTATCCTATAAAAAAAATGAAAGTGAGAGAATTAGAAAATGCATCTGTGCTTGCGCACACATTCATCGACTATAATCCCCTCCTGCATCGAGGGCTAGTCTCTGTTGAAACTGGCCGCCGTGGAACATGACCACATGACGCCACGGGAGCACAGCGGGTAAGCAAGCGTCTGCAGCGATGCATTCGAATCCCGCACGGAAAAATTAAGATTTGTACTGCCTATCAATAATTGTTCCGGGTCTAAATTTTGGTCCTTGTACTACTTACTGCTGTGGGGGTAATATTTCGAGATTAAAAATATGATATACAACGAAATTTTTAGATTTTCAGTATTGCAGGTCTACAACATATTTTGCTGTTAAGCATGGATAACTGTTTTTGTTTATGGATACTTAATCATGATGAAGAATCGAAAATTTAGGTAGGTTATATTATTAAGAACAAAGGCCTTATTCTTCCTAATTCACCTCCCAGCTCTCAACAGTTATTATAATATGAAATTCAACGCCATCGTTACACAACGGCCGTTATTAAATATTTAGCCGCGATTTTGGGCATGATACATTTCGAAAATCACGGCAAAGCCTCGATTTCAATTTAGGGAATGAATATTCCCCTAAACGCGTACGTACGCGAACCTTTAAGACGCATTGCTTTGTATAATTAAACACCTCGACGGGTGCCTCGGTGAATTTACGACGATTGTTTAAAACCGTGCCGCATTTGTAGCTTGCTTCCCCTTACACTCGCAGCTGCCCGTTCCGCAGACTAAATCTTGGCTGAGTTGACATTTCACAAATATTCAAACCACTCATTATTTTAATTGTCTTTCAAATTAAAGAGGGCTTGGAAAAGGCCGTATAAGCACACTTCTAATCACACGAAGAATGTTCAATGTTTTAATTAGGAAAAATATTAATAGCGACACATGCGGTCACAAAAAAAACCTTTACCTGTTATTAAATTCCACATTATGTTTATTAGGAACATTAAACTATTTTATTTTTAATTTTCGAATACAACGACCATGATTTTTAATGGTAAGCCTTTGTCGATATTTTTTTTTAATATTCTAATACAGTGCTTGACTACTATCCCACCTTTTTTTTTATATGATGATGTGACAAACGAGCACACAGTCCACCTGATGGTAAGTGGTTGCTGCGGCCCATAGACATCTACATCCATCCTTTATTACAAATCAAAATGCAGATGCGTTGTCACCCGTGAGGACTAAGATGGAATGCCTCATTTCCAGTAAAAAGGGCCTCCGGCCACCTGCACTCACCAAGCGAAACGCAGAGGTAAACCTCTACTTCACGCTGGTATTCTGTGAGGTCGTGGTACCACCCCGGTTCGAGCCGGCCCATCCGTGCGACAGCAAAAGCCGCCGCGTGGCTCTACCACTGTTAACTGATGGTAAGTAAGGTATGTATGCAGCTGACGATGGTAAGGCACACTGACTTAAAGATAATTGCATCGTTTAATCTTCAAGATACAAATTTAATCCTAGAATTTAAATTATCAGCATAATATCATCAATTGCTCGACTAGTTATGCTTAATGAAAGTGTTTTGTGTAATAAAAAATAGCCTTCTTTAAAATTCCCTCAATTTTTCTTACTGAACAAATTAATGTTAAGCAAGAGCGAAAGCTTTTAAATACTTTTCGGACCATTGCATTGCAGCATTCTGCGCACGTATGAGGCGAATGCAATGGGCTTCTGTGGTGTTTTTCCGCAGTGCTTACCTACATTTCCTTTTAGAATTGGACTTATGTATGTATATTGGGAATTTTCAACATCCAAGTTTATATTTTTCAGACGACTTCAAATAAGGAGAAGTTTAACATTTTATGCTCTTCTATTTGTATGTTATGCGATGTTTTCGTCAATTGTAAACCGATTTTGATAACTCTTTCCTTATTATATATATATAGTTGGGCCTTAACATTATATTAGGTTTTTTTTTATTTTAGAATCAGGGTGACAAACGAGCACATAATCCACCCGATGTTAAGTGGATGCTGTGGCCCATAACATCTAATGTAGATGCATTGCCATCCCTGAGAACTAAGATGGAATGTCTACCGTTTTCAGTAAAAATGGTATCTGGTTCTCTACATACACCATACAAAACATAGCAGCATTGAGCTGCTATTTTATGCTGGTATTCTGTGAGAGCGTGGGCCTTCCCCGATTGAGCCGACTTATTCGTGCTACAACCATAATATAGCTGCAGCATGGCTCTACCACATAGAAAACTATTCAGACTTTCAATTCGCTAGCGAAACTGCGCGGTAAATCGTCATAAATTGATTATGATGATTGATGTAAAAGAAGACACCTATATATAATATTCAAGTACTAAAGGCGATTTTGCGGTGTCTTCTTTTTTCTTCCTTAAATACCCAACTAGTCAACTAAATAGTCAACTGCTGAACATGTGCTTCTCTCAATGAGTAGAAGATTTAACATAATATAAATCCTTGACAGATGGATTGGCGATAGAAAAATCAGACGTCTCGCTCTTTAAACGTTCAACGTCGTCACCAGGTTGAGAAGCCATTGAATCTTTCTGGTGTTTCTATAGTTGCCTCTTACATCACTCACGTAAAATTGTTACTCTTACTCCGTTATCACTCTATTATTTAAAATATTAGCTATTTCCTGCGACTTCGTCGGCGTCGAAATAAATACGGTTGGATTTCATGAGTTTTAATTTTTTTTTGCCCGGAATCCTAATTATTTTTTCAAATTAAAAGTAGACTTAGTTACTGCTTATGACATGAGCTATCTAGCAGTGCATGTTCAGTCAAAATCGGTCCACCCGTTTCGGAGATTAGCCGGAACAAACAGACAGAGACAAAAAAAAATCAAAAAAGAAAAATTTTCAAAATTGTATTTTCGTTACAAGTACCTACCGTATAATATACTTTTATATGGATTTAGTAAAAAGCTGTAATTTTGACATTACAAACAGACATTTCAAATTTATTTATTTGTATAGATTGTATAGAATACTTTGTAATAAATAAAAAGTATCTACGGCATAATAATCTCCATTTCGATGGAACATTTCCAGTGAAATAACATAACGTTGCAAAAACTGGTAGGTATCTCGTTTATCGTAGATATCTTATATTCGAACGACCGCAAAATCATTGTGTGTAAATATCATAATCATAATGCTCAGTATATAACCGATTTCCTTGACATGTCGATGACCTCGCCGAAGCCTCATTTTGAGCCTAGTCATTATAAAATGCCATCAACTCGTAGCATCCATAATTTCGTATGAGTATACAAAAATAGGTATATACACAGTCATATGCAACTACAAATTTGACCGTGGGCACAAAGTATGAATGAATCGGTAGAATAATTTTATAACGTTATAACTTTATGAATTTTGATGAGACGCTGTTTGTTTCTGTTTCTGATGAGACACATAAACAACTAAACAACTAAATAACTAAGCACGAGATATTTTTGTGATACGGGTTTAGAAGTTTGAGAATGTTTTTTATTACAGTTGAGTTTCGATTGCTTTAACTAAGATTTAGACATTTTATAACCGTTAAAGTTTCAATTAAAACTTTACTACATCTTCGTTACTACTTGATGTTTAATTAGCAAATCAGAAAATTAAAATCGTGCGCTGAATTCTAAACTTGTTTTATAACTGTTTTTATTAGATCTTATTTGAATATTTATAATAAATAAATCCAACTATATTATATAAATACAATGTATTGCTATCAGTTCTTAAGTTGCACATGAATTTATATTTCGACACTTAAGACGAATAAAGATCATTTAAAGTATAAGATAGTTCATAATATATTAAAAAATAATATTACATAACTCTATAACACAAACATGTTTAAGATATAAAAGGAATATTTGATAAAAACAAATTAATCAAATATAATGGAATCGACTCGCCGAAATCAATGATAAGTAGTGTAAGATAAGGCGATGCCATTAACGCTTTCAATCTGTGATAACGAACTATTTGTAACATTTTTTAAAGCAAGTACTAATCATTACTAATGACAAAATTCACACATGATGTGATAATTTAAATGAAATTTCTACGAAAAATTCTTTAGAATTATAAAACCATTAAAACTATGCTTATAAGTACTTTAAGATTAAACCGTTATAACGTAAATTATGTATGTTTGAATTCCTATAAAAATGTTCAACCTGGAAGTACCTAACAATAAATTATGTCCGACAAGCTGATACTAATCCAACACTGTATGACTAATTGTTTAAGAAATATTTACACGACAAAGACTAATTTAATGCAACAGCTGGGGTCAAAACAATCCTTTCCTTTTGAATCACACGTAAAAAATCCATTACAGATGTACTGATCATATAGACTTATGTTACTACAACATTTATAATAATACGTCTATCGCTTACTTCGTTTAATAGGTACTCAAAGGATAATCAAGGAACTGATACCAGACCTGCTTTGTGTTCTATATTTTATTTTTCCTAATCATTTACTATAAAGCGATTAAATGCATAACTAATTTAGATAAAAATTATAAGTACTTATCTATCTATACTAATATCATTATTTAAGTTTTACCAAAAACTATGTTGAGTTGAGCGTCCAACCCGTCCAACACTTAACACGGGTTAAAGAAATAAACATGAAAAGAACTAGCAAGTTCCTAGTCCGAGAAGTCAATGAACTGCTTGACAAGAGAATATAGAAATAAATCAGACGGCTAACAAAACAATTCCTTAACTGAACGAACATCATAAGGACTGGACAAGTGACATTCCGAATGCATCCGATCGCATTACTATTCGCAAAGCATTTAACACACCGACCTTGAATATAGACTGGAATCTTCGTTCGCCGAACAGGTGATGAACGCCAATCCAGTGCCACTTATGTCGTAAGTTTCAACAGCACATGTCACTTACAATCCACAGGTAAAATTCGAAAGCTCGCGAGTTGCACGCGCGGACTAAGCGTACGTCCGGCAACGACGACGCGCAGAGTAAGACTGAGGAGGACAGAGGTACTGAGGTCCTCTTGGTCGGAGGTCGGAGGCGATTGGAGGACGGAGTGAAACGGGATGCGGCAGCGAGATGCGCGCATCGTAGTCGGCTTCCGTTCAACGCTTTTGATAACATTCTGTGGTGGAAAACTTGAGATATTTGCGCTGTGCTTACCTAAAATAATTAGTGCTAGAAACGAAATATTATTAAAAGTTTATAACTGAGTTGCGCGTTCACCCTTAAACTAAACAATGGTTAAATTGGATATGAAATGAAATTTTATCAATGTTATGTATATAAATAAATACCTATAATAGAATATATTTATAAAACATGGAGTAGAAGTAGCATTACTTATATTATTTTATCAGACAAATACCTATTTGAAAAAAATAAAAAATATACGAATAAATGAAGAAGTAATACCGCAAAAATTTCAATAAAAATATTTCTTACTTCTACCAGTTTATTAATGTAATAAAGTATTCGTAATCTTGTAAGAATAAGAAATCATTATTGTGTTACTAATTATGGGAAAGTTTCTATTGATATTTTTATCTAAATTCATTTTTAGTTTTTCTTTAGAACTGGGGATGACAGACGAAAGCACAGCCCACCTAATGGTAAGTGGATGCTGTGACACATAGACGTCTACATCTATAGGGTACCTATTCCCCGTTCTAACAATAAAAGTATCTGGTTCTATTCATTCACTCTTCATAACACTATGCTGTTTGTTATTTTACGCAATGGTAATCTGCACGAATGTGCGCCGCAGCGTGGCACTACCGCATTTTATCTTTAATTGTTTTTTATAACAAGATAAATACATTACAGTTACTTTAAAACTATTTGTGTTATATATAAAGTTATATATAAAAAACGTTGAAAGTAGTCCCAATAAAACATTTCGATTTTAATTTGTCAATTCGCAGTTCAAAGCGGCCAATCAATAGCGCCTCGAGTTCTCTGTGGATTTCATCGTAATGAGATATTTTGTTACTCGAGACTGATAGAACAACCTACAACAAATTTATTTGTTAAAATCTCTTCTTATCGTTCATATAAAAATAGTATTTTTTTTTTATTAGAATATGGCTAACAAACAAGCACACAGGTCACCTGATGGTAAGTGGATGCCGTGGCCCATAACCATCTACATCTGTCCTCAATTAAGACTCAAAATGCAGATACATTGTCAACCCTGAGAACTAAAAAGGAATACCTCGTTCCCAATAAAGGGGTGTCCAGTTCTCTACACTCACCATACGTAACACAACAGCAACTTTAGCTGCCGTTTTACACTGGTATTCTGTGAGAGCGTGGTCCTCCACGGGTCGAGCCGACCCATTCGTGCTTCAAGCATAGTTGCAGCGTGGTTTTACCACGAATAAGGCCCGCCACGTACATACGTAATTCCGTTTCGGGATTCCGTTTCGGAATTCCGAATGGGTCGGCCACACATATACGGAATCCCGTTTTGCCCGCAAAATTTCGAACGGAAAACTACCGTACGTGTGTGACGGGTCACAGATTTTATATGAACTTGCTGCGTTCGGAATCTCGAATCGGAATATCGAAACGGAATCCCGAGACGGAACTCCGTATGTATGTGGTGGGACTAAAACATCAAACAGCTATAACGAGTAGGGACGTCAACCGTTCCAGATCTTGCGGGACTATCTAGCATTGACGTTTATAATGAGCTAACGGCACTATTTCACAAATTATAACATACATAAAACACTAACATACCCAAAAACACATACATACACCCACACATTTCTTATATTACATAATCATTATCACATATTATTATACATATTTTTAATATTTAATTTTTAATGTTAATCTTTAATTTTTAATTTAAGAATTTATTCAAACAGTTTTTCTTTAATTTTAAACAAAATAAAGTAGAATATAATTAAGCATAGGTAAATTGAATTTATATTTATAATTAATGTTAATTGTTTGTGCATAATATATGGAAGGGGCTCCTGACATACAGGATTCCTAGTTCAGGACCTAGGGCTCAATCGGAACAAGTGTAACATTTATTTGAGTTCTAATAAAGTATTATTCTAATAATAAAGTGTTATTATAATTTTGCATTGTATTTAAAATAATGAAACTTTTAATGGATAGTAGAACCGACTCCCAAAATTAAAAACATAATTAAACATAACAGCTTCTGAAGTCGGTGCTAAGTCCTACTATATCGAAGAATTACAATCCCTTTCCGTGCCTCTACGGAAGCTATTATGTCAATTTTATTTAATTGTTGTAGGTGGATCCATCTTTTTATAAAACGTAATTATTTCTCTTTTACTCTTTTGGGCGGGCTAAGGAAAATCACAAGTTCTAGGTAACAATTAGAATGTAGTTGAAAATAATACATTAAGAACTTTATGCCCTTTTATCAAAAACTTTATTCCATATATACCTATAACCCAGGGATGGAGGTTTTCTTTTGAATTATGGGAACACCCTTCAAGTATAACCTATATGATAAAATAAGAATATATTAGAATTAGAATAATTTAAATTGATTCAGCCGTTTCCAAGAAATCGTTGAACATACATAAATAGTAGTAGTTAAAAAAAACCCGACAGCGTAATTTTTTTTATTGCAAAGTGAAAACTTTTTTACCCTATGTCACATCTAAAACTAAGACAAATTTATCGACACCCGTAAAATTAAAATCCATCAATTCGTTAAGGCTACAGAGCGTGCATAAGAAATAGACATACATACATATACGCGTCGAATATAATATGCAATGATCATTCAAAAAACTTACTATAGTCCTGCTTTTATTACAATTTTTAACACTGTGCAACTTTTATTCATCAGACATCAGACAAATTGTCATTTAATGTCACGTATGTACTTCACACGGTAAAACTTAAAAAGAGAAAAATGTAAGTCATTGTTAACCGGAACACGGAATTTTTAATAAATGTAAATTACTTTTACATTTTAAATGTTACACAGGGAACTTCTGCTGTATTGTGGGAGCGTTTTATATACATAAATTGCACATAAACAGACAACCTGACCCGGAACAATTTTGTAGGCTATACAAATCCGTGCGCCACAGTACTGTAGCCAAATAATTAGTCTCTGCGTTATCGAGCTGTAAATTATATTTATAATACTAGCAACCTACCCTTACTCTGCCTCGGTAGGATTTATGAATGCGGCGTTAAGAGAATTTAAGATAATCATCAAAGTATAATAATTTTTCGATTTCTCAAAACATCTACAAGTTTTCCCGATCATTCGTCAAGTTTCAGTCATTCAGATAGACAGACAGACAAAACACCATCAGCTCAAAAAAGCAGTTATTTCAATATTACAGGCAGACACTTGAAATTTATTTAAATGTATAGATTATATTGTTTTGTGATCGATAGACGAGCTAACAGGTCACGATAAGTTAATCAAAAATTATATGTAAATCATATCTATTGCTTCATTAAATTAAACATACATACAAACATAAACTCTCGCCCTGTCATCCAGAGCGATTGGTATAAACTAAATTCATTTTAGTACTTTCTTTTTAGCATTTCCTTTTAGCACGATTCTGACATTAGTCTTTCGCCTCCTACCCATCCATATATCTACACATACACGCTTGTCGGTTAAGAGTACTTTTAATTTGGCCCATATTCAATATATCGCCAATTGTTAGTGGTAGAGCCATGCTGCAGCTCTATTAGTAGTATAGTTGTAGTACAAATGGGTCGGCTCGACTGGGGAAGGACCACGCTCTCACAGAATACCAGCGTAAAATAGCAGCTTAACACTGCTGTGTTTCGTATGGTGAGTGTAGAGAACCGGAGACCCTTTTTACTGGATAAGAGGCATTCCATCTTAGTCCTCACGGGTAACAACGCATCTGAATTTTGATTCACAAACGAGGATAGATGTAGATGTCTATGGGCTACAGGAACCACTTACCATCAGGTGGACTGTGTGCTCGTTTCTCACCCTATCGTATAAAAAAATTTTGTTGTTAAACTTCCGTCTAAGACTCCAGCACTCTGTTGTTTATTTCTGCAGCATAAATTTGATTTGTTACTTTTTTCTCATTTATTCTTTGTATTCTAAACACCGAAGTATTTCTTGCTTAATCCTGGTCACAACATTTTTTTGCAAACCACACTTTTTCGTTATTCACACAATTTCTCACCCTATCATTCGAAGGTTGCCCCATCTATAGTAATACACATAGTGGTAAGTATGATACGAGTATATCGAAATTAATATGTGATCATGTTCTAACAAAAAATATCGACGTAACAAATTTCCGTAATATGATGTCTACAAGTGATAAAATAAAAAATGTTGTACAATCGACTTCAGTATAAATATAATGAAGACATAATTAATGTAGTCGAAGTCAATTAAATACGCATTATTAAGAATGATTCGAAAACTACTACTACTGGTCAGATTTTATTTTTATACTTATTAATAAAAAATAATCATCAAAATCGGTTCACCTAGAAAAAAGTTCTGAGGTAACACACATAAAATACAGTCGAAATGAGTACCTCCTCCTTTTTTAAAAGTCGGTTAAAAGAAATGTTATTCAATCCGATAGTAAAAATGTAAATTAAAATTCCAAAGAACGTAAGTATACGGGAAGAAAATATAAAATAGCTAATATGAAGGAAAATTTTAAGAAAATTGTTACTCTTTTGATGAAACGCCTTATTGAAAGATTTAAACACTCTTCGCCGATAATGATGTTTGCTTTCTGAACAAGTCGAAGAGATTACTGTGCGATTGAAATTAACTGTAAATATTACAATATTATTGATTTATTTTTTATTGCACCAAATATTTGTACAAAAGGCGAGCTTAATGCTATATGGCATTCTCTACCAGCTAACCTTGGGTAGAACAGAGAGTAAGTTTGGGCAGTTAAGTTGTCATGATATAATTCAGTTCAAATATATACATGCAACACATACATGAAATATGCACATATATATAATTGATACACATATATAAATAAATAAACACACACATATATATATATATATATATATATATATATATATAAAAAGGTTGACTCCACTTTGTAGGCTACGGATATGCTCGTATAGTTTTCTTTTAAAAACATTTTTGGCAGGTATTGTTCGCAGGTCAACAGGCAATTTGTTCCAGAGGGTAATGGAAGTAACTGTGAAAGAGTTTGACATAAAATCAGAATGGTGGAGAGGAGTAGACAGGTATAAACTGTGTGAAGAACGGAGATTGAGAGAGTGAGTTGAATTGAAATAAAGGGTTGAAGAAGGATCATTAAGAACTGAAAACAGAGGGGCAGGATTCGGAAATCTCTGCGCTGGCGTATAGTCAACCACTTTAACTGAGAGCGAAGTTCTGAAACGTGATCATATTTGCGCAGGCCAAAGATGAATCGGATACAATTGTTAAGTAACATGTCCAACCTGTTTAGCAGCTCCTGAGAAATATTAGTTAGACAAACATTGGCATAGTCAAATATGGAATGGAAGAATTAGAGATGGGACGAGATGACGTTTAGTTGTAGGAGGCAGAAATAACTTAAAGCGATAGCAGGAACGAAGTATGCCTGTGACTTTACGACAAACCTCGGACACCTGTGATATCCAACTAAGAGACGGGTCGGTAATTAAACCCAGATCCTTGATACTAGTTCTGAAAAGTGTAACGCAGTTTTCATAGTAAATAGATGGTAGTTCAGATATGTTAAATTGTGACACCAATCGACGACTACAAATGACGATAGACTACCAATGACGATTTCTTTGACATAACGAAACATGATTCACTGCGGTGTCAGCAGGGTTGGAAAAGAAACAGTTTTTTTTAAAAAAGAACTAAACATTATGTTTAAATCAAAAAACAAAAAAAACACGTTTTAAATCAATTTTTCATAAATGTCTTATTTGAAATGTTTTAAACATGTTTAAAACATGTTTAAAACATTTTTTTACCCTACCAAGTCTTTCCCGCAATACTTGCACTTCACCCTGAGTATTTTTGCACCACCCCCTGTTGTAGATGCAGGCAGTTCTGTGAAGTACTGCCAAAGCGAATCCTTTTTTCATCCTGTAGACATTCTTTCTTTTGGAAGGGCAGGCAGGCAGAATGCAGATCCAGAGTATTCCAGATTGATAATACTTAAATCAAACAAATAAATACTAAACGAACGAAACTCAGTCAAATTATCTATCACTCACTAGTCATTACAGTCTCACTGAATAATCTACAATGACAATAAGAAATATACCGCAGTACAATACAAGCGGAGCGAACTATCTTCATCCCTTTCCCATTTACTCAGAGTAGAAAAATACCTTACTCGTTCGCTCATTGTAGTCTGCTGGGGTAATCCCCGTCAGCCGCCAGCTAGAATTGCCATTACAATTTACAATATACCTTAAAATTATAATGTTGCCAATAAAAAGTTTTAAAAAGTACGAAAAAAAATAGGATTAATTATAATGTTGTAAAACTTAACGTTTTTTATATATGTTTTAAACATGTTTAAAACAAAACGTTTTAAAACGTGTTTTAAACAGGTATGTATTTTTTCCAGTGTTTTAAACAGTGTTTTAAACACTTGTTTTAAACAAACGTTTTAAACATTGCCAACCCTGGGTGTCAGCTATCTGTCTCCTACCTAACCTTTTCTCCGAAAATATTTCACTAATACTACGACTTCGATAACCTGAATACAGAATGTGAACCCTAAAAGTAAATGTATTATTAAATTATGGTGTATATTATTGTCATCATCATCATAAATGTTATAGCAAGTCCAGAGCTGTTATAGGCACCCTCCATAGTATATCACAAGTTCGCAAGGCACGGTCCCTAGACTGTATCCACGAACACAGTTGTTTTTCATCAGGTCGTCACTGCGTCTAATGGTAGCTTGATCGCTTATGCTACGTTTAGATACTCGGCGAGCATAGACGAACAGGCACGAATACGAGTACGAACATGTAAACCACTTGTTCGGGTGTGCTTGCTACTGTCGATGTCGATGCACTCGATGTCAGTTTTTTAGCATACTCATCATTATTCAGTTGATCCGTGAATTATCATTATAATTTACTCAGACAATGCTGCTACAATTTTCTCTAATACCTATCTTTGACAAAACGTATTAAAAAAATTAAAGCATGAACTCGGTTGAGCTAAAATTAAAAATATCATAGAGTGAAGCTTCGTTTATATATTATACTTAATACTAACTATTTCTATTACTGCCGTCTTTTTATAATTTTTCATTTAAAATATTAGTGATTCTATGTACATAAGATAAGTAGAAACAATGCCGTAGTAACGAGACGTACGTCATCCATGTTTGTAAAATCTACTTTGAATGAATACAAATGAATATGTAAACGCGTCGCACTCGTCCACGAATAACTCGGCGAGTTATTCGGCGAATTCGACCGATAATATAAGCGTGCCATTAAAAGTATAACTTTTTTTTAAATATTTTTTTAGTTCCACCCGAGTCCCGGATTTTGCACGCACAAACATGTATCATCTACCAATTTTACTAATATAATCTACAAACGAAACTCTTTTGTGCATTAGCTATAACAAACTTGTTATTATTATGAAATAACACACATAAACCCGACCGAATAAAGCAGCCGAGCAGCGCTTTTTCTTCCGACTTGTGCAAGTGACACTTCGAGCATACAAGATGTACTTTAAAATTTAGATTTCTTATTATTTATTGTCAACCGATATGGATTAAACACCAACGGCCTTATTCGTAAAAAGCAAAAATGTTTATAATAATTATATCATGCTAATTATGCACACACACAAATAATAGAGTAAACATAATAATAAAGTACAAAGCACTCGCCTTGTTGCCTCAGCCAGTGTCGAAATCCCCGGTGTCGATATATCGAGTGATGTGCAGTTTCGTGGTCACTTGAAAGAGAAGGCCAAACTGGCTTCTAAAAAGCGTGCTCAGCCGATCGGGGCAGTATTTCATGCCGACACACCACATGCAACTTTAAAAGGTGCAGTTTCGGCCCCACATGGAATACTGTTCCCATCTCTGGGCAGGGGCTCCTCAGTGCCAGCTCCTTCCACTTGACCGCATACAGCACAGAATAGTACGAATCGTCTACGACCGGGTTCTTTCCGATCGGCTTGACTCAGTGGCACTGCGAAGAGATGTTTCATCTCTTTGTGTATTTTATCGCATCTACCACGGGGAGTGCTCTGAGGAATTGTTCGGACTAATTCCAGCCGCTCAATTTCACCATCGCACATCGCAACAAAACTTGCGTTACTGTCCATACTATCTGGATAACATATTAATAAAGTACACAACATAGTAATAAAGTAATAAAAAGTATAGTAAATATTATTTATAAAAAACAACAAATATTAGCTTTTCTCGCGCTTGAGATTAGAAAATGTTCTTGTCCTTTCTTCCCTCAACGAAGAATAATCTTAAAAAGTCTATTGATGGTAAGTGAATTAATATGAATATAAATATGCGGTCTTAGCATAAAGCAACACGGGCCGCCGGGTCTTCATAAAAAGCGAAATCAAATTTAAAAAAATGCTTAAGGCTGCTCTCTCTTATTTCAGAGGTAATTATTACTTAAATAAAGTCAGAGATAATAAACCGTTTTAGGTCTCGTACTTCCGTAAATTTTGGCCACATCCAAAGATATTTTACTATTGTGGGAATAAGCGTACATAAACGCATAGACAGAAAAGATTTTATTATACGAACAGATTTTTCCTTCGAAATTGCTGTTCCCTACTGATAGAAAAATCTGAAAACATTTCAGATTTTATATATTTCGAGGTCTATGTCTAAAAAATTATTAGAAATGTTATAACAAACATGAATATGCATGAAATTTTAGTGAATCTCTAAAACACTTTTCGATAAAAACGCAAATTGTGAAACAATCATAAATACCGAGAATTATATGTAGAATATCAGGTCCAAAAAATACTAGTAGCGTGATAAATCGTGGTATGATGCAATGAACACCAATTATTATCCAAGTGTAGTACGTTGTAGAGCCACGCTGCAGCTGTATTATGGTTACAGCACGGGTCGGCTCGACCAAGTCCACCTTCGGGTCCTTCAAAAATGTCATTGCCAAGGCAAAGTCAGAGCATATCGGCAGGATTGGCGAGAAACTAGTTCAACCTTCTTCGGGAACTTGTGCATTCTGGCCTCTCGCCATGGCTGTCCAAGGAAACTTCTGTCAGCAATCTCTCCGTCTCTGTACAAGGAGGACGACTCACTGGCCCATGCAGCAAAGGAGAAAGCCGATCTGCTAGGCTCTCTCTTTGCGTCCAACTCGACTCATGATGACGGGTGGAAATACTCCGCCGTCCATCCCGCGGTGTAAGTGCTGCATGCAGGATGTGCTGTTTACTCAGTGCTCGATGCGCAAAGCACTTCTCTCCCTTGACGTCAACAAGTCGAGTGGGTCTGATGGCGTCCCTCCTATTGTGCTGAAGACATGTGTTCTTGAGTTGGCACCGGTTTTAACGCGTCTTTTTCGGCACACCTACTCCCTAAGCGTAGTCCCGAACTCATGGAAGACAGCTTTGGTGCACCCAATCCCTAAAAAAAGCGAACGCTCAGATCCGTCCAACTACAGGCACATCGCCATCACCTCCTTGCTCCCCAAAATAATGAAAACCATCGTAAACTGCCAGCTAATGAGGTACCTTGAGGATCACCAACTGATTAATGACCGCCAGTACGGTTTCCCTCGAGGTCGCTCAGCTGGTGATCTTTTGGTTTACCTAACTTATAAATGATCGGAGGCAGTAGAGTCCAAGGGGGAGGTCCTGGCCATTAGTTTGGATATTGAGAAGGCCTTCGATCGGGTTCGACACAGAGCGCTTCTTTCGAAGCTCCTTCGAAGTTTTCTTGCAAGTCGGAGTATCGAGGTCATAGTAGAGGGTGCATGCTCCAATTACAAACCTATTAATGCTGTTGTTCCATAAGGCTGAGTGTTATCACCAACACTGTTTCTTCTGCATATCAATGATATGTTGCAAACCGGTAACATTCATTGATATGTAGACGACAGCACTGGTGAGGCTTTATACACCGGCCGTGCCAATATTTCTCGGGAAAACGTCGCCGAGTACCAGTTCAATCCCCAGAAGACATAAGTTTGCACGTTTATCGCTAAAAAGAATCCCTTTATCGTATCTTCTTAGTTTCAGCGCACTGCCTTTATTGCCTTAGCTAGTATCGGAATCCTATTTCATGGTCACTTGGAAGAGAAGGCCAAATTGACCTCTAAAAAGCTTGACATGTTCTGCAGAGCGGGACAGTATTTCATGCTGACATACCGCTTGCAACTTTGAAAGGCGCAGGTTCGGCCCCGCACTGTACCCATCTGAGGCAGGGGCTCCCCAGTGCCAGCTCCGTCCACTTGACCGCATCCAGCGCAGTGCAGCTCGAATCGTCAACAACCGAGTTCTTTTCGATCGGTTTGACTCACTGGCACTGCGAAGAGATGGTGCATCTCTTTGCGTATTTTATCGCATCTACCACGGGGAGTGCTCTGAGAAATTATTCGGTCTGATTCCAGCCGCTCAATTTCACCATCGCACATCGCAACAAAACTCGCCATACCATCCATACCATCTGGATGATTGGCGGTCCACAACTTTTCGATTTAGAAGAAGTTTTCTTTCTCGCACAACTTCCTTGTGGAATCGACTACCACCAGAGATTTTTCTTAGGGGCCTTCAAGAAAAGAGCCTACTCTTTTTTAAAAGGCTGGCAACGCATCTACAATTCTCCTGATGTACCTATGTACTTCTTTCTTGATCTGCCTATTTTCACCTTTTCTTATATCTGTCTTGGGTTTTTTTTTAAAAAAATTGTCTTGTCACTGCAAATGTCCAATAATTTTATCATATTATATATTAATAGTATTAAGAATTTTGTTCTGTCTGTCCGTTTAGGTAAATCCCTGTTATCAATTTCGGCAAAGCCGTGGTTGCTCAGGGTCTAAGCGCTCGCCGTATATTTCACAGTACGCGAGCAAGTCGTCTGATCCCGGTCGTATCCTATGATATTGTTAGATGCAATTTTAAGTGTATGTTTATATACATATATACATATTTATATATAATTATTTAATTGAACCGTCATGCAGCCGTACATACAATGGTGTGTTGGTCATAAAGGTAAGCAATGTGGTAGAGCAAGTATAATTACAAGTGGTAAGGTATTATATACCTTATTCCTCAGGTATGACAATGCGTCTATGGTCATATTTGTTTTAAATTACTTGCCATATGCATCTACCTCAGAATCCCAACCTGTCCTGAAACCCTCTCAGAAATGAGAGAAAGACTATGCATAGTCGTGGACATACACTGTTACTTCACCTACGAAAACATTAATATTCTTTAATCCTTTCCTTGTAAGGAGCTGCTAACAAGGTTTGTCTGTATTAAAACGGTAAAGCCATTTAGTGTCTTTCATTTTACGGTAGGTTGATTTCCCCATATTTTACGTAGCGCTAAGAGTATTTTTCCTGAATCGCAAAGGCATTTAATACACATAAGGTGCACTTGGGCAAATACCAAGAAGCGGAACAATTAATTGTAAGCTATAACTATTTTTGGTTGTTGTTTAGTAGGTGATAGGATTCTGTCGTCCGTCTAAGTAAGTACCCTCTTACCTATTTCTATCGCCAATCAACAATATATGAACTTTAAATGAAACTGATTTCTACGGATTTAATCGCGTTTAATTTAAATTTTACTCCCGACATACAGCTGACTTGAAACACCGACGTTCCGGGAAGTCTGCAGTGTGTGATCATGTTCAAGATCGTCCCCGCCATTACATTAGATTTGATAGGCAACAAATCCTCGCAAAAGAACACCAAGGATGATTCGCGACGCTATTGAAATTAAAAAACATCCTAATTTCAATAGAGAAGACGGATGGGCGCTGCCATCTGCTTGTGATCCTATAATTAATAATATTAAATCCAATCCTAAGCATATCACTACAAGACTTCAAGATACTGTAAGCTCATTCTGCGTAGATCGGACCAAAAATTTATATTCCCTAATTTCAATAGAGAAGACGGATGGGCGCTGCCATCTGCTTGTGATCCTATAATTAATAATATTAAATCCAATCCTAAGCATACCACTACAAGACTTCAAGATACTGTAAGCTCATTCTGCGTAGATCGGACCAAAAATTTATATTCAAAAACTGAAGGTAGCCGGGCTAACTCACACTCACATCGGGACGTCAAACACCTCAGTCACCGTCATCACCCGTGACCATGGGTGCTTTAAAGCACCTGGAACGTCGGGAATTAAAAAGTTAAATTAAACAAGATAAAATCTGTAAAAATTAGTTTCATTTAATGTTTTTTTTATAGAATTTCCATCTTAGTCCTCACGGGTGACTACGCTTCTGCATATTGATTCGTAATCGAGGATAGATTCAGATATCTATGGGACACAGCAACCGCTTACCTTCAGGTGGACTGTGTGCTCGTTTGTCATACTTATCCTATAAAAAAAAAGCTGAAGGTGTTCATGAACTCCAGTAGCAACTTACCATCAGGGGGAATGTAAGTCCGTGTCTCACTTCAGCATTAAATAACAAAAAAAAATCTCGGCTCCGTGTGGGAATCGAACCTGCGGACAGAGTCGCCGTATCCAAGCGCTTAGCTATTATCTCCACGATATTATCATATTTATTTCATACGAATGATACTGAATGCTCCATTTTTCTATTGATTCAAATTTCAGGTCGGCTCAAAAATCAAATATTGGGTTTTTGTATCAAGAAATTTCCAGTTGCAACCGGAGTCAGGAAGTTGGCGATATTTCACCCTCATACCTCGGATAGCTCGTTAAGCTGTAGCTGATCTCTCTTCGTTCGCGTTGGATTACTGTCCCATCGACTATGAGAGTAGGGTAATAGAGTTCACCTGCCTTTGTGCACAAATTCGGGGCCTGTAATCCTGTGTCGCGCACATGGCTAATCTCTTTTAAGACTGACCAAAACTCGGTCTCGAGGACATAATTATCTTACGAAGCACTTTTACCTAATAGTGTCATAAACATGATTACTAAGAAAAATGTTTTGATAAGTTCATATACAAACTTTTTCTTTTATATTCATTATAACCTAAACGATAAGAAATTTAGTAGTTAGACACATCGGCTCAAATGCGTTACTTCGCTTCGTAATGGCTTTAGTTTGGGTAATTTATTATTTATCTGAGTCCTAATGGACTTTTATTATAACTTGAATTTTTAATATTTTGATGTTGCCGGGCAGCGTAGCGTAGATTCTGATGCACCTAGTAAAAATGGAGAGCAGTAACAAACAGTGAAACACATAATATATAAGCTGCAACTATCTGTCTCACTATTCCTACTAAACGTTTTTTACATTCTGGCCGATTTTCGTTACAGTATATTTTTCAAATTTATCGCAGAGTATCATCACCGGCAAAGCATGAATAATTTTAGTATAATAATTAGTATACGCAATCGCAGACGGGACACTTCCTCATCCTAACCAGTGAACTGTTGTATTGTGTGAAATGTTTTATTTGTGTTTACTGATCCTTAAACTGAGTGACAGAATAAGAAATAGTGAGATAAGAAAACTTTGTGGTCTGAAAGAGGATGTAGTGACAAAAATTGAGAAAGGTATGCTGCAATGGTTTGGCCATGTCGAGAGAATGAATGAAGAACGATTGATAAAAAAAGTGTATAAGGCGAGTGTGAATGAAAGTTTTGGAAGGGGTAGACCTATAGGCGGACGTTTCTAGACCAAATCAGGGACGTCTTGAAAAAAGGTAAGGTCAAGAGTACCCTAAACCGAAGAGCATGTGTGACGGGAATAATGAAAGTGGTCGAAACGAAACAAGTATGTAAGGATCGTAGCAAGTGGAAAGAAGTGGTCTTTGCCTACCCCCACGGGAAAGAGGCGTGATTATATGTATGTATGTTACTGGTCCAAACCTTTTCCTCTTCCTTGCAAACGCTTTTACGATAAAATTGAAGGTAAGTTAAGTAGTGACAAATCGAAGAAATGAGTAAAATCCCATTCAAGTCTGAACAACCAACAATTTGTGCTCCTTACACAAATGTTGACTTCCAATCACTATTCAAATTTATGACCCTAACTTCATTTAACCACTAGCTACCAATCTACATGATTGTCGCATTAATGAAAATATTTTACAAACTGATAGTTTTGGGTCATGCTACAACAAAAACGTTACGTTTAGTTATCGTGCGAGAATCATTTAATGTACATTCTAGAAAAATTTGTCGCATACATTTACGATCCAAATGTTGGTAAACATAACCGTCTCAGAAATAAGAGGAGGCCTGTGTCCAGGAGTGGGTCGTAAATAGGCCGTACGTCGGTTGCATTAAGGTGTAATATACGTACATAATATATAACGAATGGTGCATAGCTAACGCATTGGAAATACATAAATTATGGAATGTGCTGCAAAAATAAGACTGAATAAATTCCAAGCACGGCACAACAATGCAATTAATGGCACAAACGAGCGTGTGCAGCGTCCTGTTATCAAGTGCACACTCCCTTATCAATGCCCGCGCGTAGACCATCAGACTGTTGCGATACGGCTCGCAACGATCACGTACCATTACACCGTTCAATGTTTGTGTGTAATTGCTTTCATTTTAAATTGTTGCCGTTCTTTTAACAATTATTTGCACACGTTTGCACGTTGAAAATATCTATACATATAAATAAAACTGAAGTGTCCGTCTGTTATATCGAAATAACCAACTTTTATTAAGCGACACAGCTTTCTCACGAAAAGTTTAAAGGTTATTTGCATGCCATTAAGAGTTATTTTTGACAATTTTCGTTTGTCTGTCTGTCTATCCGGGCTAAACTTTGGAATGGCTGAACTGATTTTAATGGAACTTCACGAATAGATAGAGAGCAATACTGATCTAGACGATGTTTTAGAAAATGTTGAAAATTTTTTCGTAAAAAAAAAAATTTGAAATTGGTAAAACAAATGACCTTTGCCTATCTAAAATATAAACAACGCCGTATTAATAGCTGCTAAACAGGCGAAGCAGGTTCGGGTCGCTAATTATTAATAAATTTAATTTAAGCGCCTTCACGATACAGGTTAAATATCTAATAGCTGAGGATAGAATGATAAACGTTTTATATAATTATAACAAAAAATATAACAAAAGGTATTAATGATTTCTTATATTTACGCGAACACTACACATTGAATAAAAGTACTTTTGATTTGGAAAGTACTCGAAACGTCGGGAATTAATAAAAATAAGAAAAATAAGTTAATTAAACGCGATAAAATCCGTAAAAGTAGTTTTATTCAAAAGGTATTAAATTTGGAAATGTATTCCTCAGAGCACTTATGGTCATATTGAAAACATATTCAAGTTACCACAATGTAAACAAAAACAACAAGGAAATCAATAAAGTATTAAGAATGGTGTTTTTATAAAAATATAATAGTTGAAAATTCTTTATGCATAATGCTACGATAGTATGGAGGGATGAAATTAAATGTCAGTGTAGTGTGGACGAAAAAAAACGTTACGTGGCTGGACGACGCCGAACCCTACAAGTTTCGGTCCACTACAACGGCTTGTACTATGAACGTATCAGGCGCGAAAAATCACAAGGGTCACTAACTACGCCCACTAGAACGTATCAACAACGTATCATATCCGTATACAACGCGTTCAGTGACCGTATCATCCCCGTTCAGCATGTGTACGTCTATGATGTCTGTTTTATCGGTTGTAGTTATTTTTCCGTCAGATATACACGTCAGGATGAGTTTATATTGTTATTGTTAAAAAAAATATTTAATTAATAATATCTGTACAACATGTAATCAATGATAGTATTTTGACAAGCGTATCAGTACGGCATGGAATAGATAATAGGTACAAGTACTTTCAGTCCGGTCATAACAGGCTACAGTGTTCATCAAACTTTATAACATGTAGTGGCGGTGTAAGAATACCACTACCCTATATTTTCTTTGGGCTGTCGTAAGAGAAGTCAGAGGAAAATTGAAATAAGTGACGAGCAGCTGTATCTTTCTAATAACAGCTCAACAGAATAAAAAAAAGCGTTGGCCAACACCCCCCCCCCCCCCCCCCCAACGTCAAACGTGGCAACTATGGTAAAATTCTCCATTTAGGGCAATCGAAGGAGAAGGCCTCTCTTCAACAGTGGACTTTTATAGTGGATGAATAGAGAGGGCGATGTTGAATATCTATATCTATACAAATAAATAAAATTAAATTTTCTGTTTGTAATGTTAAAATACCAGCTTTTTACTAAATGCATATGAAATTAAATACGGTACTTATAACAAAAACACAATTTTCAAAATTTTTGTCTGTCTGTCTGTCTATTTGTTCCGGCTAATCTCCGAAACGGCTGAACCGATTTCGACGGGACTTTCATTGGCAGATAACTGATGTCACAAGGAGTAACTTAGGCTACTTTTATTTTAGAAAAATAATTAGGGTTCCGCGCAAAAAAAATGAAAACCCCAAATAACAGCTAGTATATAATATATTTATACAAAGAACATTTTTGTAGTTGTGTCAATACAGTAACCGTCATGATATGGTACGTAATATCCTAAGACCTCAGTGATTAGTGTGAACGCGGAGAAGGTAACGTAGCAGTACGTTTGTCCTGCAATTAAAGCTGTCATTACCTTAGACATTGTAGTAAAAGAGCGTGCGCTTATTATGTTTCAGCACTTTGCTGCACTCCCTGCGAATGTTTCTCTCCCTAGGCCTAAAGGTTAGGGTAAAGCCTAAGTTGCGTGCCCTTTGGCGGAGAGTGAAGCGTGTCGCAATGTTAAGTCAATATAGTTTTAATTGTGACCTCAGTGACGCCCGCTCAAGATGTATAGGAAACATACTAGAGAATAGCAGAAAGCGTTGGGTTAGGCGTGCAGCGTAGCGGCGCATACATAAGCACACATATATATGACAAGCATATGCTGGACACACATTCTCGTAGAGGGTGTGCTTGTCATGCACGCTCAACGTTCTACACACGTTCTTTACTGAGCCATGTGTACTTACGTTGAGCCTTACGCCGCTTAATTATCAATGATTAGATAATACAACCTCAAATTATTCGAGCTAAAACACATTTAATATTATAATATACTTGTTTATTAAACTTCGCTGAGGTTTTGTTACGAAGATTGTATATTATCTGAACCAGTGGTTGCGTAAAGCGATGTAATTGTACTCAGCGTTAATTGAATCATAAAACAAATTTATCATTCAAGAAACTGTAGTAAACAGTGCATGTATAGCAGTATAATATAATACGATTTTGCTTTAGTCGGTGATTCATACCAACTGTCACGTTTATAGTAACAAATTGCAACCTATTAAAGTTCACTGCTCTACATAGGCCTCCCCCATAGATTGCTTCAATAGTAGCAACCACAGTTTCTTATTTTTAGTCTTCATTAGGAAGACACTACTGCCCATGTCCTGATTTACTTTTCTTTATCCCCTCTTACGATACCGACAGGATGATATGGGGTAATGGATATTCTTACATCGCCACTACAGGGTAAGTATAGTAAAAAGTATGAAACATAAAAATATGCGAGGTAGCACGTAATATACCACTGCGCTATGTACTAGGGATGTAAGAGAATCCACTACCAGTGATTGCCGTAAGAGGCGATAGAGGGATATCAAACATGAGATGGATAGCAGCGTCTACCTGATAACAAATCAAACAAATTTATTAACGTGGTAAAACCATGCAGCACCTATATTACTAGTATAGTTGTAGCACAAATGGGTCGGCTCGACCGGGGACGAAACACGCTCTCACAGAATACCAGCGTAAAATAGCAGCTTAACACTGCTGTGTTTCGTATGGTGAGTGTAGAGAACCCGAGAAAATTTTTGCTGGAAAAGAGGCATTCCATCTTAGTCCTCACGGATGACAACGCATCTGCATTTTGTTTCTTTATTGAGGATAGATGTGGATGTCTATGGGTTACAGCAACCACTTACTGTCAGGTGGACTGTGTGCTCGTTTGTCACCGTGTACTATTTAAAAAAAAATTTAAAATGCGGTTGCCAACTCACCTACCAAGTTTTACAAATATGGGTAATATACCCTCTATGAGACAATCTAAGCCTATTTGCAGCAGTAGACTTCTGATAGGCTGTAATGATGATGATGATGAATAATCCACTGCCTGATATTGGTCTGTCGCATGTCGGAAAATTTTAGCCGAAATCATGCGAGTCATGCTTTTTGGGGTTTGGCCACGTTTGACGCTACACCTCGTCATCTGTGTAGATGTATTACATTTGGCATTTACGAGACGATACAGCAGGTTTTTCTGATCATTCTCTTGATCACCTTTTACGATATCTACGGGGTTAGCCTCATTTTAAAACATTTCTTTTTGTATTAATGTAGAGTTTTTTATATATAAATTTCACACGATTTTTTTTATTTTTATAGGATAAGGGTGACAAACAGTCCACCTGATGGTAAGCGATCACTGTGGCCCATAGACATCTACATCTATCCTCGATTACGAATCAAAATGCAGAGATGCGATGTCACCCGTGGGGACTAGGATGGAATGCCTCGATTCCAGTAACAAGGGACTCCGGTTTTCTACACTCACCATAAGAAACACAGCAGCTTTAAGCTGCTATTTTACGCTGGTATATTGTGTGAGCGTGGTCCTTCCCCGGTCGAGCCGATGCCATTAGAATTACAACTATACTACGAATGTAGCTGCAGTATGGCTCTACCACGTAAAAAAGGCTATTATTTTAGACCATACAAATATTTGATTCGTGCAAGAGTTGATTCTGCAGTCCACAGCAGAACGCTTATCCATTGCCGTATAATCCGTCAAAAAGTATCTCAATAGTATAGAGAAGGTGCACATTTCGTAAACTTATTAAAAGATATTTCTATTATTAAAACAAGCTATTTAATTAGAGCCTTAACTTTATTATATTAACTTACAAAAGTAAAAAAAAACACTATATTATATAAATCAATCATCATAACCATCACTCCAGTGCATTATAATATAAGTCCATTGCCCCATAAAAGCCTTCCTCAACGGCAGCCCCAAGCCACCTTCATCCATTGACTTCTACGTGCCTCATTAAGTTGTCACTTCACACAGAGGCCCTTGCTTAACTTGCACTTGTCTGTATAAGACTAAATACTATTTGAAAACTTTTATTTTTCACGCCGGTTATCAGTTTTACCAAGGATTAAATAATAATTACACAAATTATATGAAAGTATCTACCTAAGTTTTAGAGGTTTTGTAGTCGGTCCATTATTACTGCAGCTTACTGATCTTCTAACTTAATGAATTTTTAAGGCATAATTTTTCTACACGATTTCTTCTTTAGATTATTAAGAGTTATTCTTTATACTTTTATGTGTTTCTTATTTCTATTCTCTTAATAAACAATCAATCAACAACTACATAATCAATCAATCAACTACAATTTCCTAAAGGCTGACTTTTCAATTATCAGAAAAACCACTATAATGATTATAAAAGTGAACTATATTATTCACACAACTGTAGATATTAATTTGTTTATGTTGTACTAGAAAAAACCCAGCAGATGTTGTCCTGTCCGTGTAATACAATTTTTTATGGAAATGTTCAATTATACGGTAGTAATTGACGTGCTCCATGAATAAATAATATAACATGTGCCAACTTTTATGGTGATCGGTTAAACAGCGTCGAAATCTATAAAACTCAAACAGTTAATACTAATATTTTTTTTATAAAGGTGTATAGATTATAGATTTAATCCTATGAATAACTTTTATAAAATCAGTCCTTAATGTAACAACAAAATACTGGAATGAATAAAATGCCATCAAAACCATAACTTGTAAAAAAAGCCAAGTCTCGCAACTCCGTTCTTCTACCGTAAAAAGTTGTGAGATCCATGTAATACCAAGTCGGTTAATTTATTCAGTCCATAGATTGATACATAGATTGACTTGGCAGAAAGGCTGACTAGGCTTAAATTCAGGCTTCTAGTTTTATCCATAACGAAGTTATAGGGTTTCAGAAATGGCCTGAACTGCTTCGAGACAAGGATGGTACGGCCGTGCCGCTTTTTTGCTCGACTTGGCGGGGGCACTGCCGTGCCCCCAGATAAGTGTTTCCTTTGGATCTATTTATTCATTATGTTTGTTAAAAAAGCGACAAAGAACTAAAACATAATATAAATTGAAAATGTTGTACAACCGACTTCAATATAAATTATTAAGAATAACTCAAAGAGTATTGATCAGACCTTGATAAAATTTATATGGAACCACATGAGAAGCATCAGATTTCAAATAAAAAAAAGAATTATCGAAATCGATTCATTCATTAAAAGGTTATGATTTAACACACATAGAAGAAACATACAGTCGATATGAGTACCGTCTACTTTTTGAAGTCGGTAGAAAAGTTAAAATGAAATTGCGAACTTTAAAGCAGATTAAAACAAAATGTCTACACCTTGAATCAGTGTGACTTGAAAGCAAAATCAATGCTTATACCTACGTTCTGTATTTCAATGAGTAAAGAAAACAGAACCAACGAACGGTTTTAATATAATATTTTTAAAAAAACGAGACTTTTGCCAACATTTTGAACGCGTTATATTTTTTTAAAGTTGTTTTTCACGCAACTTGCTTTCCCAAGACAACTTCTCTTCAACTATGCCAAGGCTTTTTAAGAGCCCTCTTACATTTCGGCGTTTCGCAAATTTAGGTATTTTACGCACCAAGCGGGCGGTGAACTACGCGACCGATACTTTCTTTCATATCTATTCACTCGCTCGCACTATAATACTGTGAGTATGGCGATTAAACGATCTTGATCTTCCATAATACAAAGTTTTCTTAGGATGGACTTCAGTGGATGGAATATTTTTTGGTGTGTCATTTTAATTTTATCTTATTAATTTATTATTATATTATTATATAATTTATTATTTATTATTATATACCATTTTGATATATTATTCATTATTTATGAAATTTAGTGTCAAAATAAGTACACATAAATATTTTAATTGTTACGCTGTAACCGAATGTTAATAATCGATTACGTCTACTACCGGTAGAATAGTGGTATAAATAAATAAACGGTTGCAACCTGTTTTAATAAATATAACAACCAAATGTAACTAATATTTTTTTAATCGGTACTTACAGTCAATTACTATAAACAGTGGTAGAGCCACGCGGCAGCTTTTGCTGTCGCACGGATGGGCCGGCTCGAACCGGGGTGGTACCACGACCTCACAGAAAACCAGCGTGAAGTAGAGGTTCACCTCTGCGTTTCGCTTGGTGAGTGCAGGTGGCCGGAGGCCCTTTTTACTTCCATGTGAGGCAAAGGCCAAATGAGGCATTCCATCTTAGTCCTCACGGGTGACAACGCATCTGCATTTTGAATTGTAATAGAGGATAGATGTAGATGTCTATGGGCCGCCTATAAGAAAAATATTTGCTGCGACGGCATTGACCGAACTTTTCTCGATTCGATAATTTCAGGCAGTACACACTTTTCATAAAAAGCTTGTAACTTGGGTAACATATTGAAAATCTAAAATTGGTCGTATTTGTAAATTTTTAGTACTTTTACTGCATTAATCTGGGCCAATACATATTATGGCAAGTATTCAGACATTTTTATTTGCTAAATGAAGCTGGCCTTGGATTTGGTAAAACCAGTCATTATTTTGATTTAATGTTACACTTGAATCACTGAATTTATAACTTTTAACTTCTTTTTTGTCGAAAGGCCGTATCAAAATCTATTCCGAAAGCTGAAATAGGATATTTAACTTCAATAAGACCGTTGCTGTATAAACCATTAGGTGAAGCCCTCAAATAACAATGATCTAGGTCAATGAATAGACCACATTTTTCTATAATAATATTTTTTTGTTTGCTCAATTGTGCACATGCTGCAGACTCGTTGTCCCTACCATGTTTAATGGAAGAGACGTGATCTAAATTATAACTATATAAAATAGTTTTAAACCGATCGATCAAAAATTGCGGTCGTAGTTGACAATGTTCTAGTATGTAGGCAATCGACGCACACTACGATAGTAATCGACGCACACTACGGTAGTATCGAAACCATGCAGCGCCCGAAATAAATGACGCAGGTCCACCCTCGGCAAGCGCTCGCGCGTTAATGATCTCAGATGGCCGACGCAGTTAAATATATAGTACTTTTATTTAATTAATTATAATATAATAGTAACGATTTTAAAAGTAAAAATAATAGCATAGTTTAAGCAAATGTTGATGATTATTTTGGTATAAATTTTACGTCTAAGTGATGTAGAACTTCGGAAATATAGAGGCTTGCATCGAAGCTTTTTTGGTCGTTTTTTGAATTATGTCGAATTTTTTTTCCTATTGTGAAAAGCATATAACGAAAATGTATTCCATTATTATTAAAGTGTAGGATATTTGGGAGATAAAAATATTTTTTTTGATGGTCGATATTCAATAGAATCTACAAATTAGAGCTCCCAAATCATGTCTTCGAGAGTTTTTGCCTAAACATGCATCGGGAGAATGATTATTACTGATTAAATAAATAAGTTATCTAAAATCCATTCCGAGCTTATTTGAGGAGAGAAAACGAACTATTTTTACCAGGTAATTGTTATTTCAAGAAATGAACGATAAACATAAACTTTCAACGAGGAAACCTTGTAATTTCGCGTTTTTTTGTAATACGCCTCTTAACTCTAAAATTTGGTGTCCATTAGGAAGTAAGAAATCATATATTTATGTGTCATTTCTGATTATTTTTGTCTAAACATACCGGCCACGCGGAGGCAAGAAAAGGTTAGGTGGGACTTCTACCAACTAAAACCACATTCGCCGCATATCAGCAGGGTCAGATGAACGCTTACGCACATATTCCACATTCCACAAACTCACCTCCGCTATCAAGCACGCGCCACGACAAGGTTGCAAACCCATCCAAGCTATTTCTGACCTAAACTAGCCAAATTGTTTCTTATTACAATGAGATCTAAAAAGTATTCCAATAAATAGTAAAGGTTGCAAGTACGGTTACATGTCCTTGAACAATCACTTGCATAAATAATTATATATATATTAGCTGACCAGGCAGACATTGCCCTTTCCGACGACCATTTGCTTTCCTAAAAAAAAACTCCTGAGATTAGCAATAAAAAAGTGAGGGTCACTTATCGGGATAAAAACTATCCTATCGCTCAAGTTGGACCAAACTGCACACAGTGTGCAAAATTTCATTGAAATCAGTTCAATAGTTTAGGAGTTCATCGCGGATAAACAATGTTACACGTAATTTTTATATATGAAGATATATATATATATATATATATATATATATATATATATATATATATATATATATATATTACAAAGGAAAATACATACTATGAATAATTTATAGATTTTGGATGTAATATATTGCTCACAAATCACTCAAGTCCAGCTGTTCCGCGTCGATAAGATTAGCTAAAATCGGTCCTTCCGATTGCTGCATTGTGTAGATACGTTATCACAGGGCCAATATATACTAGGTTTAGTATCATCGTTTATATACATGCATTTTGGGCATGTACTGCTCTTTCACGGTATAATGACTGCAAAGTAATCACTTTTGTTTGTGTTTTTTTTTTGTTTATAAAACAACTGTCCACCTGATGGTAAAGGTCTACTGCAGCGTATTAAAACATGCAACCAACCTTTAAATAAAGAAAGCTATACATACAGCTTTTACTGGAAAAGAGGCATTCCATCTTAGTCCTCACGGGTGACAACACATCTGCATTTTGATTCACAAACGCGGATAAATGTAAATGTCTATGGGCCACAGCAACCACCTACCATCAGGTAAGTGAAGTGGGACTGTATGCTCGTTTGTCACCCTATCTTATAAAAAAAAAGATGCATTGCCACCTCTGAGAACTAATATGGAATACTCCACAGCCTATAATTTCAGCCATTAAGATCGGAACACTGCCATAAGGCAGAAAAGTAGTCATATCACCTATGTTATGTATATTTTGAGTCGATATAACTATGACTATACCAAACTTTTATTGCATAAATGAATAAGATTAAACAATACACTTATTATAATAATGTTGTTTGTTCATACCACTTACCTACGCAGTTCATATTACTCCTTTGAAAGCAATTCAAACACTGTTTTAATAAATTAATTTTGATTTAATGCATATTATTAAGAAAATAACAATACTTGTGACACATCTATATTATATACAAATAAATAAAATTGAAGTGTCTGTTTGTAATGACAAAATTACAGCTTTTTACTAAATGTATATGAAAGTATATACGGTACTAATAACAAAAAATACAATTTTTAAAGTTTTTCTCTGTCTGTCTGTCTGTTTGTTCCGACTAACCTCCGAAACGGCAGGACCGATATTGACGGGATTTTCACTAGCAGATAGCTGATGTCACAAGAAGTAACTTAGGCTACTTTTATTTTAGAAAAATAATTAGGGTTCCGCGCAAAAAATTAAAACCCCAAATAACACGCGGGCGAAATAGTGGTGAACAGCTAATAAAAAATTTTAATAAAAATCAAATGAAATATAACCTAATTTGATACATTTGTTTAAAGCAACTAATCTTTTTTACATAATATATGACAAAGCTTAAATAAAATTCGATTAATTCTATAAAGAACGAAAGGCTCAAAGAAGTCTAATTAAATAAGCGATATGAGAGAACAATTTGTGCCACACGCGCTTAGTTAAATATACTCAAATAAAACTTTTTGTAAATTTTCAAGCTTGTTCAGCACAGGAAAGGGTTCGAGTAATGAATAAAATTGATAAATTATTCAGAGCACAATCGCATTATATTCCGAACGCAATTTTACGGCAGGATTCGTATACTTTGTTTTTGCTTTCGTAAGTTTATGGATTTTGTTTCGGAAAAGGTGTAATTACTTTTTATGAGTCAAAACGATTAACGGCTGGCAATCTAATATACATACATACATATATAATGTAAAAGAATGTTCACACCATTGTGTTTTATAACTATGACAAGTTGCGTTTTATAAAAAATAAACAGCGGTTTCCTATCCACCTGCAAAGCGTAGCAACTATGGCTAAATGGGGCTATGGGATAATTAATTAGGGGGGGGGGGGCTTGTTTAGCAGCGGACTTTTGATAGACTGCAACGTGTGATGTGGATTCAAATGAACGAGAATAAACAAAATTTTACTTATAAGATGTGTTCTTAAATAATAAGTCGTAAGCCGCTACTGACAGAAGCAATCTTGAGCAACCCCCAATAAACTCCTCCAAGATAACTCCTGTCTGTAACCCTACAGGCAGGAGTTGTCCCTTTATATAGAGTGACGACCTGATGTAATATGCAGTGAGTCGATGAATGCAGGCAGAATAGCTTACCACATATACGATGCTAAGCTTCTAGGATCGTTTATGTGGTAAGCGATAGAGGAGGATTTTGTTTATTTTTTATGGAAGAGGAGCCAATTGCGCATACTGCTCAATTGGTGGTAAGTGATGATCGTCGCCTATGAACAACTGCAACACTAGGGGAATGTTCAGTTGTGGAAATTTATAAAACATTAACATAACGACTGTTTCGTCCAAAACAATGGAAGACCTCTACGATACGATCATCGACATTATTACTTTAGATGTAGGTATTTTGTAACTTACGAATATATTAAACCAGAAAGAGAATAGCGACGACATATCGCACCAAAAAAGTATCCATCATATCATATTCTTAAAGTATATGAAAATCGACTAAAGACAAAATATGAAATTGCATCAATAGACGAAAACAAACGTAAAAAACATACAAACGCCATGAGTGGCGACAAATTTTCCCAACTCGCACGACCCTTGTCCATTCCATCGCTTATAATAAACAAACGGTTTTATCTATTTTAATATTTTTAAAGTGCAGATACTTTATATATTAACTAATTACTTAAACTTACATTTGTGATTTGCAGCTAAAACTAACTTTTCCTCGAGTTCAAAATTATAATATTTCATCCAATTCTCAGTTTCTCGTAGTTTGGAAAGTGATGTAATATGTGAGTATTATTTAGCAGTACTTTTGGCATATTAGAAGTTATAACGTTTATTACATAATATATAAAGCTTTACATACTTCATAAATTAAAAAAAATATTTAGCCGATTTAAAAAAGGAGGACGTTATAATTTTACGCAACGAAACAAAAATACTCAACACTGTATGGTTTTTGTATATGTTACGCCATATCGTCGTCAATTGTGAACTAATTTTATTAATTCCTTTTTTATTAAATAGATTATTCCTCTTTCCTAATTAAGTATTTAGACGACATTCTAGTTGATAGCTTAAGCACGTTTGTTTATATTCATTTTTTGACATGAGTCAAAATATTACTTCCAATAAAAAGCAAAAGTAGGTGTTATGAACGTATAGTGTTTTGAAAAATAAATTAAACTGCTCTATAATAAGTTTAAATGCTCCAACTTCAGAAGCACGAAATGTGAAATAATTATTTTTCTTTTTAGTGGTTGGAAATCGGCTTAAATACTTTTTCGGATCGGAAGCCACAATATCTCTTTAGTATTTTCAAAAAAAAAGGCCAGGTCAAGAGTACCCTAAACCGTAAAGCATGTATGAAGGGAATAATGAAAGTGGACGAAGCGAAACAAGTATGTAAGGATCGTAGCAAATGAAAAGAAGTGGTCTCTGCCTACCCCTACGGGAAAGAGGCGTGATTATATATGTATGTATGTATTTTCAATAATAACCTTTAATACATAACGTAACGCACATAAAGTTTTTAGGTAATGGATGCCTGCCACTATAATTTTGTACTAATCTAAAGAGGGCATTTAAAGATAAGTACAAACTTAAGTTAAGATCATATACTACCCGTTTTGATGATAATATATTTATACCAAGGTTATATGTAAGTATAATTGAAGAAAGGAGAACACGATACTTAGGCTCAGGTAAGGTAAAATGTTTAAAAAATATTTATTTTATGAATTGTGAGCTGTAAATATCACTTCGCAAACATGTCTTGAAAAGCTTTTTATAAATCCGTTTCTCATACAAACGATGTAAATATGGTGGTAGCAGTATAACACCAATAATGTTTTTTTGTCACGGTCCTGCTAAAATCATCATCAGCAAAAAAACTTCATGTGCTCGTTGAGGTATCGTAAAAATCCACTACACCATATCATCCCCGGGGTATCTTAAGAAGCGACAGAAATTGACTGAAAACAAGATAGCAGAATCTCCTAAAACTATTAAAAGTAATTACATATTACTGCTTGCCAAGCGTAGTAACTATGGTAACATCCTCCAACCAATGAGACAATACATGGGGGAGGCCTATTTATAACATAGGCTATATACTTGTTATCTATTTAAAAAAAATTTGAAATGTAAGTCACACAAATGGTCCATAATCGTAACATTCATTTTTCTTTTTCCTTTATATCTTGATTCCTAAATTGCCAAACATGATCGAATTTCTTTTAAGGCCCAACACACCCTGGCAAAAGAGCCGTTGACATCCCTTCATGCAAGCGCACACTGACAGCGACTGCGCCGCGGTGTCCATAGCATACTGTAGCGACATCGTCTTCGCGTCTAGCTGGAGCGTTTCAGAACAGTTGTAAAGTTGCAAGGTAATAAACTAGTTGTATGCGAATATTAAAAATGTTGGTACTTTGGAACTTATGATCATTTTAGTTCTTGCTGAAGAAAATTTATATATTCAACAAAATAAAAGATTTTGGGTAATTTATCTTTGGAAGCAAAGATTCAAAGCGACCGTACTTGTCACGTCAAATCGAGTGTTGCTTCTCAGTATCCTGAAGGTTGCGAAGCATCCTGAGGATTGTCGAGGCATTCCGAATGTAGCGACATGGCAACCATAAGCTTACCGTTACCGTTACAGCCAATCAAATTAATTTTTAACGTGGTAGAGACATGCTGCAGCTATTTTACTGGTATAGTTGTAGCAAGAATGGGTCGGCTCGACCGGGGAAGGACCATGCTCTCGCAGCAGCGTAAATTAGCAGCTTAACGCTGCTGTGTTCCGTTTGGTGAGTGTAGAGAACCGGAGACACTTTTTTACTGGAAACGAGGCATTCCATCTTAGTCCTCACGCGTGACAACGCATCTGCAATTTGATTCGTAATCGAGGATAGATGTAGACGACTATGGGCTGCAGCAACCACTTACCATCGGGTGGACTGTGTGCTCGTTTGTTACCCTTATCCTATTAAAAAAAACATGCATGAGTGACGCAGTTTTTTCGTAGTATATTATTGATAAACGTTTTATATTATTGATTAACAAATGCAAATAACTAGCGTCTATTAAAATGAAGCGTCATTTAAAATAAAATAATATATCTTGCATGGCCAGATAAGAAAAACTGCTAGGGTAATGGATATTATTCCATCTCTTTTCCTTATAGCCGCCAAGGCCGTCTGCACTACGTCAGAAAGCGTCGTGACGATAAAGTCTTAGAGTTTTTCTCGCCTATTCTCCACCAAATTCGTACCGTCCGATAAAGAACTTCGTTTCAAAAATCAAATGTACACTGCTGATACATTTGATTTTTAGGTCTCTCTCATAGATTGCCTCATAGGGGGATGTTTGCCTTAGTAATCACGCATGGCAGGCGGGTTGGCAACCACAGTTTTTTTTGGTTTGTTTTCGTCTGTTGCCTCTTACGACATCCACTGAACTATATAGTAAGTGGCCATTCCTACTCCGCCACTTCACGGTATTCGTCATTTAAATGTCATTATTATGTTAACCATTATGTCAAAATCATAGATTAAATTTTAATTCGTCACCAAAATTACTAAAATAAGTCCGATACGCTCTGTTCTACATGAATCATTAATTGTAATATATAACCAGCGATCACTAATAAAAAACTTTTTTATTAAACGTTTTTTATTAGTGATCGATGTATGTAACTAATGCCAGAGTAAGGAAATGGAATTGCATATATTTTTAAATAATACATACATATAAAAATACACAACTAGCCTTTAGTAAGATGATAACTTGGTACATGCGGCCTCGAGTATACGCATATGTGGTTTGACGACGCTGTAATCGCGTTGTTGTCTATGTAAGTATAAACTAAACCTAACACGTACTAAGGAATTAAGTTTTTTTTGGACGTTCCTTATCGTCCGGTACGAGTTTGACGGATAGAGCTAGGCGAGAAAAAGTGTGAGATTTTTCCGTCACGACCCCCTTTCTATAGTGCGAGTGAGATGGAATAATATCCATCTCCTTCGCAGTTTTTCTTATTTTGCCATGAAAAAAATATTCTTTTAATTGACGCTTCACTCTAATAGACGCTAGTGATTTATTTATTTGTATCTTTTAATCAATAATATAATAGGTTTATTAAAAATAATAATATATTACGAAAGAAACTTCGTTCCAACCGAGTATTCCACGACACTCACGCATGTTTTTTTGTTTAAATATAGAATTTGGGTCCTTTAAATCAAAAGGGCAATTACCTCATTGGCACCCTATACCTTATGGCTATGTCATTTGGTGTATAATTTTAGAAGAATTTTAATTAAAATAACTGCATTTTTAAACAATTTTATAGATATACTTTTCGAAAGTCTCCCGAAATTATGAGGAGTTATCAAATGCCAGGAGCAAATTATTGCAACACATTTATCTTATAGAATAAGGGTGACAAACGAGCACATAGTCCACCTGATGGTAAGTTGATACTGTAACTCATAGACATCTACATTTATACTTGATTATATATGAAAATTCTGATGCGTTGTCTGCCCTGAGGGCTTAGATGGAATGGCGATTATCCAATAAAAAGGGTCTCCGGATCTCTACACTCACCATACGAAAAACAGCAGTAGTAAGCTACTATTTTACGCTGGTATTCTGTAAAGTGTAAGTACACAAACAAAACTTAAATTAAACAGGTCAGCTTGGATGCAACTATAATAAACCTAGCAAGCTAACAGCATAGCAAAGTGGCGAAGCAATCAGCTTTGTAGCGGTTTCTAACGGTTGCCGTTGAGCAATCAGTTTCAAAATAGGAGGTTCAGATGCCTGGGTGATCAGTAATCGATTGCTGAAAACAGAATTTGAAAATTCGAAACCGTTCTCGAGATAATCGTGGGACAGACGGACAGACGGACGGACAGACGGACAGACATCGTGAAATCAATAAGTGACTTCGCAAGCTTCGCCACTTAATAATTCATGCACCCAAGCCGAAACATAAATAATAAAAGTAAAAAAGGAATTATTTGAAGTAACTGCCTACATTTCTATGCAAATATAGGTAAATCATAATATTATATAAACTGCGTTCCAATATTTGTCTATGCCATTTATTATCTTTGTGATGTAAGTACCATATCGCAAACATTTTCTCTAGCTCTAGCACCCATATCAAATCTATGACAAACACTAATGATGTCACTACACGACGCAGTATATATTATATCCATGCATCTACTCATTACAATCTACAAAAGTCCAGTGTTGAACATAGCCCTCCACCAAAGACTACTTCATAGATTTTGGCACAGTGGTCACGCTTGGCGGGACGTTGGCAATCGTAGGTATTTATTATTTTGAGTTATTATAAGGAATTGCTGCTGGCCATATGAGGAAGCTCAAGGTCGCTCAGCGAGCTATGGAGAGGGCTATACTCGGGTTTTCTCTGCGTGATAAACTTAGAAATAAAGATATCGGTAGTAGAATCAGAGTGACCGACATAGCCCAACGTATTAATAAGATGCAATGGGTCGATCATATAGCTCGAAGAACCGACAACTGATGGGAAAAAAGGTTCTCGAGTGGCAACCTTGTACCGGTAGACGAAGTGTAGGGCAACCCCCCACTACATGGAGTGACAACCTGGTAAAACATGCAGGAAGTTGATGGATGCACGTGGCTCAGGACCGTGCTTTGTGTCATTCCTTAAAGGAGACCTTCTTCAGCAGTGGACTTGTGAAGGGCTGTAATGATGATAATGATAATTATAAGGAAGAAGCTGCTGCTATTTCCGTCTTTCAGACCCCACAGGATAATATCCTTTTAAAATGATGGTTTAAATCCAAATTTCATCAATCCAACGTTACATGCACGCTTTGCAACGGAACTGACCGAAAAGGCGGTCAGTTCCGGTTCACGTCAAGTAATACATTTACAAATTGTGAAGATGACCAACAAGTATTACAAAGAGGATGACGTCGACGACTAGCGACGATCACCCCAATGATAAACTGCTAGTAATAAAAACGTGAAAGATTTAAAGTAGAAAGTCGCCAAAGTTCCACACAAAACACATTTCCGATTGCATCAGCGTTGCATTGTTCAAGTGCGTTATCGACTGATCATCAATTGCAGAGTTCATTGTATATCCTTATTTTTAAGGTTTCCGAACAAATTCTGCACTTCAAACAATTTTACGTTATATTTATGGGTTCGTTGTTATGGAAGCGGAATCTTATAATTTCGTTCCGATTCTGTGCAAAACGAATGCATGTCTACAAAATATGTGTCGTGGCTCAAAACTTTTGGACTTTGAGACCAAATTTAATAAAATTCTAGGTATATATAATATCGATACGGGTCTAAAGTTGAGATAAAAGTATTGCAGATACACCATTTTTACATAGTTCGCGTTAAAAAGTAGATAAAATTTTATGGACTTATTACCAACGTATTTTGTGCATATGATGTCAGTGTGTTCCATAAATATAGAATTTGTCTAGAATTTATCGAAACTTATTCAAAAGTATTTTTTCCAAATAGACAGTATATAGCCTTTCAAAATAACTATAATTTTAGGTCACATTTAGCAAATAACTTTAGTTTAGAAATTTTAAACTACCTTGATGGGGAAAGAGTGAGGTTGGGTTACAGCAGCGGAATGTATTTTTAAATGTTTTGGAATACTTGACTATCTACTTTACTTACCATTTATGAGTCATTTTATAAAGTTTTTAAGATAACACAGGGTATTTGTAACCCGTTGAGTAAGCATAGTAGTGTTTGTTTATAAATAAGATAACTTGCCTTATTTAAACCTAGAACGGCGTTCAGTGAAACGCATAATACCGGTTTGGAATTTAAGACAAAACTTATGAACTATATCTTATACATATATGGCGAATGTTAAAAGCCAATTTTACAATACTGTCATCGAAAATATAAGACTTTGGCTTTATGTTTAAATTTATTACAAATTGAAACTAATTTTTTACTTTTTGCTGATAAAGAGAAGTAAAATATTATTAAATTATTAAAAGAAACGTCAGAGCAATATCAATAGAAATCATTTTTCAAATATTTTTATCATTACAGCAAATCAATAACTCCAATTGGCGCAAAATACTATTATGTAGATTTCCCTCCCTTCGCATCATAGTACCTGTCTGTCTGTTGGAAAAAATTATCTTCATTTTAATTACCAGATGTGCCCGCTTCTTCGTCTGCGTGAAAGAGAGTAAAAAAAATCATATCTTCGAAAGCGTTAACAAATCAAATAAAGTGACTGAATAACAATTTTTGTGACGAAGATGCGAAAATTATATAACATGCTACAATTATATTGATAAACATAATGATTTATGAAAGATAAATCAAAAATTTATGTTTTTTATAATGTTTTTTTTTTCAAAATATTTACATTTCTTTTTTAGCTATTAAGTAATAGTCACATCCATATACAAGTAAGCTTCTATTGCTAATTAAATTCTATAATAAATACATAATGCCTCACTAACTCACTATCCCTACTATCCCGTGAGTGTTGTAAAAAGCGACAAAGGGGAAATGAATCAGGAGATTATATTAATACTATCTCTGTCGGGCACAATGCCAGGTGAGACAGCGTGCTTTTTGGCCACGCCCACCAGTGAGTTTGAGCCCACAACTTGACCAATATTATAATTATTTTGGTCAGTTATACAACTTCTTACTTATACTAACCTTTTGTTACTTTAATAGTAAATAAATAAACATTATCATTTTGTCAAAAAAAGAAAAATGTTTCTGAAGAAAAATTGACGGTGCTCAAATGTTACAACCGCGCAAACAGTGTTGGTGTTTAAATAAATAATGTGCTCGCTCCTATGTCTCTGATAAGTTCTGATAAAAAGTATGTTTAACGACATGCATCGTGAATTCCAGTCTACAATTACATCTTCTTACAAAATATTTACATGAATATAAACGTCAATAACCATCCTGTTACTGCGAATTTCCAATGTCTGTAGTAAACGGTGCTCATATATTGTAAATATATTATTAAAAATAAATCGTCGTTTTGAAAGTATGAGTACGTGAATACTTTTTAATATGCAATGATCTTGGCTACATATTCTTTTAAGTGCTATGATAATTTGCAACAAGATTAAAATAATGGTTTTAATTTGCAAAACATGTAAACCAAGAAATTATTCAAAATAACGTATGACCATAGTGTATGTTTTTGTCAAAAATCTGATATTGGTCCTGTCCCGTTTGAGAGAGGATTTGCTTTAACTGTCAAGCTTGGCGGGTGGCATCTTTAACGCTGCTCTTCTTATTCTTATTTGGTTCTTCTTCGGTCTGAGTATTGTCCGTTATACCGCCATCTAGCGGATGTATAAAGAATTTCCTGGCATTTCCCATAGTTGCCTGTTACGACAATCACAAGACAAAACGAAGTGATGAATTCCCTTGCACGACCACCACATAGCAATAACAATTATTATGTGGACTATGGGAAAGCCTTTGATTCCGTCGAAAGTTGGCGGTGCTAGAGTCCCTTCAACGGTGCCAATTTGACTGTCAGTATATCGAATTGCTGAAGTGTTTTTACAGTAGAGCTACGATGGCTATCCGAGTACAGAATCAGAGTAAGAAACTTATTCAACTGCAGAAACGTGTAAGACAGGGTGACGTTATATCCCCGAAACTATTTTTCAAGCGTTAACGTTAACGTAAGCGTAGACGTTTTCAAGCTATTGAACTGGAAAGGATACGGTATTAACATCAATGGCTACTTCATTACTCACCTTCAATTTTCCGACGATATAGTTCTTATGGCAGTATCGCCGGAGGACCTAAGCACTATACTCAATGATCTCAATAGTATCTCCCAACGGATAGGTCTTAAGATGAACATGGACAAACCACAGATCATGTTTAATGTCCATGTCACTGTCACACCTATGCCGGTAGTTGTTGGGAGCACTAAGCTCGAAGTTCTTGACGAGTATGTTTACCTGCGACAAATGATCCGACCAGGTAAGTCCAACTTCGACCGAGAGATCAATCGACGGATTCAACTCGGCTGGGCAGCGTTCGGGAAGCTACGACACATCTTCTCGTCAGAAATACCTCAAAACCTTAAAACAAAATTGTACAACCAGTGCGTGTTGCCAGTGATGACTTATGTATCCGAGACGTGATCATTGACTGCTGGCCGTATGAGGACGCTCAAGGTTGCTCAGCGAGCTTTGGAGAGGCCTATGCTCGGAGTTTCTCTGCGTGGTAAACTTAGAAATGAGGATATCCGCAGTAGAACCAGAGTGACCGTCATAGCCCAAGGGATTAGTAAACTGAAGTGGCAATGGGCCGGCCATATACCTCGAAGAACCGACTACCAATGGGGAAGAAATATACTCAAGTGGCAGCCTCGTACCGATAGGCGAAGTGTAAGGCGACCCCCCACTAAATGGAGTGACGATCTGGTAAGACGTGCAGGAAGTCGATAGATGCAAATGGCTCAGGACCGTGCTTTGTGGCATTCCTTGGAGGAAGCCTATGTTCAGCAGTGGACTTGTGAAGGGCTGTAATGATGATAATGATGATGATACAATTTTATGTAGTGCGTTAGAAGTTGTAAGAGACATTGAAGAGTTGTAAGACTAAAGAGTTAAATTATTCAATGGTTCCTTACTCTGGTGTAATATGGTATTCTGTCGAATCTACACTTAATAATCTACAATAATACGCTATGCATACGAAAATCAGTAACATTTTTTGAAAGTTCACAGTGTGAACAAATTAACAGTTCGAAGATTTACAGCATAATGTACTCTGTGATTTACAGTTTATTAAATTGTCTAAGCACGTTTTGTCTAATTAATAATTTGTTTAGCACACAATCGCACTATTTCCGGGCATAGCTGCAGTAATATTCGAGTTGGTTATTAAATTTTATGATGGTAATCGCAAACTTTCGCATCGGTTCAGAAATTTATGAATTTTGTTCATCACAAGAAATAATTAAAATTTTCATGGGTCAATACACTCAGGTGAGTTTTGCTTGTTTGGGAATTAATTTGATTATAAAATATATATTAATATGCATTTTTATTTGTTTTGTTCGAACTTTATAACAGTGGTAGAGCCACGCGACAGCTTTTGCTGTCGCACGGATGGGCCGGCTCGAACCGGGGTGGTACCACGACCTTACAGAAAACCAGCGTGAAGTAGAGGTTTACCTCTGCGTTTCGCTTGGTGAGTGCAGGTGGTCGGAGGCCCTTTTTACTGGAAATGAGGCATTCCACCTTAGTCCTTACGGGTGACAACGCATCTACATTTTGATTTGTAATAGAGGATAGATGTAGATGTCTATGGGCCGCAGCAACCACTTACCATCAGGTGGACTGTGTGCTCGTTTGTCACCCTTATCCTATAAAAAAAAAACTTGTTTCGCCATTTTACTACGTCACAAGCAGGTTGCAAATGTCAATTTTTACCTAAGATTTGTCAAGACTAGTACTTGTATTTAATGTTGTACAATAAAGAGTAAATAAAAATGTAGAGGAGAATTAAAAATGTCAATAGCCAAATAGTTAATGGTACGAAAAATAAAAAAAAAATTATAGCACAAGAATTTACACTTTAGTCGAAGGTACTAATAATAGTATTGGAAATGTTAATAACTTTCTCGGTATTATGTCAGCAGCTGTGCATAATATTCATAAGCTATCTGCGCCCTCCTAGTCCCTGTATTGGTGATCAAATTGTTACTGCATATTTTGTAGGGGTGTGGTTGCCGATTGTATGAACTTTCTAAGAGCTGTAACCCATTGCGTTTTTGCTTACTGGTACACCATATTGGCCATGTGGACCATGTTGGTTTAATTTTATTTCATTAAAAATAATTAAGTCTTTACTCACCACACTTTGATTTTCTCCCGTATCGTAGAGGCAGTTTACGTACATAAATTGCACAAGGACTAATATCCAGACCAGAAACAATAACTTATATGCCATACAAATAAATTTTGCGTGCGGGATTCAAACTTTTTAAAATCTTTGTTGAATTCCTCGTTCGTTTCCACATTCCAATTTTCGATTCAACCATGTGCTGCTAGCTGCGGTTCACAGATCCTCACCTCATTCATTGAAAATGCCGTTCCACTTTATTTACCTTAGCGTTGTCGCGATTCCAAGAAATTTATCGCAGTAGTTACGTTCGTTAGAGTGGAGTTGTCTAACGAACGTAACTGTTGGGATAAATTTGATCAATATTTATTTTTTATTTATGGACACGAATGCTTCTGTCATTGTTATTGATATTAATATTATAAATGAAATCTTTTTTAAAGAAAAGTGGGCAAACGAGCTTGCGGCTATCCTGATGGACTGTTCAAGAAATCGCAGGTGCGTTGCCGGCCTTTTGAAATTCACTTAATATTAACAGATTTCCTTATATATTATATTTGTAAATTGTAGAAAAAACAAAAAAATTTCATAATGACGAACGCCAGAAAGACTAATAAAAAAATTTGTGAGAGTTTTACCTTATCAATTGTTTTAATACAAAAGATGCTCCATTTATTGCTAGTGTGCAAAACTAGCGTAATATATTATTGTAAACAGTTTTGGTTAAAAGATTAAAATATTTAATTTTAATTCATTTGCAAAATGTTTTGCGTTAAGTTTCTATTTAATTAAAGATCCATAGTAGATTATAGTTTTTTTCTTATAAGTTTGTTGATTTTTGTTTGTCTATATGTATCTTCTTGGCCTTCTTATCTGACAAAGTTTATTTTACTTTTATTTAATATGCTTATATGTAAAGGTATACTAAAATAGTAATATTATAATATTAGTGTTCACGCAAAAGCGTTAGTGTCAGGCATCGACGTTAGATGGCACTCGATTCGGTCGATACGGAATGACGTTCGTGCGTGTTGAACGTCCGAGCTTGCTGAAAGGTGGGAGTCGAGAGCGAAAGATTAGAAGTCTTCTTCGCGTCGACAGAGAAGGCAGTCCGTTTGTTTGGGAGCTCTTAGATCTAATTTTATGTTAGGCGCGTATAGTAAATATACCACTGGGAATGGTAGCGCGTGTTGAGAGTTTACCCGGGACTTTAGGTTTAACGCAGAATCTGTATAAGTGGATTCGACTGTATTAGTTACTAGTGCGGTAGTTAATATTCTAGAAATAACGGTGACCTTTGACCCGTACGTTCTGTGTTCATTTTCGCGAGTCAATCGTAACAAAGGAAGAAAGTGACTGCGGAAGGCGACCTTAGCTTGGAGAGGAGCTGAGGGCCGAACTGCTGCAGGGGGAACGGTCAAATAAGGTCAATAACACTACCAGCCACACCCAAATACACATCACTGACCTTTACTTTCTAGCACAATACATCCACATGAGACCTGACCGAATCCTGAGGGACCAGTCGCCTTGAATAGAGGTAAGTAAGCTCTGTTCAATAATTGTAACGCTCCCCCCGGATTGTTTAGTGTAATTATAAACTTAACCCTTGGCGTTTAGGACGCCCGACCAGAATCTGCCCGTAGCTTCTTCGTCTATGGGCCGCGAAGGATTCTACTCCTGGGATGGGCAGCTGCCGGCCGTAACAATTAGTATATACTATAATGTACAATATGTAAGTATACATATGTATATATGTTTAGATGTATTTATATGTATTTAATAGCTTTAATTTATATTGTATATATAAATATTAGAATAATTATTATGAGAGCGCACATTAAATCCGCTCCTGTTTAAATCTGTCCAATACCGGGCCAGCTGGAAGAAATTTGAATATTAAATAAGCCGTACCTTTGTACAAAATATATTTTATTTTTACGTAGTAATATTACTTTATATTTACATAAATTGTTAAATAAATAAATAAATAATATTGCATAAAATAGATAGTAGGTGGAAAATTCTCAAAGATATCGAGATTGAAGAGCTCGTCATTGAGTTGAACACAATGCGAGTCAGGAAAAACTCACAGAGTCCGATGTCTGAGCCACCTATATACCTGCATCGTGTACGGAATCGCGTTATGAAGAAAACCTATCAGAATTAATCGATGAATTAGAATTAAGGTCGATGTGGTAATGCGGGTCTTCGCGATCTTCAATCAGGTTAGGAAATCCGTAAAACCGCGTAATACCGTGATCAGTGACGAGTCTCTTATCGTAAGTCAAGCCATCGAGAGGGTTCTGCCCGTACTCACTTATGGTGTCGAAACGTGGACACTGACGATACGGCTAAAGGGCTGGTTACGTCTGTTGCAGACTTATCAGTCTCTAAAAAAGTTCACAATTGAACGGCGTACAGTTTGAAAGATTTTCCATATAGGTAATCAAATCTCTGATTGGAATGCCTCATTTCCAGTAAATAGAGATCAGTTCTCTGCACTTACCAAACAAAACACAGCAACGTTAGGCTGCTGTTACACGCTAGTATCTCTGAGAGCGCGCTCCTTTCCCGTTCGAGCAAACTCATTCGTGCTACAACCATAACCATATCTGCAGTGTGGCTGTACATCGTAAAAAATCTGGCATTATACCTGAATAATATATATAGAATAATGATTCCGCTGCTGTTAAGTGTCACAAGATCTTAATGTTTCCGTCAACATTTAAGATAAGTAATATCACGAGCTAAACTCATAGATTATCTAATCATGGCATACGAACTAGTCACATATCTGAATTACGTTATTATATGATACACTCTTAAACTTCTAAATATTCTCCATTAATAAGGTAATTAATAATTTCGAGTTCAAATTTAGAATACGCAAAAGTTTATACGGCTTAAATTTTACAATCGGCAATACGAAAAATTTTAAACATAAAATACCAATAACTTCGGTACCCGTTTGGAATACATCGACATAAAAAACCAGTACCGATAAAATTGTTAATTACAATTTTAAGTATTGATTTACTACTTGTTTAGGGGAGTAAATAAACATCTTACTTGTGCTCTAGGTTATCACTTTATCCCTATCTGGAGAGTATCGACAACCTCTGAAAAGTTCCGGAAATTTAAGAGGATGTCCAATTACATTACGTTGTTAGAATATTATATAAAAATTCCTCAACGACTAGCCACAGGAACCAACATCATAGGAGTAGTAGGTGTGGTATTGCGATAGCCGTTTCGACTGCTAAGCGTAGCGCCTGAAAGAAATTCTCTCTGCTAAGACGCATGTATAACAACAATAAGCTGTTTACAACAAATACTATTACCGCTACAGCCTAAGCACACTGAAGAACATAGCTCTCCTCCATAGGGGAGGTATTTTCTATTGTTGCCACGCTTGGCAGACGGGTTGGCAGCTACAGTTTTTTCTTTCATTTCATAGTTGTTATTAGGAAGACGCTGCTGCACGTCTCCTGGCCTATTTTCTTGGTGGCCTCTTATGGCACCCAAGGGGTGATATGATCTAGTGGATATTCTTACACCGCCACTACAGGATAAACGTTTCGACCAAAAATAGAAATAAGTTAAGCGCGTTACTGCATTATGAGTGCAGCACAAATGGGTCGGCTTGTCTCGTGAAGTTGAGACTTATAATACCTACGTATGATAGCAGCATGTTGCTACTGAGTGGGTTTGTTTTTTTATAATTTTAAACCAATGCTTGACTACTATCCTACCTGATGGTAAGTTGTTATACATCGAAGATGATAAAGCGCGGTGACTGAGCTTAACAAAAACCTATTCATTCTTGATTTGAAGACACCCACATTGTAATAAGATGGAAAGACAGATGCTGTACGCATTATGAAAGACGAAACAAACCGTTGCCTTCGAATGCGTGGTATGTCGACAACAAAAGGGTGAAGAACAGCCGAGCATCTGGTGATCCGATGATGGAATGGAGAGAAAGGAATTAAGTCATGCACTATATGATGGGTGACGAAAAACGTAGACCCTTTTTTGCTACTATCTATCTTTGCAGCATTACAGCATTCGCTTACCATCAGGTGGACTGCGTGTACGCTTATCACTCTTACTGCTGTTAAAAAATAAATCATCACTTATAAATGTATTATATACCGTGGGGTGACCATATAAGAATATCCACTACCCCATATCATCCCGTGGGTATCGTAAGAGCAGACAGAGGGTGACAAATCAGGAGATGGGCAGCAGAGTAATAACAACAGCATTATAGCAGTGTAATCATGACTAAAATAAAAAGCAGTGGTTGCCAACCCGCTTGCCAAGCGTGGTAACTGTGGCAAATATCACCTTATGAGGTAATCTATGGGGGAGACCTATGTTCAGCAGTGGACGGTAAAGGTAACGGTAAAGCTAAATGTACGGCACAACAATTTGCGTTACCATAATCCTTGTGAATGAGATAAAGAGTGTTGGTAAATTCAATAAAGGTACCTTAATAACGTCCATTAGATGAAAGAGTTAAACGCAAGTGAATTACCGACAGACGGCGCTCTACGCAATGCGCGCAAATGTTAGACGTTATTAATGAGCGCGTCCTTACAAAAGCGGAGCAGCAAGCGGAACGCTTGAAGATCACCTAATTGCTTCATTACCTTTCCTATACTTCGGCGTGAACGTTACGGATATATCGCTTACCACAAATACACACATCAAACGAAACGAGATCTTATCTTATACATGTCTATAATAATTTCAATTTACAGATATCATATTATACAGTTCATATAACAATTTTTTTTCCAAATAAAAGAATACTAATGACGCTTTACTAATACTCCCGTTAACCACTCTAGTGAGTTTAAAAATGCGTATATTAAGAGTGGTCCACCACAGTAGTCATTTGGCAGATTTGATCCCACGACTTTCCGAGTTTTACAGTCCGAACCGTACCATTAGGCTACCGTCGATTAACAATCTGTACGTAGACATATAACTTATTACTAAACAAAAGCTGTACATAATCAAATTTTTTATAGAAAGGAAACCCCCTTTAAGGATGGAAGTTTTTCTTAAATTTTTAAACATATTTTATAAAAAAAATTACAAAAAGTATCTTTCAAGTCAGTTCAGCCGTAGAGCAATATATAAAAGAACCTTCTCGATTTTTGCACGCTATTAGAAAGGGTTACTATAATATCAAAAAATACATCATGATTGATGAATTATAGTCAGTCCACTGATGGAAAAGGGCCTCTCCCACAATTGAGAGATTGTCGATCGCAACACCAGATATCTCGATCTTTGATGCTGTTTTTATCGTCAGTCTGATTATTATAAATGTAAAATAAAAGGTAGGTACTATATGGTTGTACCGCCATTTTTTAGAGGCCACAGGATATTTCTGGCATTCTTAGCAACTCTTAGTAATCTGTTAGTCACGAAATGGCGAACAATGGATGCTCTTACTCTTATTACTCATACCCAGTGCTTCATCACAATCGCACCTGGTGGCAAGTGGTGATGTAATCTTAGATGGTAAATCGCACTGTCTTAGCTTAACTAAAGCTTATTCACTCTTGCCTTAAAGGTGCCCAGATTGCATTCGGACGAAAAGATAGACACCGGCAAATTATTCCATTTGCTGTATGCATTATAAATGACGAAGAAAATTCTATTGTGTTGAATATCGACAACAAAGGGGTGAAAACCCGCCGACCGCCTGGTTGCCTGCGCACACTTACCGAAATGCATCCGTTAGAATACCGAGAATCTGGCTACCCTGCGCCTGTCCTCGAGGCTGACAAGATAGGTTCCAATCAAATCAGGGTTACAAATGACCCTCTTTGCACGTATCTCCACTGAGTTCAACGTTGCCAGGTGGCGTTTTGCAGCACCTGCCCATATGTGACAGCAATACTCCATGCAGGACCGGCCTTGCGCTTTAAATAAGGTAAAAAGCAGCCCTGACATGAAGTACCGCCGCACCCTTGTAAGGACACCTAGTTGCCTTACAGCTGGTTTTACCCTGGACGCAATGAACCATTCATGGTATGGACACCTTCAAAACACCAAGCGTGTTTCGGAGGTGTTGAATCTTATCGAGATTGACGTCGCCCCATTCGGAGACTGATGAACTGAACCATAGCTTCTCGTTCGGATTGGATTATTATAAGCTATTTGATAGTCAAAGATGCCGATATATTTTTGGATAGAACAAATTTGTAATTTTATACTTGTATAAAACAATTGGCTTTGCTAAATCAACATTCATCGCGAAACGAAGTCGAACAAAGACAAGAAAATGTTCACGTCTTGAGTGCTAGAGGAACCTAACTTTTCTAAGGATTTTCACTACAAATAAATAATTAATTGTTTGCTTTTATGTTTCTTTTACGTTTTTACCTCCCAAGTCAAACGTATATCCTTGTTTCGGAAATGTCAACTTTTAGGTTAAATATTAACAACACGCGATACATCCTGCGGACTAGCAGACAAGTTTCTACAAATCGGCTCCCGGTGGAAATCCATTCAAAAACGCGGTTCTTCATATGAAATGAGTATACTAGCTATTGATGGAAAGTTACATTACCGGTGTGAGAGTATTGGTCTACTATTACCCACCCGCTTGCCATTCATAGTGACTAAGGGTATATCATGCACTACATGCCTGCTGGTACATTCCTGGAAAGGCAAATGTTCAACAGTGGACTTAGAAAAACTGTCGCTGTAGTGTTAAAGAATATAATGCGATGAATTTCAGTCGTTAATGCAAACCGTAACACTACGATTACTAATCCGTGTACCTATCCTGATAATTTAGTCTAAAAATTATGAAGAACGTTCGGTACAAACGATTTAACAGTTCAGCAGATGTTAGTTGGTAAGTGCAGTCTTTTTTTTTATAGGATAAGGGTGAAAAACGAACACACAGTCCACCTGATGGTAAATGGTTGCTGCGGCCCATAGACATCTACATCTATCCTCTGTTACAGATCAAAATGCAGATGCGTTTTCACCCGTGAGGACTAGGATGGAATGCCTTATTTCCAGTAAAAAGTGGCTCCGGCCACCTGCACTCACCAAGCGAAACGCAGAGGTAAACCTCTACTTTACGCTGGTATTCTGTGAGGTCGTGGTACCACCCCGGTTCAAGCCGGCCCATCTATGCGACAGCAAAAGCTGCCACCTGACTCTACCACTGTATAAAAAAAGTCTTTAGAATCAATTCATATTAAAGAATATTACAAATGCATTGTTACCTCTCAGGCTTATGATTAAATACCTCCCAACCGGCAATTATATTGGCTGACTAACTAGATGCGTTGTTGATAAGCAGAAGAAAATGTTAAGAAGATATTACCTATACAGAAAAGGAGCTTAAGCGCCTAGGAAAAAAAAACGGATTATCAAATCTGATAAAAAGAATGTAATACATCTCGTAGCATTCCGCTTCTATTAATGATGTGCGGTGAAATCGATACTTCCATAATATTTAATAGCATTAGTATGTATTAATGTAACATTAGCATGTAATGGATTATTTAATCACTTCAGTGTATTAAATAATCCATTACATTTTTTATAGACATAATTTTAAATTTAAATGGCCTGAAATAATGATTCAATTAACGTTTAAAACTGCTTTAAATAGTGTCGAATTAGCTATTACCAATAGATATTAAATTATTTATTCGCCGTTCTCTTAATATATAAAAAATAAATTATAGTTATAGTTAATTAAAGATGAAATAGATTTGTTCATTACCTTTTAAATTTGAATAAAATGAAACCAGTACCTGTAAAAAAAAATTATAATTAAAAATTTGTATAATGATTATATGTATATTTACCACGTGCGAGGCGGTAAAGGAAAATATGGCGAGGAAACCGGCTTTTCTGAGAAATAAGAAAAAACATTCGAAGTCATGTGAAGTTCTCCCATATGCATTGGGGCAGCGCAGTGGACATTTCGTTCCTCTAAAAACTATCTATAAAATGAGAGGAGGCCTGTGCCGGGACGTATATAGGCTGTAACTAATAATTATAGTGCCGCATAGACGCAGTGTAAATGATACCCATCACTCCAATTCGTGTTATAGGAATTTTTTCTAGGTTTGCTTTTTGGGCCTTTATCTTTGTAGATATGTCAGCACCATCGATTACTAAGAAGCTAACATCTGATAATTGGTCAATAAAAGGTCATAAAACATTCCAGTGACGACTGATGTAGGTTTCGATGGTATAGTCTGGGCCAGCGGCAGTCTCATCAGCGAGTCTTCATAAATTTATATTTGACACAGTTGTCAGAGAGGCGATTACTATTTTTTAAGCTAGAAGGACTTCATGGCTTCCTATATAATATGGTATTGTAAAACTCTCCATGTCTACGTCGGATGTAAAACACAGAGTACTTTGACGTAAAATTCCTATACCTAGAAGCAAAGGAGCGTCCTTGAGTTGTAGTACATGTGTTATTGCAATCGCTAATCCCCCTGGCAAGTGTAGTGATTATGGCAGACCCTCTAAACAACATTAGAGGCTTATGTCCAGTAGTCACGGTCTAGTAAAGAAGATATTTACAAAGAATTTGTTTTATTTACATAAAACGTCTTTCTTTTCGTGTATAGTTCTTAAATGATTACCTATAAAACTAAAACGTGGACCTTTCTACTTGTTGTACAAAGGCTATCTATAAAGAGCACTTTAATCATCGTTTTCTGCATGATGTAACTCCAAAGGTTAAGCAAGTTAACGATTCGATGGACTACCCAAATACGCGTAGTTCATAAAAATAGTAGATACAAAAATGTTACAGATATTTAATACAAACTAAATTTATAATCATAGATAAAATACTATCACTGCAGACTATTATACGTCCACTGATGAACATAGAACTTCCCATAGATTGCCGCATATGAGGGATATTGCCATAGTTGCCATGTTAAGAAGCCACTGCTGCCCACATCCCTGGTTCTTACCTTCCGTTACCTCTTACAACACCTACGGAATGATCTGGATTAGTAGATATTCTTCCAATGCCTCTACACGGTAAATTGTTAAAGCAGTAGCTAATCCAGAATCATGCAGACACTTCCTGGTGAACAAGAGCATGCCAGATGTGAATAGATGTTCAATTCAACACTAAGAAAGACTACATAAACCAAACTAAACTAATCGGCTACTTAAGAGATATTGCAGCGATAAAATATATAAATGTGCCGGTACAGATGTTCGTAGCATGTTCTAATTACCCATGCACATTGTAGCGCTTATGCGGATGTTAGACATTCGCACGAACAAGAAGTAATAAACTGACTTACAATACAACTGACGGTAAGTGGCTACTGAAGCCAATGGACACCTGGAGCCAACATCAAACAAAGAAAGCTATGCATGCGTTGTCCCCTCTGAGGACTAAGATGGAATGCCTCACAGTAATTAGTAATCATCCTGGCTGTTGATATTATTCACACCGGAACACAATTGCGCAAGCACTGTTCTTTCGCGACAGAAAAGGGCAGAAAACGAGTCCTACCACCTTGTAAACGATTGAGATCCCGACTCAGAACTTACTGAAGCAGCCGTAGAAATAATAAAAGTTAGGAAACAAAAGAGATTCTAGATTGTAATACATTATGTATATCAACTGTTTTCGAACAAAGTAAAATTACTTGAGTGTTGCATAATGTAGTAAAAATTTCATTTCACAATCGCTAACATAAACATTATAAAAAAACTTATTTTTAGAATATTGTGACGCAAAAAATAATATTTATTGAGCCTGTAATTCTCTTTTGCGGCCAACGCCGACTGTCAGCGTCTGAAGGGGATTACAGTTTCACGCATAATGTAAGCACTCACGCTCCGCAACCAATGAAATATTTATGAGCCTTTCAGGTGATTTGGATTGAAGATAATACATGTTAATAAAAGATAAATCGTACCTTTTATAAAATTTTACATAAATATAGGAGTATTTAAACATATCTACTTATTTTAACTTAATATAATATAATGTTTATGCTAAAGGTGTCAATATGACGTACTTTCCTATACACGAAATATAATAAGCTTTGCTTAAATATATTTAAAAACATCGTTAGTACTGGAATTTACATAATATGTATGTTTAATATTATCCGCGAGACGGTATTTTCATTTAATGTAAGATTCGCCTTTGCTGTAACAGTAATTCAGTCTTTATAATAATAATGTCCTCCAGACTGAATTTCGGCCACGGCGGCCAGTCTCAACGGAGACTAGCCATCTGCGCAGGACAGGATTATAGTGCCCAAGTGTATGCGCAAGCACAGGTACACTCTCTATTCCCTCACTCTCATAGCCCGATGGGACGGTAAACCGACACGACTGGAGAGAGTTCAGGCGCAGGACCAACGGCTTTACGTGCTTTCCGAGGCACGGGGGTGAAACACCACCAACTTCCTGACTCCGGGCAGCTACTGAGAATTTCTTGATGGAAAAACTCGATAACTGATTTTTTTTGGCCCGACCCGGCATTCGAACCCGGGACCTCATGATCAGGAGTCGCACTACTACAACCACTAGACCAACGAGGCAGTCAGATAGTCTTTATAACGCTACTGCAAAGGCGTAAGTTTTCTCAAACGGTTTGTATTGCACTTATAAAAGGCACTAAATCTTACCAAGATGTATTTTCCTATTCAAAGAAAGAATAACCAAAAGTCATTATATGTATATCTAGCTAGGGAGGTGATTAAGCTTGGACTTATTTGCAGGTTAGAATCCGTAATGTAAATATCACCAGTATAACCAGAGTATCCGATCAATACAAAGTCTTTGTCGATAGCAAGAGTTTAATTTTCATCCCTAAAACTTTGTTGAAAAACAAATAAAAAAGTCACTCTAAGAGCTTATCAAGTAAAGAATTCTAGCGTTTAAATTTGTTGAATATTATAAATGTGATTTTTTTACCTTGAATATTTCTCGCTCAATCGCGATTAAAGGAAATGCACTTAACTAATATTTAATATCTTTTTAAAAATATACAATACTTTCTGTATAATACGCACTTTTACTTTTTTTCACTTTTTTTTTTCTTACTTTTATTTCACTCCACATTTTTATCATAGAATAAGGATCACAACGAGTACACAGTCCACCTAATGGTAAATTTATATTATGTCGCACAGACACCTACATACTCGAATGAGAATGAAAATGCATATGCGTTCAGTCCTGAGGATTAAAATGGAATGTCCAGTAAAAACGGTCTCCGGTTCTTAACACACATCTTACTTAACACAGCAGCATTAAAGCTGCTATTTAACGCTGGTATTCTGTGAGAGCGTAGTCCTTCCCCTATGGCTCTTCTAGGTTTATAATTCATTTCGGACTTTTTACAATGTACATACAATATTTATTATTAATAGCCCAACTTTAGCACCACCTATTATATCCAGAATTTGCAATTTTCTTTTTTAATACTAGATAAACATATTATATTTTAAATATGAGTCATTTGGCCTTTAAATACAGGATTTGTTAGTTGACTACACTACGCCGTCTTTGGAAAATATGTAAACGTTTGTGCATTTTTAAGACCAACTGATGCGCTTTCTCCTCTAAGCCAGATCGCCATCTGCCCCTAAAAATGTTATTTATTTATTTATGTACTATTTCATATTTTGTACACATACAGAAAATTTCATTAAACAATCACGTGGCTTTAGCTTAAAGCCGGATTTACATTTGTCTGGCGTGTTGTGTAGTGACGCATCAGAACAGTATCGGTTTCGTACATTTAGTATGGTAAGATTTATATTTGCGTGTCGTGATGTGTTGTGATGGATTATGATGCGACGCATCAGAAGAGATTCCGATGGCGTCAGAGCGGTGAAGATGGAAGAGCGGCGGAGCGGCTGCCCGACGACAAAGTGTGCACGAGCCAGTGTTGTGTTCTGACGCGTCAATGTCTTTGTCTCGATATAAAATACAGGTACTTTTTTAATTTAAAGAAGTTTTTATTGGCTCTATAGGTTTACGAAACTTCGTATGTATTTTTTAGGTACGTTTCAATCAAGGACCGAACGTTCTCGAACTGTGCCTTTGACAATCTAAAATAACGATGAAATCTTTGAGCATCGTTCTCAAGCTCTTTATCAAGACAGTGAAAGTCTATTTTATTATTCACTGCACCAGAACCAAAATTTAGTATCTTGGATAATATTAGGACCGCATGAACTCTACGAAAGCTACGACTGTTGTACACAAAAACAATATATATATTTACCATGTCATTCTTTAGGTGAACTATTCATAATTTATAGTAATGTATATATAAAGTGTCGCATCCTACAACAGTGATTGTATTTAGGAAAATGGCACATAAAAGATTTTAAATTATTTAATTTTTTTTTTATACATTTTGAATTTGCTTGTATTGTGATTTTCTTCTATATTATAAAAATAGCTTATTTTATTTTGAATTGGAAGCACCTAACAGAACTTAAATAACCGAAAATAATTTTCATTGCATTGCTATTACCACTCTTGGAAAGATCCGCAAGGGCGAAAGGTGTTCATTGAACTGGAAAATACTAGATATTTTATTAATTTTTCTCAGGTAAACTTTAACGTATAAGGCGTTGCACATAATAAAGATAGGTATTTAAAAATAAATTAACAGCTAAAATTTCTTCCGATACGAAGAATCTCGCATCTCGTACGTGAGATTATTCTTGCATTTAGCATTCGTGTATATGCAGTATAAATATAGACAAGTACCTCATTATCTAATAAAACGGAAGCTTCCCGTGGCTATTAGGAGTGATTATTCGTGTTAGAATATCCACTACCAGATATCATTTCGTAGATGTCATAAGAGGCGACAGAGTGAAATTGATGCAGGAGTTTAGCAACAGTATTATCTTGATAACAAAGTAAATTATAAAAAATTGCGGTTGCCAACCCGCCCGCCAAGCGAGCCAACTATGGCAGATTCCGCCTATGAGGGACATGATCAAAACTATGTGGGTGGCCTATGTTGTTGGACTTTTATAGACAGCCTCGCGACGATATATCGGTAATGGTTATTATTAAACCACCATTAAACGGTCAAATGGTTATAGGTAATCATTAAATGAGTATACTTTATCAAAATACAAACAGGAAGCTTTTATTGTAAATGGTATTTATACGATTTCGTACAAAAAAGTAAAATGGATCCTATTAATGTCTCTCTGCTGTTTGTCTGTCTATCTGTCCGTTTATCCGCGCGTATGTTAGGGATCTCTAGCTTGTAGACGGAATGAGTTACAGACCTCAAAATAATACATTAAATACCTAATTATTAAATTCGATTGTCGACTACTAAACTGAAAATAAAACACAAAATCGAATATAATGATTAGATATAAAATTTAATTATTATTCAGAGGGCTCGTACGCATGAGGAATGAGACAAAAAGTATTTATTTTTTACCCTAGTATATGGAGTGTCTTTTTCTTTAGCGCATTGGTATAGTACAATTTAATATATCATTCTTAAATTTTAAAATCACAAAATCGTGGGTTGTTGAATTTGTTAGCTTGAGACCATTTTTGTTACAACGTCAACTTCAAAAACTTAACTAGTTAGGAATTAGAAATGTCAGAACGTTACGTTGCATAGCACTTACACTGTATCTCAAGGAATACTGACAACATCATACATAATTCTTGACAAAGTTTATAAGAGATAACCAAATACGAACGAACATTTAAACAGCTACCGCCTTATTTAACTCTAACTATTTTTATTTGTCACTAGCGATGCGCTCCGGCTTCACACGGATGATTTCTGACGTGGATTTCTTACGTGGTAGAGCCATGCTGCAGCTATATTAGTAGTATAGTTGTAGAATGAATGGGTCGGCTAGACCGGGGAAGGACCACGCTCTCACAGAATACCAGCGTAAAATAGCAACTTAACGCCGCTGTGTTTCGTATGGTGAGTGTGTATAGGTCTATACCCGGAGACCCTTTTTACTGGAAATGAGGCATTTCATCTTAGTCCTCACGGGTGACACGGGTACATTTTGATTTGTAATAGAAGATAAATGTAGATGTCTATGGGCCGCAGCAACCACTTACCGTCAGGTGGACTGTGTTCGTTTGTCACCCTTATCCTTTAAAAAAAAATACAAAAACTTGCGTCAAAGTCGGTCGAGCCGTTTTTAAGTTTTATCTAGACTAACCGACATCAATTGATTTTTATACGAGTATAATATATATTAAAGACTAGCTGTTCCCCGTGACTTCGCCCGCGTGGAATTTATTGCGATTGGGTTTTATGGGTTTTAATTGTTTTGCGCGGAACCCTGATTACTTTACTAAAATAAAAGTAGCCTAAGTTACTCCTTATTTTATTAGCTATCTGCCAGTGAAAGTCCCTTCAAAATATGTCCAGCCGTTTCGGAGATTAGCCGGAACAAACAAACAGACAGACAGACAGCAAAACAGACAGACAAAAATTTTAAAAATCGTGTTTTTATTATAAGTACCGTATATAATTTCATATGCATATAGTAAAAAGCTGTTATTTCGACATTACAAACAGACACTTCAATTTTATTAATATGTATAGATAAGTATATTACATTTTCCAAAAATTAATTCAGTCTATTATAATCTTTTTTGTTGAATTTTTATTTGTGTTTTTGTCTTTGTTGAAATAATATTGTTTCAATATATTTCAGAATTTAGAAATTATATGGATGTTGTGCGTACCTTTAATTGTTTTATTATTTAATAAGAATTTGCCTTTTCGGAATTTGGTTTAAACGAATGTTTTATATTATACTTGTAAACTTTAAGTGTACATTTAGTAAATAAAAAGTAACATGTTTAATTAAACATGTTATTTTTCCATGGGTTAGAAAATTAGCATTACCTAATTAAATATCTAGTTTTGCAAAGTTAATAGGTATGATTATATGTATGAAACTCTAATTTAGGGAGGCCTGACTTGTACATTGTCGGTTTTATTGTGAGTAATCAATAAAAACACATTCAATAATTTCTTATTTCGTGCACTCATGTGACTACTGTGCTATTAATATTGTGTTGACTGTTTTCTACTCCTTAACCCTCTCTGAAGTGAGAGGAGGAAAAACAAAATGGTAAGAAATTTAAGGAAGTATGTTTGCAATCTAAAGTTAGTATCACTTTAAAGTATAAAAAATGTAAAATATCATAAATATTTTTGAAGATAATTTCTTTGTTATTAAATTTAAAATAAGTTCTTTTTGTAAAAAAATATAAAAGCTGGTAGTTTGTTACATAAATTTGAAATAGTCTGTTTACAAAGCGGGCTACAAATTATAATATCTTGGCGCAGCAATAAACGTCTTTTGTAACGCCCAAAATACGTTCGCTCGCCAGTATACAAAGCCGCGGCGTGTGGTGTTCCTAATCCGACGTTTAAACACCAAAATCTGGATTTAATAGAATAAAATGAGAATAAACAACGCTGAGAAAAGCTAAGCTATACGTCATATCATTATACAAGAGTCTCAACATAATACTTTGTCTAATGTTAAAAACCATAATTACATACCTTTACCGTTAGGGACTATCAAAAGTGCTAATTGGGTAGATATTTGTCACTACTACCATTCTTTGGCAGGCAGGTTGGAAACCATAGTTTCAGTTATTTAGCTGTTATTAGAAAGACGCTGCTGCTTTTCTTATAGTTTCTGTCGCTTTTTACGACACCCACAGTACGAAACGGAGAAGTGGATATTCTTACATAGCAATCACACGATCAAGCATGAATAAAACATGCAGCTCAAGATATCCAACCTTACACAGTTGTGTATGTTAAACACAGTTCAAAACTTTCAAATTTTGACTTCAAACTGATTTATTCACTTTTTGTTCTTTAATGATAACCCTTAACAGTTAACTTCATTCTTTTGTAAACTTTCATATTCCGACTTTCTACTGATTTCTTTATTCCCTGTTCTTTGATGATGATTCTCTTCATTCATTATTCAGTTCTCAGAGTGACAAAATTTGTGTAGACTTCTTTGTTTTAAGATGACTGCAGGTGTCCATGAGCTACACACGACGATTACCATCAGAATCAGTTGGAATGTTAGTTCATATATCACTTTAATTTAATAAAATTTAGTTTTGTTAAAAAACTGGATAGGTAATTTTAACAATATTCCAACTAACATTGATAACTAGAAGAACTCGCGATACCATCCATGCTAACTGGGTAATTGACTGTCCACCACTTTGCGATTTAGAACAAGTTTTTCTCCTCGCACAGGAGATGGCAACCCTAATGCGATCTCCTAAAATGAAAAAGCCGGACTCAGCGCTACAAAAAGCCGGACTTTTGACCCTAACAGCCGGACAGTAATTTTTAGAAAGCCAAACATACCTTTCTGAGGCCATGCAACCAAAAAACTCACCAACTTCAATCCCCCGAGAAAAAAAACTAAAACACTCCGTTACATACGTTAATTGTTGATTAATCAATCACAACACAGTTTCAAGTGTATACCTTACTTATTTATTTATTCTGCAAGCGATGCGTGCAACGCGTTAGACTAACAAAAAGCCTAACAAAAGCCGGACAAGCCGGACACTTAAAAATTTGGCCGGACACAACCTGAAAAAGCCAAACATGTCCGACTAAAGCCGGAGAGATGGCAACCCTAATCGGGATTATTGGCGGTCCACCACTGTGTGATTCAGAAAAAGTTGTCTTCCTCGCACAGCATCTTCTCGAATCGATTACCACCAGCGATTTATCCAGACCGATACGACTTAAGAGCCTTGAAGGAAAGATTCTACTCCTTTGTAAAAGGCCGGCAACGCATTTGCAATTCCCCTGGTGTTGCAGTTATTCATGGGCGGCGGTAGCATCAAATGAGCCGCGTGCTATTTTTGCCCCTTCTCCTATAAAAAAAGAACTTGAGTATAATTACGATTCATGATAGGCGCATTTCAATAATCCACAAAAACGTTGACTTCGCAAACTATTACATCAGGACATCACACATATCAGTCCTACCGTAACCATATCATCATCATCATCATCATAATTACAGACCTTCACAAGTCCAGTGCTGAACATTGGCCTCCCCCAAGGAATGCCACCAAGCACGGTCCTGTGCCATCTGCATCCATCGAATTCCTGCATGTCTTATCGGGTTGTCACTCTATCTAATGGTGATCGCCCTACACTTCGCCTTATGGTACGAGGCTGCCATTCGAGGGCCTTTTTTTCTCATCGGTTGTTGGTTCTTCAAGCTATGTTGGCCCATTGTCACTTCAGCTTACTAATCCGTTGGGCTACGTGGCTACTCTGGTTCTTTTACGGATATTCTCATTTGTAAGTTTATCACGCAGAGAAACTTCAAGCATAGCCCTCGCCATAACTCACTGAGCGACCTTGTGCTTCTTTATACGGCCAGCAAGGACCACGTCTCAGATCCGAAAGTAACTACATATAACCCATAGGAGCTCAAACTCACGAAATGTCGTATTAAAAAAGAAATTTAAATTAAACGCGACTAAATTCGTAAAATTAATTTATTCAAAATATTTAATTAGAATTGAATAACATAGAATGGAATAGGATACAACAGGATAGAACAGGATAGAAGGGGGTAAAACAGGGTAGAACAGCATATACCTAGAACAATATAGAACAGGATTAAATAGGATAGAAGAGGATAGAACAAGATAGAACGGGATAGAAAAGGTTATCCTGGTTAGAACAGGATAGAATAGGATGGAATAGAATAGAATAGAATTATGTTTATTCAATATTGATTATTACATAATACTCAATAAGTGTCTCATTTTTTTATTTACCAATGGTTCGGAATTACCTCTGTCCTAGGAAAAATCAGCTAAAAACTCAGTGGGACTTGTTTAAAACATATTTCACTTTACAATAATTCTATATTTACAAATTTTCATTCATGTGTTCCTTCATATAATATTAACCCTTTTTGTACAGTTTTTGTTAAATAAAACTTTCAAGCTCTTTTATTGACAAACTTTGATCATGTTAATATATAATATGTATAAAACATAAACATTAAATCTACATATTACACGTCTCTGTTAATTGGCTATTCGGGTACATTTGGCTTATACATGTATGAGCACCGCGTACTAGCATACCTAACATTTCGTTTAAGTTAAAGTTCTGTAATGCCTTTATATCTAAATTAAAATTTCCGTCGTCCTAAAAAAATTGAGTAGTCGTAAATTTTTGACGTACCGGGTCATGCTTACAAATGTTTGATTCATGCAATTTTTAAACATTTCTTTTAAAATCCATAACCAGGCACTTATCGACATAGCTTTACCGCTAAATCAGTCACCGCAGAGTCTACTTCACCGGAGGAAAGGCGTATCGTTTTATCAACGGTGGTGTATCTTTCCTAGTGTTGGGAGAAGTGATGACCGGGATAGTCTACGCAAATGAGGGAAGACGGGAGATGCTCTTCAAACTAGATACAATGCTATTCAGCCAAAAATAGAAATGACGTTAATTCTGTTTCTTTTCCTCATTTTATATATCTGAGCCTTAATATTACTACCAAATCTGTTAATATGATGGTTATTTTTCTGCCGACTTCCAAAATGGAGACGGTACTCAATTCGGGTGTATGTTTTTTTTATGTGTGTTACCTCATAACTTTGTACTGGGCGAACCGATTTGGATGATTATTTTTTTATATGAAAGCTGATAGTTCTTGTGTGGTCCCATATGAATTGAATTTGATCAAGGTCAGACCAATGGTTATTGAGTTATTCTTAAATAACCTACATTGAAGTCGTTTATATTTAAGTCGGCTGTACAAAATTTTAAATTATATATATTAATGATTTTTTTAAAGTTCACAAATCCGATATACGTAATCCGTTTTTTAAAAGATTCAGCTACGATGTTACGCGATGAGATAAACAACATCGTATTAAGCTGTTCAATTTATCGCTATTTAACTAAACTATCCACATTTAACATGTTAAAGGTGTGGGGAGCATGCAAAGTAACCAACAATTTAACTTCTTGTCTAGCTAATGGTTTCAGATAATGATTAAAAAGCAAACAAGCATGAAAGAAAATTTGCAGAAAAGTGTTTAGGCAATAGGGAATTAAATATGAGATTTTTAGGTGTCTGCGGGTTACAGTTTCCATTTACTATGAAGCAGAATGTACATGTGTTGTTTTGTTTGTTACTTTGTTACTTTGTAAAAAAAAAACAGTTAATAAGTCAATGTCAAAGTAAAAAGTCATCAGTTTTGTAAAGTCTGCAAAATTTTAGATTATCCAGAAGTTTCGAAGTTGTTGAAAACTGAATCATAAAATTCCATTACATTCATATATTGTATACGTACATACATACACACTGACATGCAAACATTATATAGGTACAGGTCAAATTATTAAAAACCTGTTAAAATGGAACGCAAATATACAGTTACAGCTTTTTAAGGTTCACTGCTGAACATAGGTATCTAGTTTAAAATAATTTCCCCATATAAAAACAGACCCGTGATAGCTCAGATACTAAGCGTTAGCTCTAAATTTTATATTATACGAGAGCTATCCATGTTCGATCCCCGCCGGCATCAATGAAATTGTTAACTGCAATTTTAGGTGCTGTTAATATACATAATATTTCGAAGACTTGTGAAATCCGCCAGCACACATTGAGGCAGCGCGGTGGACAAATCCTCGCCCTAAAATCCTAATGAAATGAGAGGAGGCCTGTGCCCAGAACTGTGATGTATATAGAGAATTAAAAAAAATTGTATAAATTTAATTTTCTTTGTGTAATTCTATCCGAAAAGTTGGTAAAAAAACATGATTAAAATCACTTTTTTCAATGATATCTCTACTCGTTAAATAACTACACATACACATGCTCAGTTGTTTTAAGCCATGCCTCACACCATAACATGGTATTAAATAACACTATTCTATTAACAGAAACTGAATGATGAGCTCTCAGCAGAAGAAAGGCTGTGTTATCGACAAAGTGTATAAATAAATATGATGGAAGGTATTGTTCGTACAGTATATTCTGTATATGATAGAAATATTGGACTTGACGCTCAATATTAATGTATTATGGGTGGCAGTAAGGTTGAGTGTATCGTAGTAAAATTAATATAATAAATTTATTAAGAGCATTATTATTCAGAGGCAGCTGAACTGAGTAAGTGGCGCAAGTATAATTCTCTGAGAAATTACTACATATTTGTGCCATTTGCTGTAGAGACTATCGGTCCGTGTGGTCCACGTGTGGTGAAGTTCTTAAAGGAACTCCATCCGCGGCTGGTCGTTGCTGCTGGTGATAAAAAGGCTGGTTCTTTTCCCGCTGAAAGGCTAAGTATAGCCATTCAGCGGGGAAACGCAGCGAGCTTACTTGGCACGATACCGCGGGGAGTAGGACTATATGATAATTAAGTTTCTAGTTTTAGTGTTTCTTTTATTATTATAGTTTTTAATATTGTAGATAATAATTGATATTATCTTTAATATATGGTAAACTTTCTAACTAATTAATTATATACATAATTAATAAATTTTGTCTTATTTACTCTAAACTTAATAAATTAAGTTTAGAGTTCTAATATTAAGTAAAGGATTTTTTTTTTGTCTTTTTTAAATAAAAATACTTTCATCGGCAATAGAATTTTCTCCTGTATAGTTAAGATGGTTAACATTGATTACACAAGGAGACACATAAAAAAAAGAATTCGGCGCCCTCCAGCGCCACGACTAAACTGTATTATCCACTGTACTACGGAGCAAAAATTGATTTTCACTTAATAGCTTACGAAGTCGGTGCTAAGACCAAATGTATTGAATAATTAAGCTCCGGTTCTAAACGAGGTACCCCTGAGATGAGAGGCCGCCAGAGTGTCTACGCAAGTAGCATCCCACACTAGGGCTTTACCTCTCTTCCAAGGGACCAATGTCATACCGTCGGGTTTCCTGCCATCGTCTCTAAATATTCCACAAGGCTCTAAAACCGAGGGAACATTTATAGAAACAAGAGCCCTTCGGATGACATCGTTCAAAGAACTGTGTCGTGAAAACCTACCAGCGCTTTTATTACATGGAAGTCCGTGGAGCCCAAACTTGTCGACACTGCTACCACAGGGGCATATATAATAATTTATGTTTTCTAAGAAATGTTAATATTCCGACTGAAAGTAAGAACAGTTCTTAATTTAAGCTCCTCTCCTATAAGCCGCTATAACCTAATAACTATAAGCGGCTTATGGATAGGTTACTATTCTCCAGTTTGTCTAATTCACTAAGGCTTTTAGTTATTTCTGACAGCCACCCAATAAACAAATATTAAGATAAGTTCGATAATTGATCCCCAAAATTTTTTTAGCTTCAAAATAACTTCAGTCCCAATTCTTCTCTATACCTTCCTTTCCATAAATATCTAGTATTTGAAAGGAAATGATCACTCAAAAACGTAAAAGTGAATTTAATGATTCAATATATCCGAAACTGAAGAAATATTCCATTTTCTTGATGGTTGGTTTATGATAAATACGAGATGACATGGAGTAATGAATTATCTTAAAGGCAGGGACTTGCCCTGCCTTTAAGGTGCTCGTTGAACTAGGTAAGACACATCATTTTATTTTATTGAGCGGATATTGGCAAAGTAATTTTTTTAATTTTAATATTATGGATTTCCGCAAAATAAAGCCTGATTCTATTAATGAATTATCAAGCGAAAACAAAACATGGATTTAATATTTTAGAACTGTTTACTTTGTTCTCCTTGTCTCTCTCTCCCTATCCTCCCACTTTTCCTCATATCACAATCCAGACACCAATCACAAATCAGAATGAAGGGTTGCAGGTAATTTTAACATATCGTTTACTTATAATAAATGTAATGCAACATTTGTGCATATAAATTTATTTCGCACACGAGCATTTTGTCGCTAATTCAGATCAATCAGGCGCGTCTTCGACATTGACAAAATGTTTATTTTACCATCAATATAATATAAAATAGAGTAAAATGGAATCGAATGATTTTTATGCAATATAGATTATTACATAATACATTTTAATATATATTTTTTATTTACCACTGGTTTGGGAAATACCTCTGTCTTGGGAAGAACCAGCAAGACATCCAGCGGGATTTTTTAAACATTTTACACTTTACAATAATTTGGTACAAATTTTAAATGAATCTTAATAGAACTAGCATGGTGGCGATCACCTTATTTCCAGGCGTTATTTTCATGAATGTAATCTTTGATATTATATTATAATAACCCTTTTTGTACAATTTTTTAATAAAACATTTAAACTTATTTATTGACAAATTTTGTACATTTTCTAGGATTTTGTTGTAAAAGCTGGTTCGTAATTTGTATTGCAAAAATATTGTCCCATAAATTAATTGCTAATTGTGTGTAGTCTAGTAACTGGTATGACAAACTTATGTTTGTTTCTAGTGTTTAAATAATGAACATCTTTATTCTTATCGAAGCTATTTATGTTTTTATGCACATATATTACATTTTCATAAATATATTGCCATGCTAAAATTAATTTGTTTATTTCTTAAAATTTTTCTCTAAGGGACTTTTTACAATTTAAGTTATAAATCTCTCGTGTACGTCTCTCTTTTGCAAAACAAATATAGCTTTAATGTCAGTCACATTACCCTTAAACATAGTTCCATAAGACATTACGCTATGAAAGTAACTAAAACTAATCTCGCTATCTCAACATGGGTGGGACTTCTAATCTTTCTTACAAGATATGCTTGGGCCCTATTGAAGCTTCGCGTCAATAGTAATCCCAAGAATAATAGTGGTATTAACAAGACTCAACTCATCTCCATTTAAAAGCACATTGGTATTCGAATTTTTAACATTAGGTATTGTATTTTTAACACATTTTATCTCATTGCCGTGTAAGAGAAAATTTTTGGCTTTAAACCAATGTACTTATTTCGATAGAGCATTATTTACATCATCATATTTAATTGACCGTCATTTAAGTTTAAATACTCAAACTCAATCAACAAATAATTCTATATCGTGATTGTCCCCTTCAATACAAGGTAAGTCATTAATATAGATTAAAAACAATTGGGCCGAGAATCGAGGCCTGGCGAATGCTCATTGATTTTTCCGATCTGGAGGTACCATTACCATTGATATCGACTTTTTGAGTTCTATTATTTAAATTCGAAATTAAAAGTCTAAGCGCAATATTTTTGACACCGTACTGTTGTAGTTATTAAAATATATATTTCACAAGCCTAAAATATATATTTATCAACACTGGCGTCAGTAGTCGAGCAAACCCTTGTAAAACCAAACTGATGTTCATAGAGTTAAGTTTATTATATAAAAAAAAATAACCATTGATCTTTTTTATACAAGTATTAACATTCTGTTTAAGTAATGACTCGGCGATAGTTGGAGAAGTATTCAATGACTCTCATGTCAAGATAGAAATATCAGTGCAATATTTCTCAAACACCGCTGCGACTTCTTGATTTGATTTAGTTAATTCATTATTAATTTTGAATTGAGGGTTTGTGTTACAAGGTTTGTCTTTACCGGATTCGCTATTAATTCTACTCTATGTCATTTTAATTTTATTCTTAGCCGCCTTAACTTTGTTGCTAATATGCAAATATTTAGTTGTAGAGCACAAACTTTTAAAAATTTTAGAATATTTTTTGACATATTCTCTAAAATTTTCTGAAAGATCATATAGATCTTTCATGGTAAAGTTCATACAAACTTCGTCTGCTCTTATGAATTCCTACTGTAGCCCACTCATTAAATGCCTTGCGTCTGCATATGTATGTACCATTTTTTTAAGTATACTTTTATACATCAGTATATTATATCAATCAGTTGTCTTAATTTATAGTAACCGTAGTGCAGGGTTCACTGCGTGTATGCGAGATTACTTCTTTTTAAAAGGCTGTCAATACACCTGCAATTCACCTGGTGTTGCAATTGTTCATGGGCGGCGGTCGATACTTATCATCAGGTGAGTCGCATGCTCGTTTGCCAACTCTTCAACAAAAACATCAATATGCACGTCAAGAAAATTGGTTTAATTCCGTTTATTCCTTAAGTATCTGAGTACTCCTTCACGAATGGCCATATGAGGGAGCTTAGGGTCACTAAGCGAGCTATGGAGAGGGCAATGTTCAGAATTTCTGTTCGTGATAGACGTAGAAATGGGGAAATCCGCAGTAGAAACAGAGTAACCGGCAAAGCCAACGGTATCAGTAAGCTGAAGTGGCAATGGGCCGGCCATATAGCTTATCGATAACCGATAGAAAAGAATACTTCTTGAGTAGAAGCCTCATACTGGTAAGCAAAAACGGCGGCTACCCACTAGATGGAGTGACGATCTGGTAAGATGTGCAAGAAGCCGATGGAGACTGGTGGATTAAGACCGTCCTTTGGTGTTTTACTTGAAGTAGGCCATCGTTCAGCAGTAGGCTTGTGAAGGGTTGTAATGATGATGATCATTTCACATTTATTATCTAATCTTATTTGAATGAAAATTTCTTTTCACTTTATTCACACTTTTATTTACAATCAGAAAGATTAAGTACGAAAGCTAAAGGTAAAATAAGGTTCATACTCGAAATAGGCTAATTCTACAAACAATTTGCCTGAATTTAATGTAAAGTAAACATGGAAACTTTTACAGCATACAGACGAGATGAAATTTTCTTTAGGATTACATGTATGTTTTAGCGTATCTCATTTTATAAGCTACGGATAGCTTCCTTGTAATAAAATCCAAAGTTTTAGCTAGAAGGTAACTTTGGAGATAGAATTTCGTCAGTCAACTGCAAGTATTATAAAATTTGAGAATTTCTCGTAAACATGTAAACTTGATGAGCAAAATACATTCTAAAAGTTACACCATTCACCACCACCATTCATTTGCCAAATGTCTTTGAAAAAGTTTGAGAAAATCGACCAAGAAGTCCAATCCCATTGCAACATTAATGCTTCAACGTATACCGCGACCGAGATAAAGTAATTTTTGACATCTGAAAAGCTGAAACTCGTGACCCGTGTTATTTCTTTATTTTCCCAAAATTCAAAGATTTAATGGGATGTGTGACATTTACTGAGTCATAAGATGCCGTGATAGCTTACAACCAACACGTGGAAAAGTAAATTCTCAGACCAACGATCCCTATTTGTCTTGATTGAACAAATGAAAATTGTAACGTACATATAAATTGTTTTACTTATGAGTTAAGCAAGATATTCGGTGAACCCCACGTATATCACGCTAATATTATTTAGTTCGATTTAAGCTCCAGTTATACAAATTGCGAATGTGTCGATGTGCCATTGCAGACAGAATGAAAATACACGACGTTCGGCTACTTCTGCAAATTAATTATCTAATTAATAATAACATATATATAATAATTAATAATAACTCTCTAATTCTGTAAATTAATTTTAAAGCCTTCATAATACACGTAAGTAGAATTAAATTTATTTTGTAGTTAATATGAAACTAATAAAACAAATAATGAAACCGCACTGTTTTAACCTATGAAGTGCCACTGCTGAACATAGAATGAAATAGAATATAATAGAATCATTTTTCTTTTAATTAACGCCAATGTCATTTTTACTTTGCCACTGGTTCGAAAAAAAACCCTCAGTCCTGGAAAGAACCAGCAAAAAACCCAGCGAAACTTTTTTTAAAGTAAGTTTTACATTAATGGTTGTACATACTGTTTACAAAATTTATTTTAGAAACTGCTTGGAAGCGACTACCTCAATCTCAGGGGTTTTTAACAGCCATGTATTCATTTATATTATAATAACCCTTTTTATACAGCATAATAAAACATTTAAAAGCCCGTAGATTGCCTGTCTCATTTGGGGGTATTTGCCATATTTGCCACGCTTGACAAGCGGGTTGGCAACCGCGTTTTTTAAGTCGTAATAAGAAAGACGCTTTTCCCCACAGCCTGATTTGTTTTCCTCTGTCGCCTCTTACGACAACCGCGAAATGATAAGGGGTAGTAGATATTCTTACACCGCCACTACACGAGCAAAGTAATAAAAAGTAAAAATAAATCATCGTTTGGTTTTGGAACTGCCGGCATCAGAATAACGCAATGACCGGAAACCACGTCGAGTAATTTGAAAGAGCGGATCCTAGCTGACCAGCTGCAGTTTGACACTACATGCAACGGTCGACTGCTGCTTGTAAATTGTGACAAACCGCGCAGTGTAGTTTGCAGTACATAACTTTCACATTTAAACAAATTTTCGATGATTTACGAACGGATGGTCACGGAGGAAGAAATACCCGTATAGCATGAGCCTAAATATGCAACTCGAAGGATAATAAATAGAGTCGAAGGAGCCTGTAAATGTTTTTTTCTTAAAAACGACGTACTTAATATAAGGCATAATATAAATTTTATTTCAGTAAATTAAAATAATGTAAGTAAATAGGATGGACCATAAGAAGGAAGATAATTAGTGACAAAAATATTATATACATGAGGAAACACGTGTGTATTTGTATCTACTAAAGGGGAATGCCCAATTCTGGCCATGAAACGCCCAACAATTTGCATTTGTTAAAAAAATACTTCCTTTTTTATGGTAATTAATCTCGGTATTTATATATCCAAAAAAAATTGCAATATTTTTGCACAAAATAAAAGTACCGAAAAGTTAAAAATGAAATTAGGTAAATCCGGAAGTCATTAGTTTGTGGATAAAATGAAAAGTGTTGCCAATCACAAATGTCATTGAAAAGTCGATTCTGTTTTTTTAATCGATTTTTTATGGTGTCATTATTATAATGGTAATATTATTTTTCGATAATTATTATGATGTTATGATAATTAAACAAGCGAATTGCTAGTTGATTTACCGTGAACTCTTTAGAACATAACAAAAACCCTGCTGCACAATTTAACTGTTTTTCTTATCTGTTCTTAAAAATACATTTAAAGCGGAATTTACATATTTTTTTTATAGGATAGGGTGACAAACGAGCACACAGTCCACCTGATTGTAAGTGGTTGCTGTGGTCCATAGATATCTACATTTATCCTCGTTTGCGAATCAAAATGGAGATGCTTTGTCACCCGTGAGGACTAAGATGGAATGCCTCTTTTCCAGTAAAAAGGGTCTCCGGTTCTCTACACTCACCATACAAAACTGAGCTGTGTTAAGCTGCTATTTTACGCTGGTATTCTGTGAAAGCGTGGTCCCTCCCCGGTCGAGCCGACCTATTCGTGCTACAACTATACTACAAATATAGCTGCAGCATGGCTCTACCACCTATAAGAAATAAAACAAAACATATTTTAAAAGGCGTTCAGAACTTAAATCGAATCAAAGATTATTCTTTTTTATGAAATTATAAATCGAATAAAAAATCGCTATCTATTTATCGATTTTGTGTCTGTTAATTGGCAACATCGAATCTGACAGCTAGGCCCATGTCATAGTTATCAAAACTAAATAGTCACAAGTCGAATTCGAAATTAAAAAAGAACTAAGAAGAAAGATAAAAAGACTAAAAAGAATTAAGGAAAGCAACGAATAAGCTTTCTAAGTGGACTCCGATAATTCTTCTCACCCTATTGACCACGGACTGAAAATGGATCCCGCTCCCACTTCTTACCTTTGCACGAATTTGGACTCGATATCCACTGTTAACGATGACCCGAGCTTTCACACCAGCCAGAGTTTCTTCCAGCTCTCAGTAAGTCATTCAAAGGGATATTTACGCTGTGTCAATTGCGGTTAAAAAACATACTACTAACTTTGTTGTTAAAAAAATTCTTTTGAAAATAATAAAACCTTTATATCTTAAAAATCCGGACTTTTTTAAACCAATTCCTTAACTATTTCATTCTTTTAATTGCATATTATCATTCCCATATGCTTTTATATGTGGGCACCCATGGCCTAAGTGTCTATGAACGGTAGGCATTCCCCTTTACATTTATACATCCCTGTCTACCTACTCTACAGTTATAAATTTTAAGTAATATTTCTTAATGAGCCGTGATAGCTCAGATGGTTAGCGCTCGCTGTAAGTTTCACAGTGCTCGAGCAACCCGGATTCGATCCCCGCCGGCACCAATGAAATTGTTAATTGCAATTATAAGTGCTGATTTACCATGTGCTCGGCGGTGAAGGAAAACATCGTGAGGAAACCTGCATGTCTGAGAAATAAGAAAAAAAAATTTCGAAGACATGTGAAGTTCGGCAACACGCATTTGGGCAGCACGGTGTACAATTCCTTGCCCTAAAACCCTCTCATAAATGCGAGGAGGTCTGTGCCCAGCAGTGGGACGTAAATAGGCTGCCACTTTACTTTTTTTTCTAAAATCAATCAAAAAAAAAATCTCAGAAAGTGTAAAATTGCGTTGAGATACTTGTATTGTTTTTTTAATCAATAAAACTTTTGATGTTCCTGTCCTAAATAAATACTCTAATTTTTAACTTTGGTGCTAACGGTCAGATTCTTACACTGCGAACGATTTGAATATTTTGTCAGGAAGTTTATATAATACCACTTACAGAAACTTCGAAGTTCATAACAACTAGAGAAGTTACAAATTATATGTTAAAGTAAAGTAAAGTAAAGTTGCAGCCTATTTACGTCCCTCTGCTGGCCACAGGCCTCCTCTCATTTCTGAGAGGGTTTTAGGGCTAGGAAATGTCCGCCGCGCTGTCCCAATGCGTATTGGCGAACTTCACATGTTTTCGAAATATTTTTTTCTTATTTCTCAGACATGCAGGTTTCCTCACGATGTTTTCTTTCACCGCCAAGCACGTGGTAAATCAGCACTTAAAATTGCAATGAACAATTTCATTTTGCCGGCAGGGATCGAACCCGGGTTGCTCGAGTACTGTGAAGCTTACAGCGAGCGCTAACCATCTGAGCTACCACGGTTCTCAATTATATGTACATAACAAACATTTCTTGATATATTTTGTGACGCATTTTTTTAAGAAATAAAAATACTTCTATCATCAAAAATTAGTAAACACCTTAGTATTAAACTAAGTTGGATTTTAAAATTATACCAAAAATAAACAAAGCAGTTTAATGCTGCTGTGTTTCTTACATAATGCTGTTGTGTGTCTTATGTTGAGTGTAGGGAATCGGTACTCTTTTAACTAAAAACCTGATATTACATCTTATTTCTCAGGGGTGGCATAGCATCTGCATTTTGATTCTTAATCCAGGAAAGATGATAGATATCCATGAGCTGCAGAATTCACTTACCATCATGTAGACTTAAAAGGTTCTGTTCCCGTGAATGTATCGTAATATTTACCAGGAACGCTGAACATTCTATCCCATTGCACGCTCGAATAGATTTGGCACTCAAACCGTATTCTTAGGCTTAGGCTTATACTAAAAAATAATAAGCTGCAATTCCCCTGGTGTTGCAGTTTTTCATGGGCAACGGTAGTCACTTACCTGGTGGCCGCATGCTCGTTTGCCCACTCTTGTATAAAAAATCTCATTTTGGACATAAAAGCGTAATGCTTGCATTAAACTGTAAATTACTTTCTTATGAGTCACACAAAAATATATAAAAATGTTTAAACGGCACTACTTCGCATTCTCTATCACAGCAGTGTTCAGAGTGGGTAAAGAAGGTCCCCGTTTCTCTATACTCACTCACTCATTAAAATCAGTTGTTAAAATGAATAAGGTAACTACTGACTTTGAAGACGAGTAAATGGATTAGGTACTTGCTTGTTATGTGTATTAAAGTTTAAAAAAAGTTACCTCGCGAACCTCCGCTCGATAAAATAAAATGATGTGTCTTACCTAGTTTGAAGAGCACCTCCCGAACTCCCTCAGTAGCATTCACTATCCCCGTTACTACTTATCCCAGCACCACTACTCCCAACAACACTGCACTAGGAACACACCACTGACGACAATACGACACGTGTTTCGCCTCTACACGAGGCATTTTCAGGCGATGTAAACTCTGCGGTGGCTGACCGTTAAAGTGTAATTTGCACAATATACATCATTATATTTTATAAAAAAAATATGTTTATGTGTGAATTAAATGTGTTTATATTTGTCTTTTCGCCGCCTATATGAATTAAATAATAATACTCACGACCGAATTTCGTCCGCGGCGGCAAGTCCCAACGGAGACTAGCCATATACGCAGGACTGAATTATAGTGCCTAAGCTTACGCGCAAGCACAGGTGCACTCATTATTCCCTCACTCTCATAGCCCGATGGGACGATAATCCGAAACGCCTGGAGAGACCAGGGGCAGAACCAATGGCTTTACGTGCTTTCCAAATCACTGGGTTGAAACACTGCCACCTTCCTGACTCCGGGTTTCTACTAAGAATTTCTTGACGAAAAAAAACTCAATAACTGATTTTCGCCCAACCGGGGTTTTAAACCCCGGACAATATGATCAGCGTTTACGAGCACTAGTCCATCGAGGTAGTCATAAATTTAAACATATTTTTTTATAGAAGAGAGGGAAACGAGAATGCGTCTCTTCTGATGCAAAGTAACCTGTAAACATATAATCTATATAGTATCTAGTTAAGTTGAATAAAACGTTATAGTTTAAAATTAATTAACAAATACGTTAGTATTTATAATAAATTCATAGCTTTTAAACAGAAGAAATTGTTGTGTCTTTCGATTGGCCTTACCTACGAGTTTCAAAGTCTTTTATAAGCTCACTAAAAGTGGCTGTTATCACAGTTTTTTATCTAAGGGCTCATTAAGTTAACAATTTTACGAGCCTCCTTACAAGGGTAGACGTTACTTCACCTTATTGTAATTTACGTCTTATCATTATAAAAAGGGTAAAGTTTTGTTTCTGTATTGATTAACACTAATGATGCCCTATTCCTCTCATATATGTAAAGTCGACTTCATCCGAGCTACATTCACTCAAGTTGGGAAGGTTTTTTTATAAATACGAAGCACGCCTTACAATTATATTTATCATAGTCTGCCAAGCTAGGTAAATATGAGAAACCTATCAAGAAATGTATTACTGATAGTGTTATCGTACCCTCATAAGAGTTAATAAAGGTCGATGATGGTCAAATATGCGACATTAAAAAAGGTGAAGCATTTTACTTAGTAAATAAAAACATGTGAATCACTTTTTCATTAGTTGACCGCAAGTGACAAAGAATGGGGTATGCAAGATTTTAGAATTCAATTGACGTTGGTTCCATTTTGATTGCAAATATGTATACACTATCACCTTACTCACGAAAAACAAAAAACAAAACCAAAAAAGCATAATTATTATAGAAATTAACAAGGCCCAAGGTCCATAATTTTAAATATAAAATGTAAGGCTAACACGATGTTACTTGTTCTCTTTTACTTTCTAAGAAACTTTTAATGAATTTGAGAATTTCTCTTAATTACTCTTAACTCTCGCCTTCAAGGATTTCGTTGAATACGTGGTTGAGCCATGCTGCAGCTATATGAGTAGTATAGTTGTAGCACGAATGGGTCGGCTTGACCGGGGAAGGACCACGCTCTCACAGAATACCAGCGTAAAATAGCAGGTTAACGCTGCTGTGTTTCGTATGGTGAGTATAGAGAACCGGAGACCCTTTTTACTGGAAATGAGGCATTCCATCTTAGTCCTCACGGGTGACAACGCATCTGAATTTTGATTATTTATTGAGGATAGATGTGGATGTCTATGGGTCACAGCAACCACTTACCATCAGGTGGTCTGTGTGCTCGTTTGTCACCCTATCCTATAACTAAATTATCCTATAACAAAAAAATATTTTCTTTAATTAATGCTATTTTATTGCGTATACTTGTGTATTTTGAATTATCACAAAAATATAATAATACACTTTAATGTCCTCGAAATTTTATGAAAATAATTTAAAAAAATTTTCATTGAACCTTAACCAAGATATAAAAAGAAACTATAGGTTTGGAGCACACACAAGCTAGAAACTTTGTTGCGGTGGCTGTAGCTAGAACTTAAAAGTTGGCTTAGAAGTTGGTTGGGTTTAATATTAAACGGAACGATTAACAATTTATTATTAATAGTTACTACATAGCGATTCACCCCGGTTCCGCCTGAATAACATGTATTAATGGGGTGTTAGTTAGATTTAAGATCATCAAATACCATTTATTCGTTCAAACAAATCTGCATTACTCTCTATCTGTTCGTAAAGTTTTATCACAATTGGTTCAGACATTCCGAAGATTAGCTCGAACAGACAGGCAAACAGACAGACAGGCGCAAATTTTAAAAATATTTATTCAATCTCTATCTTAATAGTATGGAAATAGTCCCTTGAGCTTAATAGAAGCTACAATTAGTTACAATGAATTCTTATTTTAATAAAAAAATTAATAAATGTATGTTAAGAAATAAAATTATTATAACATACTTTTGTGTATATATATAAAATTAATAAATAATATTATATTTGAAATTATCCTTTGTTTTTATAGTTTAAAATTAAAACATTGGTCTTGTAAATCAAAACTTAGTATATTATTTTAAAAACTTTAAAGAAAAAGAAATTTAATATCAATAATCTGCAAAATTATTATTTTAAAAATATTTTTATCTTTTTTAATCATAATATTTTCTATTATAAATTTTTAATCAACCCTTACCTACAGGATTAATAATTTTATTTCAAACATTATTAACTTGCTTATTATCAGGTATATTAATCAATACTTATATTGATTTTCTTATATCTTATTTTTAATATTTTTAGGAGGGTTATTAGTTTTATTTATTTAGGTAGGTATCAATATTCCGTCTGAAGAAATATTAATTTTTACGTATATATATATTGTTATTATAAAATATTCCATTAACTATTTCATATATCGGACAGACATTTCAATTTTATTTATATGTATAAATTCTTATTATATGCATAATACTTCTAAAAATACAAAACCTATCATCATTTACGATAGTAAAGTCTAAGAGAGAAGCATGTACGGTGAATTGAATTGCTTCATTACATATTCGTGGCTTTTGTCCACAGTGGACTATGGTTTCAGTGTTTACCGTCAACGTGGCCAAATTACGAACGCTATTGACTTTACACTTAGCAACTAGGATATTGTCGGCGTTCAAAGGTACTTCGACGTTTTGTTTTATTCAGACATTTACAATTCATATAACACAAATGTAAGTAACCCCTGTGTTTAAATGGTTTTAAGTGCGTAATATTTTGTTTTTGTTATCCACTTTCCTATATTATATATTACGCCACTTTCGCTTATCTTTACGCTAGAAGACATAGAAGCTATCGAATAAATAGTACTCGCTCTACAAAGCGTCCCCTTAAGGCTTGAGTTCAACAGGGCTCCATCCTCTCCCCACTTCTCTTTACACTCTTCACGAGTGACATTCCGAAGAACCCAGTAGTGAAAACTGCCCTTATCGCCGATGACACGGCACTTTACGTCGCCCATCATAACAAAAGTATTCTCACCAAGATGCTCCAAACAGCCATCAACAATTTAGGCGATTGTTTCCGCATATGGAAAATCAAAGTGAATATTGAAAAAGAGCAATACACTTTCAAAGGACCCCTACTATCATCCGACAAAACTTAAATCCCAAGAAGTCGAAAGATACGATCACCCTGTATGGTTGTCAGATCCTCTGGCAATCAACGGCCGAATACCTAGGGGTCACATTCGACCACGGAATCACATTCGCGAAACACATTAGCAATGTCTGCAACCGTGTCAAACTAGTCACTAGTCGGCTCCACCTGCTAGTTAACAGTAAACTGTCCTTAAGAAAAAAGCTCCAACTTTACAAAGCGTGCGTAAGATCTATCATGTCTTACGCAAGAATAGTTTTCGCGCACGCGGCCCTTAGGCATTTGTACGACCTCCATGTTGTCCAAAATAGATCCATTCGCATAGCCACCGAAGCTCGGTAGTACCAGCGAAATTCCTACTTACACAGTGACTGTGAACTTCCGACGATCTCTGAATATTTCAAGGAAATGTCTCGGCGCTATTTTGAGAAGGCCGAGACACATCCTAACCTGCTAGTGGTAAACTCGGCCAACTGCGCTCCGACTCCTTACGTTACGGAAATCCACCGGAGGCCCAGTAACGTTCTAATCGAACCCACTGTTCCGCTACATCCCAACGACCGAAATATCGCGGCCTATCACACACTAACTCTACACAATCACTTAGTGCCACAAACACTATTAGGACAACGGATGGGACGCAGCGAGTCTGCAGACGGGCGCACCGCACACCCCTCCACAACGCGTACACACCGTGCACCCACCTCCCTGGGCGATTCTCACTGCTCAGCACATCGGACGACATGAGTTAGCCGTCAGAGCTGGGGCCGCCACCCTTGTTCGGACGGCGGATAAATAACTCATCCATGTCATGTTATCAGATCACAGAACACAATATTATCGACCCCAAGATTATCGATGTTGGTGTGTTTTCGCAAAGTTGCACTAAATTAAATTATCTCCCTTCGTTTTATATTTTGCAGCCAGAAATGCCTGGTCCGATGAAGCTGTTACAGCCGCATAGGCTAACAGCACCAACATCACAGAAACTAGACTCATAGGCTGTAATGAACTTATGAATTAGTGAGAAAATAAGTTATATGGAAATATAAATATACAAGATTGAACTAACATGTTATTAATCAATTGCCGCACCTGGCGTAGTGAGAGAATCTGTCACCCACATTTCATCCCGTGCGTGTTTGTAAGAGGTGATGTAAAATGCCAGAAAGATCATATGAGGCTCTCTGATATATAACACATATCGAATACACCAGACCAAATTATCCAAACCGCCGCGTCGATGGGAAGCAACGGTAAAAGGTGCGATAATTCCAACACATAGCAAATCGTATATAGACAGATATCTACACATTCTGACGGTTTCCTCTATATTTACATTGGTAGAGACTACGGACTTCAATTTTGGCATAACACGAACTTACTCATACAATTTACAACGTATAATTTTATATAATATTCTATCCTTTTACAAATTATTTTACTACTATTTAGATCAGATTTCGAAAAATTAAGAAATATAAGGTATTTCAGTAGACCCTGACACGGATAGTACAAAATACATTAACGGTTATAATAACAAAATTAAGAAAGTCCTTGTAGATTTAAAAGCAACCTTTTATGCACCAGGGGTAGATAATTATCTCAGCTTTTATCTAATGTCCGTTAAGGTGAGCATCCTGCAAAGAAATTGAACTGAGGATATATGGGAGAGCGTTTTAAGCATTCGATAAAAATACATAATCAATGAAATTGTAAATCAATGTATTGTCTCGAACTGGGGGCGACTAAATCTAGTCCAGTTTAATCCTCAGAAGACACAAGTTTGCGCGTTTACTGCTAAAAAGAACCCCTTTATCGTATCTCCTCAGTTTCAAGGCACTCCCCTGGTTGCCTCAGCCAGTATCGGAATCTTCGGCGTCGACATATCGAGTGACGTGCAGTTTCGTGGTCACTTGGAAGAGAAGGCCAAATTGGCCTCTAAAAAGCTTGGCGTGCTCAGCAGAGCGGGACAGTATTTCATGCCGGCACACCGCCTGCAACTTTACAAGGCGCAGGTTCGGCCTCACATGGAATACTGTTCCCATTTCTGGGCAGGGGCTCCCCAGTGCCAGTCGCCAAATTTCACGAACGCACATCGCGGCAGAACTCCCGATACCATGCACACCATCTGGATGATTGGCGGTCCACCACTGTGCGATTTAGAAGATGTTTTCTTCCTCGCACGACTTCCTTGTGGAATCGATTACCATCAGCGATTTTTCCGGACCGATACGACTTAGGGACCTTCAAGAAATGAGCGTACTCCTTTTTAAAAGGCCGGCAACGCATCTGCAATTCCCTCCCTGGTGTTGCAGTTGTTCATGGGCGGCGGTAGCCACTTACCATCAGGTGAGCCGCATGCTCGTTTGCCCCCTCTCCTATAAAAAAAATACCAAGGTTACCAGTAAGTATAATTTAAGAACTATACATAGGCACAGGTAAGGTAAAATGTTTAAAAATATATTTATTTTTTTAATTGTATACATCTGATTCGCGAACATGTCTTGAACAGCTTTTTATAAATCCGGTTTTTACACCGACATTGTATGTAAGCTGTGACCAGTGTAACACCAATAATGTTTTCTTTCCGCGGTCCCACAAAAATTATGATCGGCAAAAAATACTTCATGTGCTCGTTGAGGCGACGTAAGAAAATCCACTAACCTTTATCATTCCCGGAATATCTTAAGAAACGACAGAAGTTGACTGAAAACAGCATAGCAGAATCTCCTAAAACCACTGAAAATACGTATTAAATACTGTGGTTGCTAACCTGCCAGCCAAGCGTGGCTACATAGTAACATCCTCCAACCAATGAGACAACACGTGGGGGAGGCCTAGTTTTAACATATAATAGGCTGTAATAAAGGAAGATGAATGTATAAGCTATAAAATTATGATCTATTAAGGCAAACTTTTGAACTGAACGTCGCACTTATACGAATAATTCTATAATTTTAACCTGACCATTCTCTCTTTCCTTTATATCTCGGTTCCTAAATTGCCAAACATAATTGAATTTCCTCTAAATCCTGACGCACACTTGGGCAGAGTGAGAAGAACCTTACGCATCCCTACATGCAAGCACACACTGACAGCGACTATGTCGCGGTCGCGGAGGACTGTCGCGACAACGTCCTCGTTGTAAAGTTGCAAGCTAATAAACTAGTTGTATGTGAGAATTAATAATTTTGATACATTCGGACTTATGATCATTTTAGTTTATGTTAAAGAAAATACATTTAACAAAATAAAAGATTTTGGGTGAACGATAACGAAAACGAGCGATAATCTTTCACGGTCACTACACGCAATAAATATATAATCGAGAAAATAAAATAATTAGGCCTAATGATAATAAAGGTGGTGATCGAGTGAATTTTGTAAGGGTGTAAGGGTTTCTTATTTATGTTGCCATGATTCTATTACTGCTTATGCGAGAGACAACTAAGTTAATTGCACTTCTGGTATTTATATTACAATAATTTCAATTTTAATATTAAGTAATTGAACAATTTACGCTAACATTCCACCTTTAACTAACAATGGAACGGAGGAACATTGTAACTACTTGCTTTCACTAAGTTATCGGGGTCCTTTAAATCAAAAGGGCAATTACCTCATTGGCACCCTATACCTCATGGCTATGAATTATACAACAAATCATTTGGTGAACAATTTTAGAAAAACTTATATTAAAATAACTGAATTTTATTACCAATTTCAAAGACGTTTCGACAACGATGTCTACCGAAATTGTATGAAGTTATCAAATGCCTTCCTTGAGAAATCAAATTTATCTTAAAGAATAAGGGTGACAAACGAGCAGATAGTCCACCTGATGGTAAGTTGATACTGTAACTCATAGACATTTACATTTATACTCGATTATATATGAATAAGCTGATGCGTTGTCACACTTAAGGTTTTAATGGAATGCCTCGTATCCAATAAAAAGGGTCTCCGGTTCTCTACACTCACCATACGAAAAACAGCAGTATTAAGCTGCTATTTTATAAGGGTGTTCTGTGAAGTGTGTGTACAAATAAAATTTAATATAAACGGATCGGCTTGGATGCACTTGGATGTACCAAAGCCAATACATAAATAATAAAAGTGAAGACAAAGTAATTATTTGAGGTAACTGCCTATATTTCTATGCAAATATAGGACAAATCATAATATTATATAAACTGCATTCCATTATTTGTCTATATCATTTATTATCTGTATGATGTAAGTACCACACGGCAAACAATTTCTGTAGTTCTAGCACTCATATTAAATCTATGACAAACACGAATGATGTCACTACACGACGCAGTATATATTATATCCATGCATCTAACCATTACAATCTATAAAAGTTCACTGTAGCATAGGAGCATAGGACTCCCCCATAGACTTATTCACTACGCTTGATGGACGAGTGGGTAAGCAAAAGCAGTTTTCCAGAATTTTGAGTTGTCGTCAGGAGGTTACTGCTGCCGATGTCCTGTTTCAGCTTCTATGTCATCTCTTACGAAATCTACGGAATGATCGTGGATATTCTTACACCACCAATACACGCTGCTACTTATAATATGATGATATAAATCCAAATGTCAACGTTAACTGCACGCTTTGCAGCCGATGTAAAAGGACACCAAACAGCATTACCAGAGCAAAAATGGCGGCTCTGTGCTCACAATCCTATTTATAGAGAATGGGGAACTCAGAAAAGGCCAATTAATTTAAAAATGGAGAAGATGAACCAACAAGTATTACCAAGAGGACGACGAAGATTACCGTAGTGCAAACTGCTAGTAACAAAGACGTGAACAATTTAAAGTAAAAAGTCGCCAAAGTTTCACACAATAGACATTTCCGATTGCAACGGCGTTGCATTGTACAAGTGCGTTATCAACTGATCATCAATGGCATAGGCCATTGTGTATCCTTATTTTTAAGGTTTCCGAACAAATTCTGGGTTTCAAACGATTTTATCTTTTATTTATGGGTTCGTTGTTATGGAAACAGAATTTTATAATTTCGTTCTGTGCAAAACGAACACATGTATGCATGTCTACGAAATAAGTGTCGTGCCTGAATACTTTTGGAATTTGTGAACAAATGGAAGAAATTTCTAGGAATATAATATATATATATATATATATATATATATATATATATATATATATATATATATATATATATATATATATTGTGTCACGTTTCAAAATTCTTCGCTAACTTCGTTATCATTATTAGTTTATACTTGCTGCACACTTTTCAATTTGAGATAAAAGTTTTGCAGATACACAATTTTACATAGTTCGCGTAAAAAATGGGATATAATTTTATGAACTTTTTACTAACGTACTTTGTGAATATGAGTCAATTTTGTTTCATAAATATAGAATTTGTCTAGAAATTTAACGAAACTTATTTAAAATGTATTCTTCTCAAATAGAATTAATATAAAATAATCATAATTTTAGGTCATATTTATCAAATAAATTTAATTTAGAAATTTTAAACTACAAAGCAGCAACAATGAGGAGTGAGTGAGTTTGGGTTACAGCTTTAGATAGCGGAATCAATTTTTAAATGTTTTGGAATTCTTGGCTTACTTTACTTACGATTTATTAGTCGTTTTATACAGTTTTTAAGATAATAGAAGGTATTTGTAACCTATTGATTAGTCATAGTAGTGTTTGTTTATAAATAAGGCAAGTTGCCTTATTGTACATATACGTGTATATGTACATGTAGATATATATTGTATATATACGTGTTCAGTGGAACGCATAATATCGGTTTGAAATTTAAGTTAAAACTTAGGAACTATAACTTATACACGTACGACGAATATTAAAAGCCAATTTTATACTACTGTCATCGAAAATATAAGATTTAGGGTTTATGTTCAAATCTCTTTAAAATTGAAACTAGTTTTTAACTTCTTGCTGATAAAGAGATGTAAAATATGATTAAATTATAAATAGAAACGTCAGAGCAATATCAAAAGAAATCGTTTTTCAAATATTTTAATCACTAAATACATACTGCAGAGCTACATCCACTAGATTTAATGACATATTTTATAGATAGTACAAACAATGTAATGTCAAACCCATGTACTACAATCACTTTAATATAAATAATCAAACCCATGTACTACAATCACTTTAATATAAATAAATAAATACTACAGCAAATCAATAACTCCAATTGGCGCTAAAATGCAAAAATATTTGTGAAACATGTGATAGATTGTAAAGTTATGTTCTTTATAATGATTTTTTCCTGTTTTTTACATTCCTATTAAGTAATAGTAACATCCATATACTAGTAAGGTTCTAGTGCTAATTAAATTCTATAATAATTACATAATGCCGCACTATCGCGTACCATCCCGTGAGTGTTGCAAAAGGCGACAGAGGGAATGAATCAGGTGATGTGCAGCGTCATCGTGCTCTGATCTTTTATTACAGACTGTGGGATATTTTGTCGTAGTCAATAAATACAATATTAGATGTCTGTGTTGATAAGTCACCACGTAATACCGTCACTTGTACGGTTAGCTCGTTTTATCACTCTAATTTTATAAATAAAATTTGCAAAAGAACACATCCAAAAACCTAAAATGACCAATATAATAATTATTTTGATGACTTATACAACTTCTTACTTCTACTTCTACTAATCTTTGTTTTTTTTTGATGGTAAATAAATAAACATTATTATTTTGTCAAAAAAAATTCTGAACAAATATTGACGGTGCTCAAATTTAATAAACCGCGCAAACAGTGTTAGTGTTTAAATAAATAATGTGCTCGCTGCTATGTCTCTTATCTGTTCTGTTAAAAAGTATGTTTAACGACATGCATCGTGAATTCCACTCTACAATTATATCTTCGTACAAAATATTTTCATAAATATAAACGTCAATAACCATCCTGTTACTGCGATTTTCCAATGTCTGTAGTAAAAGGTATTCATATATTGTAAATATATCACTAAAAATAAATTTTTATTTTAGAACTAATTAATGTTAGAGTACATGACTACTTTGTAATATGTAATGATCTTGGCTACATAATCTTTTAAGTGCTATGATAATAATTTGCAACAAGATTATAATAATGTTTTAATTTGCAAAGCATGTAAAAAAAGAAATTATTCAAAATAACGTATGACCACAGTGTGTATTACCCTATATAGTATATTATCTATGGTGTGTATTAAAAGTCTGATGTTGGTCCCGTCCCGTTGTAGAGAGGATTTGGCTTAACTGTCAAGATTGGCGGGTGGCATTTTAACGCTGCTCTTCTTATTCGGTCTGAGTATTGTCCGTAATACCGCCATGGAAATCGTTGAGGAAGAATAAGTTTAAACATTATCCCATATCTTTATGTGTAAAACTTGTTTAAATGTGAGTTTGTGTATTGTCAGGACTATTGATAATATAAAAAATGAAAATACCTCTTAATCTATAAAAATATATCGATAAGAAAGCATTGATTTATACAATGTAAGAAAGCGTTTAATGCGAACATGAATTTTAATATGGAATGTGAAATAAGCGACTCGTAATATGCCATATAGCAAATGAAGAATGTATAAAATAATATATATATATATATATATATATATATATATATATATATATATATATATATATATATATATAAGAGATGTTTATATATATAAAACATCGCCGAGTACCGGGACAAACTTGTGTCTGAAGTCGAGTCTTTGCTTAACAAAGTCTCGGATTGGGGCCGACTAAACCTAGTCCAGTTCAATCCCCAGAAGACACAAGTTTGCGCGTTTACCGCTAAAAAGAACCTCTTTGTCGTATCTCCTCAGTTTCAAGGCACTCCCCTTGTTGCCTCAGCCAGTATCGGAATCCTTGGCGTCGACATATCGAATAATGTGCAGTTTCGTGGTCACTTGGAAGGGAAGGCCAAATTGGCTTCTAAAAAGCTTGGCGTGCTCAGCAGAGCGAGACAGTATTTCATGCCGGCACATCGCTTGCAACTTTACAAAGCGCAAGTTCGGCCCCACATGGAATACTGTTCTCATCTCTGGGCCGGGGCACCCCAGTGCCAGCTCCTTCCACTTGACCGCATCCAGCGCAGAGCGGTTCGAATCGTCGACGACCGAGTTATTTCTGATCGGCTCGATACACTGGCACTGCGTAGAGATGTTGCATCTCTTTGCGTATTTTATCGCATATATGACGGGGAGTGCTCTGAGGAATTGTTCGGACTAATTCCAGCCGCTCAATTTCACCATTGCACATCGCGACATATCTCGCGTTACCATCCATACCATCTGGATGATTGGCGGTCCACCACTGTGCGATTTAGAAGAAGTTTTCTCCCTCGGACGACTTTCTTGTGGAATCAATTACCACCAGCGAATTTTCCGGACCGATACGACTTAGGAACCTTCAAGAAAAGAGCTTACACCTTTCTAAAAGGTCGGCAACGCATCTGCAATTCCCCTGGTGTTGCGGTTGTTCATGGGCGGCGGTAGTCACTTACCATCAGGTGAGCCGCATGCTCGTTTGCCCCCTATTCCATAAAAAAAAAGATGGAATTGTTTGCAAGGAACGTAATAATTAAGACAATGCCAAGAATTGTTTTTAGTTATTAAATATTTAAAAAATCCGCTGAGTAAGGTAATATTATAAGACAATTATACGATACTCTTATACTATATTAATTACTATCGGTCGACTGATTCGACTAAACTTGTATAAGTCTTAACCTGCATCTTGGTTTTACCAAATCCGAATCCAGGAGTAACTCTCTATTTGAGAGTAAATAGCTATACTACCAAAATTCACGCCCTAAACTTATTTTAATGATGGCCGCAACATTTTAATACTTGTTTTCATAAACTTTATTGAAAAAGTATATTTTTAGTATATTTTACAATTGTGCGTTTATATTTTCTCGTAGTTTTGGGCTACGTTTCCTTCTTTCTCCAGACATTTTATTTATTTAAAATTACTACAAGATGCAACACAACTTGATAAGACAACCTTACTCAACTGACAACTCGTGTCATTATTTCAATGTTCAGTGCCGGTTGACACATTTTATAATGCGGCAAATTATGTAAACCTACAATCTTATATAGCGCTATATAAATAATTGTACTTTAGACCCAGTTATGGTTATAGTATGTTTTTTCTATAGGATAGGGTGACAAACGAACACACAGTCCATCTAATTGTAAGTGGTTGCTGTGACCAATAGACATTTTAATCTATCCTCAATAAAGCATCAAAATTCAGATGCGTTGCCACCCGTAAGGACTAAGATGGAATGCCTCTTTTCCAGTAAAAAACTTACACTCACCACACGAAACACAGCAGTGTTAAGCTGCTATTATACGCTGGTATTTTGTGAGATCGTGGTCCTTCCCCAGTCGAGCCGACCCATTCGTGCTACAACTATATTACCAATATAGCTGCATCTTGGCTCTTCCACGTACGAAAAAACGTAAACGAAGTTGTAAGAGAGTAAGACTAAAGAATAAAATTATTCGAGGGTTAGTTCTCTGGTGTAACATGGTATTCTGTCGAATCCACACTTAATAAACTACAATAATAAACTATAGATACGAGAATCAGTAATATTTTTTGAAAGTTCACAGTATTAACAAATTAACAGTTTAAAGATTTACAGTTTATTAAATTCTCTAAGCACGTTTTGTCTAATTAATAATTTGTTTAGCACACAAACGCAGTATTTGCGGGCATAGCTGCAGTAATATTCGAGTTTGTTATTAAATTTTATGATGGTATTCGCAAACTTTCGCATCGGTTCAGAAATTTATGGATTTTGTTCATCAGAAGAAATAATTAAAATTTTCATGGGTCAATACACTCAGGTGAGTTTTGCTTGTTTGTGACTTAATTTGATTATAGGATATAATATATTAACACGCGTTTTTATTTGTTTTGCTAAACTTTAATATAAATTGAAGTTATTGTATTTAATAACTTTAATTTATATTATGTATACTAATATTAGAATAATTATTATGAGAATGCACACTAAATTTGCTTCTGTTTTGTCCAATACCGGGCCTGCTGCAAGAAATTTCAATAAAAAATAAGCCGTACCTTTGTACAAAATATCTTTTTATTTTCACGTAGTAATATTACTTTGTACTTACATAAATTGTTAAATAAATAAATAAATTATATTGCATAAAATCGATGGTAGCTGGAAAATTCTCAAAAATATCGAGATTGAAGAGCTCGTCATTGAGTTGAACACAATGCGAGTGAGGGAAAACTCACAGAGTCCTATGTCTCAGTCACCTATATACCTGCATCGTGTACGGAATCGCGATATGAACAAAACCTATCAGAATTAACCGATGAATTAGAATTAAGGAGGTCGATGTGGTTATACGGGTCTTCGCGATCTTCAATCAGATTAGGAAATCCGTAAAACCGCGTAATACCGTGATCAGTGACGAGTCTCTTATCGTAAGTCAAGCCATCGAGAGGGTTCTGCCCGTACTCACTTATGGTGTCGAAACTTGGACACTGACGATACGGCTAAAGGGCTGGTCATGTCTGTTGCAGACTTATCAGTCTCTAAAAAGGTTCCCAATTGAACGTCGTAATGTTTAAAGGATTTTCCGTATAGTTAATCAAATCTCATCTCATGAAATCAGACGCTCATCATTGACACGTGGATGCTGTAATCTATAGGCATCTACATCTATCCTCGATGAAGTTTTAAAATGCAAAGTGCGTTTTCACTCCTGGGAATAAAGATGGAATGCCTCGTTTCCAGTTAATAGAGTTCAGTTCTCTGTACTCACCAAACAAAACACTGCAACATTAGGCTGCTGTTACACGCTAGTATCTCTGAGAGCGCGCTCCTTACCCGTTCGAGCAAACTCATTCGTGCTACAACCATAACCATATCTGCAGCGTGGCTGTACCTCGTAAAAAATCTGGCATTATACCTGAATAGTACATATAGAGTGATAATTCTGCTGCTGTTTAGTGTACAAGATCTTAATGTTTCAGTAACATTTAAGATAAGTAATATCACGAGCTAAACTCATATATAATCTAATCATGGCATACGAACTAGTCACATATCTGAATTACGTTATTATATGATACACTCTTAAACTTCTAAATATTCTCCATTAATAAGGTAATTATTAATTTCGAGTTTAAGTTTAGAACACGTAAAAGTTTATATGGCTTAAATTTGACAATAGGCAATATGAAAAAGTTTTAAACATAAAATGCCAATAACTTCGGTACCCGTTTGAAATACATCGACGTAAAAAAAGTACCGATAAAATTGTTAATTGCAATTTTAAGTGTTGATTTACTACTTGTTTAGCGGAGGAAATAAACAGCTTGCTTGTGCTTCTAGGTTATCTCTTTATTTCTATCTGGAACCGAGAGTATCAACGACCTCGTCGTTAAGCGTGTTACTGCATTATGACTGCAACAAAAATGGGTTGGCTCGTCTCGTCAAGTTGAGCCTATAATACCTGCGTAAAATAGCAGCATGTTGCTGCTGCGTGGGTTTGTTTTTTTTACAATTTTTAACCAGTGCTTGACTACTATCCTACCCAATGGTAAGTGGTGATGCATAGAAAATGATAAAGCGCGCCGACTGAGCTTAACAAAAACCTATTCACTCTTGACTTGAAGACAACCACATTATAATCAGATGGAAAGACAGATACTGTACGCACTATGAATGACGAAACAAACCGTTGGGTTCGAATGCGTGGTATGTCGTATGTGGTATGTCGACAATAAAAGTGGTGAAGTCCAGCCGAGCGTCTGGTGAACCGAAGGTGGAATGGAGAAGGAGGAATTAAGCCATGCAATATATAATGGCAGACGAGAAACGCAGATCCTTTTTGCTACTATCTATCCTTACAGCATTACAGCATTCGCTTACCATCAGGTCGACTGCGTGTACACTTTTCACCCTTACTTCTGGTAAAATAATAAATCATCAGTTACAAATGTATTATATACCGTGGGGTGGCCATATAAGAATATCCACTACCCCATATCATCCCGTGGGTGTCGAAGAGGAGACAGAGGGTAACAAATAAGAAGATAACAACAGCATAAAAGCAGTGTAATAATGACTAAAATGAAAAAAAAAACTGTGGTAGCCAACCCACTTACTATGCGTGGCAACTGTTGCAAATATCCCCTTATGAGGAAATCTATGGGGGAGACCTATTCAGCAGTGGATTTTAATAGACGGTAACAGTGACGGTAAAGCTAAATGTATGGAACACCAATATTCGTTACCAAAATCCTTGTGAATGTGATAAAGAGTGTTTGTAAATTCAATAATTACGCGCATTAGATGAAACAGTTAAACGCAACTGAATTACCGACAGACGGCGCTCTACGCAATGCGCGCAAATGTTAGACGTCATTAATGAACGCGTCCTTACAAACGCGAAGCAGCAAGCGGAACCCTTGAAGATCACCTAATTGCTTTATTACCTTTCCTATACTTCGTCGTGAATGTTACGGCTATATCGTTTACCGTTCACATCAAATGAAACGAGATTTAAACGTATGCATGTCTAAAAGAAGTTCAATTTACAGACATCATAACATTATTCAGTTTATATAACAATTTTTTTTCTCCAAATAAAAGAATACTAATGACGCTTTACTAACACTCCCGTTAACCATTCTAAGTGAGTTTAAAAATGCGTATGTTAAGAGTGGTTCACCACAATAGTCAAATGGCGGATTCGAACCCTCTACTTTCCGAGTTTTACAGTCCGAGCCGTACCATTAGTCTACCGTCGATTAACAATCTGTACGTAGACATATATCTTTTTACTAAACAAAAGCTGTATATAATTAAATTTTTAATAGAAAGGATACCGTTATTGTTCATGGGCGGCGGTAGAGTCACTTACCATCAGGTGAGCCGCGTGCTCGTTTGCCCACCTCTCCTATATAAAAAAAGAATACCTTATTAATGATGGAAGTTTTTCTTAAATTTTATATGGGACCATCCCTAGATAATAATTATATAACCGTATTTTATAAAATAAAAAATCTTTCAAGTCGGTTCCGCCGTTTCGGTGAGATCGGTGCACGTACATAAAATAAAAACATCTCATAGACTAATATATAATAGAATCTTCTTGTTTTTGAAATCTGTTAGAAATGGGTTACTAAATATCAAACAATACATCGTGATTGATGAATTACGTTACGTTATATAGGCAGTCCACTGATGAAAGAGGGGCTCTCCCACAATTGATAGGATTTACTACAGTCATCAGTTAGTATTGTCAATTACAGATGTCTTGATCCTATGATGCTGTTTTATAAGGTCAGTCTGAGTATTATAAATGTAAAATAAAAGGTAGGTATATAGTTTTACCGCCATCTTTTGGAGGACATAGGATTTATCTGGCATTCTTGGCAACTAATAGAAACCTATTAGTCACGAAATGGTGGATAATGGATGCTCTTACTCTTACTACTTACATACTTACCGAAATGCATTCTATGAAATTCCGAGAATCTAGCTACTCTGCGCCTGTTCTCGAGGCTGACAAGATAGATGGAATTTACAATTATATACTTGTGTAAAATAATTGGCTAAATATTTATAATAATATATAATATATAATAATTAATTATATATATATATATATATATATATATATATATATATATAATATAATTAAAATATGAAGCTTTTATGTATTTTTCAAATTTTCACCTCCCAAGTCGAACGTATTTCCTTGCTTCGGAAATGTCAATTTTTAGCTAAATGTCATCAACACGCGATGCTTCCTGCGGACTAGCAGACAAGTTTCTACAAATCGGCTCCCGGTGGAAATTCATTCAAAAACGCTGTTTTTCAAAAAAATATTAGTATATTACCCATTGATGGAAAGTTACGTTACCGGTGTGAGAGTATTGATCTACTATTACCCAGCCGCTTGCCATTCATGGTGAATATGGGTAAATTATACTCGTACATTATAAGCCTGCTGGTACATTCCTGGAAAAGCCATTGTATAACAGTGGCCTTAGAAAAAAATATCGTTGTAGTGTTAAAGAATACAATAAGAAGAATTTGAGTCGTTAATGCAAACCGTAACACTACGATTACTAATCTGTTTACCTAGCCTGATAATTCAGTCTAAACTTGATGAAGGGTTTTCGGTACAAACGATTTAACAGTTCAACAGATGTTAGTTGGTAAGTGCAGCCTATGGAATCAATTCCTGTCAAAGAATATTACATTTTGTTATAGACATAATTTCAAATTAAAATGGACTGAAAAAATGATTCAATAAAAAGTTTCATTATTAATTACCAGTATTAAATTGTTTATTCGCCATTCTCTCAATTTATTAAAAATAAATTATATCTATAGTAAATTTAAGATGAAATAAATTTGTTCATTACCTTTTCAACTGCAATAAAATTAAACTGGGCACACTTCGTACCTGTAAAGAAAATTATAATTAAAATTTTGTAATGATTTTATATTTACCACGTGCTTGGCGGTAAAGGAAATTATTGCGAGGAAACCGGCTTGTCTGAGAAAGATGAAAAAAATCCAAAACATGTGATCTTCTCCAATATGCATTGGGGCGGCACAGCGGACATTGCCTTACCCTAAAAACCCTCTATGAAATGAGACCAGGCCTGTGTCGGGACGTATATAGGCCATAATTAACAATTATAGTGCCGCGTAGATGCAGAGTAAATGATACCAACACTCCAATTCGTGTTATAGGAATTTTTTCTACTTTTTCTTGTTGGGCCTTTATCTTTAGAGATATGTCAGCACGTTCGATCCCTATCTAAGAAGCTTACATCTGAGAATTGGTCCCTAAAAGTTCACATCCCAGTGACGACTGATGCAGGTTTCGATAGTATAGTCTGGACCAGCGGCAGTCTCATCAGCGAGTCTTTTTAAATTTATATTTGATCAGAGAGGTGATTACGATTTTTTATGCCAAAAAGACCTCATGGCTTCCTATATAATATGGTATTGTAAAACTCTCCATGTCTACGCCGGATGTAAAACGCAGAGTACTTTGACGTAAAATTCCTATACATAGAAGCTAAGGAGCGTCCTTGCGTTGTAGTACATGTGGTACTGCAATTGCTAATCCCCCTGGCAAGTTTGGTGATTATGGCAGGCCCTCTTAACAACATTAGAGGCCTATATCCGGTAGTGGTCCTTCACGGTCTGACAAAGAAGATATTAAAAAGTAAAACGTCTTTCTTTAAGTGTTTATTTCTTAAATGATTACCTATGAAACTAAGACGTGGACCTTTATACTTGTTGAACAAAGGATATCTATAAAGAGAAATTTAATCATCGTTTTTATGCATGATGTAACTCCTAAGGTTGAGCACATTTAAGTTTCTACCGACTGCCCAAATACTCTTATATCATAAAAATAGTACAAAAATGTTAATGATATTTAATATAAACTAAATTTATAATCATGGACGAAACACTATTTTACGTACCTAAAGTTAAAAAAAAGACACTATCACTACAGACTATTATACGTCCACTGCTGAACATAGAACTTCCCATAGATTGCCTCATATGAGGGATATTGCCATAGTTGCCATGTTAAGAAGACGCTGCTGCCCAAATCCCTGTTTCTTACCTTCTGTTGCCTCTTACAACACCCACGGGATGATCTGGAGCAGTAGATATTCTTCCAATGTCTACACGGTAAACTGATAAAATAGTAGCCAATTCAGAATCATGGAGACACTTCCTGATGAATAAGAGTATGCCAGATTTGAATAGATGTTCAGTACAACACTAGGAAATGTTACCTCCATAAACCAAACTAAAGTAATCGGCTACTAAAAAGATATTACAGCGGTAAAAATATATAAATGTGCCTGTACCGAGATTCGTAGCATGTTCTCACTTATGCGGATGTTAGAAATTCAAGAACAAGAAGTAATAAACTGACTTACGGTTCAACTGACTGTAAGCGGCTACTGAAACCAATGGACAACTGGTGCCAATATCAAACAAAGAAAGCTATTCATGCGTTGACATATGCGTTGTCCGCTCAGAGGACTGAGATGAAATTCCGCATAGTAATTAGTGATTATCCTGGCTCTCCATATCCTTCACACCGGAACACAACTATACAAGCACTGTTCTTTGTCGACAGAAAAGGGCAGAAAACGAGTCCTAACACCTTGTGAGCGATTGAGATCTCGACTTAGAACTTAAGAAGCAGCCGTAGAAATAATAAAAGTTAGGAATCGAAAGAGATTTTAAATTGTTAAACATTATGTATATCATCTGTTTTTCGAACAAAACAAAATTACTAACTGCTGAATAATGTAGTAAAAATTTAATTTAATTATCGCCGACAAAAATGTTATAAAAAATCTTACATTTAGAATATTGAGAGATAAAACATAATATTTATTCAGCCTGTAATTATCTTTTGCGGCCAACGCCGACTGTCAGCGTCTGAAGGGGATTACAGTCTCACGCATAATGTAAGCACTCACGCTCCGCAACCAGTGAAATATTTATGAGCCTTTCAGGTGATTTGGATTGAAGATAATACATGTTAATAAAAGATAAATCGTACCTTTTATAAAATTTTACATAAAAATAGGAGTGTTTAAACATATCTACTTATTTAACTTAATATAATATAATGTTTAAGCTAAAGGTGTCAATATGACGTGCTTTCGTGTACAGTTGTCAGCTAACCTTAAAATAAATTCACCAGTGAGGGTGACACACTATCTCATATTTCATCTGATGGTATATGTATACAGTGGCTCATAGACACCTACTGATTAAGAATCAACGTGACGGCGTCGAAACGCGGTGGCTTAGTATTGAGTTCCGCGCGGAAAAATTTGTATGGCCTACAGATAATTGTTGCGAGTCTGGATGTTTTTCTTTATACATTTTGTGTATGTAAACTGCCTCCACAATATAGGAGAAAATCCTACGGGTAACGTTTATATTTAAAAAAATCAAAATGCAGATTTCTATTACGGATTAACAATCAAAATGAAGACGCGTTATTGCCTCGTAACTAGGATGGAATGCCTTGGTAAAATACCTATATATAGTTTCGTATATAGTTGGAATTTCATAATTTCATCTATATATTCGTGTATCCTACAGGACAATTACAATCAGTGGTTGTTTACTACACCGGACTGTTTTTATAAAACTGAAGTGATAAACGAAATTTCAGTCCACCACATGTTAAGTACAGTATACAGTAGCCAATGGACACCTACAGCCAACTTCAAACAAGGAACTCTACAAATGCCTTGTCAGTACTGAGCACTAAGGATGGAACATCTCAACCTGTAATTTTTTGGTACTCTCTACATTTCAATCGAACACAAAAGTGCAGGCTGTTCTATTTGGCAGCGAAAATTCGTAAGAATGTGTACTTCTAAAAAACAAAGTGTTTTTGCCCCGGAGAACCAAGATAAAATTTCCTGGAACGGTAAAAAGTGTCTTATTTAGTTGAATCACAGATTGTACCTTGAATTTGTTTGCAGTTTCTCATTATGTTCTCTGTTTAACCTAGAAGTAGAATGATAGACAATACGTTTTATAAATAAAGTAGTGAAAAATAAAAAATAAAAAATATAATAAGTTTTGCTCAACTATGCGTGTCTATGAGTTTCAGCTTCCATTTACCATAAAGTAGAATGTATGTGCTTATTTGTTACTTTGTAAAAAAAAAACAGTTAATAAGTTAAAGTCAAAGTTAAAAGTCGTCAGTTTTGTAAACTCTGCAACAGTTTAGATTATTCAGAGGTTCCGAAGTTGTTGAAAACTGAATCATAAAATTCCATTACATTCATATATTCTATACGTACATACATACACACTGACATGCAAACATTATATAGGTACAGGTCAAATTATTAAAAGTCTGTTAAAATGGAAAGCAAATATACAGTTACTGCCTTTTAAGGTTTACTGCTGAACATAGGTATCTAGTTTAAAATCTAGCTCAAGTTTAAAATAATTTTTCCATATAAATAACAGACTCGTGGTAGCTCAGATACTAAGCGTTAGCTCTAAATTTTATATTATACGAGAGGTGTCCATGTTCGATCCCCGCCGGTAGCAATGAAATTGTTAATTGCAATTTTAGGTGTTGTTAATATACATAATATTTCGAAGACTTGTGAAGTCCGCCAGCACACATTGAGGCAGCGCGGTGGACAAATCCTCGCCCTAAAATCCTGATGTAATGAGAGGAGGCCTGTGCTCAGAACTGTGCTGTATATAGAGAACTTAAAAAAATATGTATACATAGGTTGCACTAAAAGTATCGGGAATGGAATATTTCCACTGTTCCTGGCCATTGGTCTTCTCTGGCGAGTCTATCCTGTCTGGTATTTTGTCTAAGTGTTGGGAGATTGTAGACTCGAGTTCGACCTCAAGCCTACGCCAGTCCACGATGGTTTTGGTCTGAAGGACCTCAACTGCGGCTGGCCCAGCTACAGTAGAACTAATCTATAGTCCGTGTTGAGTTCTAATACATAGGCTGCACTAAAAGTATCGGCAATGGAATATTTCCACTGTTCCTGTCATATTAAAATCTTTTTAAATGAAAACTCCTTGGTTTTAAAAATCGAATACCATTTATTTATTTAAAAAAAGATTCTTGGTCTTGTTACAAGGTTTTTTCAAACTTGTTTAGTCGTTGAGAAAATGGAATTGACTCAAGAAAATTCAAGAGCGATGATTTATTATGACTTTCGAAGTGGTTTAACACTAAAACACTGTGTTGACCGGATGATTTCTGCATTTGGTGATGAAGCCCCATCCAAAACCACAATTTATCGCTGGTTTGCTGAATTTCGACGTGGTCGTGTCAAGCTCAGTGATGATCCCCGTCAAGATCGTCCAAAAACTGCATTCACCCAAGAAAACGTTGATGATGTGCGTAAGCTGATTGAGGAAGATCGACATGTGACATACCGCGATATTCAGGCAACTTTGGACATTGGCATGAGTCGAATACAAATAATCTTGCATGAACAATTAGGTGTAAAAAAGTTGTTTTCCCGATGGATACCGCATTCGCTCTGTGAAGAGCAAAAAGCGGCTCGCGTTACTCGGTGCGTCAGAACTCTCGAAAGATTCCACGCAGGATCCTCAAATGCTGTACACAACATCGTATTAGGTGACGAATCCTGGATATACGCGTACGAACCCGAAAAAAAAAACCAGTCACGAGTTTGTGTGTTCGAAAATGAGTTAAAGCCAACAAAAATTGTTCGTTCACGGAGTGTTGCAAAAAAAATGGTGGACATGTTTGTCTCCAAAACTGGCCATGTTACGACTATTCCTCTTGAGGGACAAAGAACGGTTAATGCAAAATAGTATGCTAGCATTTGTTTGCCACAGGTCGTTTCTGAACTCCGTAATGAGAACTGCAACCGCCGCATCATCCTCCATCACGACATTTCGCGTTCTCACACCGCACACAGAACAAAAAAGATTTTAGAGCAAGAAAACATAGAATTATTAGACCATCCGCCGTACAACCCTGACCTAAGCCCTAATGATTTCTATACTTTCCCTAAAATAAAGAATAAATTGCGTGGACAGAGATTTTCATCACCTGAAGAAGCTGTGGACGCCTACAAAACGGCCATTTTGGAGACCCCAACTTCCGAATGGAATGGTTGCTTCAATGATTGGTTCCATCGTATGGAAAAATGTGTCAAATTTCGCGGAGAATACTTCGAAAAGCAATAAATACATTTTTAAATAGTAATGTTGTGTCACTTCCTTGATTCCCGAAATTTTCAGTGCCACCCTCGTAAATTTAATTTTTTTTATGTAATTCTATCAGCGAAAGTGGTAAAAAACATGACTGCAATCACTTATTTCCCGTTAAATACCTACACATACGCATACTTAGTTGTTTTAAGCCAAAAAAAAAACAAAATTAAAAAAAATTCAAATTTCTTGACACCAGAGAATCAGTAATTAATTAATGGTGTTATATATTACAACAAAGTCCCAGAATATATAAAAGGTCTATCTAATACAGAGTTTAAACATATTATAAAACAAAAACCGTAAAAAAAAAGGTCATTATAATATAAATGAATACAACCCCTGGGAATGAGGTGGTCGCGTCTAAACTGTTTCTTAAATAAGTTTTGTGAACAGTGTGTTCAAGATCTGTTTTTTTATTGTATATTCTTTGGATAAAAACCACCATAAGTTTCTTGCTGGTTCTTCTCAGGACAGATTTTATTTCCAAATCAGTGGTAAAAGTAAAATATTTCACCGATGAATTACTTCCAATATTTATATATTGAATAAGAAAAATATTCAATTCTATTATATTCATCCAGGCTTTACAAGTTTGGAAATCTTTACCTGCAATATAATTAAGATATTTATGCAATATCTTTAAGTTATTTATGCTATATTTTAAAGCACAACATAAGGAAACAAAAATTATAATACCTCTAATATACTCACTAACAATTATATTATGGGGTTCAAAGGGGAACGAAGTCTAGAGTAAGTACAGTTAGGCAGATTTTTCGAGTTTCTAATAAATAACTTATGCAATTAGTTATATATACAATTCAAGTATTTAGAATTTACATGAGAATTCATCACTCCATTTAGCCCCATGGGCATCTTAAAAGGCAACATGAATAAAGAATACAAGAAAAAATCTTATGATTTCAATAGAAGGCAGTTAAACCATCTCCTTTACAGCAGAGTTTAATTACCTAAACCAGCGTCAAAGGCGTGAGATACCCAAGACTATCGTGATCATTAAGATAAATCCTCACTAAACAGGAGAGACTCATGTCAAGTAGTGGCCTTAATGATAAATAAAAAGGCGACATGTAAGATATATCGTAATAATTAGTGTGTAGTAGTTAGTAATTTGTAGGAAATTATGTATGTCAACTCATTATTAGTGCCTACAGGCATAAATTCTCTGAAGTCCCAACATTTAATATCAAAGAATGTAAATCACAAAGCTTATCACATTGTTAATTACTATATTGGTTTTGAGCATATATTTTTTTAAACAATTTTAGTGTTCATAAATGTAGTAATCTAGGTAATAGAGATTTCTCTAAACACATACACGTAGTACCTACTTAAAATTGCAATTAAAAACTTCATTGGTGCTCGGGTAGTTAGCCCACTGCGAAATTTACAGCGGACTCTTAACCTCTGAGCTACCATGGCTCTGATATCAAATGCTGATTTACCACGTACTCGACTGTGAAGGAGAACAATGTGGGGTAACCTGCATATCTAAAGCATGAAATCCGCCAACATGCATTGGAGCTACACGACGGATGCTGTTTTAAATGAATGGCGTATATCAAAACATAACAGAGATACCTATTTCATAAAAGTCTTCGTGAAATTATGACTTCAAAACTTTGATTCAAAAACTTTTAACTCACTCGAATAACAGTCTTGGATTTATTGAAATCAAATTTGGCGTCTATTCAAGTACTCCAAACGCAAAAACTTTGTCAGAAAAAGGCGTCGTGCGACCACTGCAATAAAGTTTGTAACTTGTGCGCTGCTAACCTATTTGGATTAAGCATCATCATACTATTAAGAGAGGGGAAGTACGTTATCTTCATACAAACGCACTGCGTGCGGCTTGTATGTGTGCGCCATAGTATCTATGAGGCGCCGCACGCACACTTAAACACAATCTCGAAGTATTTCTCAGTGCGCCAGTCGAGGCTAACACCGCACGAGGTTCGCGCGTCACGTAAGCGAGTCACTTATTATAGCATATAATTTTTACTTGACGATGAGATACCTTTTTACTTATTTTTGTTGTATTAGTTGTCTATCAGACAGAGGAAGAATAGTAACTAAGTACCTACTTACGGTTATAAAATCGTAATTAATTATATTTGCAAAAGTTATTTATAAGGATGCGGATATATCACACATTAAAGTTTAATAACAAGGCGTTTCGTAATAGTTGAAACCGAAGAAAGAATTTTTCTGTAGCTAATTTGTAATTTTGTAATAAATGTGTGATTTAATATATATATGCTTGTATTAATTAAAAATAAAAATTAATACGGTCCTTTATGTGTGCAAATACTATATTATGCCTATTAAAAATAAAAAGTAACTAGTATATACCAAGTAAATAATTTAAACACGAGCTCACACACCGCCCCGCCGGTTTATTTTATCCCTTTTTTTTATAAATAATACTGCTCTGAATCTTAATACATTTCTGTATTTGTTAGGAAAACCATTGTTGAACTTTATCGACTAATGATCACTGAATTAGTTATACAGAGATGTATTATCTTTGGCAAGGGCCGGGCTTTAAACTAATGATTTGGTGACAGTGACAACCCTGAGACAGTAGGCAATTATATCGCGGATTGTGCCGGAGTTAACCTACTTGGCCTCTCTTTATACTCGTACTATGCCATCATTGTCTATTTCGGGTGGAAAAACAAAAGTTAGAAAAAGGCGTTAGTACATTTATAAAACTTATTTATAATAACGGAACGTTTCCTTTTCTAGCTGACTTTGGAACGGATTTTTTCTAATTTCGTGGAAACGGCATAATCGATGTAAATCAATCTATTTTTATTAAATACACTATACCTCACCTATTTAAGTTAGATTAAAGAAGTTGTAATCCTAAGGGAAGAAACGTAGAGGATGAGGTTTTTATTGTCACCATTTAGACGAGATTCATGTTGACCTTGAGTTTTTAATATTTATAATAATAGTTATATTTTTATATATAATAGTTATAAAACTGTTTTTTATGCGGCTTTAATCCTTTAATACATTTGGTCTTAGCACCAACTTCGTAAGGTATTAAGTGTAAATTAATTTTGGCTCTATAGCACAGTGGATAAGAGTTCAGTCGTGGCGCTGGAGGACGCAGAATACTTTTTTGGATGTATCTCCTTGTGTAATCAATGTTAACCATCTCAAATATACAGGAGAAAGTTCTATTGCGGAGGAAAGTTTTCTTATTTAAAACAGACTAAAAATTAATTTACTTAATATTAGAACTCTAAACTTAATCTATGTTTTCTAAGAAATGTTAATATCCGACTGAGAGTAAGAACAGTTCTTAATTTAAGCTCCTCTCCTATAAACCGCTATAACGTAATAACTAGAAGCGGTTTATGGATAGACTACTATTCTCCAGTTTTCTAACTCATTAAAGCTTCAGCCACCCAATAAACAAATATATTATGATAAGTTCGTAATGATTGATCCCCAAAAATGTTTTCTAGCTTCAATATAACTTAGTCTCAACTCTTCTCTATACCTTCCTTTCCATAAATATCTAGCATTTGTAAACAAATGATCACTCAAAAACGTAAAAGTTAATTTAATGATTCATTATCTGAAACTATAGAAATATTCCGGTTTCTTGATCGTCGTACATACAAGATGACATGGAATAATGAATTATCTTAAAGGCAGGCCAAGTGCGGCAGATGCTCTTCTAACTAGGTAAGACACATCATTTTATTTTATTGAGCGGATGTATGCGAAGTATTTTTTTTAAGTTAAAACAAAATACTTTGCCAGTATACGGCAAAGTATTTTGTTTTAACTTTATTATTATGGATTTCTGCAAAGTAACGCCTGATTCTATTAATGAATTATCTAGCGAAAACAAAACACGGATTTAATATTTTACGACCGTTTACTTTGTTCTCCTTGTACTACCCTATCCTCCCCTCTTCCCCATATGTATCACAATCCAGACACCAATCACAAACCAGAATGAAAAATTGCAGGTAACGTAATCTTTTAATTTACTCATAATAAAATGTAATGCAACATTTGTTCAGATAAATTTATTTCGCTAACTCAAATCAATCAGGCGCGTCTTCGACATTGACAAAATGTTTATTTTACCATCAATATAATATAAAATAGAAAAGGATGGAATTGAATTATTTTAATTCAATTTAGATTATTACATATTACATTTTGAATATAATTTAGTTTTATTTACCACTGGTTCGGAAAACACCTCTGTCGTGGGAAGAACCAGCAAGACACCCAGCGGGATTTTTTAAACATTTTTTACTTTACAATAATTTGGTACAATTTTTAAATAAATTTTAATAGAACCAGCATGGTGGCGATCACCTTATTCCCAGGGGTTATTTTCATTAAGGTATTCCTTGATCATATAACAACCCTGTTTTTTATTTTCTTTAATAAAACATTTAAACTTGTTTATTGACAAATATTATACATTTTCTGGGATTTGTTTTATAAACGATGATTCGTAATTTGCATTGCAAAAAGATTTCCCAATAAATGAATTACTAATTGGGTGTAATCTAATAACTGGTATTACAAGCTTATGTTTGTTCCTAGTGCTTAAAGAATTAACATCTTTATTCTTATCGAAGCTATTTATGTTTTTATGCACATACATTATATTTTCATAAATTTATTGCGATGCCAATATTAATATGTTTATTTCTTTAATTTTTCTCTAAGGGACTCTTTACAATTTAAGTTATAAATCTCCCGTGTACGGCTCTCTTTTGCAAAACCAATATGGTTTTAAAGTCAATCGCATTACCCTTAAGCAAATTTCCATAAGACATTACGCTATGAAAGTAACTAAAATAAACTAATCTTGCTATCTCAACATTGGTGGGACTTCTAATCTTTCTTATAGGATATGCTGGGGCCTCATTGAAGCTTTGCGTCAAAAGTAATACCACGAAAAATACTATAACTCATCTTCATTTAAAAGCACATTGGTATTCGAATGTTTAGCATTAGGTATTATATTTTAACACATGTTGTCTCATTGCCATGTAAGAGCAAATTGTTGGCGTTAAAGTACTTATTTCGATAGAGCATTATTAACATCATCGTAATTAATTAACTACCGTTTGAGTTTGAAAATTAAAGAGTTATCATCAGCAAATAATCCTATATTGTGATTGTCCCCTACAATATAAGGTAAGTCATTAATATAGATTAAAAACAGTTGGGCCGAGAATCGAGACCAGAGGAACACCCATTGATTTTTCCGATCAGGAGGTACTTTACCAATGAAAACGAATTTTTGAGTTCTGTTATTTAAATTCGAAATTAAAAGTCTAAGCGCAATATTTTTGACACCGTTTTGTTGTAGTTTCCTGTATATATCTCATTATAAATACAAAAAATACCTAAGGCATTTTGTGAATTCTCCTATGCATTAAAAATATATTGCACAAGCCTTGTAAAACCAAATCGATTTTCATGGATTTGAGTTTATTATGTTAAAAAATAACAATTAATCTTTTTTATACAGGTAGGTTTTTGTACAGATAGTTGGAGAAGTTTTCAATGACTCTCTTGTCAAGATAGAAATATCAGTGAATTTAGTTAATTCATTATTAATTTTGAATTGAGGGTTTGTGTTACGAGGTTTGTCTTTACCGTATTCGCTTTTAATTCTACTCCATGTCATTTTAGTTTTATTCTTAGCCGTCTTAACTTTGTTGCTTATATGTAAAGATTTGGTTGTAGAGCACTATCTTTTAAATATTTTAGAACAATTTTTGACATATTCTCTAAAAGTATCTGAAAGATTATATGATCTTTCATGGTAAAGTTCATATAAACTTCGTCTGCTTTTATGAATTCCTACTCTAGCCCTCACATTAAATGCCTTGCGACTGTATATGTATGTACTAGATAATGTTATGTCATGATTATTAATTTTTAAATATTCCTTTATACATCACTATATTATATTAATCAGTAGTCTTAATTTATGTTAACCCTAGTTCAGGGTTCATTGCGTGTAGGCGAGATTACTCCTTTTCAAAAGGCTGGCAATACACCTGCAATTCACCGGATGTTGTAATTTTTTATGGGCAGCGGTCGACACTTACCATGACCTCATGGTAAGTGTCGACCGCTGCATGCTTTTTTTTACCATTGCTCATGGTAAGTGTCGACGGGCATGCGGCTCACCTGAGCCGCATGCCCGTTTGCCCCCTCTTCAATAAAAACAACAATATGCACTTGGAGAAAATTGGTTTAATTCTGTTTATTCCTTAAGGATCTGAGTTGAGAGTAAGGTCAGGGTCACTCAGCGAGAGAGGACAATGTTCAGAGTTTCTTTACAAGATAGACTTAGTAATAAGGATATCCACAGTAGAACCAGAGTAACCGGCATAGCCCAAGGGATCAGTAAGCTGAAGTGGCATTGGGCCGGCCATATAGCTCGATGAACCGAAAATCGATAGGCAAGAAAACTTCTCGAGTCGAAGCCTCATACTGGTAAGTAAAAACGGCGGCTACCCACTAGATGGAGTGACGATCTGGTCGGATGTGCAAGAATCCGATGGAGACTGGTGGATTAAGACCTTGATTTGGTGCATTTATTGAAGTAGGCAATCATTCAGCAGTAGGCTTGTGAAGGATTGTAATGATGATGATCATTACACATTTATTATGTAATCTAATTTTAATGAAAGTTTCTTTTTTGTTTATTCACACTTTTATTTAAGAAAGATTGAGAACTGAAGGATTAAGTACGAAAGCTAAACGTAAAATAAGATTCGTTCTCGAAATAGGCTAATTCTACAAACAATTTGCCTGAATTTAATATAAAGTAAACATGGAAACTTTTACAGCATACAGACGAGATGAAATTTTCTTTAGGATTACATGTATGTTTTAGCGTATCACATTTTATAAGCTACGGATAGCTTTTTTGTGATAAAATCCAAAGTTTTAGCTAGTAGGTAATTTTGGAGATGGAATTTTGTCAGTCAAATACAAGTATTATAAAAATCGAAAATATCGTGATTTTATTTTTCTTGTAAACTGTAAACATGTAAACTTAATGAGCAAAATACTTTATAAGAGGTACACGGTACACCAACACCATTCGTTTGCCAAGTGTCTTTGAAAATGTTAGAGTAAATCGACCAAAAAGCCAAATCCCATTGCAACATTAATGCTTCAGCGTATACCGCGACCAAGAAAAAGTAAATTTTGACTTCTAAAAAGGTGGAACTCGTGACCCGTGTTATTTCTTTATTTTCCCAAAATTCAAAGATTTAATGGGATGTGTGACATTAACGGAGCCAGAAGATGCCGTGATAGCTTGCAACCAGCACGTGGATAAATAAGCTCTCAGACCAACGGTCCCTATTTATATTGATTTAACAAATAAAAATTGTAATGTTACATATAAATTGTTTAACTTATGAATTAAGCAAAATATTTGGTGAACCCCACATACGTCGCGCTAATATTATTTAGTAAGATTAAAGCTCCAGCTATACTGACTGTAATTGTGTTACTGTGCCATTGCAGACAGAATCAAAATACACGACGTTCAGCAACCTGCTTATTTTATTCTCAAAGTGGACCCTGCTATGAATGTTGTTACTGCAACGCATATTTTGATCGTTATATTAGGTTTATTTAGTGCAAACCAAAATTGATTACTTAACTCAAACAGCATTTGCTCAATCTCGCATAAAGTATCCCACATTTATTATAAATAGATAGCATTTAAGAAGAAGAAAAAGTTCTATATTTCGATTGGCCTTACCTACGAGTTTCAAACTATTTTACAAGGTCACTAGCCGAGTAAAAAGTGACTGTTATCACAGCTTTTTATCTAAGGGCTCATTAAGTTAACAATTTTACGAGCTTCCTTACAAGGGTAGACGTTACTTCACCTTATTGTAATTTACGTCTTATCATTATAAAAAGGGTAAAGTTTTGTTTCTGTATTGATTATCACTAATGATGCCCTATTCCTCTCATATATGTAAAATCGTCATCATCCGAGCAACATTCACTCAAGTTGGGAAGGCTTTTTTTGATACGAAGCACGCCTTACAATTATATTTATCATAGTCTGCCGAGCTAGGTAAATATGAGGAACCTATCAAGAAATGTATTCCTGATGATGTAATCATATCCCCATTAGAGTTATAAAGGTCGATGACGGTCAAATATGCGACATTAAGAAAGGTGAAGCATTTTACTGAGTAAACAAAACCATCCGAATCCCTTTTTCATTAGTTGACCGCAAGTGACAAAGAATGAGGTGCGCAAGTTTTTAGAACTCAATGTAAATTGGTCCTATTTTGATTACAAATATGTATTTTTTTTTATAGGATATGGGTGACAAACGAGCACACAGTCCACCTGATGGTAAGTGGTTGCTGAGGCCCATAGACATCTACATCTATCCTCTATTACAAATCAAATTGTAGATGCGTTGTTACCCGTGAGGACTAAGATGGAATGCCTCATTTCCAGTAAAAAGGGCCTCCGGCCACCTGCACTCACCAAGCGAAACGCAGAGGTAAACCTCTACTTCACGCTGGTTTTCTGTGAGGTCGTGGTACCACCCCGGTTCGAGCCGGCCCATCCGTGCGACAGCAAAATCACAAAAAAATAAAAACAAAACCAAAACAGCATATTATAGAAATTAACAAGGCCCAAGACATATAATTTAAAATATAAAATGTAAGGCTAACACGATTTTTTTTTCTCTTTTACTTTCTAAGAAACTTTTAATTAATTGGGGAATGATAGGATGGCAAACAATTAACTCTCGCCTCAAAGATTTCGTTACATATTTTCGTTAATTAATGACATTTTATTGCTTATACTTGTGTTTTTCAATTGTCACATAAATATACTAATAATAATACACTTTAATGTCTCCAAAATTTTATTAAAATAATTAAATAAACTTTTCATTGCAATTTAGCAAGATATAAAAAGAAACCATAAGTCTGGATACGTTTGAAGCACACACAAGCTAGAAACTTTGTTGCGGTGGCTGTAGCTAGAACTCTGACAAACTTTTAACCTTTTCAATCTACTTGAACACATGAAATCGAATAAGTTCTAAGGTTAGAATCTAGTAAATAAAACTTTTTAAAATTTCTCTTAGCAGAGAAACTTCTTATTAAAGTTGGATGGTTTTAATATTCAACGGAACGATTAACATTTTATTAGTAAGAGTTACTACCGATGCACCCCGGTTCCACCTGAATAAGATCCATTAATGTGGCGTTAGTTAGATTTAAGATAATGAAAGACCATTTATTCGTTCAAACAAATCTGCATTACTCTCTATCTGTTCGTAAAGTTTCATCACAATTGGTTCAGACATTCCGAAGTTTGGCCCGGACAGACAGGCAGACGGACAGACAGGCGCAAATTTTAAAAATGGTTATTCAAAATCTCTATCTTAATAGTATGGAAATAATCCCTTGAGCTTAATAGTGGCTACAAGAAGTTACAATAAATTCTGCTCTTAATAAAACAATTAATAAATGTTTTTGTTTTGGAATAAAAATTATAATTACACAAAAAACTATAATAAAATTATCATTTGTTTTGATAGTTTAAAATTAAAATATTGGTCTTGTAAATCAAAAATATGTATATTATTTTAAAAACTTCAAAGAAAATGAAATTACTTTCGATAATCTCCAAAATTATTATTTTAAAATTATTTTTATCTTTTTTAATTATAATATTTTCTATTAAAAGTGTAATATTTTTTTCATGCCTTATCTATAGGATTAATAATTTTATTTCATCCTTAATTAACTTGCTTATTATCAGGTATATTAATGAATACTTATATTGATTATATCTTTATATATAACAATTACGTGTCACGTTGTTTGTCCGCGATGAACTCCTAAACTACTAAACTGATTTCAATGAAATGTTTCACAATGTGTGCAATTTGATCCAACTGAAGAGATAGGGTAGTTTTTATCCTGATAAGTGACCCTCAATTATTTTATTGTGAATTTAATGATTTTTTTTGGACACATGGTCATCGGAAAGGGCAGAACAACGTCTGCCTGGTCATGTAGTATATATATAAAAATTACGTGTCACGTTTTTTGTCCGCGATGAACTCCTAAATTACTGAACTGATTTCAATGAAAATTTGCACACTCTGTGCAGTTTCGTCCAATTTGAGAGATAAATAAGATAAATTTGTACCAAATTTAGCAGAAATAGAATGTTCAATTTAGGCATAAACTTGATAAGCATTTGAAAAGTAGGCCCAACAACCAAAAAAAATAAAAATAAAAAAATAAATTATACATTTTCAATTGGGTTTATTTGGTTAATATTCATCAAACTAATTTCATCTTCTGTACTTACAGGTTTAATGAGTTAAATAGCCGACATCGACAATTAAGTCAGCTGAAAATACAGTGGAAAACTATGAAGGTAAATGCTCGGAAGTAATACAGCACCTACAAAAAAGAATAGACTAAAATAGGTGGTACGGCAAGACCTGCAACTCCTAATGATGGAGTAATAGAAATCAAAGATTTGTTGAATCCTGCAGAGGTGTTGAGGGATCATAATATATATGATTCAGATGGGATTGTGAGTACATTTTTTATTCTTTAGTTTCTTAGCAAATGTATACATACATACTGCTATACTGATTATAACATTTTAGAAGACTAATTCCTCAATTCATTCATTCATCAATTATTCCTATTCTATTTAATTATGTAAGCAATAATTGTTTTTCTGTTTATGTAGTGTATGTTATGTTTATTAACAATATTTTTTAATAACTGGTTTTCATTTACAGAACCATGATGGCTATATAAACAACATGATAAGTCATAGCAAAATGTTGAAAGAGGAAGAACAAAGAGATGTTTGGAAATGGCTGAAGAGGAACATGCAATTAAAATGGAAATACATAAAGAATAACTAAAATGTGTAATACTTGAAAGAAAAACTTTAGAATTAAGAAGTATGTGATGAGCAAAATTAATATAAAGAAAAATATATATTTATCATTAAAAAATAAAACAAAAATGTTATTTCATTAATTTATAATCCAACAACGACCAAGTCCAGACATTCACCCATTTTAAATAATTTATTTAAAATATACAATATTTTATTATTTACAATATTAAAAACTATAATCAAAAAAAGTAAAACTAGTAACTTAATTATCATACAGTCCTACTTCCAAACAATTTTGACACTAAGAAATCCAGCTGTGAATGTAGCGGAGCGGAGATATTTATTAAAAAATCTAAACAAATCTCTAAACAGCACTCAAAAATTTTTTATATATCATAGCTTCATATTGACTTGAAATGTGCTGTACCCTGCACTATTCCCTGAAACAATCATTTACGGCCTAAATAAAAACACTTTACTCTATAAATGAAATATTATCACATAACTTCCCTGATTTATTCCATATTGATAAAAATTGTATGTAGTCGTTATGCTTTGACAGTTGACAATGACTACGCAGAAATATTTTTCTTTATAAATGAGTATTATGTCTGAAATCAAATAATTATTATTATAATAACTGTCTTATTACTTATCTTTTTGTTGAAATTTGTAAGCCAGAATTGGCCTCTAAATAACAAAATAAAATAAGTTAACTATACACACATAGCTTCAATATTTTTTTTATTTTGTAGATGTAAATATTGTATAATTTATTTCAAAATTTTCATTGAAAAATGCTGCCCATACTGAATTTCCTCGTAGGGAGCTATTTACTAATTGTGTGACTGGAATATTTCCATCATCTTCTACTGCATCCTCAAGCAGATCTTTCTTGTGCATTGCAATGTTGTGCAGTATTGCCAATGCAGCAATATATAGTTTTGTATTTACTAATTTCGTATTAAGTCCTAGCTGTAAACACCGAAACCTTTGCTTCCACACTCCAAAGCATCGTTCTACAGTGTTTCTGGTCCTAATGTGCGATCGCTTGTACATTTCTTCCTTTTGTGCATTGGGACGCAGGATAGGAGTGAATATATAAGGAGTATAAGCATAACCAGAATCTCCGAGAAGGCTTTTTAAACATTTTTTACTTTACAATAATTTGGTACAATTTTTAAATAAATTTTAATAGAACCAGCATGGTGGTGATTACCTTATTTCCAGGCGTTATTTTCTTTAAGGCATTCCTTGATAATATAACAACCCTGTTTGTACAATTTTTCTTTAATAAAACATTTAAACTGGTTTATTGACAAATATTGTACATTTATGGGATTTGTTTTGTAAAAGATGGTTCGTAATTTGCATTGCAAAAAGATTGCCCAATAAATGAATTACTAATTGGGTGTAGTCTAGTAACTGGTATGACAAACTTATGTTTGTTCCTAGTTTTTAAAGAATTAACATCTATATTTTTATCGAAGCTATTTATGTTTTTATGCACATACATTATATTTTCATAAATATATTGCGACTCCAATATATATATGTTTATTTCTTTAATTTTTCTCTAAGGGACTCTTACAATTTAAGTTATAAATCTCCCGTGTACGGCTCTATTTTGCAAAACACATATGGCTTTAAAGTCAATCGCATTACCCTTAAGCAAAATACCATAAGACATTACGCTATGAAAGTAACTAAAATAAACTAATCTCGCTATCTCAAAATTAGTGGGACTTCTAATCTTTCTTATATCCTGTAAGAAAGATTAGAAGTCCCACTGGGGCTGGGGCCTCATTGAAGCTTTGCGTCAAAAGTATTACCACGAAAAATAGTGTTATTCGCAAGACTCAACTCATCTTCATTTAAAAGCACATTGGTATTCGAATGTTTAGCATTAGGTATTGTATTTTAACACATGTTGTCTTATTGCCATGTAAGAGCAAATTGTTGGCATTAAACCAAAGTACTTATTTCGATAGAGCATTATTTACATCATCGTAATTAATTAAATACCGTTTGAGTTTAAAAATTAAAGAGTTATCATCAGCAAATAATCCTATATCGTTATTGTCCCCTACAATATAAGGTAAGTCATTATTATAGATTAAAAACAATTGGGCAGAGAATCGAGGCCTGAGGAACGCCCATTGATATTTCCGATCTGGAGGTACTTTACCAATCATAACGACTTTTGTTATTCTGTTATTTAAATTCGAAATTAAAAATCTAAGCACAATAATTTGCCACCCTATTGTTGTAGTTTCCTGTATATATCTCATTATAAATACAAAAAATACCTAAGGCATTTTGTGAATTCTCCTATGCATTAAACATATATTGCACAAGCCTTGTAAAACGAAATCGATTTTCATGGATTTGAGTTTATTATATTAAAATATAACAATTGATCTTTTTTATACAGGTATTAGCATTTTGTTTAAGTAATGATTGGCGATAGTTGGAGAAGTTTTCAATGACTCTCTTGTCAAGATAGAAATATCAGTGAAATATTTCTCAAACACCGCTGCGACTTCTTGATTTGATTCATCCGTCATGATCATCCGTCATCCGACGTCATACGTAACGCACGGTGTATTGTGTTGCGTGTAACTACCTACACAATGGGTATAACTAAATGTTCGGCGTGTAATAAAAATATAACGAAAAAAGTTCTCGGAATAGTATGTAGTAGGTGTGAGAAAAGTGTCCACGCAACCCATGAATGTGCGAAGTTATCTAACAAACAACTGGCGACTCTTCGTAACACTCCTGGACTCGAGTGGAGCTGCGCCGAATGCTTATGCAATGCGTCTCGCAGATCGTCAGCATTTGTTTCTGTTGACGAATCTGAAAATGAGGAGGAAGAAACGGTGCCATCCCTTAGCAAGGACGTCAGCTCCAAATTACTTCATCAGATAACATCAGAAGTGAAAAAAATTTTTAAGAAAGAGTTCGAAGACTTCAAGAGAGAATTCGAAATATCACTAAATTTCCTTGGTGATCAAATATCGAGTATGGAAGAATGTCTCAAAAGTCAAGAATGCCGGATTAAAGTGCTTGAAAACAAAAATAACGAACTTCTCAATAAAAATAAGAACCTGGAACTACGAGTGTCATGTGTCGAGACCCAAATGCAGGAAATGGAACAAAAAGCACTTTTGCATTCCTTGGAAATATCAGGGCTTCCAGAAGTGGCTTTGCAGAATCCTCAAGAAACTATAAAATCAGTTGCCACCAAGCTTAAGGTTGCATTCGAAGCCGTAAATTCCACGCGTAGCATGCCAATTCGTAAGGATCGTCCATGTTCTATTCTAGTGGAATTAAAAACTACCGAATCCTTCGAACAATGGATTTCAGCGGCTAAGCAGGTGTCTCCCACAGTTGGTGACGTTGTACCTAACGCATTACAAGAAATGGCTAAGAATCAAATTTTTGTTCGTGAAGCACTCACTCCGCATAGCAAAATGTTACTGTATAATGCAAAGAAAAGCTTGCGTCCAACATTTGAATTTATATGGTGTAAAAATGGTAAAGTTTTTGCAAGGAAAACAAAGGCAAGTAAAGTGCATCTCATTAGATCGATGTCTGAAATTGTAACATTAACTAAATAAAGTGCCTACCTACCCTTTTTAACTTGGTAGGTCGTTATTTTTCCACTTAATTTACATCAATACCTAACGTATATAATAGTAATTAGTTGAAATACAATAATATTTTTACTAATACCGAATAGTGATGGATAATAATAATATTATGTACTCATCTGAAATAACTGAATACTTTGACTGTTTAAATTGTAGTAATTTTATCAAAAACCTTCCATATTGTCACATTAATCTCTTATGTATACATGTTAATATACGTTCTATGATCAAAAATTACCCTAAATTGTTAAATCAAATAGAAATAAGTTTACATCCAATTGACGTAATAATATTGACCGAAGTAGCTATAGCACAAAACATCTGTCATTTGTATAATATTCCCGGTTATAAAATGTACTCACAACTTCGTAAAAATAGGAAAGGCGGAGGTATTATTGTTTATGTAAGAAACTATTTAAAATTAACGCAGTTAGACTATAGTTCACATACATTCGAGTCGATCATAGGTTCTATTAAAACACCGTGTAATAAAGTAATCGCCTTGTGTGCTATCTATAGACCTCCCTCCTATAATAAAGAACTATTTATAAATGAAATGACAAAATTATTAAATAACTTACAGCACTTTGTTAATGTTGTAGTCGCTGGAGATGTGAACATAGACCTAAAATTATCATCAAATATCAGAGATAAGTACTTAAACCTGCTGGCGGAGCAAGGACTGAAGTGTGGTATCACCGATTATACACGTATTGAAAGAAGATTAAGCTTAACTACACAATCTTGTATTGATCACATCTTTGTGCGCTCCCACACAACAGATCCTTGCACGGCCGCGGTCGATACTGTACTGGCGGATCATCGCTTGACCGTGGTTGCATTATGCAGTATCCACGAGTCAAAAAAACTTAACTATATCGCAAGTAAGCAAATACCTATATACGACCCTGTAATATTAGGCGAGGAATTATGTACTGCGGAATGGTCTCATATTGATGAGATGCAGTCACCACAGCAAATGTACACTTTCATAAAAGATACTTTTAATAATGCATATTCAAGGGCAATGAGAACTATTAATAATAACTCAAAATTATATCGACAGGCGCCATGGATTAATAAAAAAATAATTAATTTGAGTGAAAAACGTGAGGAGCTATTTAATAAATGGAAAAAAGACCAGAATAACATAGTATTAAGATTAGAATACAATAGGAAAAGAAATAAGGTAAACAAGGTAACTGAATATTATAGAAATTCTTATTATAAAAATAAAATAATTAAAAATTTTGCTAATTCAAAAAAATTATGGCAAATTTTGAATGATATCGCTGGTAGGATTGTAAAATCAATTGATGAAGTTATATTAAATGCTTTTAAATCATTAAATCTTTTACCAAAACGTATTGCAGACAATTTTGCGAATAATTTTGACTCTGCCGTGAAAGATATTTTGCCAAACTGCAACCAGAATATATTAAAATATGATCAAAACAATTTACCAGCAAATGTAAATAATTGTAGTATGTACTTTAAGAAGGCAACACCAGATAGTGTATATAAATTAATTAATAAGTTAAGTACTGATAAAGCCCCAGGTTTTGATTGCATTAGAATGAGAGATATCAAGAGCATTGCCAATATAATTTCAGAGCCCTTAGCTAAATTTGTAAATACCTGTATCAAAACAGAGACATATCCAGATGAACTTAAGGTGGGATGTGTTAGACCAGTCCATAAAAAAGGTAAGTTTGATGACACAAATAATTACAGACCTATTACTTTAACATCAGCAATAGATAAAATAGCGTAAAAATATATCTGTAATCAGATACACGAGTTTTATCAAAAAAGTAATATTTTAAGCTCTAGCCAATTCGGTTTTAGGCCTGGTAAGAACACTGCAATGCTATTATCGGAATTCACAGATCAAGTTAATTCATGTATGAATCAGAAACTACATGTTCTAGCTCTATTTATTGATTTTTCTCGCGCCTTTGATACATTAGATCATAATAAGCTGATTAGGAAGTTAGAAGATACAGGTATTCGTGGACCTCTTTTAAATTGGTGTAAAAACTATCTGACTAATAGAAGCTACCGTGTTAAAATTTGTGAAAGCTACAGCACATCAGTCTAAGTAACCGAAGGCACTGCTCAAGGTTCCGTACTTGGACCATTGCACTTTATAGCATATGTCAATGACATGAATAAGATTTTTAGATATTGTACTAACTATCAATACGCTGATGATACGTGTATGCTTGTGGCTGCTAAAGATGTCAATGACGCACTGCTTTTGTTGCAGGATGATTTTGATTCATTAAATAAATGGTGCCATGACAGCGGTTTGATATTAAATTCCCAAAAGACCAAATTAGTCCATATACACTCGCCAAACTTAAAGTCTCATAGCATATTAAAACATAAAATTATTGCGCATAATCATAATTGCCTTCACCAACCTCAACTTAATTGTAAGTGTTCCACGATTGAATTAGTTACATCGCATAAATATTTAGGCTTAGTAGTAGACCATAAGTTTAATTGGCACGAGCATATAAAGCATGTATGTGATAAGCTTAGAGCATTTTTGGCGAATATGTTTATAATTAGAAAGCGATTAAACTTTCGAGTCAAAATGATGCTTTATAACGCTCTTGCTGATTCAGTCATAACTTATGGGCTAAGTAGCTACGGACGAGCAGACAATTCACACCTACAGTACATTTATCAACTACAACTTAGAATTTTAAAAGCGATTATACCTATAAAAATTAAACTTCAGGCAAAAACTAATGCAAACTTTATATTTAAATACTGCAAGGTACTCAATATCCATGACAAAGTCCAATATCAATTGTTAAAAGAACAATTCTTTAATTTAGGTATACAACACACAGTCTCAAATAAAATTCAGACCCGCAAAATAACTCAAAAAAAATTAATGATAATACCATCCAAAAATAAATATGGTGAGCGCACCAGCGCATACATAATACCTCGCTTAATAAATGGTCTGGATAATAAATTTAGAAGTGAACTTAATGAAGTTAACATAAAGTATAAATTAAAATGGTACTTCCTTAATAAATATTAATTGTTATCCCCATTTTTTGTAAATGTAGACGGAACGGCACGCAACACAAACCTGCGTGGTTTTTCGCTGTGCCGCATAGCAAGATTGTAACGATTTTTATCTAATAATAAATTAAAAAAAAAAAAAAATTGTTAATTAATTATTAATTTTTAATTAATAGTTTGTGATATGAGGTTTGTCTTTACCGGTTTGGCAGTTAATAATTATACTTCATGTCACTTTAATTTTATTTTTAGCCGTCTTAATTTTGTTGCTAATATGTAAAGATTTGGTTGTAGAGCACTATCTTTTAAATATTTTAGAACAATTTTTGACATATTCTCTAATAGTATATGAAATATTATATGATCTTGCTTGGTAAAGTTAATATAAACTTCGTCTGCTTTTATGAATTCCTACTCTAGCCCTCTCACTAAATGCCTTGCAACTGTATATGTATGTACTAGATAATGTTATGTCATGATTATTATTTTTAAATATAACTTTATATATCACTATATTATATTAATCAGTTCTCTTAATTTATTGTAACCCTAGTTCAGGGTTCACTGCGGGTAGGCGAAATTACTCCTTTTCAAAAGCTGGCAATACACCTGCAATTCACCTGATGTTGCAATTTTTTATGGGCAGCGGTCGACACTTACCATCAGGTGAGCCGCATGCCCGTTTGCCCCCTCTTCAATAAAAACAATAATATGCACTTGGAGAAAATTGACTTAATTTTGTTAATTCCTTAAGGATCTGAGTTGAGAGTAAGCTCAGATCACTCAGCGAGCAATGAAGAGGGCAATGTTCAGAAATTCTTTACATGATAGACTTAGAAATAAGGATATCCACAGTAGAACCAGAATAACAGGCATAGCCCAAGGGATCAGTAAGCTGAAGTGGCATTGGGCCAGCCATATAGCTCGATGAACCGAAAATCGATAGGCAAGAAAACTTCTCGAGTCGAAGCCTCATACTGGTAAGTAAAAACGGCGGCTACCCACTAGATGGAGTGACGATCTGGTAAGATGTGCAAGAAGCCGATGGAGAATGGTGGATTAAGACCTTGATTTGGTGCGTTTATTGAAGTAGGCCATCATTCATCAGAAGACTTGTGAAGGTTGTTATTATGTAATCTAATTTTAATGAAAGTTTCTTTTCGGTTTATTCACACTTTTATTTAAGAAAGATTGAGAACTGAAAGATTAAGTACGAAAACTAAAGGTAAAATAAGATTCGTTCTTGAAATAGGCTAATTCTACAAACAATTTGCCTGAATTTAATATAAAGTAAACATGGAAACTTTTACAGCATACAGACGAGATGAAATTTTCTTTAGGATTACATGTATGTTTTAGCGTATCACATTTTATAAGCTACGGATAGCTTTTTTGTGATAAAATCCAAAGTTTTAGCTAGTAGGTAATTTTGGAGATGGAATTTTGTAAGTCAAATACAAGTATTATATAAATCGAAAATATCGTGATTTTATTTTTCTTGTAAACTGTAAACATGTAAACTTGATGAGCAAAATACTTTATGAGAGGTACACGGTACACCACCACCATTCATTTTCCAAGTGTCATTGAAAAAGTTAGAGTAAATCGACCAAAAATTCAAATCCCATTGCAACATTAATGCTTCAGCGTATACCGCGACCAAGACGAAGTAATTTTTGACTTCTGAAAAGGTGGAATTCGTAACCCGTGTTATTTCTTTATTTTCCCAAAATTCAAAGATTTGATGGAAGGTGTGACATTGACTGAGCCAGAAGATGCCGTGATAGCTTACAACCAGCACGTGTATAAATAAGCTCTCAGACCAACGGTCCCTATTTGTATTGATTGAACAAATGAAAATTGTAATGTTACATAGAAATTGTTTAACTTATGAATTAAGCAAAATATTTGGTGAACCCCACGTACTTCGCGCTAATATTATTTAGTAAGATTAAAGCTCCAGCTATACTGACTGCGATTGTGTCGCTGTGCCTTTGCAGACAGAATTAAAATACACGATGTTCGGCAACCTGCTTATTTCATTCTCAAAGTGGATCCTGCTATGAATATTGTTACTGCAACGCTTATTTTAATCGTTTTATTGGGTTTATTTGGTGCAAACCAAAATTGATTACTTAACTCAAACAGCATTTGCTCAATCTCGCATAAAGTATCCCACATTATTAATATACTTACAACTACTTAACAAATATTTATGACATTTATTATAAATAGATAGCATCTAAGTAGAAGAAATTGTTCTATATTTCGATTGGCCTTATCTACGAGTTTCAAATTCTTTTACAAGGTCACTAGCCGCGTAAAAAGTGGCTGTCATCACAGTTTTTTATCTAAGGCTCATTAAGTTAACAATTTTACGAGCTTCCTTACAAGGGTAGACGTAACTTCCACTTATTGTAATTTACGTCTTATCATTATAAAAAGGGTAAAGTTTTGTTTCTGTATTGATTAACACTAATGATGCCCTATTGAATTGGTCTCTAAATAACAAAATAAAATAAGTTAACTATACACACATAGCTTCAATATTTTTTTATTTTGTAGATGTAAATGTTGTATAATTTATTTCAAAATTTTCATTGAAAAATGCTGCCCATACTGAATTTCCTCGTAGGGAGCTATTTACTAATTGTGTGACTGGAATATTTCCATCATCTTCTACTGCATCCTCAAGCAGATCTTTCTTGTGCATTGCAATGTTGTGCAGTATTGCCAATGCAACAATATATAGTTTTGTATTTACTAATTTCGTATTAAGTCCTAGCTGTAAACACCGAAACCTTTGCTTCCACACTCCAAAGCATCGTTCTACAGAGTTTCTGGTCCTGATGTGCGATCGCTTGTACATTTCTTCCTTTTGTGCATTGGGACGCAGGATAGGAGTGAATATATAAGGAGTATAAGCATAACCAGAATCTCCGAGAAGGCTGCCTTTAAATTCTGACTGCTCAAAACTTTGTTTTATTCAACTTTCATTAAATATTCTTGAGACATGTGTACTGCCTTGCCAATGTGCCACTTTATCCATGATCTCTAAGTTAGCATTTGAGACAACCTGGAACAAAGTACTCATAGCTTTGTTAAAATGAAATAATAGATTAAGTAGATTATACTGAATCTGACTAAGATATATCTAGGTAACTATATGGCAAAGAAGGGCTAGCTAGGTGCTATAAAACTTACTTGTACATTTATTGAACTGTATCCTTTCCTATTTATGTAATATTGGCCATTATTTCCACCGACTTTTGGGATTCGAATATGTGTGCAATCAATAGCCCGTATCTCTTGTCTAAATCCACATACTGAATAAAAACCTGCAATCACATGGTTCTGCTCCACATCCCTTTGTGGCACTTTAATCCACTGTGCTCTTTGTGCTACTATTGCTAAAGCAACTTGTAAAGCATACAAGTGACATTGTTGGCTGACTCATTCCACTTAGATCTCCTGCATCATCTTGTATCTGTTGAAAGCAAAAGTAATTGAATTAGAAATCATACCAACTAATAATTATCCACTTAATTGCAAAAACTATTGATAATGGGAGATGTTAATGTAAATGAATGTAAAAACCTATAAAATTGATAATAGGTACATAGTAATTACCTCTCCACGAGCCATGTTCTTATGGCAGTCAAAACTTTCAGATGGGGTGGTATAAATCCACCTCTTGGATCACCGGCTAAATCATTTTTCACCATATCAATAAGGAAGACGGCAGTACCGCGAGAAAATCTGTATTTAATTTTAAATACGGCTTCTTGAAGTTCTTCCAGTGGTTTCTTACGAATTTTATAAAATTTTACACGTCTCATTAATGGAATCTGATTACTCACTTCATTAATTTCATCTATCACTCTCATATCATCAATGAAATAATCTCTATTCATCTTGAGGTTGTTGAAAATGCACTAACAAATATTAATGGAAGTAACGAAATACTAACTTATTTAGGCAGATACAACGTGCGTAAAGTTTTACAATATGTCAAAATACGAGGCTACTCCATGCTTACTCCGTCGTTAAACTATGTAACGCCAAGGTGTTACTTTCATTCCGAGAGTAGATTCGGATTAGTTTACTCCCTCCTTACTCTATGTTTATTAATACTGAATTTAGTTATTTTAAACTTTAAACTAGGATTAAAGTTAATCTTGCTCAAGTCTATGTTTATTAATAAGACTGTTAAAGTCTACACTATTTAAGTACAGATTTAATAATATCGAGTGCCATGTCGACTATAGAGAATCAATCACCTCATTTCGTCTCGTGGGTTAAGAATTGAGTGAAATTACTTTACTCAATAAAATGCATTATTTTGATATTAAAAACAGACACTTTAATTTTATTTCTATATCTATGTAAGTATCAGTATAGATTTATACATATCATAATTTTCATTTAAGTATATTACGCTACGCTACGCTGCAGCTGTACTATAGCCGGGAGAGGAGAAGGCTCTCCCAGAATACCAGCGTAAAATAGATTATATAATGCTGCTGTATTTTATATAGCGAGCATATAGAACCGGAGACCGCTTTTACTGATAACGAGGCATTCCTCACGCATCTGCTGCTTGATCTTAGTATTCGGCGGACTAAGTGATTATTTCCCATCCTATTTATATTTAAAAAAAAAACAAAACGGTGATTTTATAACGTTAGTCTTCTATTTTCAATTAACGATGTTGTTAGCTTGTTGGATTGCATGTAGAAATTTCATTACGATTGCATTGAGAGTAACATTAAAATTTTCGGTTGCTGAATTTACTGAATACACGGTTTTACATTTTAATTGACATTTTCGATAAAATTCGTTAAATTTATATTCACATCGTCAATTTATTTTGAATGCAATGAGGCTTAACCCGAAATTAATAATTTTATTAATGAGATTATTAATAACTCATTTTTCTGTTTTTCGACAATTTCAATGATTGAACGTTGCTGAAAATAGTTGCACAATTTCATTATGATATGCGTACCCGATAAATGAAGAATGAAGTCGGTTATGTAAATATTATTTTATTCCTTTTAGTTCCCTAAAGTCTGATTTTACTTTTAATTAAAGTTCAAATTTTTGACCCTTATGAATGGAATAAGGAATGTCGCCAGCTTTAATGTCATCTAATTAGTTAAATTAAACACTTCATCCCAAATTTTTACGCCCTTAAAGGTGGATTGTTTTCTTTGATTTTGTAGATTACCCTTAATAACAGCTGTTTAATATTGTAATAACATATCGATAAAACCCAATTTAATAAAAATAGAATAATTAAAATCGATTCACATTAATTTATGACGGTATCATGATGTTATAAATATAGAAAAGAAAAGAATATATTCTCAAATTGAGATCATCCTCGTTTTCTTGAAGTTAACTACTAGACAAATCATACAAATCGAATAATTTTAACGATCATATATGAAATTTAGGAGCATTTACATCCATTTAATAGTCAGATATTGATGATTTTACCTAGATATTAGAAACCTATATTATTTTACGAGCAACCCATATATGTATACTAACTAGCTCGCCAGGCAGACGTTGTTCTGCCCTTTCCAACGACCCTTCCTATAAAAACCTTAAATTAGCAATAAAAAATTAATAATTTTTATATATAAATAATAAGTAATATTAATATTATATATATAATTATATATATATATATATATATATATATATATATATATATATATATATATATATATATATATATATATATATATAATTTTTTACTTATTTTATGAAAGTAAAAACTAAATTTAGAAAAAAAAAATATTATAAAATATTTCATTAACTATTTCAATATATCAGACATACACTTCAACTTTATTGATATGTATAAATAATATTTTTATATAGATAAAAAAGCAACTTACATCTAAGCGTTATAATGTGCACAGCATAACATATGAAACAAACTTCACATGAAGAAAAATCTACGTTTAAATTATTACATTACATGAGCCCATACCCACATGACAGAAACAATGCTCAGGCTTAGTTATGTGTACATTAAGTAGTTGTTTTTATTTGGATATATTTTTAATTCAGAAATTGCAGTCAGTTTTTAAATTATTTTGTGAATTTTATTTAGATAAAGAGAACAAATGGAGAGAAGTTGATGGCAAGACGTTTCACGGAAAATATAACGTATACTAGAGCCAAAAAATCATTAAAGCGTCTTAGTAATTTCTGACTGGCCCCTTAAATAATCTCGAATATGAAATCATAACTCCCAACACCAGTTGCTCAAACTCTTTCTTATCATACTAAGCTCTCAATTTTAAATAATTTTAAATAATGTGAAAATAAGCGCAATAAAATTTGTAACTTCGATTTCGTTCAATGTGGGGTCTTCTTCAGTTCAAGTGAGTTATGAGAGTACGACTACGAGTACTAGAACTTATGTGGAAATCATTTAATTCTTGTTAGTTCTTTGAAGTCGGTTTTTATAGTATTAATACGTTAGATTTTTAAATTGTACATTCCAAATCCGTAATTTATTATTATATCAAACATTCATTTTTTTGTGATGGATAAATAGTCCAATATTGATTCTTATGCCAGGTTAAAAATATTTAAGACTTCTAAAAATACAAAACGTAGACGTAACATCATTTACAATAGTAAAGTCTAAGAGAGGAGCATGTACGGTGCATTGAATTGCTTCATTACATATTCGTAGCTTTAGTCCACAGTGGACTATGGTTTCAATGTTTACCGTCAACGTGACTAAATTGCGAACGCTATTGACTTTACACTTAGCAACTAAGATATTGTCGTCGTTCAAAGCTACTTCGAATATTTTTTTTTCCAAAAATATACCATACAAATAACACAAATGTAAGTAATCCCTTGAATTTAAATGATTTTAGTACGTAATGTTTTTTTTAAGAGCTTGGGTTGCTATTTTTGGAACTTTGTTTTAAATAATCTGTAGATTTGATAAGCCTGTTTTATTATCCCTCTTTCGCCACCCACGACTGTCTGAATGTACTTCTTACGACACCCACGTGATAAAATGAGATGACATTCCAAGCTTTACGACTAATTAAAGCAAAATTAGCCTTTTAACTTTCATACCTTCAGATCTCTCCTGAATTATAAATTTGGTAACTTTTACAATTGAAAGATGGCAAACTTTTTTTTAATATGAAAGTTTTTTTTATATGACTTTTAAATGATAATAATATTTAGTAGTTTAATAAGTTGACAGTAGAAAGTCAGCAAGTAATGAATAGTACGTACATATCTACTACCCCATATCATTCCGTAGGTTTCGTTAATAGGTTTATATTATAATATGGCTTTATAGCTTTTCTAGTCTAACAACCATGAGAATCAGAGTATGATCGGAGAGTTTTTGGGTTCTTCTGTGATGAATCCGTCAGAACATAGCTCCGACCACATGGACAGTTTCCATTTGATTGTCATTTATACCATCCAGAGTATTCTTCTAGGCACTGAAAATTATTTTGTAATGCGAGCTATATGCTAAAGCATCCAAAACAGTGTCAAGGAGCAGCATCAAAATGTTCGTGACTGCAATTACTTCTCAAGCATGGTGAATAGAAGATTATGGAGGGATCTATTTTCCGCAGTAGACTTTTATGAACTGCTGTAGATTTGTTTACTAGATGAAAATCTATATAACGTTATAGATACCAAATAATTTCTTGTCAAAACAGATTTTTTTTTAATTCAAACTGATGAACTACATTGAAGATGAATGAGAGGAAGAATAGTTATAAGATGGATGTTGCTGCTCATCTTTTGTTTTAGTTTATCTTTATCATCTCTTACGATACGCAGGAGATTAAATGAGGTAGTGGATTTTCTTACGCCGCTGACCGGGGTAGGATCACGCTCTCACAGAATACCACCGTAAAATAGCAGCTTAAGGCTACTGTGTTTCTTATTGTAAGTATAGACAATTGGAGAACCTTTTTACTGGAAACGAGACATTCCATCTTAGTCCTAGCGGGTGACAACGAATCTGCATTTTGATTCTTAATCGAAGATAAATGTGGATCTCTATGGGTTTATTAATTACTGTCAGGTAGAATGTTTGGTCGTTTGTCATCCTTATTCTATAATAAAAATTTATACGAAATTTTTTGACCAGAAACAACTTGTAACAATTATTTCTTTTATAAAGTTCAAACCCAATGTATTATCCGATTCATTGAAAATGTTCAATCAAAAATATTTCCTCCTCAAGAAAGTTTCTTACATTTTTCTTGAACAACAAATAAAAAAGCTTCCCTAATGACTTGACTACACAATTATATTTAGGACTAAATGAATGATGCTTGTAATTATACTACTTTATATCCTGAGATCGGAACACAGCCGAGCATACACTGCTATATTGTTGGCAGTGAAAATTGGTAAGAGTATGGTACCTATCCAAGCTGTCTTCTAGTCAGAAAAGAAGGTAGGTCTACCTAGGTAATAGCTAAAATACAGCCATATGCGAAAATAAACTAGGTAGTTTATTTTCGCATATGGCTGTATTTCAGCTATTCATTAATTTTGCTAAAGATCAATATTTATTTTTTTAATTTCTGTATCATTATATATCAATACATTCAGTACAGTTTGGAGTGTCAAAAACATCTTCCTAAAAATATTTTACTTAAATCGTCAAAAGACGAAATGACGAACTATACGTTTCAGGAGGAGAAGAAAAACAGAATATTCAATGCCATCAAAAACATAACTTGTGAAAAAAACCAAGTCTCGCAACTCAGTTCTTCTACCGTAAAAAGTTGTGAGATCAATGTAATACCAAGTCGGTTGATTTATTAAGTCCCTACTTAAGGGTCCTTCTGGCTTAAGTTATTACGTAATTAGCTAACCTAACAACATCTTATAGTGACCACATCAATACTAAAAATCTTTTATATTTTAAATAAATAGATTGACTTGGTCATCGCATGAAAACGCAATGTGTCTCTCAAGTACCTACTACATATTATATTAAATTAGATTGTTTAGTAAATTCTTTTTCTTTTTCTTGAGTGGCAGCCTCGTACCGGTAGGCTAAGTGTAGGGCGACCCCCCACGAGATGGAGTGACGATCTGGTAAGACATGCAGGAAGTCGATGGATGCAGGTGGCTCAGGATCGTGCTTTGTGGCATTCCTTGGGGGAGGCCTATGTTCAGCAGTGGACTTATGAAAGGCTGTAATGATGATTATGATGAGATTGTTTAGTGCGATTGCCAAGTCAATTTATTTGTTTAAAAATAAATGATTTTTAATATTGATATGGTCACTATAAGATGGTGTTAGGTTAGCTAATTATGTAATAACTTAAGACACAAAGACCCTTAAGTAGGGACTGAATAAATTAACCGACTTGTTATTACATGGATCTCACAACTTTTTACGGTAGAAGAACTGAGTTGCGAAAATTTTTTTTTTATTACAAGTTATGTTTTTGATGGCATCTCATTTCTTTTTGTAGATAGTTATAATTAGGTACTTATCTACACCTATTATTCCATTATATTACACGTATATAGGTACACTGATTCATTCACTGCAAATGTAACTTTGTAATCCTATATATTTATATGGCATTACATAGTTGTTTATGCAGTTGTTGTATCTCAAAAACTGGACCGAAATTGCAAAATATTTGAATTTTTCCTTGATTTATATACTATAAAATAAATGTGTTCAAAATTTGAAGTTTCTAAGTCTGCTAGAAGTGCCTTAGAGTTTTGATGATCGGTCAGTCAGTGAGTGACAAAATTAAGAAACTTTGACTAGTTATAATTCTTAAACTACTAGTTCAATTTAAATGAAATTTCAAACATACCGAGTTAACACAATGCCTACTTAGTTACAGAATTCAGGCTTCTAGTTCTATTCACAACGAAGTAATAGGGTTTCGAATATTGCCTGAACTGCTTCGAGAAAAGGATGGTACGGGCGTGCCGCTTTCTTGCTCGACTTGGCGGGGGCACTGCCGTGCCCCCAGATTAAAATATCTTAGGTTCTATTTTGCTATTGTATTTTGTTATTTTCTTATACGATCAAAATGTTTATAGTATTCATATTTAAATTTATTAAAAATAGCCCGAAAGTTAATTTGTTCGAACTATATAAATGTTAATGTTTCCTTAAGTATGTACTATTTGTTATATCGTATATTAACTAGATTAAAAATAAATAAACCAAACCACAGATATTTATAACGTTAGAAAAACCGCTTCGCCATCGATGTGTACAATTAAAGAGCAAACCAAAGAGGCATTGTTTTATGTTTAATACTCTAGAAATTGATGAACTTTAATTTAGCACTAACTTCATAAAATTAAATGATACTGTGTTACAAAGGAAACCTCAGTGAACACTAACGACATTTGGTGACTGGAAGATTATTAGCCCTCATATAATTTTATATAATATTCCATTATTTCTCAAAAATTAATTCACTGCTATTTAGATAAGATTTTGTAAAATTAACAAAAATAAGATATTTCAGCAGACCCTAACACGAAAAGTCCAAAGTACATTAACGGTTATAATGACAAAATTAAGGAAGTCCTTGTAGCTTTAGAGGTGACTTTTCATGCGCCAAGGGTAGACAATTATCTCAGCTTTCATCTAATGTCCGTTAAGGTAAGCACTCTGCAAAGAAAGTGAACTGAGAATATGAGAGAGCGTTTTAAGTATTAGTTAAAAACTCTTAATCAATTTTTAAACAATAATATAACATATTTTTAATATAAAATAATGTAAATTCAAATTATTCGAATTAAGAAAGAATTTTATATACTTGTCTAATTTTTAATGATAAAATATTTTCGTGCAACAAAAATAATACGTTTTTGATACGTACGTAATTTCTTTACAACCAAAGAATTATTAGAATACGAGTACATTTGCCAACCGTACAATTCAATTTTTTTCAATTTACTACATGATAAAGTGTCAAGTTGGTGTTGACCTGTATTAAATACTGGAAACTGATGAAATTGAGTCAAAAAAAATATGAAACTATAATGTTTATAATATACTGACCGGCACAAAAACGACTCACTAGGATTTCTTTAAATAAAGAATTTACGTGGTTAGCAGCAGTTGCAGCTATATTAGTAGTATAGTTGTAGAACGAATGGATCAGCTCGACCGGGGAACGACCACGCTCTCACAGAATACCAGCGTAAAATAACAGCTTAACACTGCTGTGTTTCGTATGGTGAGAGTAGTGAACCAGGGACCCTTTTTACTGGAAAAGAGACATTCCATCTTAGTCCTCACGGGTGACAACGCATCTGCATTTTGATTCTTTATTGAGGATAGATGTAGATGTCTATGGGTTACAGCAACCACTTACCATAATGTGGACTGTGTGCTCGTTTGTCACCCTTTCCTTATAAATGGAATCAATGAAACTGATATAATGGCCAGAAGACCTGCACATAGGCCAGAGCTTACCAGACAGCATCGAGTCAGTAGACTTGCATTCGCACATGAACATGTGAATTGAGATATGTAACAGTGGAGCCAAGTACTGTTCACAGATGAGTCCCGCTTTTGCTTACGAGTTTTGTTTGTCGGATATCATTTGTCAAATAATAACTTAAATAACACTTACAATAAGACATGATACCAAAATAAAAATTTTAAGACACTTAATTACTTAAATTCCAAAGTGAGTCGTTTTTTGTGCCAGTCAGTGTATATGTTTTTAAATTTTATTTTTTAAATTATTGTATTTTATAGTGTTTATGAAACTATAGTGTTTATAAGTATGCTATACATATTTACATAATCACATGCATTTGTAATTACAGTGTCCTGAGGGGTGGCCATAAAAATGGATGGAAAATGTGTCGCTACCGGACGCTCCTCCAAACACTCCTTGCTGAGACCCTACGATTAGAGTAACACAGTCACTTTCAAACATCAACAAAATTGTGTCGTTAATTTCATTCCGGTGTCTGTTGGTTCCATATTTTTTTATATACTCGTAGTTCTAATGTTATGGGAACTAATTATAGTTATTTTTAAAAGAGAATCTTTAACTCGGCTTGAATTTGAAATTAAATAAAAATTGAGGAGTGAAAATAAGACTACACTAAAAATTATACGTGTTACACGTTGTATAATTTTTTTTTTTTTGATTTTTGAATTAAAGTTATTTCTTTACGTTTGAATACTGACTCTGATAATGGACTTTTTTTTTATAGGATAAGGGTGACAAACGAGCACACAGTCCACCTGATGGTAAGTGGTTTCTGCGGCCCATAGACATCTACATCTATCCTCTATTACAATTCAAAATGTAGATGCGTTGTCACCCGTGAGGACCAAGATGGAACGCCTCATTTCCAGTAAAAAGGGCCTCCGGCCACCTGCACTCACCAAGCGAAACGCAGAGGTGAACCTCTACTTCACGCTGGTTTTCTGTGAGGTCGTGGTACCACCCCGGTTCGAGCCGGCCCATCCGTGTGACAGCAAAAGCTGCCGTGTGGCGCTACCACTGTTAAACTTAACGGGACTCATAGGGTTTTTGTTACATGTTGTATATGTAGCAGTAATTTATGCATTTCATAAATTATAGGTCAGGTAGACACCAAACAATACACTAACCTAAATGTAACTGATTAAAGGCAAACTTAACTTTGCAGTAGAAAAAAATGTTCTCTTACTCTATCGGTCTAAATCACGGTCGACTCTCAAATTGCAAATGTAAGTTTGTTATTGGAGGTGATCGGTAGGCTTTAGTATGCTAGATATTAATTATTTATTATATATATTTCTCGGGAAAACGTCACCGAGTACCGAAACAAACTTGTGTCTGAAGTCTGAATATTTGCTGAACAGTCTCGGACTGGGGGCAACTAAATCTAATCCAGTTCAATCCCCAGAAGATACAAGTTTGCACGTTTACCGCTAAAAAGGTCCGCTAAATATCTCTTTGTCGTATCTCCTCAGTTCCCCTTGCTGCCTCAGCTAGCATCGGAATCCCCGACGTCGAGATATACAATAGTGTGCAGTTTGGTGGTCACTTGGAAGGGAAGGTCAGATTGACCTCTAAAAAGCTTGGCTTGCATAGCGGAGCGGGACAGTATTTCATGTCGGCACATCGCTTGCAACTTTATAAAGCGCATCTTTGACCCCACATGGAATACTGTTCTCATCTCTGGGCCAGGGCACCCCAGTGCCAGCTCCTTCTATTTGACCGAAACCAGCGCAGAGGGGTTCGAATCGTTGATGACCGAGTTCTTTTTAATCTGGTCCATTCACTTACGCTGCGTAGGGATGTTGCATCCCTTTGCATTTTCTATCGCATCTACCACGGGGAGTGCTCTGTGGAATTGTTCCACCTAATTTCGTCGTGTCGTGTCAAACTTCACGATACCATCCACACCATCTAGATGCTTGACGGTCCACCACTGTGCGTTTTACTAGGAGTTTTCTTCCTCGTACAACTTCTCTGTGGAATTGTTTACCACTGGCAATTTTTCCGGACCGATACGACTTAGGGAACTTCAAGAAAAGATCTTACTCCTTTCTTAAAGTCCGGAACGCACCTGCAATTCCCCTTGTGTTTTGGTTGTTTATGGGCAGCGGTAGTAATTTACCATCAGGTGAGCCGCATTCTCGTTTGCCCCCTCTTCTATAAACAAATTGATACCTCTACCCATCTCTAGAAAAAAGGGTTTCGACAGACGGACAGACGGACAGACGGATAGACGGACGGACGGACAACAGATTTAAATGTAAAGGCTTTATTACTTTGAGATAAGAAACTCTAAAAATCACGAAATATTTTTGAGTTAATAGCATCACCTAATATTTAAATCATTATAAATCCCTGTGTAGTAAAAGGTCTCTTGATTAAACCGTTTCTTTATCCACATACAATGAAAACATCCTGTTATGAAATAAATTATGTGTCTCTTCTCTGACTAACTAAACTAAATTCATCAAAAATTCGTATTCTAACACAGGATACCATATTGAACTGTTAAACCAGCGTTTGAAATCTCAAATTACACATTCGTGGTAATTAAACAATTCAGTACCTTAGAGCAACATTGAATTGTGTAAAGTTTCGCTATTGACCCGGAAAATCATTTTACTCGCAATGAACTGAATATTAAAGTTCCAGTTATTTCACCCTTTATTCCGATTGAAATTCAAACAGGTTATTTGAACTGGAGATTCTTTTATAATTATAAGTGCAGAGTCTATTGAAATTTGTTTTACCCATTACCGGATACGGCGCATTCTATCTTAGTCCTCACGGCTGACAACGTATCTGCATTTTGATTCGCAAACGATCGCAACTACTTACCATCAGGTGAACTGAGCTCGCTTGTCACCCTTGTGCTATAAAATAAAAATTAAAAATAATGACGTATATTCTGTAAATTTTACTAGGTAAGAAAATAAGCAAGTAAACCATTTAATCGACTCCGAGTCAGTAACTTCTAAATGGGACATTGCATGTATATGTTTTTACAACTAAGTCCTAGATTATATAAGAAAGTATTGATTTTTAAACAAAAACGTTTTAAATTTTTAATATGCAAAAGCTGTATAAAAAAGGAATGGTTATCTTAATAAGTGTGTGATTGGGGCATTCTACGAGTACCTTAGTCCTCAGGGGTGACAACGCGTCTGGATTTTGATTCATAATCGAGGATAGATGTAGATATCTATAGGCCACACCATCCATGGCTGTGGCTGTGTATGACTGTGTGCTCCCTTGTCACTCATACTCTACCGTAAATAATAGTCAATGACACTTTGTAGATAAAGACAAATCGTACGTAACGTGCCGTTACGTTTGACTTCAAGTTACCACAAGCTGTTTATGCTATAAGATTTTAATACACAAACAAATTGCATTATTTATAAATAAACGTAAGTAGCAATTTAAAAGCCATATCCCTCCTTCATATGTCAAAATTAATAATAGGTAGAGAATGCCACAAGGCATTAAGCCCGCCCTTTTTTTATTTTAAATTAAGGAATGCAATAAAGAATAAATAAATAAATAAATATAGTATTTATACTTTAGACCAGAGACATCTTTTCTCAACGTTTACATTTCAAAATTTTCTAAAAGATCTCTTTGGTGAAAGGAAAGCAATGTTTTAATCGTTCCTTTTGCGAAATGCTTTAAGATTGTAGATAAATTATAATTTACGTTATTTGCTATATTTGAACCTTCAGTGAGCTTTAATTTGACACTCATAATAAACTCTATGAAATTATCCTTAGAATTTCTGTTTATACACTACGTTATCTTTTTCCGTAATTGAGTGTTAAATTAAAAACTCAAACATTTTTCAAATACGACAAATACGAAAGTAATATCAAAACATTGAAGTAATATGTACTTACGTACTAGAACAGCTATTTCAAACAAAAAATGTGCACTACTCAATGTCTTCGAAAAACCAACCGCGCATCACACACTCTTTCCTACGCATGCGCGGTTGGTTTTTATCATAGATTATGCGTAGGCAGAATGATCAGTATGTAATAATAGATTGTATTGTTAATTATGCAAATTATATCGAGTACAATTTTTAAAATTTGGCATTTATTTTGCATATAGTATGTGCTAATTTAATATAATATTACATAATATTAAAAGATATTTTTATTTGAATATTTTAAAAGGTAATTATGGAAAATATAAAAAACGTACTAAATGTATTTGTACCAAAACTTATTGATATAACATTTAACTTACAAATATATTTATTTAGATTAGAATAAGAGTCGTTCATAAATGCTGGGCACACGAGAGTTAAAAGATTATGTAATTATTCCATTTTTCCTCGTTTTCATGGTTTGGACGTGGAAACCTAAAAATTAAATAAAAGGATAATTATCAAATTTAAATATCAGAAATTTAGCCTAATTATGAATACTTCCATTTCTTTCTACAAAAAAAAAAAAACAATTATATTTTGCACAATTATTCTTACACTTACCTACAGAAACGTCGCATCTGAACAATTGAATGGAACAGCTAACTTAATGCAGTGTCGCCTCTAGTACGTAGTACATAATAGCTCAATGTATCAAAAATGTTCTGTTTTTTGAAAATTTCACGCCTGACATAAGCGAGATGGTTATACAGTTATCTATCGGAAACCGTAATGCTTTTTGGCACACCCATAGCCGTCTCTAACCACACCTAGGAGAAGTAAATGTATGATTGATTCTCTTACGCAGACATTACACGGCATAAGAAAAAAAATAATAATTAACATTTAATTTTTTTTTGGCGGAAACCTTTGTGGGCATACAAATAACAGTGCACCAAAGTACTATCGTAATCTTATGAATAGTAGAAACGCAAACGGAACAAACAAGGTAACTTTTATTTATCTTTATCTTTATATATAAAAATTACGTGTCACGTTGTTTGTCCGCGATGGACTCCTAAACTACTGAACTGATTTCAATAAAATTTTGTACACCGTGTGCAGTTTGGTCCAACTTGAGAGATAGGATACCTTTTATCCCGATAAGTGACCTTCAATATTTTTTATTGCGAATTTAAGTATTTTTTTCATAGGAAGGATCGTCGGAAAGGGCAGAACAACGTCGGCCTGGCCAGCTAGTCTTTATATATATTATTCTTCTGTCCGTGTGCATGTGACTAAACTCCTACTAAACGGATGGATTTTGATAAATTTTTATGTGTAATTAAGTTGATTCGAGAATGGTTTAGTTTAGAAGTTGATGGGTGATGCTGTTGTCGAAGCCTGGGCGGAACGCTTGTATATATTATAAAAAGATATTATACAGTTTGAAGCTTATTTCCATACGCTTAAATAAATAGCTGTTTCAGTACTGTTTCTGTATAATCGTTACTTTATTTTCGCATTAAAACGAAGAAGGCTAAAAAGGACAAACTATTTTTAGTAAGCGTAATTTAGTAAGCGTACGATTACACACAAATCTTTTATTTATCTCTCATTTATTTTACTATTTCTTACTGCATTGTATATTTCAAACTATTTAAATAATAAAAGTTTAAAAGATTTAGTTAATTTGCGAAGTCTCTGACCCCGTCACAAAACACCGTGAAGTTTTGATGTGAATTCAATGAATGATTAAGTTAATCCATTACCATATTTAACCCCGTGTATGTTGGCAATAGATGAATGCTATAACCATTTATAAATATCACATGTTAAAGCGTTGAGCAATTACGCCAAGCATAACAATAACAGCGAATCTTACCTACAATTTGAGAGGCCGAGTAGTTAACAGTTAACAGTTAACTCTTACGAACTGACCATGAAAGAAGAGCAATTTGCAAGAACGTGATATTACGGCGGAGCCATTAATGACTCTTAAGGCTCTAAGACCAGGTGAAATACGTAAATTCTTGGATTTTTAAGCAAAAAAATCACAATAACTGTTCGTTTAATTCGCAAACAAATACAGGTTGACAGAAAAGGATTTAATAAATGTTTTTAATTGAATAAAATTGTATTTTTGTCAAGCCCTTATTAGAAAAAAAGAGTACCTATCTTTCTCCTATTTTATAAAATTTCTCCAAAACGGCACAAGCTCTTTAAATAATTTTTACACAAAAAAGATCTTAAAAATATTAATATTTTTAATTGGCTGTTTTAATTTTATTCCCCGTTTTCCTCGAGAAATTATCATTTTCCCCCAAAATGTAATATATTCGTGTGAGTGTGCCTGCTCCGTCGCCCTGTAACCCCCGCGAGCTATGTCGCAGTTCGTCAAGTATATATACAGTAATCTATGCACTATGAACTATGCAGTCCAGTCCGTTTTCGGACATTGTCAAGGCAGGCCTCTGTCACTCTTGCTACCTGCGTGAAATAATTACCTACAATCGTGAGCTGTCCCAGGGGTAGATCGCAGTTGGGGCTAGCGCCCTCTATACGATTGAATGTTAAAGTTTTTTTAACACCGTTTACGTAAATAATTTTTTGTAAATACTTGTTGAAATACCCGTCGAAATAGTTTTGTTTAGTGTTTAGTATATTAAATTGTAGGATAAAATAGTTGAAAACGTTTTAATGTAATTTAAGAATAATATATATGCATATTATTATCTATCTATTTGATAAATTATAATAGCAAAACGTCGTTCCTACTATAACTGTTGCGGGGATGGATACTTAATGAGCAATTAAAAGGATTCAGATAATATATACTTTTTTGAGTTACCGAAGGATAATGAAAAATAAATTTATTTAATTTTTTTGTTAGATAGGCACTTAAAGCGAAAAAGTAATTAAGTAAGAATTTAACTACAGAAGTAATACCTAAGTACTTTATTACAAAACTTAGTTAAAATTTACTACACTACGCAAGCACCTACTTACATACCTATACTCGTTTTTGTAATTAAATTATTTTAAGTTATAATAGCACAAAATACTGAAATTAAAACTTTGTTTACAAGATTTTCAACTAAGTAGATTGTGATCATATTTCTGTTAGGAATCGTATTTCGAGTTTATTTGTTGTTTACGCTATCTACCTATACGAATCAAGCATCGCGATTCCCGACGAATGGCCTTGCAAGTCGCATGCGTTGGGCATCACAGAACTCACATAGTAGATAATATGGTCGATTAATGTCAGCATAGGTACTTTACCTAAGTAACTTACCATTTCAAAATGCATTTTTTTACTCTTTATTAACAGCCCTTAACAACCACGGAAAGTCCGTTGTGGCGTAGTAAGGAGAAAAGATGCAAAGTAATACGGACGCTCGCGCGCAGCGATAAAGTTTTATTTAGCTTGCGTGCGCAATTTAACTTATTAATAATAACTATGTAGGCTATTAAAACGTCGGCAAGCAGTCAACATCAAAAGAGTGCAACTTCTGTACTTATTTATTCTGTGGTCGAGGGTGGACCGCACGTCGGTGTTGGAGCGACTTCATTCAAATATACTTTAGTATTTTAAAAGCTTATACTCAATTATGATAATGATAATATCTGTACACTGCTAACTATAAATATTGTTTTCTTAATAAATTAATTTTTGAAGTGCCCAAAGAAAAAGAAATTTTCGCGGCGACGTTGATTAGTGAAATTGAAAAATTCATATTTATATAATTTAGATGTTGAACGACCAACAACTCTCATTACTTAGATTTCAATAGCTTTTAATACCTATGTAATTTTATTTATGTATATTTTTATTAATTAGGTGATACTGAATTTTATAAATCTCGTATGTCTTACCATAAAAGGCTGTTTTTATGAGTATGATTTTAATAGAACGTTATTGGGGAGGGAAATCTAGATAGACATACTTGTATTTAGGTATACTATTATAAAATTAAATCAAACAATTTAAATAAAATAAAAATATTGCTTCCCTAAGTGCTATATAAAGACATTCTTATGTTTATGTTTGCTTTTAATGTTAAACAAACATTCATCTGAAAAATATAAAAAAATTAAACTGGAGAGGGGTTTCTTTGCATGATAAATATATAAATGAGGATATCCGCAGTAGAACCAGAGACATTGACAAAGCATATCAAAGTGAAATGGCAATGGGCTGGCCATATAGCTTGGAAAACCTATAAACAATAGGAAGAATAGTTCTCGAGTGGTAACCTCGCACCGGTAAGCAAAGTGCAGTCCAGCTTCCCACTATATGGAGGGACGACATGGTAAGATATGCAGGAAGTCAATAGATGCAGGTGGCTCAGGACCATGCTATGTGCATTTCTTGGGAAGGCCTATATCTATATACATAAGCCTCGTGGAAGGCTGTAAAGATGATGATAATGAAGCCAAATGTACTTACTACGAATACTCAATCATCATTCCTCGTCACGATTTCTCATACGCTATTCTTAACACACACAAATAGGTCGCTAATAGTACTTACCTACTACTATTAGGCAAGAGTGAATAGGCTTTTGTTAAGTCAGTGCGCTTCACCATCTTAACTTAAAAGCCACTTACCACCAGGTGAGATTGTAGTTGCTAAACTACTTGCTGGGTAAGAACAGTAAAAAATAAAGAAATTTACCCAGTGAAAGTTTGCATGTAGATATAATTTTTCTAACCAACCATAAAAATGTATTACGTGTAATGGGAATATATAAGAATAAAGGTTGTCTCTCACGAGACAGTAATAATATAATATTATATCTTCCAGTATCTGCGCATGAAAACTATTAAAATCACTGAATCCCGAGGTATGTCCATATTAAGAGGCTGAATAGAGCTACATTGATATGCATGGGGATCTTTTTGTGATTTCACATCGTTATCCCAAAAAATTGTACTTAAAATTGAGTGTATTTCAGGTGGCGGTTCGCAAAACACGATTCCGCAAAATTCAATCAATAGAAAATAATTGCAAAGTAGCTTCTGAAAATACATAAATTTTCCACTTTCTCAGACTTTCATAAAATAATGTTGAGTATAATAAAAACAATTATTTGTCACATGTTAATAAAACTATTGGGCTGGGCTATTTTGATTTGTAATAAATTAATTTTACTATAATTAATAGAATCAGGCGTTACTTTACGGAAATCTATTATATAATAACTTTTAGAAAAATTTACTTCGCAAATATCCGCGTTATAAAATAAAATGATGTGTCTTACCTAGCATGAAGAGCACCTCCCGCCCTCCCTCAATTGCGTGCACTATCCCCATCACCACTAATCCCAGCACCGCTACACTAGGCAAGACACACCACTGACGATAATACGACACGTGTTTCGCCTCTACACGAGGCATCCTCAGGTGATATAGACTCTACGGTGGCTAACCGCTAAGTGAGCAGCGAGCCAAAACAAGTGCCTTTTATACAGACCGATGACGCAACCGCTCTCTACTTACGGAGCGTGCGACTGCGTCATGCGATAAAACATGGGACCAATCACCGCTGGACTTACGCAGCCGTTTGTAAAATTAAAAACAAACCGCCGCGCAACGCCCACCCTCCAATCACGCAACCAATCGCCGATCACCGTGAGGGTAACAAACGACCATATTGCGAGGCTCTCTATTATTAGAGAGCAGGCTTAAAGATATTTAAGAGAGGTGAGTTAGTAACATTTGTTTGTTCATTCAGCAATGAAACGGTACTATTATTACTTTTTAATATCTCTAATTGTTCCAGCAAACACAGCCACAGCCCTTTATTACACGTATGTAAGACTTTAAAGGAGTGGTCGTTGGCTAGGTTGTGTCCAGTGTCCAAAAGATGTTTGGCAAAATGGGGTTTATCGGGATTGCAATTCCTGTACGCGGCTAAATGCTCTTGATAACGTGTCTCGAAATTGCGACCAGTCTGGCCCACGTAAACGGCGTGGCATTCGTCACAAACAAGTTTGTAAACACCTGACTTTTGACGAATATCCAACTTATCTTTATTATTACAGATATTTCTAAGAGAATTGTTTGTTTTGAACGCCACATAAACGCCGCTTTGTCGAAGAGTATTAGCTACTTTTTCAGATATGGGGCCTAAGTAGGTCAAACTGCTCACATATCGATGAACATTTTGAGGTTGAACCGCGTACAGAGAATTGCGAACAACATGCTTTTGTTTCTTTTTAATTAAATTTTTAATGAGATTTTTTGAAAAACCGTTAGAGACCGCTATTTAATAAATTATATTAAGTTATTTTAAATAATTTTCTTTACTTAATGGGACAGTGAAAAAACGGTTAATGTAACAATAAAAAGCGGCTACTTTATGATGCCAGATGACACGACGACGCGGGGATGACCGTGTCGGTGTGAGTTGGCTTTCGATAAATTTGGAAAACATGTGACGATTCTTTTCTTGTTATTGTTAAGTCGAGAAAATTAAGGGAACAATCTTGTTCCAATTCAAGTTTAAATTTAATTTTGTCATGGACTCTATTTATTTTATTGAGGAAAACATCCAGTTGTCTCCTTGTGCCAGTCCAGCAAATAATTATGTCGTCTACATATCGATAGTAATATAAGATATTTTGATTAACAACTATATGTTGTTTTTCGAAATTTTCCATGAAAATGTCCGCCATAAGGGGACTTAGAGGGGACCCCATGGCTAACCCTTCTTTTTGTAGATAGAAACGGTTATTAAACCGGAAATAGTTTTGTTTCATAGAGAGAGAGGATAAGTTAAGAAGATCATTTATTTCCCCGGGATGTAGACGACGTTTCAAAGAGATCTGCGAGTATACGCAAACAGTCAGGGGATGGGACATTTGTGAAGAGACTATCAACGTCTAAAGATAACAATATGGATTTAGGAGGAATACGAATATCTTTAATTTTGGAAATGAGATCTAAGCCATTTTTTAGGCTGTAAGTGGGGTTGAATCCAGATTTCTCTCGAAGGAGACAACTGGACGAATAGGAACATGTTCTTTATGTATTTTTGGTAACCCATATAAAATGGGTGCTTGAGGATTCATTGGAACAAAATTGCTCCGAGACAAGTTGTGATCGGGAAAAACATATGATGACTGTTGTATACATAACTTAATATCCGAAGTAAACTTTTTGGTTGGGTCAGAATCCAATAGCTCAAAGTCATCACCTTGGATAACATCGTTAACTTTCTAGCTGTACTCACGTACGCCCTCCCTCAATTGCGTGCACTATCCCCGTCACCACTAATCCCAGCACCGCTACTCCTAACACCACTACACTAGGCAAGACACACCACTGAAGATAATACGACACGTGTTTCGCCTCTACACGAGGCATCCTCAGATGATATAGAAGCTACGGTGATTAATTTTACTTTAATTTAAATAATTTATTTTGCCCTTCTATATCAATTTGCGTTTTTTTATCACTTCTATAGAAATGGACAGTGTGCTTTGAAATTTATCGTCTCTAGACGGATCTGAATCGTGTTCTAACCTGGGTGTTAAGATATTGCAAAAATAATCGAAAATACTTATTTTTACTTTCATTCCGAATACTATCTTGTTCTATTTTATTAAGGTCAAATAATATTTAATACAAGTGTAAAGCAAGTATTTACAAATGTTTTCATTATTTTGTTATTCAATTGTTTACAGTTATCACTGCAAGCATAATTTTTTTTTGATAGGCAGTATGTCACTTATATAGAATAGAATAGAATAGAATAATTTTTTATTCAATATAGATTACATGTGTAATTCTTATTGAAAGTAATTTTTTACTTTACCACTGGTTCGAATAAACCTCTGTCCTGGGAAGAACCAGCAAGAAACCCAGCGGGACTTTTTAAAAAAAGCATATTTTACATTAATTATTGGTAGATACAAAATTTTTATTCTGGTATTTGAAAGGGACGAAGAGAGAACGAAGTACGAAATATGGGTAAATCAGGAATGTCTAGAACAGGTAAATGAAATTGTATACTTGGAGAGTGCTTTTAGCCGGGATGGAAGATGTGATTTAGATGAGGACAGGCGTGTCGCTGCCGGGAACAAAGTCAATGGTGCCCTGACTGCGTTAGTCAAAAGGCAAGGCGTAGTGAAGAGTGCACGCCTTGCAATACATAACGCAGTGTTGGTACCGACTTTGTCTGTCGGCAGCGAAACCTGGGTATGCCAGAAGAAGCATAAAAGCAAGTTGAATGCAGTGGAGATGCGATCTCTTCGTAAAATGTGCGGCGTTACCATGGCCGACCGAAAGCGAAACGAAGAGATTCGCAATATGGCAGGTTTGAAAGATGACCTTATCACAAAAATTGATAAGGGCGTGCTTCGATGGTTTGGGCACGTTGAGCGAATGAGTGAAGACCGAATGGTAAAGAAAATATATAGCGCGAAATTTAATATTAAAATGTGTCGAGGTAGACCGAGACTAACTTTCGAAGACCATGTGAGCAAACTGCTCGAAGAGGGGAGGGTCAAGAGTACTCGGATACCTAGACGTGCATGTATGAAGAAGACAATGAATCTGAAAGAAGCGAAAGAGGTATGTAAGGATCGTGACACTTGGCGATCTGTTCTCTCTGGCTACCCCGTCAGGGATTGTGCGTGAAGATAAGTTAAGTTAGATACGAAATTTATTTTAGAAACAGCTTGGAAGCGACCACCTCATTCCCAGGGGTTATTATCAACCATGTATTCGTTTATACTATAATAACCCTTTTTATACAGTTTTAATTTAACAAAACATTTAAACTTGGTAATAGAGAGAGCCCGTATACTTTCCGGGACCCTGTTGTAATAGCGTATACATTGCCCCATTAATGAATTACTGACTCTGTGGAGTCGAGAAACTGGTATCACTAGCTTGTGTTTGTTCCTAGTGTTTACAGAATGTACATCACTTTTTTTACTAAAACTACCTTTGTTTTTGTGAAACATACATTAAATTTTCGTAAATATACTGAGAGGCCAAAGTTAATATATTTATTTCTTTAAATTTATCTCTAAGAGACTCTCTCGGTTTTAGGTTGTAAATAGCTCTAATGGCCCTCTTCTGTAAAACAAAAATAGTTTCTGAATCAGTCGCATTTCCCCATAGCAAAATCACATAAGACACTAGTGAGACCTCTAATCTTTTTTTTTTATAGGATAAGGGTGACAAACGAGCACACAGTCCACCTGATGGTAAGTGGTTGCTGCGGCCCATAGACATCTACATCTAACCTCGTTTGCGAATCAAAATGCAGATGCGTTGTCACCCGTGAGGACTAAGATGGAATGCCTCATTTCCAGTAAAAAGGGCCTCCGGCCACCTGCACTCACCAAGCGAAACGCAGAGGTAAACCTCTACTTCACACTGGTATTCTATGAGGTCGTGGTACCACCCCGGTTCGAGACGGCCCATCCGTGCGACAGCAAAAGCTGCCGCATGGCTCTACCACTGTTAGAAAATTTTTTACATCATAACTTGCAGAACTTAGTCTGCTCTCTAGTTTGGACATATGGGGGCCCCACTGAAGCTTTGCGTCGAGAATGATGCCAAGAAAAACAGTGGATTCAACAGGGCTCAGTTCTTTCTCATTTAAAACTCATTGGTACTCAGATTTTTAACATTCGTTGTTGTAAATTTAACATTTAGTTTTATTTTCGTTTAAATGTAGATTATTAACGTTAAACCAATGCACTAATTTTGATATAGCGTTATTCACTTCGTCACATTTAAATAATTGACGTTTAAGTTTAAAAATCAAGGAAGTATCATATCATAGCAAATAATACTAAATCATGATCATCCCCTACAAGAGAAGGTAAGTCATTTTTTTTGGCATTTCAACAGTGGTAGAGCCACGCGGCAGCTTTTGCTGTCGCACGGATGGGCCGGCTCGAACCGGGGTGGTAGGTACCACGACCTCACGGAATACCAGCATGAAGTAGAGGTTTACCTCTGCGTTTCGCTTGGTGAGTGCAGGTGGCCGAAGGCCCTTTTTACTGGAAATGAGGTATTTCATCTTAGTCCTCACGGGTGACAACGCATTTGCATTTTGATTTGTTGTAGAAGATAGATGTAGATGTCTATGGGCTGCAGCAACCACTTACCATCAGGTGGACTGTGTGCTTGCTTGTCGCCCTATCCTATAAAAAAGTTAAATAACAATCACCGTGTAGTGGCGGTGTAAGAATATCTACAACCCCATATCATCCTGTGGGTGTCGTAAGAGGCGACAGAGAAGTTTATTTATATAATTTATTTAAAAAACCAACAGCGTATATAGTAAATATAAACATTAATGTAACAAACTAATAGTATGGCCAATAACAGGTTTCCCTTATATTGCTTGATGGTAAGTGTATTGGAAGAAAAGGAAAAAAGAACAATCTAATAGATAAATTATAAGCAATTCAATGTAATGAAGGTGGTCATAAGTTTACAGATCAGGAGAGTCTGGTAGAATGATATTTTACATTACCTTTATATATATATATATATATATATATATATATATATATATATGTATATATACACATACATGCTTATGTACATACACACACATATAAAATGTATAAATATATAAACATATTACAAATAATTAATTATAACATATGTTGGAGCGTTTATAAAACACCAGGTTAGATCGAGGTGGAATTGAGGGTATATCGAGAAACCCCCACTTGTTTGTGGAGTATAAAGTTCACTGTAGGTGCTGTGCGCGAGAGATACCGTCAAGTCATTCAACTAATGTGGTCATTCTACTATTACACTTACACATTCTACTAGGGCCAAGATAGTGTCGTGGTTCTGTTTGTTGTTGTAATTCTTCTAGTGCAGGCAAGGATGATTGGTGTTGCTGAAAGGCTGCCCTGTGTTACATTGAGATAAGTAGTGTTGCTGTTGGTTTACATATTTTGGTGTTATCATGTAATTACGTACCTCACGTTACACTGGTGTGTGATTGTGGCGGAGACGTGTTACGGGATGGTCGAACTATAATTTCACTATACTGAATGTATAGTGCGTTACGTTGTCTTATTACTGATAATGATTAAATGCGTAAGCAAGAGAGCAAGTGGAACATCCGCTCTCACACTTTTATTATTGCATATTTTTTGCATTTTGATTATTTTTAACACTTAATGCTATCCTGATGTATTTCAGAGATCTAAATTAGGATCCTCTGTTGTAATTCACCGACATATATATTAAATAAAATAAGTACTTATATTTATATTAGTAGCCTCAAAAAATACATATAGCAAAATAAAAGAGAGAATATATGATAGTATGTGATTTTAACTTCAACTGCTCTATTTCTTAATAGTTTTCTTGATGTAATCTTTAAACATAAGTTTAGATTTCGCAAAGAGCTAAATGTGTCCAAATTGTTCATTATATGTACGAGCGAGCCGCGCAAGAACAGTGTTTCGCCAGTAGTTTGAATGATGCCAGAGTGTCTGTAATGCTGGGGCCACAGTAACGAGAAACGTCAATGCCCATAAACGCAACAATTATTGCCTTAATTTTAACGCGATAAACTGAGTGGCCACACTTGGGTCGGTCGACTTCATTTCAATTTCAATGCCGTTCAATGGCGTTAAAGTAAACTGACCATTTATTTATTAACTCTAAACGGGACATGGGTTTATTTATACTTCCCAGTTAGCAGGTAAACAATAAAAAAAATATTATGTTATTTATTTAAAAAACTGTAACTTTATACAATAAGAATTCACTATAATTACAATCACATTAATTATAATTTATTTTATTTTAACAAATTGTGAAAAATAAAAATTAATCACCAGTTCACCAGCTTCATTAAAGCAAGGGTTCCTCAGACAGTAATTATTAAATGCAACATATTTTTTAATTATATTTATATTTGTCAGTGGAAAAAAATTGCTTTAATAAAGTTGGTGATGATTTTAAATAAGGGCAAGTTTTTTTTTACATTAAGTTTTGTTATCAACATCGCCTTTAGAACTGGAACCTGTAAGTGATTTTTATTTCAGACGCCCACAATTTATTCATAATAGAAAAATACTTTTTCTACTGGAACATTTATATCAGGTAGTTTTATTCGAATAAAATGCAAGAGAATTTATGTTGAAGATTGTTAGTGAGAAATGTTTGAATACTTCCACCCAACGAATTTTTGCGAAAACTTTGAAATTATCCCATTCGGTTATTTTTTAGTTGGTCCCGCTCTCGCACCGTTCGTGTCTGACGAACTTCATAGTTTTAAATTTTCTCGCGGTTTAAGACAACGGAACTATTTTGCATCCCGGATATTTGTTTGGGGACAACGGAACAGGTTTTTTTTTATAGGATAAGGGTGACAAACGAGCACACAGTCCACCTGATGGTAAGTGGTTGCTGCGGCCCATAGACATCTACATCTATCCTCGTTTGCGAATCAAAATGCAGATGCGTTGTCACCCTTGAGGACTAAGATGGAATGTCTCATTTCCAGTAAAAAGGGCCTCCGGTCACCTGCACTCACCAAGCGAAACGCAGAGGTAAACCTCTACTTCACGCTGGTATTCTGTGAGGTCGTGCAAGAGAATTTATTGACCGAGAAAAGGGACAGTCCTGTTCAAAACGGGACGTATGATCACTTTACGTTAATATTCCTTGAATTTCAAGCAAGATGAACGTTGACGCTGCTACTCTATGTTTGATGAATGTAAATTTTTATTATATGAATATATTTTATCTTTGCCTAAGCATGGCTCTGTTAGCAGAATCTCAAGAAACGTAATAATTTTTTCATTATTCCACTCTATCGTAACCACACGTGCGACTCCGTTGCGCTCACCGTGCACAATGAGAAAAACGTAGCTTGGCCGCTTCAACGCGTTAATTCGTGCGTTAATCTCTTTGATGTACCGACACTCGAGTTATCGTTCAACGGGAAACGGCATTGTTCTTGGCGTTGTAGAATTATCGCGTTAAGTGGTGGCCACACCTACATTCAACGCCCATCAACGCGATAATTAACGGCATTTCTCGTTAGTGTAGCCCGGGCATAACAATGTAGTATTGTGGGTGCGGAATTTTGGAGTACGAAAAGTGATTCTTGAGACAAGATATGGACAGTCAATATTAATGTTTATTATATCATATAACAAAGCCATGTGCTGCATGTGTGATCGTGCTCAGTGCAACTCTCTGTGTATGTATCGATTTTATTCCGATAATTAATATAATAATTTATATTTTTTTTTATTTAAGTAATACCAGAAGATGGGCAGCAGCGTGTTTCTATTAAAAATTAGAAAATAAAAACCTATGTTCAGCAGTGAAATTTGACAGTACGATAAATGTAACATAGTAATTGAATGATAGTTATAAACATTTTAAGCGAACAATTATCATATATTTTTAATAGATTACCCAAATAAACAAAATGTACAAAATGTTTTCAGATGGTTTTTTGTTAGATTTATCAATCAAAATTTTCAACTTGATTTAATTAAACTTCACTTCCACAATGCAAACTTTAGCCAGATACAGAGAGAAGTATAGTAAGTTTCAAACTTTACTGTAATAGTAGTTCAATTTCGTGTTCCGGCAAAGTTTACGCGACTGCTAATTCATACGATATTCTATAGCTTTGTTTTGCGAAAATAGTTTTTTAGATAAATATTTTTGTGACGTCTAAAATAAAGTAAAGTAAAAGTAAAATATACTTTATTGTACACCAAGAAACATATTACATTTTTTTTATAGGATAAGGGTGACAAACGAGCACACAGTCCACCTGATGGTAAGTGGTTGCTGCGGCCCATAGACATCTACATCTATCCTCTATTACATATCAAAATGTAGATGCGTTGTCACCCGTGAGGACTAAGATGGAATGCCTCATTTCCAGTAAACAGGGCCTCCGGCCACCTGCACTCACCAAGCGAAACGCAGAGGTAAACCTCTACTTCACGCTGGTTTTCTGTGAGGTCGTGGTACCTCCCCGGTTCGAGCCGGCCCATCCGTGCGACAGCAAAAGCTGCCGCGTGGCTCTACCACTGTTTAAACGTAACATACTCGTATTTATACGGACATTGGTACAACAGGCGGCCTTATCGCTAAAACAGCGATCTCTTCCAGGCAACCTTGGGGCAGAGGATACTATTTTAAAAGATAGCGGAAGGGGTGTACAGAATATAATATAGAAAGATAATTAGAAGAACATAAGTGATTAAAAAAAAGAGTGAATGACGACAGGTAGTAACTTAAGAGGAAAGGTAATAAAGTTTTAATTTATTTTTAAATATAGGAAGAGATTTAGATTCTTTAATATGTAAGGGGAGAGAATTCCATAGTCGTATAGCGGTAACCGTTAAAGAGTTAGAATAGAAGGAAGAGGAATCTCTAGGAGTACTTAGAAGGAGATTATTTTGAGATCGTAGAGATGAAGAGTGTAAACTACGTAAATATATAAATCGGTCTTTCAAATAAGAAGGAGTGGTCGGATTGAACAGAATGCAGTAAAGAAGATGAAGAATGTGAGTATTCCGGCGAAGGCGAATCGGTAACCACTTGAGCTTATGGCGGAATTTGGAAATGTGGTCATACTTTCGCAACCCAAATATAAACCTTATGCAATAATTTTGAAGCCGCTCAAGTTTATTAAGTTGCTCGACTGTTAGGTCAAGATAACAAGTGTCCGCGTAGTCAAGAATCGGTAAAAGAAGAGACTGAGCCATAAATAAATATAACAATAAAATATTGCATTTATTAGATTCGTTAGGCGTTCTTTATATATAACGATAGCCTCACTAATCTAGTGGTCATGAGTGGGACTACTGAGCAACTGGTCTCGGTTTCGAATCTCACATCAGTTGTTGTGTTTTTCTATCAAGAAACTCTGAGTAGCGGAGTCACGTAATTCGTCGGGTTTCCGTTCCATCGAACTACGAGTGAGAGAATAAACAATGCACCTGTATTTACGCTCTCACTCGAGTACTATAATCCTGTCCTACTTAGATGGCGAGTCTCCGTTAAGACTGACCGCCGTGACCGAAATTCGATTGGGAGAACATTTTATTAATTTATATTTTTAACACGTTATAAAACCAAATTTCCAATTTCATAATGAAGAATTGAAGTAATAAAAGGAAAGTTGCAGTCTATAAACGTCCCACTGGTGGCCAACGACATCTACTCGTGTCGTAGTGGAACAAACTTAATTTCAATTTAAATTTCATTTGTAGCAAGGATATAATGACTTACATTCGAAATCCAGTTTAAATTGGAGACATAATTTTACAGTAGTAGATAATTTTTAAAGAGCGGACTTAATAAACTTTAATAGACATTTAAGGCGCTTATTACATTTATAATGCAACTACTTTTTCAAAGTACTGAGTTGGGAATAAAATATTTAATGATCTGAGTCGTGGTCCTTCACTTCACTGCTGGTTGTATGATAAAGCTTAAGAGCGTGCACCATCCCAAATTGCCAATCGTAAATCGGATTTTTACATGGCTAAGTCAAGTACAAAGTAACAATAAATATTAATATGGATATTAAATCGTAATTGCGAGGGGCTTCATTGATTAAAAACATAATAGAATACTATTTTTTGATAGAAAAAAAAACAAAGATACCTCTGATAGTTTTTTTTTATAGTTTAGGGTGACAATCGAGAACACAGTCCAGCTGATGGTAAGTGGCTGCTGTGGCCCATAGACATCTAGATTTATCCTCGTTTGCGAATCAAAATGCAGATGCGTTGCCACCCGTGAGGACTAAGATGGAATGCCTCGTTTCCAGTAAAAAGGGTCTCCGGTTCTCTCACCATACGAAACACAGCAGTGTTAAGCTGCTATTTGACGCTGGTATTCTGTGAGAGCGTGGTCCTTCCCCGGTCGAGCCGACCCATCCGTGCTACAACTATACTACTAATATAGATGCAGCATGTCTCTACCACGTACAAAAACCCTTTGTTCTGGTTGTGGTGCATATTATCAAGCAAGTGTTATGAGTAACATCACTTAAATAGTATCTAGTGCTGTAATTAGGGATTTTTTTAAGTTTATTACATTTTTCGAGTTATTGAATAAAATGCATTCGTCGTTTACTATACGTTTATACCGTGCAATAAATTCTCGTCCGTCTCACGTCACGCGAGGCTTCAAGTATGTTTTGTTTCACGCATCCACGCCATATACAGTAATCTACTGTATGTATACTAAAGACACGCATCAGTCGAAATCGCTCCGTTGATACGTGTAGTACACATTGTACATAAATAAGTCGATAGGACTATGGCGAACATAGCAAAGCGCAATAACAAAATTGTTGTATATATGTATTTTTCTTAGAGTAGACTGACCTGAAAATATCGATCCTTACTACTTAGAGAGTAGTATATTCCTTGCTTACTACTAAACTCAAGCGCTATCGTCATCAGCGCGTAATAAATGACAAATAATGTTATGTCTGCTGTTGGTCGCTAAATTACTAATATTATTCGCAATTATTTTTTTACATATTTCGGAAGGAAATAAATAAGCAAGGGCGATTAATAAACTCAATTTCAAAAACTATGCACAAGGAATGAATTTATAGTAAACGAACTGACAAATAAATAAACTAAAATAAATTAATAATAAAAATAATGCCAAAAATGTATTGTAAAAGTAAAAAGCAAACAATTAATTTAGCCCCGACTAGGGATCGAACCATAGGACCTAGAGATGAATCGCGTTTACGAATACGGCCTAAAAAGCCAGTCACACAATAAAATTAGTTATCAGGTTATTTGCTAATATTCTCAATGCTGATGATTTTCGCAAGCCTACATAAAATGTATGTTTTACATAAATTTTATGTAGGCTTGCGTACATTTTAATCGTGAGATTTGGTCGATAAATATTTAATTATCGTATTTTAACAGATAATACTTGCTTATTAATATACTACCAAAAGTATTTAATACTTTTATGAATCATTAAAATAAAAAAAAGTTTATATTTTATATGTACGTAACTGCTTTTTCGTAAACGGGCCTTACCGAGTATAGCTCGGCGTTGGAAAAAAACGCAACAAGCTCAATGGTTAAAACAGTAATCAATAAACCCGACTGCATAAAAAAGATATAAAATTCATACCCTATGTCACACAACTAAGTCAAATCTAACGACAGCCCATATTTTAAATTGTCTCGAGCCTTTTAGGCTTTAAAACGTCGTTGAGTACCGGAACAGACTTGTGTCTGAAGTCGAGTCTTTGCTGGACAAAGTCTCGGACTGGGGGCGACTAAATCTAGTCCAGTTTAATCCTCAGAAGACACAAGTTTGCGCGTTTACCGTTAAAAATAACCCCTTTGTCGTATCTCTTCAGTTTCAAGGCACTCCCCTAGTTGCCTCAGCCAGTATCGGAATCCTCGGCGTTGACATATCGAGTGACGTGCAGTTTCGTGGTCAATTGGAAGAGAAGGCCAAATTGGCCTCTAAAAAGCTTGGCGTACTCAGCAGAGCGGGACATTATTTCATGCCGGCACACCGCCTGCAACTTTACAAGGCGCAGATTCGGCCTCACATGGAATACTGTTCCCATCTCTGGGCAGGGGCTCCCCAGTGCCAGCTCCTTCCACTTGACCGCATCCAGCGCAGAGCGGCTCGAATCTTTGACGACCGAGCCCTTTCCGATCGGCTCAATTCATTGGCACTCCGAAGAGATGTTGCATCCCTTTGCATTTTCTTTCGCATCTACCATGGGGAGTGCTCTGAGGAATTGTTCGGACTAATCCCAGCCGCCAGATTTTACGAACGCACATCGCGGCAGAACTCCCGATACCAACCACACCATCTGGATGATTGGCGGTCCACCACTGTGCGATTTAGAAGATGTTTTCTTCCTCGCACGACTTCCTTGTGGAATCGATTACCATCAGCGATTTTTCCGGACCGATACGACTTAGGGACCTTCAAGAAAAGAGCGTACTCCTTTTTAAAAGTCCGGCAACGCATCTGCAATTCCCTCCCTGGCGTTGCAGTTGTTCATTGGGCGGCGGTAGTCACTTACCATCAGGTGAGCCGCATCCTCGTTTGACCCCCCTCCTATAAAAAAAAATATAAAGCGTGCCAAAGAAATAGACTCACATACATGCATAAATAAACTCGAAATACGTTACCCTCCTTCTGAGGCAGTCGGGTAAAACATTTTAATTTAAAGTGAGACATTACCTAAAATAACAAAGTTTCATCAAAATCATTTGAGCCGTTTAAAAAAACATCCAGTCACATATTAATATATATATATATATATATATTATAATTGGTTTAATTATTCAAATAATTATTAATTCGGTTAGATTGTATATAGTATTAAAGTTTTACACAGTGATTATTGTATAATTACAGCAAATACAGTAGTAATTTTAAATGATTTTAATAATTTCTGTAGTAATTTTATTATAGTTAATAATAGTTTAGAATTATTGTGAAAATTTGTTCTTTAATCATCAATCAGTAATATTGTATCATCATCATCATCATCATCATCATTACAGCCCCTCACAAGTCCACTGCTGAACATAGGCCTCCCCCCAAGGAATGCCACAAAGCACTGTCCTGAGCCACCTGCATCCATCGACTTCCTGTATATCTTACCAGGTCGTCACTCCATCTAGTAGACCCGGGGACGCCCTACATTTCGTCCGCCGATACGAGGCCGCCCGTTCGTTTTACGCGGCTCTGTTTTCCTCATCGGTTGTCGGTTCTTCGAGCTATATGGCCGGCCCATTGCCACTTACTAATCTGTTGGGCTATGTCAGTCACTCTTGTTCTACTGCGGATATCCTCATTTCTAAATTTATGACGCAGAGAAATTCCGCGTATAGCCCTCTCCATAGCTCACTGAGCGACCTTGAGCTTCCTCATATGGCCAGCAGTGAAGGACTACGTCTCAGTTCCATATGTCATCACTAGCAACACGCACTGGTTGTACAGTCTCGTTTTCAAGTTTTGAGGTATACCTGACGATAAGATGTGCGGTAATTTCCCGAACGCTGCCCAACCCAGTTGAATCCGTCGATTGACCTCTCGGTCGAAGTTGGACTTACCTAGTCGGACTATTTGTCCCAGGTAAACATACTCGTCAACTACTTCGAGCTTAGTGCTCCCAACAACTACCGGCAGAGGTGTGACATGAACATTAAATATGATCTTTGTTTTGTCCATGTTCATCTTAAGACCTATCCGTTGGGAGACACTATTGAGGCCATTGAGCATAGTGCTTAAGTCCTCCAGCGATTCTGCCATAAGGACTATATCGTCGGCAAATCGAAGGTGAGTGATGTACTCGCCGTTGATGTTAATACCGTATCCTTTCCAGTCCAGAAGCTTGAAAACGTCTTCCAATGCAGCGGTGAAGACTTTCGAGGATATAACGTCACCCTGTCTTACACCTCTCTGCAATTGGATAGGTTTCGTACTCTGGTTCTGTATAGTAATATTGTATAGTGTAGACCAAATACATAAATTGTTATGTATAATATTTATTTATTATTTGTTATAATATCGTTGCAGGAAACCTGGTTATTACCTGAGGTGATTCCCTACTCGATTACAGTACATACTAAATGTTGTAATCCTGGTACGTCAGCTGTCGTCACTCAAGGTGTCATGGGGTAGGCCTAATAGAGGGGTTGTGGAGATTGTCCATTTTTAATAATGTGAAGTTTGCTGATTGTTTTATATGCAGATATATTCCAAATGTGTGCAAATAAATATTTGAGTGTGCCTGTATATGTATATGCCTCAAAATAAATATGAAAATTTGATTGATTTTACGAATATTTTAAGTACTATACCATCAATTATTTTGTAGACTCACGGCTCTAAAAAATGATTGGATTATTATGTAGTAACAATACGGCAGGCATGGGCTACTGTAACCTACGTTTTGATGTGTAGTCAGACCATAAGTCTTTGTGTGTAGGGTGTATACTCGTAGTTACTTTGACCTTTAAACCAGTGCTTGTTAACGTTTCACGTTTGCACCTTTGCAAATTAAAAGAGTTGTCGAAATGAGATAAAAGAAATGGTTTCGAAATCTTCTCTTTGTTCTGAAAATATATTCAACTTAGATTGTGTAATATTTGTACGTGTATTGAACACTTCGAAAATGTGGACAGTTTCTTTATCTCTTATTAGTTGTTTAGTTCGCGAGGCCATATACCGTGCATCTCGGCGTGTCAACCAGAGATCGCCTATTCTGGGATGGAATGAACATGTACCCCAGTTGGACATAGAGGCGCAGCGAGCACGAGCTAAGTGAATAACGGCAGGGGCGCAATCTTCTCGACCGCTCTTCGACCAAATGAATTTCAGTATCAATATTTTTCAATGCCTGTCTAAAACATGCATACCTGTAGTTAGAAATACTAAAAACGGTAATAAGCCCTGACGTTAAATGTAAATCAAGAAGTTTGTCTGACAGTTGTAACGATATCTATAGCTACAACTTTTGCTAAACTTTTTGGCACCATAGGATTAGGCATTGTTTGTAATATATTCATATAAGCGAAACTCAATTTGGATTAAAAATATTATTCTACGTATACGACGACTTTGATTATAGAACAAACCGTTAAATATTTATAATAAACGGGAAAACTAATATTAATTCATTTTTATTGTACTTTGGAGGACGTTACTTGAAGCAGGAGTACCGTCAATACGTATTAACTTATCGATTGCATGGTATAGTAGGTAAATTAATATAGTATAGTGGCGTGAAACATTCTTTTAGAAATTCCATCTACGTTGCGGTGTGAGGCAGGGAGAGCTAACATCGCCTCTCCTCTTTAATCTCTATGTAAATCAGATGAACGAGGAGCTCAGAAGCACTAGACTGGGTTGTCACATCGGTCCTGAGTGTTTTATAACATGAGTTATGATACAATCTACTTTACAACGGCATTAAGAGTTTTACCTCGTATCCCCCCCCCCCTCCCCCGCGTATTTGTGTAATTCACAATGTAGCTAAAGACGTTTTTTAGATACTTGGGATATACTTGCGACGTTCCCTGCCATTGCGTGCCAATATGATAGCTCGCTGTTTTCAGAGGTTTTCCAATAGGTCCAAACTGGCGTTGTTTTCAGCTTAATCTCAGCCACTTTATACTCCTCAGTTGTGGGCGAATTACACTAAAGTGAAATATCGCAGACTGAAGGTGGAGTACAATAATGCATTTTACGTGTTGTTCCGTCAGCCACGATACTATAGTGCGTCCCAGATGTTCGTGAAGGCGGGTGTCGCTGATTTGGATGCTCTGATCCGTCACCTTATCTCACGATTTAGAAACTCTGTTTTGGGTCGCAGAATGTTTTATTAAAATTATTTCTGTATCTAAAGTGAGTTATGTAGTAGGTGGTCAAATTTATTAATGTTTAAAGAACAACAACTAATGGTAACTCGCACAGTGGTAGACCACAAATCATTCAGATAGTTTGGATGGAATTGCAATTTTGTAGCGATGTGATGAAATTTCACGGCAATACTGCGCAGGCAAGTCAAGTTAGTAGCTATGTGCGTGAAAACACGAAGAAAAAGTTCCGAGAAATGAGACTTAGGTAAATCAATTTTCGCCTCCTACATTCTAAATTTCATCGAAATTGTTATAACCATTGTTTGGTACTCGATTAGAAATAAATGTAAGTTACTGTTAAAGCGAATCAAAAGTCCACAGTTAAACATAAGCCTCCCTCATAAATATTTTCCATATATGATATTTGGATATTTGCCACAAAGCGATGCTGGCAGACAAGTTGACATCCGCAGTTTTTTTTAGTTGTTATTACGAAGTCGCTTCTGCCCATCTCCTTGTTTGTTTTCCTGTGTCTCTTTGTTATATGTTTATATCTATACATCTATACAAATAAATAAAATTGAAGTGTCTGTTTGTAATGTCAAAATACCAGCTTTTTACTAAATGCATATGAAAGTATATACGGTACTTACAAACAAAAAACAATTTTGAAATTTTTTGTCTGTCTGTCCGTCTGTCTGTTTGTACCGGCTAATCTCCGAAACGGCTGGATCGATTTCAACGGGATTTTCACTGGCAGATAGCTGATGTTATAGGGAGTAACTTAGGCTACTTATATTTTAGAAAAAGCATTAGAGTTCCGCGCAACATAATTAAAACCCTAAATTACACGCGAAGTAGCGTGGAACAGCTAGTTTTAAATAAGTTTTGAGGGGGTAAACTTGAATTGAAACCGTAAACGGTTAAACAAACGCCGTTATTCCAGGAATACATACTCGTATAAGAGAGGCAACGCGTAGTAAGTTCAGCTGGCACTTAATTGCTTCATTGCACATATTCGTATCGCCCCAAACAGACCGTTGTATTACGGCCAACGTTCTCTAATTGAACGCATTGTAGACATTTAACTTAGCAGCCACTAAATTGCTATTTTGATGCTAACACATGGTTTGGATATCTAAATATATATACAATAAAGCTACAGACTAACATGGCGTCCCATGTTCTGTGGGAATCATATGAGTACATTCTATGTTTAAGTAGGATTTATATGTTTCATATACTAGAAATTAAGATATGACAAATAAACAGATGTAGCAGTGTCGACACAGTCACATCACTGTTGTTCTTTTAGTGCCTCTAATAGATAGGTTGCGGAAGGCAAATAATGAATAATTGTTAAGGACGCGTTTACAAAATTGATAGGTATAGAATCGAACTATTACATTGACACGGGTCACACACACAAGTGTACGCACGGTTAGCTGCGTGAATCGCAATCAAGTATAAATATTTCGATAATTTGAAAGATGTTTTTTTCATAAAAAAAAATGAAAAAAATTCCTTTATTTTCAAAAAGTCTTCATATTTCTTATACCTACAAAAATATACTTAGATACGAAATATAAATGGCTGCTCCAGAGACAGTTAGGCACTAGAAGCTACTGGGAGTGAGATGTTGGCTGTGGACTTTGGGCTGGTTTTGTTAGTTATGATAACTTCAGCTCCGAACTTGGTGAAGTGACTTGAAGGTATACTTGGGTGACTGCTACTGGAAGTCCGGGACGAGTAGTACCATCTGTGCCGAGTTTGGGCTCATTATGTTAGTTATGATGAGACCTTACCTCCGGACTGGATGGAGACCTGAATGTGTGCTTCGGTGACTCCTACTGGAACTCCTGGACGAGTAGAACTAGGAATGCCGAGTTTGGGCTCGTTTTGTTAGTTATGACGAAACCTTACCTCCGGACTTTATGGAGAGACCTGATGGTGTAATTTAGTGACTACGACTGGAACTCCTGGACGAGTAGAAGTAGGTGTGCTGAGTTTGGGCTCGTTTTGTTAGTTATGACGAAACCTTACCTCCGGACTTTATGGAGAGACCTGATGGTGTACTTCGGCAACTGCTAGTGGAACTCCTGGACGAGTAGAACTAGGTATGCCGAGTTTGGGCTCGTTTTGTTAGTTATGACGAAACCTAACTAACAAAATGAGCCCAAACTCGGCACACCTAGTTCTACTCGTCCAGGAGTTGCAGTAGTAGTCACCAATGTACACCATCAGGTCATTCTGTCAAGTCCAGAGGTAAGGTTTCGTCTTAACTAACAAAACGAGCCCAAACTAGGCATACCTAGTTCTACTCGTCCAGGAGTTCCACTAGCAGTTACCGAAGTACACCTTCAGGTCATTCCATCAAGTCCGGAGGTAAGGTCTCGTCATAACTAACATAATGAGCCCAAACTCGGCACACCTAGTTCAACTCGTCGAGGAGTTCTAGTAGCATTCACCGTATACTTTCAGATAACTCCATAAAGTCCAAGACGAATAGGATTTATATATATTTATATATTATAAATCCCACTTGCTTTTAGCGAAACAAAACATTATCATAAGAATTTGTGATTATAAAAATATTTATATTATGTATTATTTTACTTTGTCAGGTCATGTACCTATGTATCAAATTCGAATATTTTGTGTTTGTACAGCGATCTTTTCAGCTGCTGCAGGCGATACAGCAACCGCCCGCGATGGCGGCCGAGCGCCGACTGTGGTTTCATCGAAATTTTTGTACAACAAATCAAAACAGACACTAATATTAAAATAACCCTTATTACAATCCATTAGGATTCATCCGTATCAGCAAAATATGTCAAAAAAATAAGCATCAGTTTTTATTTTGTTTACGACCATTTGTGACATTTTGATAAAAAGTAAACACCAGCATTTTTTATTGAATATATCTGCCTACTTACAGTATTTTTAGAAATCTTAATATATGTTGATAATATAACAAAAAATGTACCAAAACATGAGCCGGTATCGTTAATTTTGTAGAAAATGGCTAGGGAAGATCCTTTTTACAATGTAAAAAACTATTATTTTCAACAAAAAGTTACCACTATTTGAAGATAAAGAACCATTCTATACGTTGTAGTTGTTAGTTATATTTGATTTGGTTTAGTTTTGTCACAAAATGTACCGAAAAACAGCATAATTTGGCCCGATTTGCAAACGCACCCTTAATGTAAAATCGTCGTGTAGAGTATCGCAGCGCGCAACCTACAGTAATGGAGCGCAACGTGGAGAGTGTGGTGACGGCGAACAAGCGCGTCACAGATGCACACGACGCGCCCGAGATGGTGCGGCGCGCGCGCCTGTAGGGGCAGGCCACCGCGCGACTCATCGCTGACATAAAGGTATGAACGTGCACGTAAACACACACACATGCGTGGGTGCGTGCATCCTCATCTTTATGAAAGACTTATAGGTCCCATGTTTGTGTGGGACAAATAGGATTATATGGGACTTGTAGTTCCCATGTTTATGAGAGTCTTATAGGTCCCATGTTTACGTGGGACTTATAAGTCTCAAGTCAATGTAGGGCTTAAAGGCTGTCGCCTCTTACGACACCCAAGGGATGATATAGAGCTCCGCGATGTTAGCACCTCATGTGCGGAATATCGATTTACCAATTATACCATCTGAAAGGTGAGAAATTGGTCATAAAAGGTCAATTGATCTTATTAATTGGTCAGCGTTAGAAACACTTTTATTAAGGGTTAAAGTTTTTCAAGGTCATTGAGAAATTTAAGCACCTCATTCGCGCTCATGCTTTGGGACGGTTAATTGTACGAGTATCAGAGCAGTGAGCACTTACGCACATCTCGTTACTATAATTGAGACGGAGGGGGGGAAATACTTTTATTTTTTTTTTGAGAAAAAACATCTTAGACATTTTCTACTATCAAATATATAATAGTGGAGAAAGAAATTGGATTGTTTTTAAACTACGTGAAGGTGAAAGTGCATGCATGGGAATAGGTGGATGATAGGTAACTAGCTTATTTTATAATAATTTTATATAAACACGATTTCAGTACCTCAAAAAGAAAAAAGGGAACCCTTATAGGATCACTTTGTTGTCCCTCTGTCTGTCTGTCAAGACCCTTTTTCTCAGGAACGCGTGGAGGTATCAAGCTGAAATTCATATCAAATACTCAAGTCCCTTGGAGCTGTGAAAAAATCAAACTTCTAAGCCAATGCAATCAAAATATACAGCCGTTTATGCCGCAAATTTTCGACATTCGCAAGGGAATCAAAACCTACAGGGTACTTCCCGTGAACTCAGAATCTTGAAATTTGGTACAAAGGAACGTTTTATAGCACAGATAAAGGAAAAATTGCGAAAAGCATAAATTTTTGGTTACATCATACAATAAAAATATTTTTAATAATTTTAAACTTATATACCTACGGATTTGTTCGGAACCCTCGGTACGCGAGTCCGACTCGCACTTGGCTGGTTTTTTTTTAAATTAGAAATATTTTATTTACATAAAAATTAACATGAAAATTAATTTCTAAAATACATTTATTATAATTTAAGTTTTTCAACTCTAACTTTAAATTAATACTCTAAAATATATTAATACAAGGCTGCTTAAAACAAAGAAAAATTCTCCATTTCTTAGCCGAAAAAAATTTATTATAACTAAACAAAACAAAACTTAACTGCTATTTACATTCCATGACTTCCCACATGGTAGATGAAGTTTTAAAAATAGATTGAGTTGAACAATTGACATTTTTTTAATAGTTATCGTGTTTACGACACCATGTTGCTTTGATAAACCCACACCACCAAAGAGCTATGCGTAAGTGCTCACTGCCCTGATACAATTACTGTCCCAGAGCATGCGCGTTACGACAATGCCAACTTATTTTTTTTAATATTAAATTAAACTCACCAAATATTTATATAAGCTGACCAATTATCAGCGAATGCTTCTCGATCGCGCTTAGGTGGAATTTTTTATTTTTTTCGCGTACGAGGTGCTAAAATTTCTCAATGACCTTGAACAACTTTAACCCTTAATAAAAATTAGAAACATTTTTATTAAGTACCAATTAATAAGATCAACTGACCTTTTATGACCAATTTCTGACCTTTCAGATGGTATAATTGGTAAATCGAAATTCCGCACATGAGGTGCTACATCGTGGAGCTCTGATATAGGGTAGTAAATATTCTTACACTGCCACCAAACGGTATTATTTTAGTCATTTAGTCATATTTACCATACATCAATTTACAGAAGGATAATAAACATACATTAGAACTGCCTGCGTAAATTGTCGGTGTTAGAACATCCACTTCTCCATATTCCATGAGTTTCGTAAGAAGCGTCAGAGGTAAACAAACCAAGACATGGGCAGCAGCTTCTTCCTTGTAATAACGAAAAATCTTAGGTAGCTAACCCGCCCACCAAGCGTGGTAGTTATGACATATATTCCCCTAATGAGGCAGTTTATGAAAGTAGCTTATGTTTAGCAGTGGACTTGTGAGAGGATGTAACGGTAAAGGTGTAGCTGATACTATATTGCATATGCGGTTACATTGTGCAGTAGTAGGTTATGACGAGTGTGTTATTGTTATATTGCATACATACCATGTGACATTATTAGCTTTATTTGAAACTTGGGGATCACTACACTGTACTAGAATCGCTACTCCCCGTCACTAGTCAGTGAAATTTGAGTTAAGGTTTATTTTGAATGGAATAAAAGATTGGCATTTGAGAAAAGGTGTAAAATAATCCACAGGCATAACAGGCTATAACGGTAACACTAAATATATATAATAATAAGCACCGTTTAAATAGGTTTTAGCAACTCCGAATAATTAAAAGCACTCTTAAATAACGTTCTAAAACGCTAATTTATAATATTTTATGACGTGAGAGGCATAATTATGACTTAAGGGTGACTGTTATCACATTTCTCTTATCTAAATATCCATTAAGGTAAGCATTTTGCGAGTCCTTTTGACAGCCGACTCGCAATTAATATTATAAAAGCATGAAGTATATTCAACTATTTAAATGAAATTGTACTGTAATTATTCAACATAATACTCTATAACCTTCCCATTATTAAAAAAAAGCAAGTAATGACTAAAATATTTTTATACGTCATTAAGGTTAGTTATATAAATGACCGGACACTTGTTGTGGTAGACTTTACGATATAGCTTATATTTTTGTCGGCTCGAAAGAAAAAGGACAACGCTCTCATAGAATACCAAATAGCGTAAAATAATTAGTATGATACTGCTTTGTTCGTGAGTTTGGAGAACCGGAAACCTTTTTAAGGTTCCGTACCCGAAGTGGTTCTCGGATTCAGTTAAGGATAAAACTGTTTAAATTACTCTGACTATGTTACCTAATTGTCCGTCTGACCGTCCGTTGGTTACAGAACTCTGCCTAGTTGACGGAATGAGTTACAACTATGAATTTGAAATATTTGACGTAGAATGTTAACGCAGAACTGATTATTAATTAGAAAAACAATCAGTATATTTTTTCAAATCCCGTACGTGAAATACGCGATAAAAATACTTATCTAACCTAGCATGTGGGGTATCATTGTCAAAAACCCTTTATATAAACTACAAATATGAAGTAAAGTAACAACCTATATACTTCCCACAGCTGGGCGCAGGTCTCCTCTCATTTCTGAGAGGATTTTAGGGCAAGGAAATGCCCGACGTGCTACGAGGGTGGATTGAAAAGTACTCGGCCTAACACAGGTCCATTCAATTCTAAAAATCAAATCTACCCACATTATTTAGTTCAGTTTAGACTAGTTCATTGTGTGAAGTTCGAAACGTGTGCGATAATTAGTTGTGATTTTATAAATTTATTAACAAAGTAATCGGACATAATTTCCGCGAATGGAGCAAATCGAGCAGCGTGCCGTCATTAAGTACCTCCATAAGAAGGGGCTATCATCAAAAGCCATCCATAATGACATGGTCAGTACATTAGGCGATTGTGCTCTGTCATATTCATCCGTCAAAAACTGGATAGCAGAATTTAAGCGTGGTAGAGAGAGTGTGAAAGATGAACCCCGCTCTGGAAGGCCTTCGACGTCAACTACTGACGAAAATATTGTTACGCGCCACTATTAATGTCTTGTACATGGCAACACTAGTTACACTAGCGCCCTCTTAGTGTCGAGGAAAAGAAAGTGTTGCGCGCCTTGTACATGGCAACACTAGTTACACTAGCGCCCTCTAGTGTCGAGTAGCAGAACTAGGAGAGTCGAGATCCTTCCAGAAATGTCGGGACCGATAAGTACTCGAACATTCTAGATGTCGCTACAGTAGAAGGTTCTGGAAACTATTTGAGGCCCTATATAAGGCCGGTATAGACCACGACCGAGGCAGTATTGAATTGGCGATACAAGAGAATACTTCGAAGCGAAATATCGGCGAACTGTGTTTTATTATTAGTGTGATTTTAAGTTGTAATTAGTGTTGTGTAATTAAATAGTCAATTTTGGTAATTCAATCGGCAGTTTGTAATTGTCTCGAACCCCAAGCTCGTAACAATTGGTGTCAGAAGTGGGATCAAATATGCCGATTTTACCTAAAGACGACACGGAGGGTATCTGTACCCGAAGTCAACGCCACCAGGAGACGGACCAGAGACGATTTGGTGATGCAACGCCGCAAACGTCGGAGGGTCAGCTGCTAACCACGGAGGCAGGCCCGTCATCAGCTCCTGCATCTACAGCACCTGACTTAGGTGCTCTGATGATGATGCTACAGGATCAGGCTCGCCGACAGGAGGAACAGGCCCGCCGACAGGAGGAACAGGCCCGCCGACAGGAGGAACAGGCCCGTCGGTTGGAAGAGCAGCTGCACCGCCTACAGGAGGAACAGGCCCGCCAACAGGAGGAACAGGCCCGCCAACAGGAAGAACAAGCCCGCCGACAAGAGAAACAGGGCCGTCGGTTGGAAGAGCAGCTCAAACGCTATAAGGAAGAGCAGATACTCCTCATGAAGAACCTTTACGCTACCTTCGGTAAAGAGATAAAGGAGTTGAAGGATAAGGTTGCTCAATATGACAACCGCCTGTCGGAAGCTGAAACCCGAATCGACCAAGTGTACAATCGGGTTGACATCGTGATGGCTGACGTGAAGAAAACGCTGGACGACCTCAAACATGGAGATGGAATTACAGCTCCCGTGGTAGCTCCAACACCTCCGCTAGGTGGATTATTCAAAGTGCCGCCATTCGACGGGACTTCTTCCTGGTCGGCCTACAAAATCCAGTTCGAGGCTGTTATGAAGGCGAACGGCTGGAATAAAAGTCAGGCCATGACTGCTCTCACCCTAGGCCTACGCGACCAAGCCTTAACTGTTCTGGAAGCTCTCGGTAAGGAAGTGACTTACGAGCAGCTCCTTGAGTCATTGGAGTCGAGATATGGCGACGCTCACCTGGAACACGTCTTTCGTGCGCAGCTCAAAGATCGCGTGCAACGCAGCGACGAAAACCTGCAGCAGTGGGCCCTTGAGGTGGAGAAGCTGGTTCGGAAAGCATACCAGTCTGTACCTGCGCTCATTGTAGGGAACCTGGTGCAGACATTCATCGACGGTATCCGCGACCTTGAAGTCAGAGCTGCTGTGAGGCTCGGGCACCATGAGACTCTTAAGGACGCGTTGGCCCATGCACAGGAGGTGGAAGCCGCGCGGCAGGATCATCGTTCCCATTGCGTCAGGGAGGTTCCTGCAGCTACATTTCACGACCGCAATAAAGGATACAGCCCTAGATGCTACGGCTGTGGGAAAAGAGGCCATCTTCGATCCAGCTGCCCTAAACGAACTGTAGAAAAAGGTGATCGATCTCGAGAGGATAGTGTGGCTAACAGCACCGCCCAGCAGCAGCAGGGAAACTGGCGGGTGCTGACTGATTTTAGAAGAGGTACTCCTAAGATTGTCCATGTGGATCGACTGGCGCGTTATTATGGGGACAATAATGCTCGGGACGAGCATGTCTTAGGAGGGGGCAGTGTTACGCGCCACTATTAATGTCTTGTACATGGCAACACTAGTTACACTAGCGCCCTCTTAGTGTCGAGGAAAAGAAAGTGTTGCGCGCCTTGTACATGGCAACACTAGTTACACTAGCGCCCTCTAGTGTCGAGTAGCAGAACTAGGAGAGTCGAGATCCTTCCAGAAATGTCGGGACCGATAAGTACTCGAACATTCTAGATGTCGCTACAGTAGAAGGTTCTGGAAACTATTTGAGGCCCTATATAAGGCCGGTATAGACCACGACCGAGGCAGTATTGAATTGGCGATACAAGAGAATACTTCGAAGCGAAATATCGGCGAACTGTGTTTTATTATTAGTGTGATTTTAAGTTGTAATTAGTGTTGTGTAATTAAATAGTCAATTTTGGTAATTCAATCGGCAGTTTGTAATTGTCTCGAACCCCAAGCTCGTAACAATATTAAAAAAGTACTTGATTTAATAATGGGAGACCGCAGATTAAAAATTAGAGAGATAGCCGAGATTATAGGCATTTCTTATGAACGAACTCAAAACATCATTGTCAACGAGTTGGGTTTCCACAAGGTGTCTGCTAGGTGGGTTCCGCGACTGCTTTCAGTTGAACAAAAAAGGACGCGAATGACTATTTCACGCTACTGTTTGGAGTTATTTGAAGCCGATGCAGATTAATTTTTGAATCGTTTTGTTACTATAGACGAAACATGGGTTCATTACTGTACACCGGAATCAAAACAACAATCAAAACAGTGGAGAAGACCTGGTTCACCACCCCCTAAAAAGGCTAAGTCGATTTTGTCGGCAAATAAGGTGATGGTTTCAGTATTCTGGGACTCGAAAGGTGTGATTATGATTGATTATCTTGAAAGGGGTCAGACTATAAACTCTGATTACTACTGCACCTTACTACGTCGTTTACGAGAGGAAATAAAAGAAAAACGTCGAGGAATGCTCAGAAGAAAAGTCCTGTTTCATCAAGATAACTCCCGTGTTCACACGTCAGTACAGTCAATGGCTGAAATTCACAACTGTGGCTTTGAACTGTTACCGCATCCGCCGTATTCACCTGATCTGGCACCATCAGACTTCTTTCTGTTCCCTAACCTAAAAAAGCACTTGGGAGGTCAAAGATTTTCGACAAACGACGAGGTCAAAGCAGCTGTAGACGCATATTTTGACTCTAAGGAAGAATCATTTTTTTTCAACGGTCTAAATGCTTGGAAGGGGAGGTGGCAAAAGTGTATTGAACTTGATGGTGATTATGTAGAAAAATAAAAATATAACTGATTTAGTATGTGTTTATTTTCTTGGTTAGGCCGAGTACTTTTCAATCCACCCTCGTACCTCAATGCGTATTGGCTGAGTTCATTGTATGTATGTTTTTTCTTATTTCTCAGACATGCAGGTTCAATCACGATGTTTTCATTCACCGCCGAGCACGCGGTAAATCAGCACTTTTGCAAATTTTTGATTTTTTTTTCAATAAATTGCAATTAATAATTTCAATGGTGCCGAGTTGTTCACGTTACTGTAAAAGTTACAGCAAGCGCTTAACCCCAGAGCTTCCACGGCTTCAAGTTTAAATAGATATATTTTTTTTTATTTTCGAAATAAATAAATGGGGGCCGTTAAAGTTGTTAGTTTTAGACCGTTATTATTTCAGTCTGTCTCAAAATATAAGTATGTTAAAATTATAATTTTGGTATATTATATACCATTTTGTATTTAAGCAACAAATAACCAAAATATCGATTAGCTATAAAGTCCGTAAGCTGTAAAAAAAATAAAAAAATAATTTTAGAACTCTTTTCTTCACATATTGTAACAATGTCTATGGCTTAAAAATTAATTGGTCATAATATTATTAATGGAACAGTAGTAGCAAGGTATTCCATTTTAGCTATCAGGTGTTATCAATATCGATCAAAAATATCACAAATCATGTGTTTTATACCAGGGTAAAAATAGATTATAAAAACAACCAATAAATTGGACTATGAAATAATATTTTCGTTGTACCTTTTCATTTCCGATACCGTTTTAATATCGATCAAAAATATCACAAATCATGTATTTTATACCAGAGTAAAAATAGATTATAAAAAAAACCAATAAATTGGACTATGAAATACTATTTTCGTTGTACCTTTTCATTTCCGATACCGTTTTATTTATCAAATATTAAAGTTGGAAGTTTTCTTTTCACAACAGCTATTTTAGAACACTATAAAATACACGAACAATATAAAAAGTTAAAATTGGTATACATATTTAATGGTGATGGGAAATTAATAACTTTACTAACTTTATTAGGACTAAACAAAATGACTGTGGAAAGCTCTAACCAAATTAACAGTGGTAGAGCCAGGCGGCAGCTTTTGCTGTCGCATGAATGGGCCGGCTCAAAACGGGGTGGTACCACGACCTCACAGAATACCAGCGTGAAGTAGAGGTTTACCTCTGCATTTCGCTTGGTGAGTGCAGGTGGCCGGAGGCCCTTTTTACTGGAAATGAGGCATTCCATCCTAGTCCTAACGGGTGAAAACGCATCTGGATTTTGATCTGTAACAGAGGATAGATGTAGATGTCTATGGGCCGCAGCATCCACTTACCATCAGGTGGACTGTGTGCTCGTTTTTCAACGCTATCTTATAAAAAAAAAATTAATTCGGGTTCTCCATGGGACTTAAATATAAAGGTATGATATATTTTACATAGGCTGCACTAAAAGTATCGGGAATGGAATATTTCCACTGTTCCTGTCATATTAAAATCTTTTTAATTGAAAACTCCTTGGTTTTAAAAATCGAATACCATTTATTTATTTAAAAAAAGATTATCGGTCTTGTCACAAGGTTTTGTCAAACTTGTTTAGTCGTTGAGAAAATGGAATTGACTCGAGAAAATTCAAAAGCGATGATTTATTATGACTTTCGAAGTGGTTTAAAACAAAAACAGTGTGTTGACCGGATGATTTCTGCATTTGGTGATGAAGCCCCATCTAAAACCACAATTTATCGCTGGTTTGCTGAATTTCAACGTGGACGTGTAAAGCTCAGTGATGATCCCCGTCAAGTCGTCCAAAAACTGCAGTCACACAAGAAAACGTTGATGATGTCGATCTATCTCATCAGCTTACGCACAGTAAGCTGATTGAGATAGATCGAAATGTGACATACCGCGAAATTCAGGCAACTTTAGACATTGGCATGAGTTTTTTTTTTATAGGAGAGGTGGCAAACGAGCATGCGGCTCACCTGTTGGTAAGTGACTACCGCCGCCCATGAACAATCGTAACACCAGGGGAATTGCAGATGCGTTGCCGGCCTTTTAAAAAGGAGTAGGCTCTTTTCTTGAAGGTCCCTAAGTCGTATCGGTCCGGAAAAATGGCTGATGGTAATCGATTCCATAAGGCAGTCGTGCGAGGAAGAAAACATCTTCTAAATCGCACAGTGGTGAACTGCCAATCATCCAGATGGTGTGGATGGTATTGGGAGTTCTGCCGCAATGTGCGTTCGTGAAATTCGGCGGCTGGCGTTAATCCAAACAATTCCTCAGAGCACTCCCCGTGGTAAATACGAAAGAAAATGCAAAGAGATGCAACATCTCTTAGCAGCGCCAATGAGTCAAGCCGATCGGAAAGGACTCGGTCGTCGACGATTCGAGCCGCTCTGCGTTGGATGCGGTTAAGTGGAAGGAGCTGGCACTGGGGGGCCTCTGCCCAGAGATGGGAACAGTATTCCATGTGAGGCCGAACCTGCGCCTTGTAAAGTTGCAGGCATTGTGCCGGCATGAAATACTGTCCCGCTCTGCTGAGCACGCCAAGCTTTTTAGAGGCCAATTTGGCCTTCTCTTCCAAGTGACCACGAAACTGCACATCACTCGATATGTCGACGCCAAGGATTCCGATACTGGCTGAGGCAACAAGGGGAGTACTTTGAAACTGAGGAGATACGACAAAGGGGTTCTTATTAGCGGTAAACGCGCAAACTTGTGTCTTCTGGGGATTAAACTGGACTAGATTTAGTCGCCCCCAAACTGAGACTTTGTCCAGCAAAGACTCGACTTCAGACCCAAGTTTGTTCCGGTACTCGGCGACGTTTTCCCGAGAAATATTGGCACGGCCGGTGTATAGAGCATCACCAGTGCTGTCATCCGCATAGCAATGAATGTTACCAGTTAGCAACATATCATTGATATGCAGAAGAAACAGCGTTGGTGATAGCACACAGCCTTGTGGAACACCAGCGTTAATAGGCTTGCAGTCAGAACATGCACCGTCTACAACGACCTTGATGCTCCGATCTGCAAGGAAGCTGGTGATCCAATTGCACAATTTCTCGGGAAGCCCATAGGAAGGGGGCTTCGATAGAAGCGCTTTGTGCCAAACCCGATCGAAGGCCTTCGCAATGTACAAACTAACGGCCAATGCCTACCCCTTGGACTCTACTGCCTCCGCCCATCTATGAGTTAAGTAGACCAGAAGATCACCAGCTGATCGACCCCGACGAAAACCGTATTGGCGATCGCTAATCAGCTGGTGATCCTCTAGGTAACTCATGCGCTGGCAGTTTATAACGGATTACATTATTTTGGAGAACAAGAGGGCGATGGCGACAGGCCTGTAGTTGGACGGGTCTGAGCGGTCGCCTTTTTTAGGGATCGGGTGGACAAAAGCTGTCTTCCATGAATTCGGGACTACGCCTTGGGAGTAGGAGTACCGGAAAAGACGCGTTAGAACCGCTGCCAACTCCGGAGCACACGTCCTCATCACAATTGGGGGATTCCGTCAGACCCACTCGACTTGTGGATGTCCAGGGAGAGGAGTGCTCTGCGAACCGAGCGCTGTGAGAACCGCACATCTGGCATGGAGCATTGTGCACCGTGGGATGGTCGGCGGTGTTTTCCCCCCGTCATCAAGAGTCGAGTTGGACGCAAAATGGGAGCCTAAAAGGTCGGCTTTGTCTTTTGCGTCTTGGGCCAGTGAGTCGTCCTCCCTGTGCAGAGATGGTAGTGATGGCTTACAGAAATTCCCTTGGACAGCCTTGGCGAGAGATCAGAATGCACGAGTTCCTGAAGTAAGGCGAACTAGTTTTTGCAAATTCTACCTATGTGCTCTGACTTTGCCTTGGCAATAACTCTTTTGAAGGATCTGGAGGCGAAGTTATACTTCTTTTTAAGTATGCTGGTCTTAACATCCCGAGTCGCCGAAGCCGCAGCCCAGGCTTGATAACACTCCTGCTTACTACGAAATGCAGTCTTACAGGAGCGACCAAACCAAGGCTGAGATTTGCCTCCGATGGGTACCACAGATGATGGAATAAATAGTTCCATTCCCTGTACCACATCAGTGACAGAATCAGCAACAGCGCTGGGATCATCCGGCGAGAAGCAAACCCGCCCCCATGGGTAGAAAGCAAAGAAAGACCGCATTCCGTCCCAATCCGCCGACCTGTAATGCCAAACACGGCGGCAACCTTCAGAACGCAACCGCGAGGGGAGCGTGAGTGGCACCACACTCCGGATCAGACAATGGTCCGAAGAGCCGAGAGGGGCATCGAAGGAAACCTGATATCCGTCCGGATGAGAGGTCAGCAGAAGGTCCAACAGGGAAGGTGTATGATCCTCAACATCTGGAATACGCGTAGGCGATGTAACCAGTTGTGTCAGACCATATGCCAAGGCAAAGTCATAAACAAATCTCCCCGCATGATCGGTTAAACGTGAACCGAGCCATTCGGCGTGGTGGGCGTTAAAATCGCCAAGGATCACGATCTCTACGGATGGGACCTGCTGTAGCTAGCCCACGCTCAGGAGTGGAATAGCATGGTCGTGGATGCTCAGCGAGTGATTCTCCAGGGGTGCTGGTACCCTCCTGGGGAAGTGTATCATGTAATTCCGCTACCATGTTGATGGAGGGGGGGGGGGATTAGGCCTCCGGTCACCTGCTCTCACCAGACGAAACGCGGAAGCAGAGCTTCCACTTCACGCCGGTATTCTGTGAGGTCGTGGTACTAACCCGGCTCGAGCCGGCCCATACGTGCAACAGCAAAAGCCGCTGCGTGGCTCTACCACCGTTAATACAAATCAGTCAAAGAAGAGTCAAATACAAATAATCTTACATGAACAATTAGGTGTAAAAAAGGTGTTTTCCCGATGGATACCGCATTCGCTCTGTGAAGAGCAAAAAGCGGCTCGCGTTACTTGGTGCGTCAGAACTCTCGAAAAATTCCACGCAGGATCCTCAAATGCTGTATACATTATCGTATCAGGTGACGAATCCTAGATATACGCGTATGAACCCGAAACAAAAATCCAGTCACGAGTTTGGAGTGTTCGAAAATGAGTTATAGCCAACAAAAATTGATTGTTCACGGAGTGTTGCAAAAAAAATGGTGGCCACGTTTGTCTCCAAAACCGGCCTTGTTACGACTATTCCTCTTGAGGGACAAAGAACGGTTAATGCAGAATGGTATGCTAGCATTTGTTTGACACAGGTCGTTTCTGAACTCCGTAAAGAGAACTGCAACCGCCGCATCATCCTCCATCACGACAATGCGAGTTCTCACACCGCACACAGAACAAAAGAGTTTTTAGAGCAAGAAAACATAGAATTATTAGACCATCCGCCGTACAGCCCCGACCTAAGCCCTAATGATTTCTATACTTTCCCTAAATTAAAGAATAAATTGCGTGTACAGAGATTATTTACCTTGATTTTGATTTTGATTATCACTTGAAGAAGTTGTGGACGCCTATAAAACGGCCATTTTGGAGACCCCAACTTCCGAATGGAATGGTTGCTTCAATGATTGGTTCCATCGTATGGAGAAATGTGTCAAATTTCGCGGAGAATACTTCGAAAAGCAATAAATACATTTTTAAATAGTAATGTTGTGTCACTTCCTCTGATTCCCGAAATTTTCAGTACCGCCCTCGTAATTAAAATAAACTAAACATAAACGCATATGACTGTAACGGAATTAAATTAAGCATTTTGGTCACGTTCATTGTTGTACGAGCTAAGATCCCTTTGCTAATCCTAAAAAAAGTTATGCAAGCAATACTAGTCTATAGCGTCTATAGTCTACTTTATACTCTTATATACGAGTGGCATATAAACGCGTCTGTACTAAAGCCTTTTAGATAACAAAAATTATAAAGTTTTTTAAAAACCGGCTTGCTCGAGAGGCTGGAAGTCGTCGAGTCTGCGTGCAAGATGATTCGTAATGACTCTTGAAAACAACACGTAGACGCAGGTCAGATCGGAAATCAATCTGTAGTACTTTGACAGAGCGTTGTAAGAAAGTCGACAAAGCTTGTTCTAAAGCTTGTTGTTCTCGATTTCGTCCTCAATGGTGGCATTACGTCAGAAATATTATGGCATGACGCATTACGAAATAGAGGAGCATCTCCGTTATAATTGCCGCCCGGGGCGTTGCAGTTTTTAAAGCGCCTTAAATGTTGCCAGGTCGAGTCGTCTTAAGTAACAACCGAATCTCCACCAGATATACAATAAGATTTTTACGTGGTAGAGCCATGCTGCAGCTATATTAGTATAGTTGTAGCACGAATGGGTCGGCTGAACCGGGGAAGGACCATATGTGAATATTGAGGTCTTCAGAGAAAGCTCCAGAACCTACACCTTTATTTGTTTTAGAACTATCGGTGAAAACTCTAAGCTCTTTTGGGCTTAATCCTTCTAGCTGGCTGTTTTCATTTAATTGTATCTTGTATTTCTTATCGAAAACAAATTGTTTAGGAATCTTATCGTATTTGGCTTGTAGGATAGGAATTTTTGAGTGAATTCTATCAATTATGCCTGTGTGAGGGACACTATTCTTACTCCAAAGATTTAGGGTCTTGAGTCTGATGGCAGCTAAAGTCGCTTCTTGTTGTATATGTAGATGAAGCAGAGTTAGCTCCAGCATCGCTTCTAAGGCTGCTGTTGGCGTAGTTCTTATGCAGCCTGTGGCAGCCATACATGCCAGTCTCTGGTAGCGCTGAAGCTTCTTAATTGTGGTGGCTTCATTTGTCTTGGTCCACCATACCGGAGTGCCGTATGTGATCATGGGCCGAATTACAGTTTTGTAAAGCGACAGTATGTATATTATATATGTATATTTTTAGCGTCAGTCCCCATCTTTTGCCAATCATGTTTCTGCATTGCCAGAAAGTTATACTAGCTTTGTTGATTTTATTTTCTGTGTTTATTCCAGTTAAATTTGCTGTCCAAGGTAAGACCTAAATATTTTACTTTAGAGGATAGCTGGAGTTTTGTGCTGACAAGACTTGGAAGATGATAGTTATTCAGCTTTCGTTTATGTGTGAACATTACTAAAACCATTTTATTTGGATTGACGGTTAAGTCGTATTCCCTGCACCATCTTTCCACTATACGGAGAGCCGCTTGGGTCAGGTCGCACACTATGCTTGCTGTCTTTCCAGAGACCAGTATTGTCAGGTCATCAGCATAACCTACTGTATAGAAGTGATTGGCATTTAATTTGCTGATGAGTTCATTAATGACCATATTCCACAGGAGAGGTGAGAGAACCCCACCCTGCGGGCAGCCTTTCTTAATTTGGATTGGTTGAGATTCACCAGCAATCTTTATTATTCGTGTACTGAGCATGTAAACTATCCAGTCGATCAGTGCCGGTTAAACTTTATGTCTACTGAGTGCACCTTTTATGCTGGAGAAATTCATTCTGTCAAAATCACCTTCTATATCTATGAAGGAACATATTTCTTTGTTTTGGATGGCCTCTTCAATCTTTGTAATTACCTGATGAAGTGCCGATTCTGTTGATTTGCCTAAACTGTAGGCGTGTTGCTTGTCGTGTAGTGGGAAGTTCATTAGCGCCGACCCCCTTAATTCCCTTTCACACATCCTCTCCATCGTCTTCAGGAGAAAGGATGTGAGGCTAATGGGCCTGTAGGATTTAGGGTCAGTGTAGTCGCTCTTGCCTGGTTTGGGTATGAATGTAACTTTCACTTCCCTCCATCGCCTAGGATCATATTCAAGAACCAGACAGGCTCGCATTATGGCAACAAGTTTGACTATTAGGGCTTTACCAAATAGCAGCTTAACACTACTGTGTTTCGTACGGTGAGTGTAGAGAACCGGAGACCCTTTTTACTGGAAAACGGGCATTCCATCTTAGTCCTCCCGGGTGACAACGCATCTGCATTTTGATTCTTTATTGAGGATAGATGTGGATGTCTATGGGTCACGGCAATCACTTACCGTCAGGTGGACTTTGTGCCCGGTTGTCACCATATACTATAAAAAAAAATAAAAAAGATGGTAGGTAGTAAGGTAAGAACAGAACAGTTGGTGCTATAAAACTTTCGTATTTTATGCAAAATGGGCAATAAAACGACTAGCATCTTAATACTCCTGTTTCGTATGGCAAATGTAAAGAACCGGTGAACCTTTTTACTGGAAACGAGGCATTCTATCGCAGTTCTTAGGGATGTTAACCTACATTTTGATTCTTATTCGAGGATAGATGTAGGTGTCTAGAAACCACACCATCCACTTGCCATCAGTTGGACTGTTCATTCGTTAGTCACTCTTATTTTGTACAAAAATAAAATACGAATGTATCAGACATCTGGTACTACGGTCACTATTTCTCTACCAGTAGTGACTAAATTTAATATTATTATTAATGAGAAATGCAAACGAACAGCTGTAGGCTCTTACGGATTAAAAAAGAAAGATTTCATTATGATCTATCATCATCGCGATAAGGAATGCTCAACAGATTAATTATTGGCAATAATACGTAACGGTTATTGATTTATACATTTTTAGGAAACTTCTGTAAAAACTTTATCGGTCTGACGCGAGTTAATAAAAACTACCTGACTATCTACAGTTCTCGCATACTGTTAACAAAACAGAACACCGGAAAATTTACAGTTTCAGAATATGAGTTCGATTCCATGTGTGGAAATGAATTTACAGTAGCAAAATGTTTGTAGAAACGTGCTATTGATCGACCGCTGTACAGTTCGCAACTTGCTGTTAGCGTAACTTGACCGTGCTGTGACATTTTTAATTCTGACTATAGGAATGTTTTGCAAAACCCAAAGAGAACAGTCTGATTTTAGTTTAATTAACCGAGCGGAAGCGCATTATTATCAAAAATGTATACAAATTTAATGAAAATATACAGGTTTCAATATTATGTACTCGTATTTAAATAATATTTAAGTGCACACGCGGTCGTTAGAAAACAATTTTTGATAAATTGTTTCTTATATTTACGCGAAGACTACACATTAAGGAGCAGGTTGAGCAAAATGTCGCGCTAGTCGTTATTTGTGCGGTTTTAGGAGCTATCTACTTTTTATTTAAAAGATATATCAACAAATAAAAAACACATTATATTTCTACATAATCTTGATTTCATAAGAGCTATATCCAATTTTTCTTTAAAGGAATAAATATTAATATAATCTCCTTACAACGAAACCACATAAATGTGAAATTATTATTGATAACATGCATCTCCTCGTAAAGTAAGTATTATTTTATTTTGCGATTTACACTAATGGATAGGCAATTTATTAATGAACATTTCTATTGTAAAATTTTTTTCAAAAGACCAAAATTTGATTTGATTAAGAAATTATTTTAAAATCTGGGCGTATTCACTGCCCACGGGCTTGCTCAAGTCAGTGAGCGCTGAGCTCTTCGACGTGAAGCCCGTGTCGTCGGCCAGCGCACCCGCTCACGTCATGTCAGTCGATAATATTATTACTTATTAGGTTATTTATAGGTAGTATTATTTGTTTGTTTTGGGTATAATTTTTCGTATTAGTTATACATATATTTGTTGTGTTTTTACTGCGCGATGAAGCTTTTTGCGTGTATTTTCTTTGAAGTAAATGCAAATAAAAAAATGAAGCACCATTAGCATGTAAGGTTCGAATCCATAATTAACATTTCGACAAATATTATAATTTACACTATAAAAGGCTAATTCAATATTATCAGTATAGTATACAGTTAAAAATAATTCTAATACCTAACTGCAATATCTTATTAGGTATAGTACTGCCTCGTTGGTCTAGTGGTTGTAGCAGTGCGACTGCTGATCATGAGGTCCCGGGTTCGACTCCTGGGTCGGGCCAAAAAGTCAGTTATGAGTTTTTCATTTATGTTCTAAGTTATAATTAGTAATACTAAATTATAGTTTTTTGCTAAAATATAGTATATTATTTATTGCTTGTTTTTTCTTCTTTTTCAAAAAATAATTGAGTACATAAGGTGTTCTATACTTATAATTCGGTTAAAAGTATCTAAGTAGGTACTAATATACCTACTTTTAACTATAAAGTAAAAAAAATTAAAACTAAATTTAACTAAAAAGACTAAACTGACCATTTATTTTTTAACTCAAAACAGGACATGGGTTTATTTATACTCTAAAAACTATAACTTTATACAATAAGTGTTCACTACAAAATTATATTCGGTATAGACGGTAATTATTAAATGCAAAATTTTTTTTTTAATTATTAATTACATTTGCCAGTGGATTAAATTTGCTTTAATAAAGTTGGTGATGATTTTAAATAAGAATAAAATTCTGCTCAAGTTTTTTTTATTGTTATCTTTGTTAACAACATCACCTTTAGAACTGGAACCGTAAGTGTTTTTTTTAGACGTCCACAATGTATTCAAAATTAAAAAAATACTCTTTCTACCGGAGCATTTGTACCAGGTAGACATAAAATATATTCGATTAAAAATATTATGTTGAACATTGTTGGCTTTGAATACTTCCATCCAACGAGTTACGGGACAATTTTGTGTCCCGGAGCTTTATTTGGGGACAATGGGACAGGTGACCGAGAAAAGGGACAGTCCCGTTCAAAACGGGACGTATGGTCACTTTACCTATAACCCGGCGACGGCTCCGTGGCTTAGCAATCAGTTGCTGCGCTGGGGGCCGCGGGTTCGAATCCCGCACGGAACAAATATTTGTAAGGCCTACAAATAATTGTTCCGGGTCTGGATGTTTGTCCTTGTGCAATTTAAATTTATGTTTGTAAACTGCCTCCACGACTCTCATTCTATATTACTCTCACTCTGCGAAACATCCTATTTATTTGTTTATTCTTTATTGCACCAAATATTTGTACAAAAGGCGAGCTATCTATCTATTTACCTATAGTGAGTAGGTATCTTTTAAACTCACAATATTAATGCTTCATTTTTAATATATAATTAATTATAAAATTTCATTATTAGATAATATATGAGAATACATAATTCTAATATAATGCAACTAATATACAGAATAAAAAAATTATAATACATTTATCGTTGTACGCTGTGTGTATTTCTATAAAATAGTTTATTGATGTTGAAAAAATACTTCGTCCATACAGTAGGTGGCGTCTTACATATTATTTCTTACGAGATCCTATATTGTAGCGAGTCGGCGCGGCACGGCACACAAACTTATCAAGGTCATTCGCATGGAGTAGCCCCTTAAATGAAACTAATTTTTGATAACTGATATTGAAAACAGATACTGAAAAACAAAAACATATTTTACCTTAAAGGTTATTTAATAGCGTTTACAATGAGGGTAGTTGTCAAATTTTCATTTTAAATTAAAGTTTAAAGGGTAGAATAAAATTATCGCATTTAATTTGCTCATAACATTTTGATTTTACTCCATTAAGAAAAGGTTAAATTGTTTTTTTTTGTTAATTACACCCATATTGACGCGTTAATGTTGTCTTTATCTGTGTCTGTGTAATAAAATAGCCTTATAAAGTGGATATCACTCTGCCGGAAGCTGCCCAATGGGGCTGGACACTGACAACGTGAAGTGGCACGCAGACTTCATTTGAGTCGTTCAAAGGTAAAGCGGGTATACCGCAGGTAGCTCTGTAGCTCACAGCTGATCTCACCTGGAGTGTGCTGAAGAACACTTTAATTGGACTTCAGAAGACTGGAGGTCAGTTTTGTTTTCTGACGAGTTGAGAATCTTTATTTTTAGCAATGGCGGGAGAAATGGAGTGCATAGACTACCTGGTAAAAGATTTGCCCAATATTGCGTTCGGGAAACTAAGTTTTGGTGGTGGTTCTTGTATGGTATGGGTAGGTATTTCTCTAGACGGAGAATCGGAACTTGTCTTCGTCAACCCTGTCAACGATGGAATTGGTAGACATGGATTAACAGCTGACCGATACATAATTGACATTCTCGAATACCACGTAATATCAAATGCTGGTTTTATCCGAGAAAATTTCTTGTATATGCATGACAGTACGAGACTTCATACCGCGCTGATCGTTAAGGAGTACTTATCGGCGATCGGAATTCAACAAATGGTATGGCCAGCACAAAGCCCGGATTTGAACCCGATGTAACACCTATGGGACGAGCTAAATCGGAGAGTCCGAGCCAGGGTTCCTGCTGCTTCATCCATTCCCGAGCTTAAAATCGCTGTGCTTGAAGAGTGGGAGAACATACCACAATATGTCATCGTAACGCTTTTTTTGCAATAATTTTGTTTTTATTGTGTTTTCGGACTGTTTTAACCCTACTAAATTTTCTATCAAAATTATCATTTATTCTTTCAGAGTATATAATTTACCCACATTGTAAAGGTTATTCGTTGATACGTTCCATATTACCAATAATATTAACCATTAAAACCAGTAAAAAAAGGAAGTGACTTAATGTATTTGCTCCCAAGTATATATTTATGTATTTTACCTGAATAATGAATCTGACGTAAATGTAGTCACAAATTCTCAAAAAACTCTGCTAATTTTATTACAAATATTCTACAGTCTAAATGCATTACATATCATTCACCCTCGTTGATATCAAAAAATTAGTATATAGGCGGACCTAGGTTATTTCTCGTGGCCCTATTATTTCGTATTTGTAATAATCGCAGCACACACAGCTGTGGTGTTCAAATTAATCCAATGTTCAAATTATACAAAGTATCCAAAATTAATTTCTTAGGAATATTAAGTATACTCCTTGAGTAGAAGGTCTCTATCATTTCTTATATGCCAGTTAAGGAAAGAAGACCTTAAGTTATTATTTAATCTGCACCTTAGAAGAACTAAAACATTTTATATGTTGAAAAATGTGCAACGCGAACTTCCTCACCATATAAAAGTTGAGGTTACCCAGCTCCTTTAATCAAATCACAGATATAATGTACATTTATAAAATTTGTTAGGGACTCAAATATTAAAAAAATAAAATTTAAATTATGTAACTATAATTAGCTGCCTTACCGACCTGCAGATACACCTTTATTTTGTTTTTAAAATGAACCATATATTTAAGGAGAGAAATATGAACTAAATCACGGGTTCTTTTGTGTGATAATAAGTACATTATACATGCTACTTCGTAATAATATGCAGATGTTACTTGTACCTATGTTTTGAACAATAAATTATTTGTAAATTTAGTCACTGAAAGGACAAAAAGCGAAAAAGTGATTGAAAGGAAATAACATTTTGAGTTGCTGTTCATTACACTTACTCAAAATATTATTTTAAGTGTTAGTGTTAGTTTTTATAACGCTTTGATGGTAGTAATATTAATAAGAACAAAAGAACAAAGTGCCTGCCCCTTAATAGAGGCAATATAGGAAGTGTTAATGAATATATTATTCTTAATGTAGTAAATTATTATATAAAAGTTAAAGTTAAATTTTACTACATATAAAATACCTTTAATAGGATAGTGTTCGAAATCCCAGGCATCTTGTTATAAATAAATCTAGGATGGTTACAACGCACGTCTTTCATAAAACTAACCCATAATAATAAAGAAAAGAAAAGTTTTTACCGTGGTTGGATAAAAGTTGCTTGCAACTATAATATTAGCTATAGTATTGACAATGGTAGAGCCACGCGGCAGCTTTTGCTGACGCACGGATGGGCCGGCTCGAACCGGGGTGGTACCACGACCTCACAGAATACCAGCGTGAAGTAGAGGTTTACCTCTGCGTTTCGCTTGGAGAGTGCAGGTGGCCGGAGGCCCTTTCTACTGGAAATGAGGCATTCCATCTTAGTCCTCACGGGTGAAAACGCATCTGCATTTTTATTTGTAATCGAGGATAGATGTAGATGACTATGGGCCGCAGCAACCACTTACCATCGGGTGGACTGTGTGCTTGTATGTCACCCTTATCCTATAAAAAAAATATAACATCAACTATTCTGTTTTAATAATGGAACATTTTAAGACACTATAAGGCAGCATTTCAGCTTAATGAAGTGCCATAATTCATTTTGACGCTCCTCCTAACTAGAGAAATGGGGTGTCTTAGTGTCGGCAGGCGCGGGTAATTAGATCTCAGGACTTTATTGATTTTTCAAGATAACGACCCTTTTCACTGAACCATTTGTATTGTCTGGTCCACTTTTAAACCCTTCTGTAAGGTGGATTTAAATTTGACTGTGAAAAACGGCAAAATACATCTGCCAACCTCAACATACGTAGATGATAAAATCTCGAATGATGGAGAATCACGATTATTTATCTTAATAAAAGGCGTTATATAAGGTAGAAGTGGTGTTCTACTATGATCTCTCTTTTCGCGATAACTCTTTCAACACATATTATGGTTAATCCATTCATTTCCAATGAGGCTTTTATATAGTACTGATTAGTTAAAAAATGTATAATTATTATTGAAATAATTATGTTAATCTTTTATTTGTCAAAAATGTTTGATATTTTGAATGAGACCACCACGAAATGTAAATAAAAAAACCAAGTTATCAGTTTGTATAAAATATCAATTTATTATTTTAATATATGGAACCGTGAAGTGGTGCCCTAAAAGAATCCATCATCTGATTTCGTCTCATGATTGCTGTAAAACACGACTATGGGAAAAGCCAAGAAGATACGTAGGTTTACGTTTACGTTAGGTTTTACCACACTCGAGTAAAAATTATTTTCACCACTAATTGAGCCATTATTACTTAATTACTCTTTGGCCTAATAGATTATATACAGAAGGCTCGGTAAATCAAATAAAGTATACGTCGTAAATAATAGTATAAGCAAATGAGAGTTTCCCTGAATATTAAAGAAAATTCAGGTAAACGAGGCCATTGATTAGCAGTAAAATGAAAACCGCATGCGCGTAAACAATTACGGTAATTCACGAGCACGTCCTCACACCAGAGGCGTAGCGCAGAAAGCTCGGCAAGCACTTAATTGCTTCATTACATATTCGTGGCTCTCGTCCACAACGGACTGTGACGTCGTTATCCACGTACATTAATTACATGCGGTATTGACGTTCAACTTTGAAAAAGTATTCTGTTAAAATATTAATATTAATTATTATTTCTTGACTTACAGCCTCTCGAACAAGCCAGTTTTCGAAAAACCATTATTACACCAGATACATTCCCTTCGATAAATAAAAAGAGCTATTGTTAAGGTAAGACAGTGCGATTTACCATCTAGAACTTCTTCATCACTTTCAGGTATAATTTCTGTCAAGCACTGGCTTATAATATATATAAGAAATACAATATTGTTCATCTTATTATAATTGACATATTCGCGTATAAGTTTATATTATAACTACTATACTTGGTGTTTTATAGGCCAATTAGCTTTTTCTCACTGCTTTGGTCGACTTGTTGCATTGACTCTTCTACCGACTTCAAAAAGGAGGAGGTACTCAATCCGACTGCGTTCTTTTTTATGTAATTCTTTTTTATTTGAAAGCTGGTGCTTTCCACGTGGCCCCATATAAATTTCATCAATGTCTGACTAACAGTTTGTGAGTTATTCTAAATAAATTATATTGAAGTCGTTTGTACAATTTTTTTTGTTTTAAATTATTAATATCTTAAGTATAATGTAATAAATATATAAAGAATATGTAATATAATCTAATCTTTATATATAAAAAGTACGAGTCACGTTGTTTGTCCGCGATGGACTCCTAAACTACTGAACTGATTTCAATGACATTTTTGGTCAATGTGCAGTATGGTCCAACTTAAAAGATAGGATAGCTTACATCTCAATTTATAGTCGCAATACAATATTATTTTATTGAAAATTATTTGTCTATTATTTGACAGTCACAATTATCTGTTAGCTTCAAACGATTCTGTCAGATGACGATATCTGTTGACTGGATTGAGTAAATATTTAATAGATGGCGCTATGTTAAAAATGCAAACTTTTAATATAAGCTACAATTTAGTAGTATAACCACCACGTGTTGCTGTAAGTATTCAACAAATACAACTGATTTCAATAAAATTTTGCAGACTGTGTGCAGTTTGGTCCAACTTGAGAGATAGGATAGTTTTTATCCCGATAAGTGACCCTCAATATTTTATTGCTAATTTCAGGAGTTTTTTTGGGAAATCAAATGGTCGTTCGGAAAGAGCAGAACAACGACTGCCTGGTCACCTAGTAAATGTATAAAATTAATGTTTGTTTGTTCCTATCTTATGCACTGCTACAAGTATATCGTTTATCAGATTGCGGTAAAACTTGTCAACTTATTGCTTGCACTAGCGCGATGGTTATAGACATAGTACAATTAACTTACAGTAGACAGAGCGCGTTAAAAGTTATATATAATAATTATTGTCATTCCTAATCTATACATATAATAAAAATGTAAATTGTAGATGTCTGTACATTTCATAAATTTATAACAGAAGTTATTAAGAGGGACTAAAAATAAGTAATTAAACACATTTCTATCATTTTTAGAATTGTCTGTCTGTCTGTCTGTCCGTTCGTCTGTCTGTTTGTTTGTTAACGTATCACGTATAAAGTACTAATTTATATCATAAGAATCGGTAAGGAAATTAATAAGTGTATCTTCGGGTTACATTTAGTCTTTATTTCATTAAAATCAGTTCATTCTATCAAAAGTTATGATAAATATTCTGAAGTATGTGTACGAAGTATAGTTACAAATTTGTTCAATGGTGGCGTTGTTTGAGTCAGTTATCAAGTACATTTTAAAATAATACCATATTAGAAATCATAATGAAATGATGTAAAATAGTGTTCTATAATGATATAATTAAATAATTATATCTTTAACGCAGTAAACAAAAGTATTAAAGAACGTAATAAATATATTACAAAAACCTTATTATCTAAAAATCTAAAGTATAATAGTTAAACAATTTATCGATAGATGGCAGTGTTGTACAAAAGGGTACTTAGTAGTTTTTTGCTGTAGATGAGTTTTCATATTTCCTGTTAATCTTTATATTATATTACTTGCTGCACTACTGCATGTTGACAAACTCATTTATTCTTTACCGCCGAGTACTCTATGTGGTAAATCAAGTTCTTTTTTTGTTTACTATGCAGGCACTGGTTTATAAGTTCTTTTATGTTTTATATAATGTATCAATCGCGTCAATTAATCTCTTATTTTTGGAATTGATGATAACAGCGCCATTTCTATTTAAATCTATACATACAATAAAAATGGTCATAACATGCCTATTTCTGTACATTGTATAGTATATTTGCGACTAAAATCATTATGGGGACTGAAAATCATAAATAAGTACATTTTTATAATTTTTAGATTTGTCTGGCTCGGTCTGTCTGTTTGTTTATGAACGCATCAAGTTTTGCGTAAATGTCTTTTTTTTTCAGAGAAATCGTTAAGAAAATATAGGTAATCAAAATCTTCGAGTTCATTTAATCTTTTTTTTTATAGGAGTGGGGGCAAACGAGCATGCGGTTCACCTGATGGTAAGTGACTACCGCCGCCCATGAACAACTGCAACACCAGGGAGGGAATCGCAGATGCGTTGCCGGCCTTTCAAAAAGGAGTACGCTCTTTTCTTGAAGGTCCCTAAGTCGTATCGGTCCGGAAAAATCGCTGATGGTAATCGATTCCACAAGGAAGTCGTGCGAGGAAGAAAACATTTTCTAAATCGCACAATGGTGGACCGCCAATCATCCAGATGGTGTGGATGGTATCGGGAGTTCTGCCGCGATGTGCGTTCGTGAAATTTGGAGGCTGGGATTAATCCGAACAATTCCTCAGAGCACTCCCCATGGTAGATGCGAAAGAAAATGCAAAGAGATGCAACATCTCTTCGCAGTGCCAATGAATCGAGCCGATCGGAAAGGGCTCGGTCGTTGACGATTCGAGCCGCTCTGCGCTGGATGCGGTCAAGTGGAAGGAGCTGGCACTGGGGAGCCCCTGCCCAGAGATGGGAACAGTATTCCATGTGAGGCCTAACCTGCGCCGTGTAAAGTTGCAGGCGGTGTGCCGGCATGAAATACTGTCCCGCTCTGTTGAGCACGCCAAGCTTTTTAGAGGCTAATTTGGCCTTCTCTTCCAAGTGACCACGAAACTGCACGTCACTCGATATGTCGACGCCAAGGATTCCGATACTGGCTGAGGCAACTAGGGGAGTGCCTTGAAACTGAGGAGATACGACAAAGGGGTTCTTTTTAGCGGTAAACGCGCAAACTTGTGTCTTCTGAGGATTAAACTGAACTAGATTTAGTCGCCCCCAGTCCGAGAATTTGTCCAGCAAAGACTCGACTTCAGACACAAGTTTATTCCGGTACTCGGAGACGTTTTCCCGAGAAATATTAGCACGGCCGGTGTATAGAGCATCACCAGTGCTGTCATCCGCATAGCAATGAATGTTACCAGTTAGCAACATATCATTGATATGCAGAAGAAACAGCGTTGGTGATAGCACACAGCCTTGTGGAACACCAGCGTTAATAGGCTTGCAGTCAGAACATGCACCGTCTACAACGACCTTGATGTTCCGATCTGCAAGGAAGCTGGTGATCCAATTGCACAATTTCTCGGGAAGCCCATAGGAAGGGAGCTTCGAAAGAAGCGCTTTGTGCCAAACCCGATCGAAGGCCTTCGCAATGTCCAAACTAACGGCCAACGCCTCCCCCTTGGACTCTACTGCCTCCACCCATCTATGGGTCAGGTAGACCAGAAGATCACCAGCTGATCGACCCCGACGAAAACCGTACTGGCGGTCACTAATCAGCTGGTGATCCTCAAGGTACCGGATGAGCTGGCAGTTAACAATGGATTCCATTAATCTTTGTTTTATTAACATTGGTTTAGGTGGAAATTCAGGGTGACCCGCGAAATTCAAATTTTGTGTTTGCGTGTTCAGTTCCCAGTCAGTGTGTAATGCGATGAGCGTTATTAAAGCGCAAGGTCAAACTTTACGCGTTGCAGGAGTGGACCTCAGTACTGACTATTTTGCACATGGCCAACTTTATGTTGCTTTTTCCCGCGGCTACTAGCCCCCGTAATCTTTTTGTGTACACCCCGGCAAAGTCTACTTCTAACATCGTTTACACAGAAGCTCTATCATAAACGACTTGGAATTTTGTTGATAACGATTTATTTTGTTACCACTTATTGATACAGTAATGATATAAATCGTTTAATATTCTCTTACCTAAACGACAAATTCTTTAAGTAAAACCTATATACGCGAGCTACGCCGCGGGCACAGCTAGTTAAAAAATATAACCGTTCCAAATTTAAAACAATATTTAGTTTTATTCCACATTCCAATTAAAAAGTGTATACGTATATACACTTCGTAATTTCTACTTATAGTACTTTTCAATTGTAAAATTCCAAGTAATCAATTTTATAACATATTATAATAAAGGGTTTTTCAATAGGAACATTGACATTGACTCGAACTTTGACAGCGTATAGCAGCCATCTTGGTAAAATAATAACTATTAAATTTGACAAGAATACTTATTCAGTCTTAATATTTCACCATAGGAAGCTACACGATTCAACAACGCGCTGAAGTTGTTAAAAAAAATTCTGTTCACCTAACGTTCCGTAATCTGCGTCCAATTTATGGCATTCATTGCCATCCTGCAGTTTAACAGTAGTAGAGCCACGCGACAGCTTTTGCTGTCGCACGGATGGGCCGGCTCGAACCGGGGTGGTGCCACGACCTCACAGAATACCAGCGTGAAGTAGAGGTTTACCTCTGCGTTTCGCTTGGTGAGTGCAGGTGGCCGGAGGCCCTTTTTACTGGAAATGAGGCATTCTATCTTAGTCCTCACGGGTGACAACGCATCTGCATTTTGATTCGCAAACGAGGAAAGATGTAGATGTCTATGGGCCGCAGCAACCACTTACCATCAGGTGGACTGTGTGCTCGTTTGTCACCCTTATCCTATAAAAAAAAGTCCACAATCCGAAGTTTAATAAATAAATTTGAGACAACCGGGTCGCTGATCGATGATACAGTGTCAGTACGTCAAAGAAACACAAGATCGCGGGAGAATATTGTTTCCGTTCGGGACAATGTGCAAGAAAACCCCAGGCAGTCCATTCCGCGTCGTCCGCAACAGCTGGGCGTCTTCCTGCAATATCAAATTGGCGGATTTTGCGTCAAGACTTGGGTTTTCATCGATAAAATGTTCAATTAACTCAAGAGCTAAAACCGCGCCACCACAGACAGCGCCGTGTATTTGTTGATTGGACTTTAGAGCATTTGGCGGCTGACACTGTTTTCCGTAAAAAATCATCTTCAGTGATGAGGCTCAATTCTGGTAAGTCATTTTGTTAACAAACAAAATTACCGGATTTAAAGCAACGAAAATCCATGGGAGATTCATCAGGTGCGTCTATTCTACTACGAAATAGTCACTATTTGGTGTGGATTTTGGTCCGGCCGTATCATCTGACCTTATTTCTTCGCAGATGCGCAAGGAGCGCTTACTGTCAATGGCGACCGATATCGGACGATGATAACAAATTTTTTGTGGCCTAGAATAGATGGTATCGAACGCGAAAATATGTGGCTTCCAAAAGGACGCCGCCACTTGCTATATTCGTCGAACTGACCACTGAGATCCTGTGACTTAACACCGCTCGAATATTTTCTGTGGGGCTACGTGAAATCTCTGGTCTATGCAGACAAACCACAGACAATTGCCGCTCTGAAAGCCAATATAACTCGCGTTCTTCATGAAACTGAGTCCTATTTATTCTAAGATGCAAACCTAGAGCATAGTCGCGGCGCCAACTGGCTGAAATTACATTCCATGCATAATGTCTTCGAATGTCCTTACAAAATAAAATAAAAATTGTAGCAACGTCAATTATACAAGTTGTTTTATTCTATTTAAAATGAAATTAAACAAGCTGTGTAATTGATATTGTTCGATCGTTCTTAATGAAAAACCCTGTATATAGTAATATATAATAATTGTAGTATCATCTGAAAAAAGCACATTCTGTGTCTTCCACCAACGTATCGGGACACCAATCATCTTAATCTTCTGTAATCGATCGTAAGCTGACGGGATCGATAATGCGATACACAATCATATGGCTGATGCCTAGCTTTTGAAGCGTCTGAAAAATGACTGACACCTCTATAACTACTTATGCAAAGCAATCGTAGAAATTTTGTTTTCTTTAAGGCACAACTCTAGAATTTTATCAATCAGTTAATAACGGAGAAATTTCGGAAAAGCGAAATGGCGGCAATTTAATTGAATTTTCTTTAAAAATAAAGGCATTCCAAATTTGATTAAAAAATAACTTTTTCAATTGTAACATTTATGGCCAGACTAGTTGTAATCCCAGTAAAATAACTTTTAAACTCAATTGGTAGTTAGTAGTAGCGGAGTGACTACAATTCTTTGCGTTAGTGATTTGCTGAAATGTAGCACAAATACAGTTTTTGCAATTACGACATATTACATAACATTTAAAATTACTCATACGCTTCCTTATTCTTAACCCATTCTTGTTTCTAGTCTAGTATCTATGATGAATTTACCTTACCTTGTAAGGAGTAACCATGTTAAAGAATTAGTTGCTAAGTATATTTCATTGATTTCAACTTTTAACGGCAATACTTAAAATATGACTAAGTGATTCTCCTCTGAAAACAGATCTATGGAACACTATTGATTTTCCGATAATGGTGACGTTCATTCACCTACTGATAGATCTTTATGAGAGCTTAAACACCACAGTTTGTTTTCGATATCCATGTTAACGTTCTATTCGTATAAATCCCTTGTCGAATGTGTATCAACTGATTGGCAATTAGACTGGGTAAGTTTCAATTTGTTTCCAATTAAATATTTTGTTCCATAACTTTGTTACAATATATATTATATTATTATAAATATATTTACTTGTATTTGTTAATTAAAACTTCACATGTATATCATAGTTAAATATATTTTTATATATTTGTACAGACAGTGATATAATATCGGAATAAATACAACGGCCATTAAAGTTCATTAAAATTATTATAAGTATTGTAACAAACAAAACGCCATCGATGTCTAAGAAGTAGTCAGATTATGACATGAATGATCTGGTAAAATCATGTAAATATAATGAAGAGCGCTTTGACTCCTTAATAAAAAATCAGAGTGAGTATCAGCGCTCCATACCAGGTTCATCGGGGACAATATGTGTAAATAACAATGTTAACAGTAAGACCTCATTATTTTCACCTACACTCTATGACAGTGCCATGACAAAGGATATAAACTTAAAAAGCAATGTAAATATTAAAAAAAAATAAAGTTATTATGTATTGTGATGACATAGGCAAAAATTTGAGCATGATGTTTAACTGTGTCTGTGTCATCTGATCAGTAATTATTGCATGCCTGGAGCATCCTTTAGTCATATAATGGATAAAGTTTTAGCTAGTAAATTCTGTCCTAATAGCACATTAATAATTCTTGTTGGGAGAAGAGGCAATATAAACAAAAATCAATTATTAAAATATATTGATAATCTAAATACTTTAAATGTACTTAAAATTATCTTGTTTACATTGCCTTACATACAGGGTTGGCCGCAGGAAAATAAAATAAGATATGATTTAAATTTATTAATGAATAACTTTTCATGTAATAATAATTTAAACATGACATTTAATTGTTACAATTATAATGATAGAATTAATTTAATAGATATAAATAATTTAATTAAGAAATTTTTGACTAAAGATAGGTATTACCTATCAAAATATAATTTAAGACAGATAGCAAATGTGCTATCTTATTATTTATATATTAACTCAGCCAAGGACTTGGCTACACAGACAGCTGCTTCTTTTGAGCAGTGTAATGACTTAATATACAATTTGGAATCAGTTCCAAGTAATTTAAATTAGAAAATGAGACAATAGAGGTAATCTCTAGCAGTTATAATAACTTAAATAATTTAGAATGTGGCTTACAAATCTTTAATTGTATGACTCCACAGAAAGATAATGAAAATTGTTTACACCTGGTGCATCAAAATATACAAGGCATGATAGGCAAAGAGCTAGAAATTGTTTAACTTCAGTAATCACCAGGTGGTCAGTTCTTTCAATAGAGATACGGTTTTAAGAGGTGGCTCCTTAATATTAGCTAGTAAATTATTATCATTTAAAGAACGTAAAGATATTATGAGCCTCTCTGTTGAGCGAACTGTAGAAATGGCATGTGTTCAGTTTGAGCACCTCATTGTTGTGAGCGTCTACAGACCCCCATGTTGTACATATGATACTTTTGAAAACATTATGGAGGAAGTTTTTGCTAAGCTTAATAAACAGAATAAATCTGTTGTAATATCTGGAGACTTTAATATCAATCTCCTAGAAGCTTCCTCCATCAATATTAAATTTAGATCATTGTTTAAATCATATGGTCTTTTTAATTTATTTATAGAGCCAACGCGTATTTCTCAATCTAGTGCAACATGTATAGATAACATTTTTACAAATGTGAAGCCGTTGCATAAATGTATAATTCAAAAATTAAGTTCTGATCACTGTGGACAAGTAGTTTCGTTACCTTATGTTCACAAAAAGCAAGTAGATGAGAAAGTTGTGTCTGTTCCAGTAAATGCACGTCGCTTGGAGAAATTTAAAAGTAACATAGTGAAAAAACTTCCATCACTTTCATACCAAAATGATCCTAATTTTTTGTATGGAACATTATTTAAGCTTATTTGCAATGAATTTAATAATACTTTTACTTCTAAAACATTCTCCTTGAACAGTCGGAAGTCATTCAATGAATGGGCGACAGTAGTAGTCCATAAGAGCAGGCATAAGTTATATGATCTTTACCATGAAAGGTCATATAATCATAGCGTCGAATTTAGGGAATATGTAAAAACATATTCAAAAATATTTAAAAAAGTGTGCTCCATAGCCAAGTCTTTGCATTTGAGCAACAAAATTAAGACGGCTTCCAATAAAATTAAAATGACATGGAGTATAATTAATAGCGCAACTGGTAAGATCAACTCTCGCAATTCAAATTACCAGTTAAGTGTTAACAACAAATTAACTGTATCAGATCAGGACGTAGCAATGGTTTTTGAGAAATATTTTACTGATATTCCGATCTTGACCACTAAGTCACTGAATTCTTCTGCTGCCGTCGCCGAATCATTACTTAAACAAAATGTAAATGCGTGTACAAAAAATTTTACATTTCATAAAGTGTCATCAAAATATATTGTAAAATATTTTAAAACTATTGATGTTAAGAAAACTGCGGATCTGTGGGGGATTTCCGTTAAAGTTATTGCGTCTATAATAGATACAATCGCGCCTCATTTAGCTATTATTTTTAATACTAATATGGAATCTGGTGTGTTTCCTGATTTAATGAAGCATAGTAAAGTAATACCTTTATTTAAATTGGTAGTACATTAGACCCCGCCAATTTTAGACCTATTTCTGTACTACCAACACTTAGTAAGATTTTTGAAAAAATTGTTCTTTATCAAATGTAAAAATTTTTTAAAATAAGTAATTTACTTCATAAAAATCAATTTGGTTTCACAAGGGGTCGCTCGACAACTGATGCTAGTGTTGAGCTGATTAAATATATCTTTAATGCATGGGAGAATTCACAGGATGCTTTGGGTATATTTTGTGACCTATCCAAGGTCTTCGATTGTGTTCACCATGAAACATTAATCAGGAAACTTCAACACTACGGCGTAAGAAGTGATGCTCTTAAATTAATTATTTCATATTTAAGTAAGAGAACGCAAAAAGTTGTCATTAACAATATGAGCTCTTCCGGGTCGATGGTACAAATGGGCGTGCCTCAAGGCTCGATTCTCTCTGTTTCTTGTGTACATTAATGACTTACCTTACATAGTAGGGGATAACCACGATATAGTATTATTTGCAGATGACACTTCTTTAATTTTTTTTTATAGGATAAGGGTGACAAACGAGCACACAGTCCACCTGATGGTAAGTGGTTGCTGCGGCCCATAGACATCTACATCTATCCTCGTTTGCGAATCAAAATGCAGATGCGTTGTCACCCGTGAGGACTAAGATGGAATGCCTCATTTCCAGTAAAAAGGGCCTTTTCAAATTAAGTCGACAATTACTAAAATATGACGAAGTAACTAATGCTATATCTAAATTAGTAAATTGGTTCAAAGTTAATAATTTGCATTTAAATGGTACTAAAACAAAATGTATGAAATTCATGACTCCAAATGTCAAACAATTAAATACTAATGTAATTTTAAATGGGGAGAAACTGAGTCTTGTAGATACCACCATTTTTCTTGGAATCACACTAGACGCGAAGCTTCAATGGAGCCCCCATATATCAAAACTAGCAAGCAGACTTAGTTCTGCAGCATATGCTGTAAAAAAGATTAGAAATCTAACTAGTGTTGAAACAGCTAGACTAGTTTACTTTAGCTATTTCCATAGCATAATGTCGTATGGTATTTTGCTATGGGGACACGCAGCTGACACTGAAATTATATTTGTTTTACAGAAGAGGGCCATAAGATCAATTTATGATTTAAATCCTAAAGAGTCGCTGCGACAAAAATTTAAGGAAATTAATATATTAACTTTGGCCTCTCAATTCATTTATGAAAATGTAATGTACGTACACAAAAATAAAAGTAGTTTTACAAAAATAAGTGATATTAATTCTGTAAATACTAGGAACAGACACAAGCTAGTAGTACCAGTTACTCGACTCCATCGAGTCAGTAACTCATTCTTGGGGCGATGTATACGCTTTTACAACAAAATTCCAGAAAATATACAAAATTTGACCTGCTCAAAATCCAAAAACTTTATTAAACTAAGTTTGTATAAAAAGGGTTATTATAATATTAAGGAACTTATGGATGATAATAACCCCTGGAAATGAGGTGATCGCTACCAAGCTATTTCTAATTTGTTATGTTGTTTATTTGTGTAACATCATGATTGTAAGCTGTTATTTATAAAAAAAAGTCCCGCTGGGTTTCTTGCTGGTTTTTCCCAGGACAGAGGTTTTTTCCGAACCAGTGGTAATTAAACAAAAGAGTGACTTTCAATAAGTATTATTTATAATCTATATTGAATAAAAAAGTTTCTGTTTCTGTTTTTGTTTCTGTTTCTGTTACAGGTAAAATATTTTATTACAATCATAAAATTTATAGAATTATTATGTAAATAATTCTATGATTACAATAGTCTTCTTATTTTAAACGACAATCTATGAGCCATATTAGTGAATTCTATGCTCTAACGCTAATCGATGATTATGTCTGGCGAAAGCTTGTGAAACTAATCAAGACGGCTATTATCCCGCAAATCAATGTACTTTGGCTCTATTCCTTAATGATGGCACTGTGATCAAATCTACCTTTTTTTTTTCAAATAAACGTAAGGATTGTGTAACTTCTTAGGATTTTAGGAACATTTTGTTTCTGTCGGGATTTTCTTGTAAAATATGTTGTAAAGTTGTGTCCTTTATTCCGAATAAAGGGTTAGTGTAATAGTTAATAAAGTTATAACTAATATAATAAGTTAATTTGTTCAAAAAAATGTAAAGGTTACTGTTTCTTTCTTTACTATTAGTCATATTTTATATTAAATAGATTAAAAATATATAAACCAAACCACAGATATTCATAAGAGAAGAAAAATTAAAAAAATAATTATAAATATGTTCACGCAAAATCGATTTTTAACTTTTTTTATCTTTAATTCTAAATCATTTTACAACAAAAGAAGAAGTGTTGAATGATAAGGTTAAAATTTAAACTTTAATTTTAACCATTTTTGTTTTAAGTATTTTTCCCTATCACACATAATATTCAGGATAATAACTGTGTTTAAAGTGGCTTTCAGATAGTTAAACTACTTGCCCAAATACCGCTATTCTTATTCTACGCGAGCGAAATAGTATGTAAAAGCTTGTACAATACTTTATAAACTGATAATTTTTAATTTAAAACTTACTTCTCAATTAAATGACATTATGTAAAAACCTCAACTCAGTGTCAACTAGCGACATCTGGTGAGCGGAAGATTATTAGCCCTCATTAAATAGTACTCTATCACAATAAAATATATTTTAATAGACTATGTATAGCAAGTCAATGGAAATATAAAATAAAACCAAACTTATTGTAAAACGAAGAAATGTGCTTATGAAAATATAATTACATTTTAGTACTCTTAATACTTTTAAGTTACCTTTTAGTTCTTCAATAACGAGATTTTTCGTTTTAAGGAAAACTTTAAATAAATATTTTATGTTATATTTGCAGTTGTTATTAAATTATTTTAAAATAATAATATAAATCTCTTAAGTCTATTAATGCCTCTTTTCCCTATTTTTTATAGGCTAAGGGTGACAAACTAGCACACAATCCACCTGATGGTAAGTGGTTGCTGTGGCCCATAGACATCTACATCTATCCTCGATAACGAATCAAAATGCAGATGCGTTGTCACCCGTGAGAACTAAGATGGAATGCTTCATTTTCAGTAACATGGGTCTCCGGTTCTCTACACTCACCACACGAAACACAGCAGCATTAAGCTGCTATTTTACGCTGGTATTCTGTGAGAGCGTGGTCCTTCCCCGGTTTAGCCGACCCATTCGTGTTACAACTATACCAGAAATATAGCTGCAGTATGGCTCTACCACGTATTCCCCATATACCCTTCTCTATCGTTTTCTATTTATTGTTTTAATTTCCCAATCCCTTATTTTTTAGACAAATTCATCGGCCGTTAGGCCGGCCAAACTCCCATTTCAAGTCACATGTGGGAACCACTTAGTAGTAGCATTATCGCGTGATTAACGACAAACATGTCCAGCATAATCTCATATGTATATCTCTACACTCACCATACTAAACACAGCAGCATTATTCTGCTATTTTACCCTGGTATTCTGTGAGAGCGTGATCCTTCTCCGGTCGAGCCAACCCATTCGTGCTACAACCATTACATAGCTGCAGCATGTAGCTGGCGGCCTTTCAGTCCGCTAGCCCTGTATTAGATGAAGCCGTTAAAATCAAATAGCAGCACTAACATTACAGAATAAAGATTTAGCACGTTTAAAAAACATCTTCATAATAATGTCATCATTGCTGCCTTCTTCGTGAAACCGTGAAACCAAGGCGTCGATTTGAGCCGTTCGTGTTTCATCCATGTTTTATCTCATAATTTATTTTCTATTTTAAGGAATAGTTACCATTTAAAAATTAAATCATACATAAATTCATGTCACTTGCTTTTTTTATATAGTATAAGGGTGACAAACGAGCACACAGTCCACCTGATGGTAAGTGGTTGCTGCGGCCCATAGACATTTACATCTGTCCTCTATTACAAATCAAAATGCAGATGCGTAGTCACCCGTGAGGACTAAGATGCAATGCCTCATTTCCAGTAAAAAGGGCCTCCGGCCACCTGCACTCACCAAGCGAAACGCAGAGGTAAACCTCTACTTCACGCTGGTATTCTGTGAGGTCGTGGTACCTACCACGCCGGTTCGGGCCGGCCCATCCGTGCGACAGCAAAAGCTGCCGCGTGGCTCTACCACTGTTAATAACTAACTTTCTGCATTTAGCACGTCACCCAACTTTTAAGACTTGACGTGTTAAAACATTAATTTAAGTGACTTTTCTGAATTTTGATGTTATATAAAAGTGGATTAATATTATAATCCACGCGGCCACTGTAGGGTTAACTTTTATGTTTTGCAAAATTGATGTGTAATGTGACTGCGGTTCAATATCAATATTTTTTATTACTCATTGAAGAAGCATCCAAATTTATCATCATTCAATTTTATTGACGCGCCTCCAGGGGAAGACTATAGAGACTATAAGTATATCTCTGTCTAGTTGTAGACTATTTACGGACTCTTAGTACTGGTATTGGTATATATAAAAACACAAGAGGAAAATATTTAAAGAACTTAAGACTATTATTTAAAGAAAATATTCGATACTATCATAGTAAAAAAAACAACAATTTTTATTAATTATTCATTCAAATTGAATCCCTTGTATCGACTTTCGCATATGTCACTACGACTATGAATTTCTTCTGTTGTCGGTAGATGGCGGTAAAGTATTGCAGTACCGGATGAATCGGAAAAATTGTTTTTACTTGCAGGGTCGTCTTTACCGAACACTGTACTTTGCATTTTAATTATAAAAGGCGTTATTTTACAAACTAGTAAACGTATACAACTTGTCTCTTCTTCAGACTCTTGTTCATTAATAAGATCTTCGATAAGATCTGGTAGAGAATCGTTTTAGGCGGCAGTAATAAGGTCTTGAAGCTGTTTTGAACTAAAAAAGAATGTTATTGAGTGGAGTCTGTTATCTAGTATTACAATAAAAGTGTAAATGAGCAATTTCTGTCCTTAGATTAAATAAATTAAAAAATATATATTTGTTAACTTTGTAACTTTCATATATATTGTTGCGCACCACGATTAATACATGGTACATGGCGACACTAGTTTCCACTCGTGCTCTATAGTATCGAGTGGCAGAACTAGGAGAGTCTAGAACATTCTAGAAATTTCCATGGATGAACTTTCTAGAACTATCGACACCTAGTCAATCGGGACCGATATGTACTCGAACATTCTGGAAGTTTCTATAGTAGAAGGTTCTGGAAACTACCTGAGGCCCTATATAATGCCGGTATAGACCGCGACCGCGTCAGTATTGAATTGGCGATACAAGCGAATACTTCGAAGCGATACAACTGCGAACTAAAGTGAGGTGTAGTACAATTGTGTTTTGATATTAGTGAAGTATTAAGTTGTAATTAGTGTTCTGTAATTAAAGTGTCCATTTTGGAAATTCACTCGGCAGTTTTTAATTGTCTCGAACCCCAAGCTCGTAACAATATGTATATACACAGGCGGGTACGGGGCGATAAGCTAGGTTGTACTAGTTCTAGCAAATATAAAAAATAAATCCATGTTACTTGGTTAAGTGATAATAGATCACATACTTATTATCACAAATTTCTAAATTTTTCAGTGTGTTTTTAATGTAATCCTAAATAACTATGCAATTATTGATTGCAGTCAAATCCAATAATCAATATTGTGCGTTTGGTACAAAAAAAAGTATAATTAAGTCATTGTTAAAAACGTTTTAATACATCACTTTGACGAATTTACAAAAATGTACTGCCATAGCAATTTTTCGGAGAATTTCAGCTATAAGATATTGAATACGTTTTGGTTATGATTACAGGCAGAGTTCATATTGCTACTTATATAAGCCAATTCTTGAAGGAATTTTATATAATAAATTATTTACTGCAGAAGATATGTTAAAAATTACTAAATGAAGAACTACTGATCATAATATGTAATTTAATTTCCTAAAAAAACTAGCTCCATTTAATTCCCAGTAACAAAAATCTCAAAATAATAAAAAAATTGCATTTGCAAACTCATCTGACCTACGTTCTGCAGCAGACTTTGATGGGCTGCAGGGAATTAATGAATGAAAAAAAGAAAATAAAATGTGTTTTCCACATCCATTCGTGATATAAAATATTAAACACGAAAACCATTAGTGTACCAAGTAAATAGGTCAAACTGCATGTTAGAATTATTCTAGATTCTAAAGTTCCCTTACAGTAATTAGGTCAGATCTATTATGAATGAAACTTTATATTTTGAAATACGAACATAAAATATTACGGGTAAATTATTTTTTCTCTTGTACAAAAGAACAAATGTAATAGTTTGTGTTAGTTACATACGTGAAAATCATAAACTTTCCACAATTTTGCATTATTATAAGGACTTAATACAAATGCAAACGTTTCATCGAATTCTAATTTCAAGTGTGAAAAATATAGTGTCAACCTGATAGTGAATAACTACTGCAACCAGTTTATAGCAACCAATTTTTTTCATCAATTATCTCACCTAAAATTTTTTTTTTATAGGATAAGGGTGACAAACGAGCACACAGTCCACCTGATGGTAAGTGGTTGCTGCGGCCCATAGACATCTACATCTATCCTCTATTACAATTCAAAATGTAGATGCGTTGTCACCCGTGAGGACTAAGATGGAATGCCTCATTTCCAGCAAAATGCGCGTTATGAGAGAAATATGTGCAAAATTTTGAATTTGTACACCAAATTCATTGGTATAATATTGTGAATAAATAGTGAATTGATCTCGTACTGTTTTTAAAATAAAATTAATCTATTTATCAAATAAAATTAGGTTAGGTTTCATAAAGATATATCCACTAATCGATTCTAGCGGTAATTTGATTGCAATGAAATTTGAATTCTTCGAACGCACCACAAAATCAGATCACGGCTCTGTCACCTAATTCTATTGTAAACGTGAATTGAATCCTACATTTGGCGTATTGATTCCAACAATACGTCCTATAGTTTATTCTGCGAAATTTTAAATTTAATTAACTGAGCCATTTTGTACGGTTTGTATTTAATTATTCCATAAGGTAATTTGTTCGTCTCAATTAGCTATGCATATATCAAACATTTTATCCGGATATTGTTGTACAGTTCTAATGCTAAATTATTATTAAATTAGACTTTGAACCAAATTGAAATTTTTATAGTGTAAAGTTTTAAAATATAATAAAAAGATAAATAAAACATAATGTGTTAGAATCATCAAGCGTCATGCATATTGCAGAGTCTGTTAATTGAAGGAAAAGCCTTCGGCGACCTATAAATTGAGTTGTTTGTCCAGCACGGTAAATGTTGACACATATTCCAAATAATACTTACCTACTAACGCCTACTTAAAAACCTGTATCTAGAAATAGATTACAAAAAGGGTTTTCGATGATATATAAAGAAAATTACAGGTAATGCTAATTTTGAAGCCCTTTCAAGATCGTTCAATAAGAGATGACATTAGTTTTATCAAATGCAAGAAATTATTTAATTTTCATTTAACCTCCACAAGTCGTAATAATTAAGCCTGAATAAATTGAGGCCAATATCTAGTAATTAAAAACGATATTATCTTCCGTGTGAAGTGAAATTAACTTCTTGGCTTTTTTTATAATATAATACAATAACATTTTTTGATTTCTAACTTTGCTTGATTCGTAGAAATCTTTAGTTCATAATAAGAGTTGAGCACTAAAGTTTGGATTTATTGTAATTATCAAGCAATTTCTGTGAGGTTACTCCGTCAATTAATAGAAAGTTATTATATTTAAGAAAGTTAATATATAACATTATATATTAACGCTACGGTACCAAGACTTTGAATTGTTTTAATCCAATCATTTATCTCTAATTCATAGGCTATTTGATCGAGCTCATCATCTAATTCATCATCATCAGTTCATTGTACGCCAACGAGCGAAACATTTGTGCGCATACCTTATTCTAATTTAAAATCATTTCCTAAATTTTTCTAAATAAAAAACAGCTGTATACTCGACGCTCGCAAAGTTGAACTTTCTATAACGTATACAATAGTAGTGAACGTGCATATTAATTGAATTTACGTTTTGTTGTTAGTGATTCTCAAACTACGTGAATTGCTTACTATGCGGACATGCAGTAAATGCAAAGAACAAGTTGCAGATAGAGCGGACTGCAGTATTTGTAAGAGTTGTCTTCACTTCCATTGCGCAGGTATCAGTGAACCGGGATACCGTAAATTAGGTGATCGAAAAATGACCTGGCGGTGTCCAAAGTGAACAAGGACAAGAACAAGGTAAATCTCCCTCGCAGGCATTAACTACTAAGCTTTCAAGCCCAACCGATCTCGAACACCAAGAGATAACTCCAACACTACTATTGTTAAGGACATTAAGTACCTGAAGGATAATAATCTAACTCAGCTCCAAAAATCTAACGTCCAAACGAACAACGTGATCCAAGAACTCTCCGAAAAAATTGTGCACCTTGAATCACGTATTAAAGAAGTCGAATGTGATAAGGAGAAAGTTCATTGCCTATGTCAGAAGGTTGAGAAACTTGTGACTCAAATACAGTTTAAAGACCAATGGGCTCGATTAAATAATGCTGAAATAAAAGGAGTGCTCATGAAAAAAGGCGAAAACCTTATGGATATTGTTATTTTCATTGGCTCTAAAGTTGATTTCACCAAAGTTGATTTTAGGCACCCTAGTGACGTAGTTAATTTGGCTTTAAGAGAGTTCTTAAAGCCAAATTAACTACGTCACTAGGGTGCCTAATCGAGATCCAAACAGCACTAAGCCTATAATTGTATGTTTTAACAATCGTTTTGTAAAGGAGGACTTGGTCACTGCTGCCAGAAAATATTCGTCCATGTATCCGCTCACCACCATTGCTATAGGTCTACAAGGTAACAACCGTACCTTTGTGAACGATCACCTAACTGCCAACAACAAAACTTTACTTAATAAGGCTAAGACTGTTGCTCCAGAAAAAAATTCCAGTTCGTATGGGTGAAGAATTCGAAAATACTTGCACGGAAAAATACCACATCTCCCATCCTATCGATAAAGACAGAAAGGGACCTTCAAAAAATTATATAATTTCATGTCGTGTATTTGAAAAAGTTGCAACAAAATCTATTAAAACTATAAAATGTTTTGAAACCATTGGTTGGGTCTGTATGATTCAATTTTTCTATTGTCCGTGTGAGCTCAAACTCAAGGCAGGTAAATTAGCCCTATGATTAACAATTTTTATCCGAACAAGCAATACCATAAAGTTGATATCTCTTTACATAGTTTACTACTTGTTTGTTATGTACAAACAGAGAATATTTTTTCTATTTAAAATTTTGCTATACCCTATTTTGGATCACACAAATAACTTAAATGTAATTTTACGGTTAATACTACTTAATCGCTTATTTATAAATCTATATTATGTCAGAATAGTCACACTACTGTTCCGAAGGGGTAAACTGCGCCCTATAAACTGGTTTATATTAATATTGTTTTTATATCTTTAAATTGTACCTATCTATATACACTGCTGACGCACTCTTTATATACCCCACAGAAATTAATTAAAGATATATGCTGTTGTCGAATACTTACATACTTAATTACAAGTATACTTATGACTTATGACTATTATATACTTATGACTATGTTTCTACGTAACGGCTTGACGTTTTACACATTTTAAAATAGTTATATATTTAGGAAAACATTGTTTTTGTTATTGTCAACAATATCTTTAAACGTGTACTATCAGAATGTAAGAGGCCTTCGGTCGAAAACTGATAACTTTTGTAGAAGTATACTATTAAATAATTATGATATTATATGCTTGACTGAAACTTGGATAATAGATAGCATATATAGTTCTGAGCTGTTTGATGACAGGTACGTTGTTTGGAGGCGGGATCGTAATTATTTACGAACAGGAAAGAGATTGGGCGGTGGAGTCTTAATAGCGATCAAACGTGAGTTTACTTCTGTTGAGGTAACCGAATGGCAATTTTCTGCTGAGGATATTTGGGTGATCATAAGTATTAACCGATGTCGTATACATGTATGTACTGTCTACTTATGTAAAGAAAATAGAGGTAACTCATTTGAATTGCAACTCCGTAATTTTTGTGACAAACTTATGGACATTATGTTGTCTCATCCCAATGACATTTTTTTTATTGCTGGCGATTTTAATGTACCTGATATTAAATAGGAAACAAGCCCGGATGATTCGGAGATGACGGCGACTAGCTATATGAGTGATCTTTATGATTTACTTATTAACACCCTGAATTATTTAGGATTACGACAGTACAATTGTGTATATAATATAAATAATGAGATTTTAGATCTTGTGTTTAGCAATTCTGACACCTGTGTAATGGCTTGCGACCCGCTTATTCTGGAAGGTGCTCATCACAAAGCTTTATCTATTCTTATAAAATCTGTAAAGGTCAATGAACTACCTGTTTTAAATCAAACCAAATACATTTATTCTAAGGGTAGATTTGATAAGATACGGGCTGAATTAAAATTAAATGGTTTTGATTGGCACACTCAACTTAATGTAGACAATTTGGATAATGCGACAAAATTATTTTATAATAAAATATATGAGTTAAGAAATTTATACATACCAACTAAAACTGTTAAATGTTCTCATTACCCGCCTTGGTATAGCCAGACTTTGACAAAGATACTACGTAATAAAACAAATACCATCGTAAGTACAAGACCTATGGCAATCTAGATGATTATGAATCTTTTTCATTTCTATGTGCAAGAGCTAAGGATATTGAAAGAGAATGTTACCGTAATTTTATCTCACAAACGGAAGAACATATTGCTAGCAATCCAAAGTCGTTTTGGAGATATGTTAAATCCTACAAGAATAATCAGTCATTTCCTAGCAACATGTCACTGCAAAATGAAACAGCTGTGAATGGACAACAAATAAGTGACTTATTTGCAAAATACTTTCATTCCACATTTTCCTCTCCGTACGGTAATTATCTTGCTGGTCATATCACTACTAATGAGTTAAACATTCCTAATTAATTTGAATACCATATGTATTAATAAAACTGAAATCAATAAATTACTTAAATTATTGGATCTCAACAAATCGGGTGGGCCGGATCTTATACCACTTATTTTTATAGTTAATTGTTCCAAAGAGCATTCGGAACCTCTGTTCATTCTCTTTAAGCAATCGATATCTGAAGGTGTTGTTCCCAAAATTTGGAAGCATCACACTTATTCATAAAAAAGGGAACACTACAAAAATAGAAAATTACTGGCCTATATCAAAACTATGTTCATTTGCTAAAGTATTTGAAAATATAGTATATTAACAAGTGTACATTTCTATTTCCCCTATACTTAGCGATGCCCAACATGGATTTCTTATAAAAAATATCGACTGTTACTAATCTGATCCTTACAAATAATTACATTTCAAAAGGTATGGACATTGGACTATTTATACTGACTACAGTAAATGCTTCGATCGAATAGATCATCAAATCCTTTTAAAAAATTGGCAATGTCAGGTATACATGGAAACCTTCAGCGATGGTTCTCGTCTTATATTGAAAATAGGTCACAAGCAGTAGTGCTTAATGGGTTTATGTCCACTTGGCTACCAGTTCTCTAAGGCGTACCTCAAGGCTCTCTGTTGGGCCCCCTACTATTTATTATCTTTGTGAACGATATAGAGAAGTGTTTCTTATACTTCAAAGTACACTTATATGCTGATGACATGAAAATACTTAAATTCATCTCTAGCACAGAGGATACTATGTTATTGCAATCAGATTGGAAAGATTTGAAACATACTGCAATATAAATAGACTAGATTTAAACTAGATTTAAATGTCTCTAAATGTTTTTGTGTCATTTACAAGGAAAATCGATATAATCAATGGCGGCTATCACTTGAAGGGTATCTTTTTAGCCAGAGTATATGAGGCTTGTGATCTTGAAATAATTCAAGACTCTAAACTTATCTATGACAAGCATATATCTAGCATTATAACTAGGGCATATAAAGCCATGGGATTTGTCATCCGCTGTTCTTGTGCCTTCAACAGCCTAAAAACGATAAAAAAATCTCTACTGTTCATTTGTACGGCCTATTCTTGAATGACTTGATGATTGTATGCATCACAGGTCTGGAACTCACAATATGAGATTTATAAGTCTCGTATTGAGCGTATCCAGAAAAGGTTTTTAAAGTATCTTGATTATAGAGCGCATACGGATTCTCAGGACTATGAAGAGAGGTGCAAACGATATCACTTTCTTCCTTTATCTGCTCGGCGTAATATTAATGACGAATTTTTTCATCTAAAAATTTGTAATGTTTCAATTTACTCCCCGGAATTATTATCTAATGTTTCTTTAAATGTTCCATTAGCAAAGAAGAAGAAACGCAAACTTCTTTACATAAACAGAGCTCATACGAACTATAGACGTAATTTTTCATAATTAGAACTGCTATATTTTTAAACTCGCTTAACTTTGATATTGATCCATTTAATACTACCCCGAGCGTGGTCAAGAGTACCTTAACCAGTGAATATTTTGCTTAAATTTTTATATTTATTTTTAAAATATTCATAATACACAGTTTTTTAAACTTTAAGGTACATATTTTTAACTAGTTTATTTATCTTTGAACTGTCTTTTGCTTATACTTTTTATTTTTTAATCTAAAAGTGGAAACTTGTAGATGGCTTAATAGTACTTTGTAGAGCAAAGTTAAATTTTATCCACTCTCTATCTATTCCCGAGTGAGCATTCCTCCCCCCCTCCCCGCGCCCCAGAAAGTGTCCCAAATCGCGCGGTTTTTTGTTTCATAGAAAAACGTACACGTCAATACTTTACTTCAACGGTCAATATAAAGTCAAAGTCAAACAAAGTCAAAGGCAAAAGATTAGTATGTTTAAAATTGTAAAATAATAAAACAATAATAAATAAACATCACAACAAAATAATGAATAAACATCGTTATATATAAAGTACATATGCCGACACATAAAAGTACTTTTGCTAATTTTTTAAATAAAATGATTGAACTAACTTTGCTTATGGTGAGTTCACTGCTGGTTTATCCGGTTTAAAGTATTGTGGTAAATATGATATTTTCTGGTTAAACTATCTGGTGTAGTTTTTTAATTTGAAATCCCAAAATGAGTTTTATTGAAAATAAATATTTTCAAAAATTTGCGTATATAATATAATTAGCTGTGCCCCGCGGTTTCACCCGCGTTTTTCTCGTTTCCGTGGAAATACCGAGATAAAATATTGCCTATAATATAGCCTCCCTCCATAAATGGACTATTGAATATTTAAACAGTTTTCATATCTTTTCAGCTTTATAATATTAAGAAAATATAGATTAAGTTAAATTGTATAAGTCGCAGGCAATAGCTGTCCGACATGATCTGTTCGACATTCAGTCAGACACATAAGAATTACGACTACAGGCGGGAGTGTCCGTCCACTTTAAACCGGCTTCAAATATTATTTTAAAGTACTTCTGAGCAAATTATATTTTTCGTTTTATTTTCTTGTGGCAGAAGAATATATTGATTGTTTCCGCAACCTGACCTTGACAACGCGACATATAGTTGGCCGTGCGAAAAACAGTCTTGCCGTAAATCTAATCCTACATATTTAAATGTTTGCCCCTGTGATTTATTTATCGTTACGGCAAAAGATAATTTAATTGGGAATTTGACTCTTTTAAAATGAAAAGGCAAATCATTCTAGTTCCTCTTACTACTACTGGTAAAGTTTGCCGAAAATCCCCAGCAAACATGACAGTAATCCCACCCATGATTTTATCACAGCTTCTAATATCTCTAAGAGTCCTATCTAGAGCCTCTACATGAGCTCTATGAATCATGGTACATTCATCCCAGATTATTAAAGTGACGTCTTGCAAAACTTTTCCTAAAGGGCCATTTTTACGAATAGAGCACACGCTATCTTTCTGTAACGAAACGGTTAGGGGCAGTTTAAAAGTGGAATGAGCTGTGCGTCCACCAGCTAATAAAGTTGCAGCGATTCCTGATGACGCTACTGCCAAAGCTAGTTTTCCCTGAGACCTTACTTTTGCTAATATCAAATTAGTAATGAAAGTTTTGCCGGTTCCGCCTGGAGCATCCAAATAAAATATTTTTCCCTCATTGAAACGACCATGTGCATAACACTATTGTATGCCATCACCTGGTCATTAACAAACTAGGGTTCATTTACAGTAATCATCATTTCATCATCATCATTACAGCCCTTCACAAGTCCACTGCTGAATATAGGCCTCCCCCAAGGAATGCCACAAAGCACGGTCCTAAGCCACCTGTATCCATCGACTTCCTGCATATCTCACCAGGTCGTCACTCCATCTAGTGGGGGTATGCCCTACACTTCGCCTACCGGTACGAGGCTGCCACTCGAGAACCCTTCTTCCCCATCGGTTGTCGGTTCTTCGAGCTATATGGCCGGCCCATTGCCACTTCAGCTTAATAATCCGTTGGTCTATGTCAGTCACTCTGGTTCTACTGCGGATATCCTCATTTCTGAGTTTATCACGCAGAGAAACTCCGAGCACAGCCCTCTCCATAGCTCGCTGAGCGACCTTGAGCTTCCTCATCCGGCCAGCAGTGAAGGACCACGTCTCAGTTCCGTGTGTCATCACTGGCAACACGCACTGGTTGTACAGCCTCGTTTTCAAGTTTTGAGGTATACCTGACGAGAAGATATGCCGTAATTTCCCGAACGCTGCGCAACTGAGTTGAATCCGTCGATTGATCTCTCGGTCGAAGTTGGACTTCCCTAGTCGGACTATTTGTCCCAGGTAAACATACTCGTCAACAACTTCAAGCTTAGTGGTTCCAACAACTTCCGGCATAGGTGTGACATGGACATTAAACATGATCTTTGTTTTGTCCATGTTCATCTTAAGACCTATCCGTTGGGAAGCACTATTGAGGTCACTGAGCATAGTGCTTAGGTCCTCTAGCGATTCTGCCATAAGGACTATATCGTCGGCAAATCGAAGGTGAGTGATGTACTCGCCATTGATGTTGATACCGTATCCTTTCCAGTCCAGAAGCTTGAAAACGTCTTCCAATGCAGCGGTGAAGAGTTTCGGGGATATGACGTCACCCTGTCTTACACCTCTCTGCAATTGGATAGGTTTCGTACTCTGGTTCTATACTCGGATAGCCATCGTAGCCCTACTATACAAGCACTTCGGCACTTCGATATACCGACAGTCAACTTAGCACCGCAGAAGAGACTGCAGCACCGCCCAAATTTCGACGGAATCAAAGGCTTTCTCATAGTCCACATACGCCAGACATAGTGGCAAATTGTACTCCTCTGACTTCTGTACAATTTTCCGAAGGGTATGTATGTGGTCTATGGTGCTAAAGCCTTTGCGGAAAACGGCTTGTTCGGGAGGCTGGAAGTCGTCAAGTTAGCGCGCGACACGATTCGTAATGACTCTCAAAAACAGCACGTAGACGCGGCTCAGAAGGCAAATCGGTCTGTAGTTCTTCAAGAGAGCGTTGTCGCCTTCCTTGAAGAACAAGACCACCGCACGTCTGCTCCACGCCTCCGGTGTAATGCCGCCATGGAGGACGGAATTAAAGAGCTTCTGAAGGACTTCAAGTACCGGTTTTTCACCCGCTTTCAGAAGCTCCGCTGTAATTCCATCCTCGCCTGGGGCCTTGCCGCTTTTAAGGTGCTGGAGAACCATTCTAATCTCGCTCAGATTGACGTCCGGGATATCATCGGAATAATGTCGGATAAGACTCGCTCTTGGATCGTTACTGCTGCTGCCATAGAACCTCTCAATCTCACTCAAAATCTCAGGGGACCCGGAAACGATGCTGCCACATTCTGTCTTCAGCTTTGACAGTTGGCTCTTTCTGGCAGACAGATCTCTGGCAAAGACTTTGGAGCCTTGGTTCCGCTCGATTGCTTCTTCAATACGAGCTGTATTGAAGTTGCGTAAGTCCCGCCGCATGCATTTGGAGATCTGTCTGTTCAGTTGCCTGTATGCTGTGAAATCTGTTGAAGAATGTAGCTTTATCTCGCGTCTAACAACCATGAGATTAAGAGTGTGATCGGAGAGTTTTTGTATTCTTCTGCGGCGGGTCTTGCAGAACTTAGCTCCGACCGCATGGATAGTTTCCACGAGCTTGTCATTCATATCGTCCACTTCATTGCAGTCTTCTATGCACTTAAAACGGTTTTGTTACTCGAGCTGAAAGGTTTCGGGACTTTGGATTAGAGCACGAGGGGAACGGAGCGTTGACTTCATTAGACGAGACCTCTCCAACTTAACGTTTAGGTTCAGTGTGCCTCTAACTATTCGGTGATCGCTGCCGGTTTTCACCCTCGCGATCATTGAGACATCACTGAACAGTTGTCGTCTGGTCGTCATAATGAAGTCAATCTCAATTTTTGTCGACCCGTCGGGGCTCGACCAGGTCCACTTCCTGTGGGGCCGCTTCAGGAAAAAAGAGTTCATCATAAAGAGTCCTTCTTTCTCCATGAAGTCGGCCAGCTGCTGGCCCCTTGGGGCTATTCCAAATTTCCCTTACTTTCAGCTCACCATTCTCTCTTGTGCCTCGTTTTGCATTGAAGTCTCCCATTAACACCGTATATTGGGTCTTGGAGGAATGCATGGCTCTAGAGATATTTTTATACATATTTTCCTCCACCTCCTCATCGGGGTGTGCCGAGGTTGGTGCGTAAACCTGTATGACCTTCAGCGAATACCGTTTGGTGATTCTGGGTATAAGGTACGCAACCCTCGTCGACACACTCTCAATCTTTACAACGTTGTTAACGAGAGACTTGTGGACGATAAATCCGACACCTCCTTGGGACAGATGGTCGCCCTCCTGGTAATAGAACAAGTTGCCGGATTCGAGGATTACCGTTTCCTCCCCCTCTCTTCGGACTTCGGATAATCCTATAATATGCCAGCGTAACTTGTCTATCTCTTCTTCTAGCTCCACAATCTTCTCGTCAGTGCTCAGGGTGCGTGCGTTGTAAGTTGCCAGGTCGAGTCGTCGTAGGTGGCAACCGATCCTCCACCGGAGATTCTTAGCACCCCCTGCCCCGCCGTTACCATGGTCGCCACCGTAGCCAGGAATAGGGGGGCCGCCGGGGACTGGGGGCCGTCTCTTTGTTACATTCATTCATAGGGGGGTATTTGCCATAGTTGCCACGCTTGGCGAGCGGGTTGGCAGCCGCAGTTTTTTTTATTGTAATTTCGGCTACTATCAGGAAGATGCTGCTGCCCATCTCCTGCCTGTTTCCCTTTGTCGCCTTTTACGACATCCACGGGAAGATATAGGTATAGGTAGTGGATATTCTTAACCGCCACTACACGGCGAACAATAATATACTCATTTAATTCATTTACATCGTATGGCTACCGCAACGCTATTTCTAAAGGATCCAAATTATGGTGTGTGTTATTCTTTTTTGTTGCAGGAAGCCAAAAATCAGTTAATGATTTATCGCAAATCTCATGAATCTTATCTTCAATTATGATAAGTCCATCATTGTATATGTCATCACTATATGCTAATGTCATATCCTGGGTCTCATTACGCATTGTGTATAATATATCTTGATACAAATCTTCCCGAAATTTGTTCCATAGCTGCAAGGGGTCAGATGGTTGGCAAAATATGAGGATTATGGTAAATAATTCTCTTAATTTTGGAGCCGGCTCGGACATGACAGCATTTGATATAGTATTTTGCCAATGTTCATCGCCCTCCAGTAAACCTAATTCCTTGCAAGCTCCTTGATAAGTATTGAAAATAACACCATTTACTGTCCTTAGATGTTCAAATGACATTGGACCGCGAACATGATGCAGTAACATTCTTAAATAGTAACATTCAGTTTGTGTCGGATGAATGTTGAAGACACGACCTAAAGTTAAGTCTTTTTTTATACCAGGACATCCTTCAACATCTTGTCCACGTCTTCTTCTAGAAAATGAATTTCTTTCCCATACGTAATACTGGGGTACTTCGTGATATAAAAGGGTTTTGGCAAAATCGTCTCTTTTGCAAAGATCAAAGAACGCTGTAAGTGTCGTTGATGAAGGATTGTTGACGCGATCTTGAAGATTTTCATTATTATAAAAATAAACTCTTTGTCCATTTTCTAAATGAACTGCTAAATGAACTATTGCCGGAAAACGTTCATGAATCGGAAATTGGAAAATTCTCCAGAGTGCTTCCGAGGAACTTATATAGCGACCATTTAAATATTTTTCTACTTCATCGTTATTATTTTGTAACGAAAATGTGGCTTGATCAGAACCTTTATGAATAAACTTATAGATGTACTTAATGGCTTTGACCGATTGGCAAAACTCTACGTTAATGTGTGCATTGAAACTTTGTGATAGCACAGGGTTATAGGGAACAACCCACCTATTATCCACTCTCATTTCTGTTCCTTTGACACGAATTATTGCGGTGTTTCCACCATTATCTAGTGAACGGCGCTTGTAGGTTGGGTAACCGTTATCCCCGGTTTGTGTTTCAGAAATAAACTGCCTGGGGTATTTTTAGAGCAAATGTTTTCTTTCATACTTTTTATGAGAATGTTATAAAGCATTGGGTCTTGTTGTTTGTCAGGTATTTCAGACGATATTATTGCATCTAGTTCATCATCTATCTCTGTAGTAGATATCTATCTCTTAGTGTTTTGGAATCCGGTTGCACTTTGTTAGCCAGCCACAACAAAATGTGAGCGTGAGGTAAACTTCTTTTTTGCCATGCTACACTATAAACGAAGGCTTTCGATGGTCCAAATATATTTTTCTTCGTTAATAGGTCTATCATTTTTTTTAGTTTTAAATGAAATACTCTAGAAATCAAATCATGTCTGTCGTAAGAATTTTGATCGGGTAGTAACTCAATTTTTATTTCTGGCCATTCGGAGTTACATGTGAATGTTATAAAGAGATCTGGTCTTCCAAATTTCCTGACATAGATCATGGCATCTTGACTTTTTTCATTCATGTATCTAGGAGATCCTGTAAATGACGATGGCAATATAACGTGCTGGCCAACATTAGAAGCGTCTACATTGCCATCATTAACCACGGCGTCTCTTAAATGAATGTACTCTTCTGCTCTAAGGTTTTTTTGATTTCTTTTTATGAAGTCAAGCCTCTCAGAAATCATTTTTGCCGCCATATCAACACAGTATTGATTAAATAATCCTTTGAAATAATGTATGCTGTTAAAGTCATTTATTCTCACCATGAGTCTAAATGCATAAAACTGCATACATGATATAGTTTTAGATCTAGCAGCAGTATTTTGCTGTTGAATATTTATACAATATCCGTCATTTCCAAAGGGAAACAGTAAAGGATATTGAAGTGAGTCATACGATCTATGTATATCAGAAATTCGCTGAAGGCGCCCGTCTCTGGTATTTAACACTATATCTCGGGGACCTTTGTCTTCATCTATTAAAAGAACAGCTACTTCAACTACCATGGGCGCGTTATATCGACCTCGATGTTCATTAGGAGGTTTCACATCAGCATGAATGATAAGTTTAAAATCATTCGTTGGTCTGTTTTCGAGATTATATTTAAAACTTTGAATATAAGTATTGTGATCGTGAAGATATGTTTGGAGAGCGTCGATAAGATCGGTTTTTAACGTTTATTTTAAATTTGAGCGTAAAGATACCTGATCTCTATGGGAAACAATATATATTTGCGAAAATTCAGGTTGAGCGCCTTCAGGTGGAAGTAAATTACCGATCAGATGGTAAACTTGCCCCTGGACTTTAAAAATGGGCATAAAAATGCCTTCACGAATTTCTTTGGCACTAAATGAAGTCATCTGAAACAGAGTATTATATTGTCTAGAGTGATTTAAAAAATGCTTAGAAGATTAATGTGAGCCTGATATTAGATCTTTAAGAATTGATGTTGGTGCTGGAATTTTAGGAATATTTACTTTGCCACCACTACAACACAGTCCAGGAGCTTCAGCCGGCCATTTTTTTGCTTGACATGAATTACATATTTTATTCATTCTGCAAATATTAGTACCATTTAGCTTAGCATAGTCATAAGCAAATGCTGAATTTTATAAATGATATTGCCTGCGAGTTCTGTTCCTTGCTGTTCGTGCATTTTGCTGTGCTAATCGATGGGAACGTTCAGCACTTGATTCCCGTTCCCGGTTTGCCGAAGTGCGGGAATTCTGTGTAGCTAAACGTTGAGAACGTTCAGCGCTTGATTCCCGTTGCCGGTTTGCCAAAGTGCGAGAATTCTGTGTAGCTAAACGTTGAGAACGTTCAGCGCTTGATTCCCGTTCGCGATTTGCCGAAGTTTGGGAATTTTGTGCGGCTTAACGTTGAGAACGTTCAGCACTTGATTCCCGTTGTCGATTCGCCGAAGTACGGATATTTTGTGAGATTAACCGCTGCGAACGTTCAACACTCGATTCCCTTAAACGGTTTTGTTCACTGATCGCTCGTTGAGTAACCAACCTGTGCAGATTTTCTTCGGGTGTTTCATTGCTGGGTAGAAGTCGCAATCGCTTTGCAGTAGCAGTCTGCCTAGAAAGCTGAGTTCTTTTTCTAGGCATTATAGTAAAGAGATAAAAGAAAAACCGTATAAAATTAAAACTAAATTAAAATAAACTAAAACGTAGTAATCAGGTAAAAGAAACGTAAGGTAAGTAATTATTAAAAGTCGTATGAAATATATGTCAAAGGAATTATCGTAAATGACTTCAAAAAATGCAACGCTGCATTCAACCGTTATGTAGGGAGCCGACCACGCGTCTGAGCCGCGCGGCATGGTATCTTGTAAACCAAACCACGCGGGCGGCGCGGCGGGAGGGAGGGAGCGACAGGCGGCCAGCAAACGCGGCCTCCTCGTCTCGCCCGCCGCCGCGCCGCCAGCGTCTCGTCTTGCTTGCATCAAGCGCGCGTGGATTTCCTTAGCAGAGTTATTTTAGAAATGTATTTATTATACTCTTCAAAGATCTTATACTTACAATCAATATATTTCGAAAAAGATTATTACAGGATTTTATGTTGATAAAAAACTCTATGGACCATAACTCATTAATAGGTACCAACTCTTAACATCTTACACACTTGATAACTTTTAAACGAAATATCCGATTGAGATGAAACAAAAAGTATTTTATTTCTACATTAATACTCTTGATAACATAATGCTTAATTTTGATAAATATTAATATTACGATACATATTTAACGTAGTTTTTTTTTCTTCAGACGATTTAATAATTAATTTGAACACAAAATAGGTTACTGTGATTAAACCATGATAGCTAGATATATGTTCTTGCGGACTTTTTTGTAGGTCTTAATGGGATCTACAAACCCGTAGTACATCATTTTGTTTTATTGTCAATAGTTTTTGCAGCGCACGCAAAAATATGTTTTCGATTTTACACCTTGTGTTACAAAATAGCAATTTTATTACGGATCTCTAATTTTGAAAAAAAAACATAGGACTACCCAACACTGAAAGAATCATTCAAATCGGACCAGTAGTTCCAGAGATTAGCGCGTTTAAACAAACAAACAAACACTGCAGCTTTATAATATTAGTATAGATTTAAGAAATTCGAAATAGCATTTAGACAAATGTGGCGGTGCACACTCTTATATAAAAAATACTGATTGATCAACGAAGCTCTTATAATTGACTGGCGGAATAGTCATTCAATAGAACTAACTTAAATTCCACAGACTATTCAAGGAGAGTCGCCTCTGTGCCTGTACCTATCACTCAGCATGTGTGCTGATCTTGCAAGGAATGTTTACGAAGTGTCGTATTAGGCATTCCTATGTCCAATATCCCACAGTGCAAATTAAAACAGAAATTTTAACTATTGAGATAATAATTATGAATATCACAGTCAAAGACCGAATGCGGGAATACTGAAAACATCAAACTTATCTGCATCTTTATAATATTGTACCCTGTTTATAAATAGATAAAAATCTAATAACTAGATAGTTGAAACCAAACATCGAAAATTGATAATGGTTAACAGCATAACTAATTGCACGGATATCAGTTTTGCATTCACCAACTTGCCCAGCGTTGTAATACAACTGTAAGAAAACTTTGATTTAAAATATTGGCAAAGTATTGTAAAAGAATATTGGATTGATTACAAACAATTTTTACATTGAAATTAATCTATTGATCAAATAAAATTAGCATCAGGTTTCTTAAAGATATACCCACTTATCGATTCCAGCGGTAATTTGATTGCAATGAAATTTGCATTCGTCGAACGCACCACAAAATCAGATCACGGCTCTGTCACCTAATTCTATTGTAAACGTGAACTGAATCTTATATTTGGCGTATTGATTCCAACGACATTTCCTATAGACTATTCTGCGAAATTTTAAATTTAATTAACTGAGCCATTATGAACGGTTAGAATTTAATTATTCCATAGGGTGTTCTGTTCGCCTCAATCAGCTATGCATATATCAAAGATTTAATCCTTATAGTGTTCTTCAGTTCTAGTTCTAAGTTATTGTTAAATTGAATTTTGAACCAAATTGAAATTTTTATAGTGTAAGTATTCAAAATTTAATAAAATTATAGAATGTAACATGATGTGTGTTACAATCATCAAGTTTAATGCATATTGCACAGCCTATTGATTGACCGAAAAGCCTCCGGCGAACTAAAAATTCTGCCTTTGACGATCTACACATAACGTATACTTTAAAAAAAACTGTATCAATAATTTTAATTTTTTTACAACCGACTTCAATATAAATTATTAAGAATGACACTATTAGTCAGACCTTTATCAAATTTATACGATACCACATGTAAAGCATCAGCTTTATAATAAAAAAAGAATCATTGAAATCGGGTCACCCAGTAAAGAGTTATGAGGTAACAAACATAAAAAAATATACAGCCGAATTGAATACCGGCTCCTTTTTGAAGTCGGTTGAAAAAGGGGTTTTCAATGACGACAATCTGATATGTAAAAAAATTACAAGCTATACTGATACCCTTTTCAGATCTTCAATGAGGTATGAATTAATTTTATCAAAAACGCCGTCGTAATTAAGACTGAATAAAGTGAGGCCAATATCTAGAGATTTAAAAAGTATATTGTTTTCCTTGTGAATTTATCAAGAGTAAACTTCTTGGTTTTTTCTTTTTATAAAATGAATACAATCATTTTTTTGATCTCTTATTTACTTGATTCGTAATTTGTTTAATTCACAATAACCCAAGAGTTAATCACTGTTAGAATACGAGGGACATCTTCCTAAAATTTGGATTTATTGTAATTATCAAACAGTTTGGGCGAGGTTACTTCGTCAATTAATACATTTATTAACGCTACGGTACAAAGATTTATATAATTGTTTTAATTCAACCATTTATCTCTTACTCATAGAGTATTTGATCGAATTCATCATCGGGACTGAATCCGAATAACAGGATGAGAAATTGTGTGATAAGGGAAAAGTGTGGTATGCAAAATTATATTGTAACCAAGATTAAGAAAGGAATGCTTCGGTGGTTTCGTCATGTAGAAACAATGACCACAAAAAGCGTGACAAAGCAAGTCTATGTTGCAGTAGTGAACGGCAAAGTCGGGAAGGGACGCTCTAGGCGAAAGTTTATCGACCAAATAGGCGATATATTGAAAATGGGCTAGATTAAGAGAACCCTTAATCGACGAGAATGTGTGCGTAGGTATACGGACGTAAAGGAGATGTAAGAAGTGTGTCAGGATCGCGCCAAATGGAGATCCGTAGTCCCTGCCTGCCCCTCTGAGTGACGTCAAATGGGAATGAAATACACAAAAGTAATGTTACTATTTGGTTAGTATAAGCAATAATCCAACTGGTAGAATTCACTAGATAGTTAATAAATAATATTATAGCATTTATGTAAAATATCGAATATTTTAGAGATCGTTATTACTTTTTTTGCTGGATAAAGGCGAACTCTTCTACACACTATATGACGTCATTCTTAGAAAAAGATTGAAAACCTATTACTTAAAAACTACTTATAAAACGAAAATAATTTCTGTTTCTGTTTCTGTTTATGATATTCGTGGTAGAGCCACACTACAGCTATATTATGGTATACGTGGTAGAGCCACACTACAGCTATATTATGGTATACGTGGTAGAGCCACACTGCAGCTTTATTATGGTACACGTGGTAGAGCCACACTACAGCTATATTATGGTATACGTGGTAGAGCCACACTACAGCTATATTATGGTATACGTGGTAGAGCCACACTGCAGCTATATTATGGTATACGTGGTAGAGCCACACTGCAGCTATATTATGGTATACGTGGTAGAGCCACACCGCAGCTATATTATGGTATACGTGGTAGAGCCACACTGCACCTATATTATGGTATACGTGGTAGAGCCACAATGCACCTATATTATGGTATATGTGGTAGAGCCATGGTGTAACAATATCATGGTTTTAGCATGAATGAGGCGGCTCGACCGGGGTAGGACCACACTCTCACCGAATACTAGCTTAATGCTGCTGTGTTCCGTATGGTGAGTGTAGACAACAGGATGCACATTGGTACTGGTAACGTGACATTCCATCTTAGTCTCCAGGGGTGACAACATGTCTGCCTTTTCATTCTTGATCGAGAATAAATGTAGATGTCTATGGGCCACAGCATTCAATTACCGCTTACTTACACTGTGACTGTTTGCTCGCTCAAAATGTGATAACTTAAACACTTTTCGCCTATTGACTAAGTACCTCAAACAGCTAGAAATAATAGTTTTACACAAACGCAGTAAAACAAACTAGCAAAATAAAATAATATTGAATTCTGTTATAGGTACATATTTATTTTTGCGACGTTGTTGCTGCATTCTGTAATTGAATTAACATCCAGCTTTCTATTTGCTTTTGTTTAAAACGCTTTGAGGTATTTTTATCATGAAATTATATTTCTGTCCTTCTTATTTATCCCATTCATTATTAATTACATAATAAACTATTTCAAAAGTGAATATAATCTTAGTGTTAATCAAATTAATAATAAATAGTGATTTTAAATTTAATAGGGTTATACACATTTCCACTTGTCGATTACCGAGGTAACACGGTAGCGTCGTGATTTGCATTTGTTATTTACACCACAAAATTAGATCATGACACTGTCGCATAACTCCAACGTATACATAATACGTGCACTGAATCCGGCAGGTTAGTGCATTGATTCCGACAACACGGACATCCGCCCGCAGCTAGTTATAGCTGATTAGTGTGCCATCTATTTGCATTTTGCTGTATGATAATTTAACTGTTAGCATAAGTCACTATAATACCTAACTTGTTAATTCTCCATTTCTGCTTACTTGGCATTTTTATTCTTTGAGGTTTTTACAGCAAATTCAAAAACAACTGAGTAAAACGTATTAAAAAAAAAGGATGACAAACGACTACACAGTCCACATGATGATAAGTTGCTGTTGTGGCCTATAGGCAATGAATAAAGATGCAAGAAAATAAGTATATAGGCTTCTAATTTACATGAAAAACATTTCAATCTGTTTACTTTTAGTATAAGAAAAATTTAATTTAGTGAGTATTAATTAAAAAAAATTATTCTAAGCAATTGCTCGGCCTCTATTCTTGCCTTAAAGACACCCAGATTGTAATCGGCCGGAAATACAGACTGGTAAATTATTTCATTTTTGTTAATTAACCTAAAATAACCATCTAAAAATGTAACTGTACATATTTAATCTAAAGTTTCATTATTTACGCAACATTCAATTGAGTAATTCGTTTCAAAAGCTCAGCCCGATGTTCTTTTCCAAGTGAATAATTAATTGCACTAAAAGCAGAACTGGGACGGACGCACACCTGACACCAAAATACTTTTATTTATCATTATTTAGCAATCTGAATGTATTAAAGCTGCTGCTGCCACCGCTGCTGCTGATTGCTGCAGCTGTATTATGGTTGTAGAACGAATAGGTTGGCGCGACCAGGGTAGGAACACGGTCTTACAGAATACCAGCGTAAAATAACAGCTTAATGCTACCTTTTTTCGTATAGCAAATGTAGAGAACAGAAAACCCTATTTATTGGAAACGAGGCATTCCATGTTAGTCTTCAGGAGTGACCGAAATTCTGCAATTTGATTCTTATTCAAAGATAAATGTAGATGTCTATGGGTCACAGCATCCACTTACCATAAGGTGGACTGTGTGCCCGTTTGTCACTCTTATTTTATAAAAAAAATGTAGGTAGCTATACAAATCCATCTGCAAACAAGCGTTAAATTAGTTTTTCTTCTATTGTTCTTAAATAAATATCAAAGTAGTTCATCCATTCGCTAAATGTATTAAATATATCTATACATATAAAATGCTTTGTGCTGAATGGCTGACTGACGGATCAACGCACAGCCTAAGCCGCTGATCGTAGAGACCTGAAACTTAGAGGCTGTGTTCTTTGTATGACGTAAGCATCTGATAAGAAAGTATTTTTTGAAGTTCTACCCCTAAGGGGGTGAAACAGGGGCAAAAACGAGGACAACTTGATGCAAAATTTTAAGTAGATCGGGCCAAGGAGCAATCCACATAAAATTTTGTATAAACATTCTTTAACAGAATTGATGGAAGACGTGTTTCGTATTTTATTGAAACTCTTTGCCTAAGGGGGTCAAAACGGGGTAGAAATTTATTTCTGGGTGATTAGCATCGAAGTTGATATCAATGCTCCTTACTGCTTTTGATTTGAATTACATTTTATTTTAACACATGTTTGAAAACTTAAAACATTGAACACATAAAAGCTTGATGCATAGCAGTTCTCTTTAAAATTAGAATTTCAAATATAAAATAATATTTAAATCGGATTAAAATTTGAAATTTCAATTTTATTTGTTCTTGGATTATTTCAATTCAACTTACCTTATACCTTGATTTTCCTTCGAAAATTCCTTGGAAATCTCTTACCTACTTAGCAAATATTGGCGATTGCTGCATAATTTGTTTGGAAGTTCATTTTCACTAATTCATTAGAATATTTTGAGTATAGTTAATCTAATTTCTTTTCATTTGTTGTTGTAATAATTAAATAAAATTCTTTGAATTTGATTTGTAAGTAAGTGTATAATATAAGTTTTAGTTTTAATTGTAAAAATATCTGTGTTTGATTTGTTATGTGTAAAAATAAAGTGTTGTTTTTGTTTTAATTTATTTAAGTAGGTAGTAGTTTGTTTCAAAAGTTTAATTTAGTGTGTATTGTTTTTTGCAATTTTCTTATATTTGTAAATTTCTCTGTGTATATTTTTAAAAACAGTAGCAGAGTTGGTTAACGTCAATGGTAAATTAATAAACCTTTTTATTGTACCAATAGTAAAAGATAACGCATGCCTTTTCCGTACGCTTCCTTATTTTATGTACGGCACAAAATAACGCTCAATGGATATTCGTAAAGAAATTGTCATGTAACGAACAATTGAAATGAATTTGCTGTTATGTCTCATGACCGTCATGGCAACAGTCATGGGACAAAAGAAGAGTAAACATTAGATATGTTACAATACTACATATGGCGGTTACTGCGAGTTAGTTGCAACTGTTCAAATATATCCATTTGTATTTGAACAGTCCAGCTCGAACCTTTTTCAAACGCTTCCAGATCTTCTTTACTGTTTGATAAAAAACCTCCACCCTGAATATGATCATTTCATGACTGGCATACGGCATTATAATAGTTTTTTTCAAATGGCCTCATTTGGAGCTAAAAAGATAATACAGAATTGTTTTATGTCTACATTGAAAGTGCCGGGCCAGGTGTATCATTTGATTGGAAGTTTGCTTTCGCCACCCCAGTATAAACCACAGTTCTTACAGATATATTTTGTTGGTGAGAATGATAGAGAAGTTCATTTTAAGATGCAATAACTTTCTATATATAAACAGTCAGGTCATAAGTATTGTCACACAGTAAAAACTTTTCTTTTAGAATGCTGGCCACAAAAAAGTTTATTAAATTCGAATTTCGAACTGTCCATGAAAATAAAACTGTATACTTTTTAGAATTTTACTCATTTTTAAATATGGAGTGGACGCTTAAAGAAGACCGTGTTGCAGTTATTGCGTTGCATCTTTGCGGTTACGCGCCAATTCAAATTTTTGACATACTGAAAAATTTGAATATAACCAAAAGATTCGTTTATCGTACCATCAAACGATATAATGAAGACTCTAGTGTAGATGACAGTTCAAGAAGTCGTCGCCCTCGGTCTGTTAGGACTCCAGCAGTGATAAAAGCTGTGAAGGCGCGAATTCAAAGAAATCCCAAACGTAAGCAGAAACTGTTGGCCCTTCAGATGGGGTTAAGCAGAACCACGGTGAAAATGGTGTTAAATGAAGACTTAGGGCTTCGGGCATATCGAAGAAAAACAGGACATCGTTTGAATGCTCGTTTAATGGACTTGAGACTGAAGAGATGCTGCGCTTTGTTGAAGCGGTACGCGGGAAAAAAATATCGGGAAATTCTTTCTTCGGATGAAAAAATTTTTACCGTAGAAGAGAGCTACAATAAACAAAATGATAAGGTGTACGTACACAGTAGTGAAGAAGCGAGCAACCGTATTCCGCGTGTCCAACGAGGTCATTTTCCATCCTCGCTCATGGTATGGTTGGGAGCTTCTTATTGGGGCCTTAACAGAGGTACATTTTTGTGAGAAAGGTGTAAAAACGAATGCAGTTGTGTATCAAAATACAGTCCTGACGAACCTCGTGGAACCTGTTTCTCATACCATGTTAAATAACAGGCACTGGGTATTCCAACAAGATTCAGCGTCAGCTCATAGAGCGAAGAGCACACAAGACTGGCTGGCGGCGCGTGAAATCGAGTTCATCCGGCACGAAGACTGGCCCTCCTCCAGTCCAGATTTGAATCCGTTAGATTACAAAATATGGCAACACTTGGAGGAAAAGGCGTGCTCAAAGCCTCATCCCAATTTGGGGTCACTCAAGACATCCTTAATTAAGGCAGCCGCCGATATTGACATGGACCTCGTTCGTGCTGCGATAGAAGACTGGCCGCGCAGATTGAAGGCCTGTATTCAAAATCACGGAGGTCATTTTGAATAAACTTTAGTAACATAAGAATCTATGTTTTGTTAAGTTTATTTTGATATATAAATGGTTACATAATGAATAAACTTGTTTCAATTATTTTATATTAAATATGTGACAGAATTTATGACCTGACTAGGTATATATATGTAAAACCTGGCTTGGTAAGGCAATTACAAGGAATGCTACATACTCATAATATATACGTAAGAGAGTTAAAGCTAGCCCTGGATAAAGTATCTGCTACACTAAATACAATTAAACTTGTTATAAATACCGAAAGAAAGCCTAGAAATGACAACAGTGTACGGATAATCAACCTACATCAAATGAAGTTGCTTTAGTTATTTTTTTTTTATATAGGATAAGGGTGACAAACGAGCACACAGTCCACCTGATGGTAAGTAGTTGCTGTGGCCCATATACATCTACATTTATCTTCGATTACGAATCAAAATGCAGATGCGTGGTCACCCGTGAGGACTAAGATGAAATGCCTCGTTTCCAGTAAAAAGGGTCTCCGGTTCTCTACACTCACCATGCGAAACATAGCAGCGTTAAGCTGCTATTTTACGCTGGTATTCTGTGAAAGCGTGGTCCTTCCCCGGTTGAGCCGACCCATTCGTGCTACAACCATAATTTAGCTGCGGCATGGCTCTACCACGTATAAATATATATTGTTGGACAGCAATTTTTTAAGCGGGATATTGTAATTGAGAGCCATGATAACACATTGCATCGAATAAGTGAAAGTGCTGTGGAGCCAACTATACAGCTCTACATCTCCCGTTTGAACAAAAGTACGTCGGGAGATGACGTCCTGCGTTTCGTGGAAGAACGAAGCCGATGCCGTATTGAGGATCCGATCTCTTTACATTTGCAGCGTCTGGAGTCTAATAGGTCAACGAACTTCAAATTTTACGTACTCCAGGTTCCTGCAAAACACAAAGAGACATTCCTCGCTCCCGATTTCTGGCCCTCTAGGGTAGTGCTTCGCCGATACAGGGACGCGCCAAAGAAGAAAGTTCCCTAAATAGTGTTAAGTCTTTATTTTATATATATTTTTAGGTTAAGGTATATATTGCTATGGGCCAATGTTCTTAATTTTTAAGTCCTTGATGCCTGAAATAAAGTTATTGTATTGTATTGTATTGAAATCCATCGCTCATACGATGCATTATAGTACCCACTTTTGTTATGATACGGCGAGGATGGGTATTCCATTTCTATACACCAGTGCGATCCTAAGACCAAACAACCGCTTAAAAAAATGGTATCTGTTGCAAGTTTTTATTCTTACCGTATAATGATTAGGAAAGGAGAAGATAATAATCATCTGCTATATTTTCGTTTGCTGTTTATAGTGGACATGTTTGCGACAATCGAAACAGAAAAGTTGAGTTATATTATGAACAATCAAGCGCAGCTTAGAACAGACAATTATATACACTGGCAAGATGCGATAGGCAGATAGGACGTTGATGCTGATCAGCTGGATCAAAAGGTGGTGCTGCCTTCTTCTTTTACTGGGGGGCCACGCGATATGCATGAGCGGACACAAGTCTGGAAAGACATGCTTTTGCCTGGGCAAAAAAGTAATGATAAACACGACATAATAGCGAGGGGTTTTCACCTGAAAGTTGAGAAAATAATGGCACTTCTAACTAAATGAAAAATATTTGGAGAGGTACGTTGATTTATGTTCTCCACCGAATAGCTGAAACGGGGTCTGCTTAACATACACACATTGTTGTGGATGGATTAACTGCATTGATTTTTACCAAATCCAAATGAAGATCCTATTTTATACGACATAATAAAAAACAATATGATACACGGTCCATGTGGGAACCTTAATAATAATTATCTCTGCCTGAAAGATAATAAACATAGCAAAACATATCCTAGATAATTTTTGAGAGATACACAGACAGGTGACGATGGTTACCCACAGTACAGAAGACGATATCCGGCGGTGGCTTTACACTTAAATTAAAATATATTGAAGTAGACAATAGGTGGGTGGTCCCCTATAATAAGGTTCTGTAACGGACATTTAAGGCACATATTAATGTAAAAAAAAGTAAAAAAAAGTTGCAGCCTATTTACGTCCCACTGAGGGGCACAGGCCTCCTCTCATTTCTGAGAGGGTTTTAGGGCAAGAAAATGTCCGCCGCGCTGCCCCAATGCGTGTTGGCGAACTTCACATGTCTTCGAAATAAATTTTTTTCTCATTTCTCAGGCATGCAGGTTTCCTCACGTTTTCCTTCACCGCCGAGCACGTGGTAAATCAGCACTTAAAATTGTAATTAACAATTTCATTGGTGCCGGCGGGGATCGAACCCGGGTTGCTCGAGTACTGTGAAGCTTACAGCGAGCGCTAACCATCTGAGCTACCAGGGCTTAAATATAATTTGTACTTACTTATTAATAAAATGTCTTTTATATTACGCATTATTTATTTTATGTAGAATTTTGCAATTCTGTTAATTTGATAAAGTACATTTGTAATTACATTAATAAGGACAGTGATCAGACGGGTTTCGTGCTAGAAAACAAAAAAGACAAAATTAAATTATATGAGTAGTTCGGAGGCAGTTTGGTGGATTTTAGGGTTTTCCGCAGTTATACATTTAGCTTTCCATCTTGAACATGGCCAACGAGTCTATTTTAATTCTGTTAAATTGATAAAGTACATTAAAAAGGGCAGTGATCAGGCGTCTTTCGTGCTAGAAAACAAAAAGACGAAATCAAATCATACGAGAGCGAGCGTTATTGAGTAGTTCAGAGGCAGTTTGGAGGATTTTAAGGATTTCCATAAATGAAAGGTTTCCTTGCCTTTCCTTAATTTGAAAATGGCCAAAGAGTCTAATTCCGACAATTTCGCCGACAAAGTTATTAGCCTACCAAAAACGACACTGTTAGCGTTTATTTATGTCAAACAGATGATTTTGCTAAACACTCCTATGCTCGTATGCGGCAGTGCCTTCATATTTTGTATGGCAAAAAAATAAATTTGTGAGAAGGAAAAGAGGAAAACCCGTAGACACAGGAACAGGACAGGAATAATGAAAGAACACGCTCTAGGTAGGGTGTACACGGTTCACCCGAAAAACACAGAGTGTTACCATCTTCACTTACTTCTGCACGAGGTTAGGGGTTCATCATCCTTCGATGACTTGAAGACTGCCAACGGTGTCATCCAACCAACTTTTTAATTAGCTTGCATGAAACTTGGTTTGCTAGAGTGTGACAAACATTAGTATTCTGCCCTAGAAGAAGCAGCTTTATGCGAGTCGCCATTTAAAATTCATGATTTTTTTTCTATAATGCTGACATTCAGTCAGATAACAGACGCACTAAGTCTTTGCGTGAACTACAAGGGTAGCCCATCAGAAGATTACAAACGACAAGTGGAAAGGCTTTTTGGCATTATAAATGAACATCGAGCAGATGAAATATACAATAAATGTCTGGCCACACTAGGAGAGGATGTATTGGCATTAGGAGAATAAAGCCTACAGCAGTACGGGTTGCCTCAGCCTCGCAGGTCTGAAGGCTTACACAATAACCGGGACTACCTGAAGGGAACATGTTACGATATCAATTCCTTAGCAGAACTGGTGTCAAGTAGTGAAGGCGCTCTAACAAATGAACAGATACATATCTATTATAAATTATTTTCAAGTATCAACGCAGGTGTATGTGATCTCCTTTTTTTTGAATGCTGCTGGTGGAAGAGTCAAGACTTTTTTGTTAAATTTACTGTTGGCCAAAGTGAGAAGCAATAGTGATATCGCCTTAGCATCGTGTGGAATTTCTGCCGCTGTGCTGATAGGAGGTAAAATTGCACACTCCGCGTATAAGCTTCCTCTCGAATTGATACAAGATGAAACCCCACTCTGCAATATACCCAAACAAATTAATATGGCAGAAGTACTCCGCAAAACGAAATTAATTGTTTGGGATGAAAGTACAATGGATCATAAGGGGGATTTCGAAGTCTTAAATAGATCTTTACAAGATATTAGGAATAATAATTGTCAAATAGGAGGAGTTACTGTATTGTTAGCAGGCAATTTCCGGCAGACTTTACCAGTAGTGCCCAGAGGAACGCAAGCGGAGGAAGTTAAAGCGTGCGTGAAGCGGTCTCATTTGTGGCCTTCAGGGACAAAACTGAGGCTTACCAAAAATATGAGAGTCCATCTTAGGGGAGATGTTCCTGCCGGACAGTTCATAGACCTTTTGCTTAAAATAGGAAATTGTGATAAAATAGGAACCTGATAATAATATTACTCTCCCTACAGAGTTAGGTACAATTGTTTCCACTGTAGAAGAGCTTATTGCTAAAATTTACCCAATTATTAATAATACTCACGATAAACCTGCATAATGGTTATGTGAGCGTGCCATCTTAAGACCAAAAACGAACAAACCTCAGTCATAAATAAAATACTTTTAAGATCATTTGAAGGGGTCGTATATCAATATAAATCCGTCGACTTATTGATAAACACCGATGATGCTATTCATTATCGGGTTGGGTTCTTGAATACACTGAAGTCTCCAGATCTCCTAGCTCACATATTAAAATTGAGAATTGGCGCGCCAATTATGTGTGCAATATAAATATGTGTGCAATAAAAATCGACCAAAATTGTGCAATGAAACCAGATTGCAAGTGAAAACATTGCATCGCAATGAACTCGAGGTACCATAATGTCTTTTGTTCTTTTACTTGTTCTCGAGGAGAATCTGTATTTATTCCTAGGATTGCCCTAACACCATCAAATTACTTCTTCGAATTCAAAACAGAGCAGTTTCCTATTAAAGTCTGCTTCGCTATAACCATAAACTCTTAAGGTAGCGGGAGTAGACTTGAGAGAGAGCTGCTTCTCCCAAGGTCAATTGTACGTGGCATGGTCCAGAGTAAGCGCACAGAGTAGCCTGGTGATTCTAGCACCCGAAGGAAAAACAAAAAATATTGTTTGAAATATTTCGATTTCGTTGTAAAAAGATAAAACCCCCAAGTCACTTTCACCAGACCCAAGGCCGAGCTTCGTGTTCAGTAAATATAATAAAATTTTATATTATTTTCTTAATATTATTTAAAGATAAAAATTTTAAAAAGTAAAAGGAAAAATAAATAGATATAAAAATAGATGTTTTCAAGATACTGGAATGTAAAGGATGCAGTTTTAATATTATCACAGGCGTTTTACCTGGTAAATGGAATTAATATGGTGGATATTAATTCCAAAAGTGTAATTTATTTATTATTAAAGGTATATTAATTCCTAAACATTGTTCTAAGATAATATTAAAATTGACGCTGACTGCATTTCGGAGAACTTCATCTTAAAATTATTGTATACCATTTTATTATGATTAGTGACAAAGTTTATATTGCTACTTGTAGAAGCCAATTCCTGGAGGAATTTTATATAATAAATTATCTACTGTAGAAGATATATTAAAAATTCATTTAAACATAAAGCAATAATGTCATGCATATTAAAATAAAACGGGAATACTCCGAGGAACTCCGAGTGATCATAATTTGTATTTTAATTTACTAAAGAAAAAACTAGCTCCATTTCATTCCCAGTGAACAAAACTAGATATAATAAATAAACTGCAGTTGCAAACTCACCTAGCCTACGTTCTGCAGCAGACTTTGATCGGTTGCAGTGAATAAATGAATGAAAATTTATTTTCGCATATTTATTCATAATATAAAATATTCAACACGAAAATCATTAGTGTACCGAGTAAATAGGTCAAATTGTATGTTAGAATTATTCTAGATTCTAAAGTTTTCTAACAGTAGTTAGGTCAGATTTATTATAAAGAAGCTTTATATTTTAGAAAACTAAAATAAAATGTCATCTTTAAACATAAATCATTTTATTTTGTACAAAGGCATAAACGTAAGAGACTGTGTATGTAACATAACTGAAAATCTTAAATTTTATACAATTTTTCATTATTATAAGGATTTATGATTTAATAAAAATGCAACAAAAGTCCACCTGATACTAAATGACTTCTGCAACCAGCTTATAGCAACCAAATTCAAACTAAGAACACATTAAACAAGTGAACAACTGAGAAAGTTTTTTTCACCAATTATCTCAAATAACATTTAACAAAAATGCGAGTTGTGAGAGAAATCTGTGCAAAATATTGATTTGATTCTACTTACATAATTATTACACTTGGTAGGCGGGTTGGCAACCGAAGTTTTTTATTTTTTAGTTGTTATAGGGAAAACGCTGTGCTGCCCATATCCTAGTTTGTTTCCTTCTGTTGCATCTTACGACACCCATTAGACGATATGTGGTACTGGACTGACGCTATATTTTAAAAAGGATAGGTTGTAAATATACATAATACTCGTAGGAAAATAGAAAAGCCCGCCGTGTAGTATTGTCGGCCTAAGATCTCCGCCGTCATCAACAATATTATGTTAAGTGCAATTTTAAGTGCTGCTTCACCACGCGCTTGACGTTTGAGGAAAACGTCATGAAGACACCTGCATATGTATCTGGGCTTGCGCACACACTCGTCCACTATAAACCTTTTCCGCGTAAATGTCTAGTCTCCGTTGTGTGATTGGCTGTCGTGACCGAAATTTGATCTGGAGGACGTTATTGTTAATGCAATTACTAATCCACCTGCCAGACATGATGTTTATGGAAAATCCTTTTTACGAAGAAAGAGGCCCATGTCCAACGATGGACTTATACGGGCTGGTAACGTACAAAGAAAGGTTTTTCATTTACAATATTTAAATTGAGTTATTTAGGAGTATGTAAATCATAATATCAGTTAACGTCATGATTTATTGTTAATTAAATCCAGTAATTTGATTTTATCCGCAATTACTTTAATTACAGGTGATTAGTGTTAATTTAATGTTGCCGTTAAATCATTTTAAAGCATAGCTAACCTATATATATATAAAAACCAATTGCAGTGTTAGTCTCGCAAAATTTTTTGGTGTGTATTTGAGTGAGCCCTTGGATGGTTTAGATTTATAATTGGAGCCAGCAGGTGGCGCTGTTGTCGAAATCCAATAGTACGTATTTTTAAAGTGCCATAAAAATATATTCGTTGTTTATAGCTATATGACATGCTTTTATACTTCTCCATGACATTTTTTTTTTTTCTTTTATTTTTTTAAAAAAACGTTACCCCCACACTAGGATTTTCTCCTGTATCGTGGAGGCAGTTTACAAACACAAATTGCACAAGGACAAACATCCAGACTCGGAACAATTATTTGTAGGCCATACAAATACTTGTTCCGTGCGGGATTCGAACCCGCGCCCCCCAACGCAGCAACTCATTGCTAAGCCACTGCGCCACGGAGCTATGATGATTTTTTTTAAATTCGATTATATGTATATGAGCTTTATAACAAAGTGAAATAAATCTAGGTTTTATAATGTTTCAATTGTTTGATATCAGTCTGAGCTAATTGAGATAAGCTTTTTTTATTTGTAATGCAAGTAAACGGGAAATATGCCAGTATGCTTTTTGCCAAGTGAAAACCAGTGCACGAGTGCACGCGGTGTACGCTGATGATTAAAGTTTTGAAGCTCTAGCGACCGACTAATGGCGAAAAATTGATCGAAAACCCTAAATCAAAATCGCTTAGCTTTTTAGTGTTGGCATTTGGATGTGCATGGGCAAATATTTCTTCACCTGGCAGAGCCATGCTGCAGCTATATTATAGTTCTAGCGCGAATGGGTCGGCTAGACCGCGGAAGTACCCGACCTCACAGTATATCAGCGTAAATTAGCGACTTAATGCTCCCGTGTTTCGTATGGTGAGTGTAGAGAACCGGAGACCCTTTTTACTGTATGGTCCCTCATTTGTCAAATTATTATATAAAAAAAAAACTTAATAATTTAAAATTAAAAATTTTGTAGAACCGACTTCAATATAAATTATTAAGAATAACTCAAAAACTGTTGGTCAGATCTTGATCAAATTTATATGGGACCACATGTGAAGTACCAGATTTCAAATAAAAAAAGAATCATCGAAGTCGGTTCACCCAGTAAAAAGTTATGAGGTAACACATAAAAAATTTAATTCGAATTGAGTACCGTCTCCTTTTTGAAGTCGGTAATATATATCGAAAATAATGCATAACAGCTGGCACATTTTGGGATAGTTTAATATCCAGCATTATTCCTAAAAAGTCTGTTGGTTTGCTGTAATGTGAAAATACATGATCAACTCTTATAAAACTATTAACTCTTAGTCTACGCTATTTAATTCGATTAAATAATTTCGAATCCATGTCATAGCGACTATAGAGAATCAATCACCTCATTTCGTCTCGTGGGTTAAGAATTGACTGAGTGAAATTACTTAACTCAATAAAATGTAGTATTTTGATATTGAAAACAGACACTTCAATTTTATTTATATAAGTAATATCTTTGTAAGTATCAGTATAGATGTATACATATCATAATTTGCATTCAATTTTATTACGCTATGCTCCGCTGCAGCTGTATTATGGCCGGGGGAGGAGAACGCTCTCCCAGAATTTCAGCGTAAAATAGCGTATATATATATTGCTGTTGTATTTTGTGTAGCGAACGTGTAGAACCGGAGACCGCTTTTACTGATAACGAGGCATTCCTCACTCATCTGCTGTTTTATATTAGTATTTGGAGGTGCTTATTTCCCATCCTATTTATATTTAAAAAAAAAACGGTGATTTTATAACGTTAGTCTTCTCTTTTCAATTACGATGTTGTTGGCTTGTTGGATTGCATGTAGAAACTTCATTACGATTGCATTGAGAGTAACATTAAAATTTTCGGTTGCTGAATTTACTGAATACACGTTTTTACATTTTAATTGACATTTTCGATAAAATTCGTTTAAGTTTATATTCACATCGGAAATTTATTTTGAATGCAATGAGGCGTAACCCGAAATTAATAATTTTAATAATGAGATTATTAATAACTCATTTTCCTGTTTTTCGACAATTTCAAAGATTGAACGTTGCTGAAAATAGTTGCACAATTTCATTATGATATGCGTACACGATAAATGACAATTGAAGCGAGAAATATTAATTTATTTATTAATTTTTAAATAAATGATAAATAATTGTGATAATTACCTTTCGTCACGCTTTAGCAGCGTGTAAGAAAAGTTTCTAGAAACAGAAGCATACAACATGATATTCTCGTAAAATCAATAAAAGAGTGATCGAACCAACACAAGCATTTGAAAACACGCCTAATAAAATGCATTAAAATAAATAAGCGTAAAATGAAACAGTTATTTTCTTTGTTTTAGTTAACTAAATAAATGGTTTGAACATTGAATGATTTTACAATAAAAAATATATAGCAAAAATAGACTTAATAAAAAGGAGAAGCCGCCTTCAAAGTGTTGACTGGGACAGAACGTCACATAACATAAGTCCTCCCGCTATAACACTCAGTTGAAGATGGTTGAAGATAAATAAATAAAAGAACTAAAAAAAATAACATCATTTTCACATTCAGGATTAGAATCCATTTTTAAAGTTGGCGTTAGTTAAGAGATGTTTAAAAAAGTATTAGAGCTCCGACTTCAGAAGCTATTATGTAAATATTATTTTATTCCTTTTAATTCCCTAAAGTCTGATTTTACTTTTAATTAAAGGTCAAATTTTTGACCCTTTTCAGCGGACTAAGGAATATCGCCAGCTTGAATGTCATCTAATTAGTTACATTAAAAACTTCATCCCTTATTTTTACGCCCTTCAAGGTGGATTATTTTCTTTGATTTTATAGAAGATTACCCTCAATAATAGTTGTTTAATATTTTGTGGAAAACCGGTACTGGAAGTCCTTCAGAAGCTCTTTAATTCCGTCCTCCATGGTGGCATTACACCGGAGGCGTGGAGCAGAAGTGCGGTGGTCTTGTTCTTCAAGAAAGGCGACGCTCTCTTGAAGAACTACAGACCGATTTCCCTTCTGAGCAGCGTCTACGTGCTGTTTTCGAGAGTCATTACGAATCGTCTCCCACGCAGACTTTACAACTTTCAGCCTCTCGAACAAGCCGGTTTCCGAAAGGGCTTTAGCACCATAGACCACATACATACCTTACGGCAAGTTGTACAGAAGTCCGAGGAGTACAATTTGCCACTATGCCTGGTGTATGTGGATTATGAGAAAGCCTTTGATTCCGTCGAAATTTGGGCGGTACTGCAGTCCCTTCAGCGGTGCCAAGTTGACTGTCGGTATATCGAAGTGCTGAAGTGCTTGTACAGTAGAGCTACGATGGCTATCCGAGTACAGAACCAAAGTACGTACGAAACCTATCCAATTGCAGAGAGGTTTAAGACAGGGTGACGTTATATCCCCGAAACTCTTCACCGCTGCATTGGAAGACGTTTTCAAGCTTCTGGACTGGAAAGGGTACGGTATTAACATCAATGGCGGGCACATCACTCACCTTCGATTTGCCGACTATATAGTCCTTATGGCAGAATTGCTGGAGGACCTAAGCACTATGCTCAATGACCTCAATAGTGTCTCCCAACGGATAGGTCTTAAGATGAACATGGACAAAACAAAGATTATGTTTAATGTCCATGTCACACCTATGCCGGTAGTTGTTGGGAGCACTAAGCTCTAAGTTGTTGACGAGTATGTTTACCTGGGACAAATAGTCCGACTAGGTAAGTCCAACTTCGACCGAGAGGTCAATCGACGGATTCAACTCGGCTGGGCAGCGTTCGGGAAACTAGGACACATCTTCTCGTCAGACATACCTCAAGACCTTAAAACGAAATTGTACAACCAGTGCGTGTTGCCAGTGATGACTTACGGATCTGAGACGTGGTCCTTCACTGCTGGCCGTATGAGGAAGCTCAAGGTCGCTCAGCGAGCTATGGAGAGGGCTATGCTCGGAGTTTCTCTGCGTGATAAACTTAGGAATGAGAATATCCGCACTAGAACCAGAGTAACCGACATAGCCCAACGGTGTAGTAAGCTGAAGTGGCAGTGGGCCGGCCATATAGCTCGAAGAACCGACAACCGATGGGGAAGAAATGTTTTTGAGTGGCAGCCTCGTACCGGTAGGCGAAGTGTAGGGCGATCCCCCCCACGAGATGGAGTGACGACCTGGTAAGACATGCAGGAAGTCGATGGATGCAGTTGGCTCAGGACCGTGCTTTGTGGCATTCCTTGGGGAAGGCAGGTCAGCAGTGGACTTATAAAAGGCTGTAATGATGATGATAATGAATATTTTTGACTGCCTCGTTGGTCTAGTGGTTGTAGTAGTGCGACTGCTGATAATGAGGTCTCGGGTTCGAATCCCGGGTCGGGCCAAAAAATCAGTTATTAAGTTTTTCCATCAAGAAATTCTCAGTAGCTACTCGGAGTCTGTGTTTCAACCCCGTGCCTCGGACAGCACGTAAAGCCGTTGGTCCTGCGCCTGATCTCTCTCCGGTTGTATCGGTTTACCGTCCCATCTATGAGAGTGAGGGAATAGAGAGTGCACCTGTGATTGCGCATACACTTGGGCACTATAATCCTGTCCTGCGCCGATGGCTAGTCTCCGTTGAGACTGGCCGCCGTGGCCGAAATTCGGTCTAGAGGACATTATTAATATTTTAATAACATATCGATAAAAACCCTATTTAATAAAAATAGAATAATTAAAATCGACTCGATTGTTTCGATCGAGAAAACAAAAGCATAATATACTCTCGAATTGACATCATCCTCCTATTCTACCGACTTCAAAAAGGAGACGGTACTCAATTCAACTGTATGTTTTTTTATGTGTGTTACCTCATAACTTTTTACTGGGTGTACTGATATCGATGATCCTTTTTTCATTTGAAAGCTGGTACTTCACATGTGGTCCCATATAAATTTGATTAAGGTCTGACATATAGTTTTTGAGTTATTCTTGATAATTTATATTGAAGTCGGTTTTACAAAACTTTTAATTTTAAATTATCTTGGATTCAACTATAATCATACAAATCGAATAATTTTATCGGTCATTTATGAAATTTAACAGCATTTACATCAATGTAATAGTCAGATATTGATGACTTTACTCAGACTTTACCTAAAAGCTATATTATTTTACGTATATATATATAAAGTACGTGTCACATTGTTTGTCTGCGATTAACTTCTAAACCACTGAAATTATTTCAATGAATTTGTGTTTTTACAGTTTGGTCCAACTTGAGAGATAGGATAATTTTTACCCCGATAAATAACCGTTAGAATAATCCGTTAGATTACAAGATATGGCAACACTTGGAGGAAAAGGCGTGCTCAAAGGCTCATCCCAATTTGGAGTCACTCAAGACATCCTTGATTAAGGTAGCCGCCGATATTGACATGGACCTCGTTCGTGCTGCGATAGACGTCTGGCCGCGCAGATTGAAGGCCTGTATTCAAAATCACGGAGGTCATTTTGAATAAACTTTAGTGTCATTAGAATCTATGTTTTGTTAAGTTCATTTTGGTATATAAATGGTTACAAAATGAATAAACTTGTTTCAATTATTTTATATTAAACATGTGACAGAATTTATGACCTGACTAGGTATATATGTACAATAAATCTGTAGAAAAGTCGCGTTTGTAATTCTAATATTTACTGAAAAGAACAAGCCTAGAGGAGTAAATAAAGTGTGGTAAAGTCAAACCAAAATATACCAAAATGTCAACTACTCCATGGTATCGTAAGAGGTGACAGAGGGAACCGTATCAGGAGATGAACAGCAGTTTCTACCTGATAACCACTCAAAATGATTAAAAACTGCGTTTGCCAAACCGCCTGTTAAGCGTGGCAGCTATGGCAAACATGAAATAATCCTATTTACGTCCCACTGCTAGGGCACAGGCCTCCTCTCATTTCTGAAAGGGTTTTAGGGCAAGGAAATGTCCGCCGCACCGCCTCAATGCGTGTTGGCGAACTTCACATGTCTTCGAAATATATTTATTTTCTTATTTCTTATTTCTCATCCATCTCATTTCCTCACGATGTTTTCCTTCACCGCCGAGCACAAGGCAAATCAGCACTTAAAATTGCAGTTAACAATTTCATTGTTACCGGCGAGGATCGAACCCGGGTTGCTCGAGTACTGTGAAGCGTACAGCGAGCGCTAACCATCTGAGCTACCACGGTAGACTTTTGATGAGCTGTTATCATAACCATAATGATTGAATATCAAGCGAATAAAACACACATTATCACTTAACTAAATACAATTCCGATACAAGATTGAAATGTGTAGTAAAAATATTTATTTTCTATATTAGATATGAGTTAGTGGAATACAATTTATTTTGCGTGTAATGGGATAGTAAATATGATTAGCAAGCGCTAGTAAATATACTCGTACCTCAGTGACTTTTTGAATTTTAAACTTTTTGACTCAGAATAAAACCGTGCTACAGATTATTTTATGTAACACTGGATCACTTAAATTAAACATGCTTCCGATCTTATAGCACAATTCTTATATCATCGGGCACGAAAAGTTTGGACAAATTAGTGAAAACAATTGGAAAGACATCATCATTATCATACTTAGAATTTTTAATTATTAATTTATCAAACAAAAGCTTTTGTAACAAAAAATATGATTTCAATTTAGCACGTCGTGAGTAAATTTGTTAACGCTCTTAGCCACTTTATTCAATTAGTTTGTTTACAGTGGCGCGGTCTGAATAGAGTTATAAGGAAAATTTAATTATCACACCAAAAGCGGGTCGACTATATTCTTCATTTGTATTAAGCAGCATAATGTAACTATGCAGTAAAATATTGGAAAAAAAATAGCGCAACATGAAATATCATAGTCAAAATATTAAAATTATTTATTAATTAATTATTATTTTTCTTAATCTTTATTAGCTTTGTTCGCAAAAAAACCAACTGGCCTAATATTCTGTCATATTGATATTTAGAAAAAAAAATGTAGCATATTACACACGAATTTTCGATTTCATAATCAAACGCTACCAGGGGGGTTAGTTGTTTTCTATATACTTGATAATGCTATTAGAAAACTATGTCAATAAATGAACTTGTTAAGTTTTCTAATACCGTTAGAAATTGAAGAATGTTAACTTTGCGGCTCCACGGCGCAGTTGCATAGCACTGGGTTGCAGTGCGGGGGCGGGGGGTTCGAATCCCGCACGGAATAAGTATTTGTATGGCCCACAAATAATTGTTCCGTGTCTGGATGTTTGTTATTGTGCAAATTATGTTTGTAAACTGCCCTCACGATATAGGTGATAATCCTGATGTGTAGAAAGGTCCTAACCTTAAATAAAGAGAATAAAAAAGTTTATAACTTGGCTAACCACGTTTGACTCTGTTTCTGTGCAGAATTTCGGTGGATGCCGCCTTTTTTACTGTAACTTTATATTTCTTAATTCTTGATAAGTAACTTGCTCATTAAAAAGATAACTCGACTTATGTATTATCATAATCATAGTCTTAAACACTCACGCCCGTCACCCACAGCGGTATGCAGAGACTACGGACGATCCTAACACATTATGTATTATCCTGTATTAACACGTTGATCAATATCTAGTTTATTCACTATAATTAATAATTTAATGTCGTCTGCTTGAATTGTTTTTAAGCTATAGTGAATATATATATCATCAGTTAAAGAACACGAAATGAGCTTAACAAAATGAACCTCAAACAAAATACACAATCACTTATTTCAAAAGTTAGACAATAAATTAGCTTTTCAAGAACTTTGTTTGAAATAAATAATTTCTTGTGTAATTATTTAACTGTAAATAATGTAAAATATTATTGTCATTAATTTGAAATTCTTGGAAATTTTATAACTCAATTAATTTGCTATCGTAAATTTTCTGCAGCTTGATTGAATTAATACCACTCACAGCTGAAATGTTGTCCAATTCATTTGATTACACAACTACTACGGCGATATTCGTTTAATATTAAATATTGAAATGAGCTTTAAAGTGAACTTGTGCTTTTCTCTCTTTCTTTCTCTCTCTTTATATCTCCCTCTCTCTTATGTAAGTAAGTGTAAATAGTCCACTACTGATTTCTCGAATTGATTTAGTATAGCCATGTTTAGCAGGAGAATGAATGAAATGATCGCAGTATAAAATATCTCATATTGTAAACGCTAATGCTGCTGACTGGCCAAGATATCTGCATGAAATTTCCCTTAAGATAATTAGGGTCTGAAATTGTAATTCAACGTTTAGAAAGGATACTACGCCGCCATTTGTAATTTGTGATATTATCGCCTCTTAGTTGAGAGGAAGCACTACATGCAGGCGATTTTAGCATCGTGAATCGAGGTGAAAAGTTGTCAACGTTGGGCTCTTTCAATTAGAGAGGAGACTCGCTTAAGTTTTCAGAAACAAAAAGACACAGATTTAAGTACTTACTAACTAAGTGAAAATACGATTTTAACTTTTAACTTCCGATTTAAATGTCTTTTTATAAGGTCCGATTTGTTGACCCAAGATATCCACGTTTTGAGATACATAGAGTCCTATTCTACAATGGAAAGGTTTCTGTTTCAGTAATCGCATGTTGGGATGCTCATGTGATTGTACGTTGGCACATTCGTGATTTTTTTTGTCGCGAATATTTCGAGAAGCCTGTAAATAATACTGGATCTTTTAACCTGATGACCTCGTGCACAACGTTGTTAGAATAAAAAAAATCTTCCACCTCCATCCATTTTTACGTGGTAGAGCCATGCTGCAGCTATATTAGTAGTATAGTTGTAACAAGAATGGGTCGGCTCGACCGGGTAAGGACCACGCTCTCACAGGATACCAGCGTAAAATAGCAGCTTAACTCTGCTGTGTTTCGTATGGTGAGTGTAGAGAACCGGAGATCATTTTTGCTGGGAAAGAGGCATTCCACCTTAGTCCTCACGAATTAAAACGCATTTTCATTTTGATTCTTTATTGAGGATAAATGTGGATGTTTATGTGTCAGCAACCACTTACCATCAAGTGGACTGCGTGCTCGTTTGTCACTATATAAAAAAAAATCCATTCATTACAGCCTATTAAAGTCCACTGTTCCTGGACACCACTGAAAGTAGCAATGAATGTTACCAGTTAGCAAAATATCATTGATATGCAGAAGAAACAGCGTTGGTGATAGCACACAGCCTTGTGGAATACCAGCGTTAATAGGCACAAGCCTATTAACGCTGCAAACTACAAAGTCAGAACATGCACCATCTACAACGACCTTGATGCTCCGATCTGCAAGGAAGCTGGTGATCCAATTGCACAATTTCTCGGGAAGCCCATAGGAAGGGAGCTTCGAAAGAAGCGCTTTGTGCCAAACCCGATCGAAGGCCTTCGCAATGTCCAGACTAACGGCCAACGCTTCCCCCTTGGACTCTATGGGTCAGGTAGACCAGAAGATCACCAGCTGATCGACCCCGACGAAAACCGTATTGGCGATCACTAATCAGCTGGTGATCCTCAAGGTACCGGATGAGCGGGCAGTTAATAATGGATTCCATTAATTTGGAGAACAAGAAGGTGATGGCGATAGGCCTGTAGTTGGACGGGTCTGAGCGGTGGCCTTTTTTAGGGATCGGGTGGACAAAAGCTGTCTTCCATGAATTCGGGACTACGCCTTGGGAGTAGTTGTACCGGAAAGGACGCGTTAGGACCGTTGCCAACTCCGGAGCATACGTCCTCAGCACAATTGGGGGGATTGCGTCAGGTCCACTCGACTTCTGGATGTCCAGGGAGAGAAGTACTTTGCGAACCAAGCGCTGTGAGAACAGCACATCCGGCATGGAGCACTTACACCGTGGGATGGTCGGCGGTGTTTTCCCCCCGTCATCAAGAGTCGAGTTGGACACAAAAAGGGAGCTTAAAAGGTCGGCTTTGTCTTTTGCGTCTTGGGCCAGTGAGTCGTTCTTCCTGTGCAGAGATGGTAGTGATGGCTTACAGAAATTCCCTTGGACAGCCTTCGCGAAAGACCAGAATGCACGGGTTCCCGAAGGAAGGCGAACTAGTTTATCGCCAATTCTGCCTATGTGCTCTGACTTTGCCTTGGCAATAACTCTTTTGAAGGACCTGGAGGCGAAGTTATACTTCTTTTTAAGTATGTTTACATCCCGAGTCGCCGAAGCCGCATCCCAGGCTTGATAACACTCCTGCTTACTGCGTCATGCAGTTTTACAGGAGCGACCAAACCATGGCTGAGATCTGCCTCCGATGGGTACCACAGATGATGGAATAAATAGTTCCAATCCCTGTAGCACCACATCAGTGACAGAGTCAGCAACAGCGCTGAGATCATCCGGCGAGAAGCAAATCCGCCCCCATGGGTAGGATGCAAAGAAAGACCGCATTCCGTCCCAATCCGCCGACCTGTAATGCCAAACACGGCAGCAACCTGCAGAACGCAACCGCGAAGGGAGCGTGAGTGGCACCAAACTCCGGATCAGACAGTGGTCCGAAGAGCCGAGAGGGGCATCGACGGAAACCTGATATCCGTCCGGATGAGAGGTCAGCAGAAGGTCCAACAGGGAAGGTGTATGATCCTCCACATCTGAAATCCGCGAAGGCGAAGTAACCAGTTGTGTCAGACCATATGCCAAGGCAAAGTCATAAACACATCTCCCCGCATGATCGGTTAAACGTGAACCGAGCCATTCGGCATGGTGGGCGTTAAAATCGCCAAGGATCACGATCTCTGCGGATGGAACCTGTTGTAGCAAGGAATCTGTAGCCATTTAGACGTGGTCGATGAGTCGGTCTGTTTTGGCATTACCGCTATGGGACCTATAGAGGCACCCGTAGACGCGCGGATGGTTGTCGCTGTCTACGCGTAGCCAAAGGATGGACAGGTCCGAACCTTCAAGACTGCCGAGGCGTCGAGAACAGATGTCCTCTCTGACATACACGCAAACTCCAGCCCGAGGCACAAAGGAGTGCTCTAATTTGTACCCCGGGTAGAAGAGATACGAAATATCAGCCAGAGAGGAAACCTGCGTCTCGGCTTCGCCGTCTCGAGATGGTAGTGGACGGCGTTTAGGTTAGAGTGAAGTCCCCTGTTGTTGTAGAAATTCACGGATAGCGTGGCAGGGGTCGCTTTGGTATTATTGCTCAGTTTGCCCCGAGCAGTTATGTTTTGAGCGGAATTTTGCCCCCCCCCCCCCCCCCCCCGAATACGCGGGCAGCCTGAGCACCCACGCTCAGGATTGGAATAACATGGTCATGGATGCTCAGCGACGGATTCTCCAGGGGTACTGGTACCCTCCTGGGGTAGTCTATTGTGTAATTACGCTACCATGTTGATGGGGGGGGGGGGAATTGGGCCTCCGAACACCTGCACCTGTCACCACACGAAAATCTCAAATATTCCCAAGGCACGTTATGGGTGAGAAATATAAAGATAAAGACTTTTGATTTGCTGTAATTAATAGAGAAATGAAACTTGTTTAGGAAAGTTTATCCCACATAATCATCAATAAAAAATTAGTACCACAATGCAGAAAATATTTAAATATGTGAAACATTTTACAATTTTCCAGTTTTTAAGTATTTTTACCCGTAGAGAGACAAAGTGACATTTAACGACTTTTTTATTGTTGGACACAGTTTGAATTTACATGGTCGCATCTGCTAAAAAACTCGTGGGATATGTGTTCAAACAGAGATTTATCAGTTAAAATATAGTTTAGCTGTCTCTTCAAATTTAATTCAAATTTAATTTTATTTTAATTTATGAAGCGTCAGTAGCCTAATGGCAGGGCGCGGACCGCGAACTCGAAAGGTCGTGGGTTCGAATCCACCATTCGACTACTGTCGTGAACCACTTCTAACACAATCATTTTAAGCTTTCCAGAACTGGTTAAAGGGAATAGTAGTAATGTGTAATAGCATTACTAGTATTTAAAAAAAATTCAATGAAAATAATGTAGATAGAAACAGGTACGTTACGTTACATTAGGGCTAATAATCTTACGTTCACCAGATGTCGCTAATTGATAAGATGAACGTATTTGTTACGCAGATGGTCACACAGTTTCATCATCATTGAAAAGTTCATCATTTTAAATAAAAGGTTTTGTATATGTAATGTATGGATAATACACAATACAAAGACTCCGTACAGTATATATTCTTTTTAATTTTTCTACCTTTAGGTGTATTCATAGTTTGTTTTAACCATTTCTCATCTAATTAATATGAAATGTGAAAAATATTTCAGAAACAAACATTAATCTCTACACTTTTCTAACAAAAATAACTTCCGCCGCTGTGAAATCTGTCAAATGTTTCACCTCCTGAATGGCGCTGCCGCCCTGGTGGCAGGAAAATTTGTGGATGCGCTCATTATCACAGGTGTTCCCAGATCAATTTCAAATATGTAAATATCTACAACAACGGTGTCTAAAGGCTTTACATTATTTTTAAAACTTTTATTCTCGCCAGGTTGGAAATTTACTAACGCCACTAACTGGTTTTAGGATATACATTTATAAAAAAATATTATGCATTTCTACTGGAAAACTCTAATACCTATAATATTTTTGGTACCAATTTTGGCAAGCAATAGAGGACCTAAATTGAAAGGAGCTAAATTGTATGATTAATTGCCAAAGGCTACAAAAGGTTTTAAACCTTTCATCATCATCATCATCATTACAGCCCTTCACAAGTCCACTGATGAATAGGCTTCCTCTAAGGAATGCCACAAAGGTAACCTTTAATTTTTTAAAAAGTGACATATATGTTACAGAAAATGTAATTTAAATTTTATAAATGTGCTACATCCTCATTGTCATCATTAAAACCCTTCACAAGTCCACTGCTGAACGTAGGCCTCCCCCAAATAATGTCACAAAGCACTATGTACTACATGCTTCATACCATTAGGTGAGTTGTTTACACTTTTTTCTATAAAACATTTTTGTAAAAAATCCTTCATTCATTACAGCCTACCAAAAGTCCACGGGTGAACAGATCGATCTTCCTAATAGATTGGCTCTTAGAGGTATCTGGCAGGCTGCCGCCGCCACCACCGCCCCCCCCCCCCCCCAGCTCCCTACACCTCCCGCGGCTGAAGCCGGTTGGCAGGTGGTCGGGGACAAAAAGAAGGGGAAGAAGGCAGCCAAAAAGGCCAAGGAGCAGGAGCGGCAGCGCCAGTTCAGGGCGCGCAAGATCGCGGCTAGGCTCCGCGCCCCGAAGACCGCAGCTGTAGTGATTACACTACAGCCGGACGCGGGAAAGAAGGGCGTTACCTACCGCGATCTGCTCGCGAAGGCGAAAGAGGCGGTGGATCTCGGGGAGCTCGGGATCACCGGGGGCCTCCGGCTCAAAGTCACCCAGACGGGGGCCCGTATGCTGGAGATCCCCGGGGAATCCAGTGGCGCGACCGCGGACGCTCTGGCTGCGAAGCTCAGAGCGTCCCTGAACGCGGACGAGGCCCGAGTGTCCAGGCCCGTCAGATGCGCAGACCTGCGTATCATGGGTCTGGACGATTCGGTATCGGAGGAAGAGTTGGTGGCCGCCGTCGCCAGGTCCGGGGGATGCACTACTGACCAGGTCAGGTCAGGCGCCATACGCCCAGACCAACAGAGTATGCATGCCGCCACGGTGTGCTGCCCTGTTACGGTGGCCAAAACCATAGTGGAGGGCCGAAGGCTTCTGGTGGGCTGGGTCTCAGCGCAGGTTAAGCTGCTGGAGCCCAGACCTCTGAGGTTGTACCGCTGTCTCGTGGGGCATCACGTATCAGTGAAATGCGCCTCGGAGGTTGACCGCAGTGGCCTTTGCTTCCGCTGCTGTCAGCCCGGATACATATCGGCGACCTGCTGCGCCACGCCGCACTGTGATGCATGTGCGGCGACCGGCAAGCCAGCCGATCACTGGGCCGGAAGCAGGGCCTGCGTGCCACCCTCCAAGGCCAAGGCCGCGGGTAGGGGAGGGCCCTCCTCTGCCGCCACCGCCTCTATGGCCACCGCCGCAGCCGCAACTGCCGCCGCCGCCGCTGTCACTGTCGCCGCCGCCGCCGCCGCGACACCGACGCCCGCAGAGGGGCGCCCCGTGGAGGAAGCTGAAATGGAATGCCTATAACGGCCCTATTAAGCTTCCTCCAGGCGAATATCAACCACTGCACCTGCGCTCAGGATCTGTTGCTCCAGAGCATGGCGCAGTGGTCGATTAACATCGCTGTGGTTGCTGAGCCGTATTTTGTCTGGCCTAGGGATGACTGGGTGGCGGACCTTAACGGCTCAGTGGCCATCATTTCTTTGGCCGCCACCGGTACCCCGACCCTTGAAGGTGTCAGGAGGGGTCAGGGGTGCGTAGCAGCACGGTTCGGGGAGTTCGTCGTTGTGGAGGTGTACTTCTCCCCGAACCGATCTCTCGCCGAGCTCCACAACTCTCTTGCAGAGCTGAGAGCAGTCGTCGTCGGAAGCTATCCCCTCCCCGTACTTGTCCTCGGGGACTTCAATGCCAAGAACTTGGCTTGGGGTTCTCGTCGTACAGATGTGCGGGGTAGGATGGTGGAAGACTGGGCTCTGGAGACAGGCCTGGTCGTCCTAAATCGGGGTTCTGTCCCCACGTGTGTGCGGATGCGGGGCGAGCCGGTGGTGGACATTTCGTTCGCTAGCCCCGCTCTTTCACCGCGTGCCATTGACTGGCGAGTCATGGAGGGGGTGGAGACCTACTCCGACCACCGGTACATCCGGTTTGACGTCTCCACCCAGCCCTCGAGCGCGCCAGTCCAACAGGCCCCGAGTGGTCCGCGTTGGGCGCTGAAGCAGCTGGACCGGGAGCTCCTCCTGGAAGCCTCGATCGTGCAGGCCTGAGTGTCATCACCGAATAGGCCTGCCGACATCAATGATGAGGCAGGGTGGTTCCAGGAGGCCATGTCCGAGATATGTGACGTGGCAATGCCCCGCGTCCGGCCAGGAAGCGCCCGGCGTCAGGTGTATTGGTGGTCGCGTGAGCTGACGTCTCTGCGCGAGGCGTGTGTCGTCGCGCGGCATCTGTACGCCAGGCATCGCAGGCTCCGCATTCATCCACCGAATGCGGCAGCCATTGAGGCGGAGCTGTACGAGGGATACAGAGCGGCGAAGACTGCCCTCCGGGAGGCTGACATGCGGGCCCGGGATGAGGCCCGTGAGGAGATGCTGGAGACTCTCGACAGAGATCCGTGGGGGCGCCCTTACAAGATGGTGCGGGATAAACTCCGCACCTGGGGCCCCCCGCTGACGCAGAGTCTCCGGCCTCAGCTCGTGGAGGACGCGGTGAGCGCTCTGTTCCCTGCGCGAGGGGAACATCCGCCCCCGCCTATGGCTCCGCCACCTGCAGTGCCGGAAGCGGACCACCAGGACGACGACGACGACATCCCGGAAGGGACCGGGGTAGACCTGAGAGTGGCGGTACGTAGGCTCAAGGCCAGGAATACCGCCCCAGGACCCGATGGCTTGCCTGGCAAAGCCTGGGTCCTGGCCTCGGAGGCTCTCGGGCCCCGACTGGAGGGGCTCCTAAGCGCATGATTGGAGAGAGGCCAATTCCCGCTTCGTTGGAAGACGGGGAAGCTGGTCCTCATTCGGAAGCCGGGGCGTCCTGCGGACTCTCCGTCCGCATACCGGCCCGTGGTGCTGCTCGACGAGGTGGGCAAGCTCTTTGAAAGAGTCTTTGCAAACCGCCTCGCCGAGCACCTTCCGGGGACGGGGCCGGATCTTGCGGAACACCAGTTTGGTTTCCGCAAGAGGCGCTCTACGGTGGACGCCATCATGCGCGTGAGAGCCCTCACGACGGGGGATGCAGTCGCCAGGGGGGGCGTTGTCTTGGCGGTGTCTCTCGACATCGCCAACGCCTTCAACTCCATGCCCTGGAGCTGCATTAGGGAGGCACTCCGGTATCACCGGGTGCCGACCTATCTCCGTCGTATAGTCGGGGACTATCTGACGGACAGGGCCGTCATCTACCCCGGTCGCAACGGTGAGTGGAACCGGCGAGAGATGTCGTGCGGTGTCCCACAGGGTTCGGTTCTGGGACCGCCCCTGTGGAACATCGGTTACGACTGGGTGCTGCGCGCCGACCTCCCTCCCGGCGTCAGCGTAGTTTGCTACGCTGACGACACGCTGGTACTGGCACAGGGGAGGTCGTACGAGGCGGCGGCGGAAACTATGACACGCGGGGTTGCGATAGTCGTTGAGAGGATCCGGCAGCTGGGTCTTGAGGTGGCTCTGCACAAGTCCGAGGCCATGCACTTCCATGGTCCTCGGAACAGGCCACCACCGGGATCCTCAGTGATGGTAGGAGGGGTATCCGTCGGCGTCGAGTTGACGTTGAAGTACCTAGGACTCGTCCTCGACGGCCGATGGAACTTCGTTGAGCACTTCCGACGTTTGGCTCCCAAACTGGAACGGACCGGGGCTGCCTTCAGGCGGCTCCTGCCGAACCTGGGGGGGGCCAAACGCCTCCTGCCGGAGGCTCTACGCGGGGATTGTGCGGTCCATGGCCCTTTACGGGGCTCCGGTGTGGGCGCGTGGTTTGGCGCGGTTTGCCGTCCACCACCTGAACGCGCCCCAAAGGGTGGTCGCCGTAAAAATGGTTCGCGGCTACCGCACGATCTCCCGCGAGGCGGCGTGCCTCCTTGCCGGATTGCCGCCATGGGATCTGGAGGCGATAGTCCTCGCGCGCCTGCACGAATAGCGCGCAGAGGCACTATGCCGGGGGAAACCCCGCTGCCGCGGCAAGTTGCCGTGCAGCGGACAGCCTTCCGGCATGATCTCATGGCGACATGGAGAGAGCGACTGTCGCAACCCCGTGCTGGGCACGCCACTATAGCGGCGATAAGACCCCTCTTTGAGGATTGGCTTGAGAGACGCCACGGCGTCCTCACCTTCCGCCTGACGCAGGTCCTCACCACGCACACACACCACACGGTGTGTTCGGGAGGTTCCTGCACCGAATCGGGCGGGAGGAAACGCCCGGGTGCTCCCACTGCGAGGATTGACCGGAGGACACGGTGGAGCACACCGTGGAGGTGTGCCCTGCTTGGGCGGAGCACCGCCGTGTCCTCGTAGCGGCGATAGGCGGCGGCGATCTCTCGCGTCCGGCCCTGGTCGAAGCCATGGTCCGGAGCGAGACGGAATGGGATGCCGTCACCACCTTCTGCGAAGCAGTGATGCTAGCGAAGGAGGTGGCGGAGCGGGAGAAGGAGAGAGCAGCAGCTTTCCTTCCCGGCCGCCGCGGGAGACGCCCCGGGTGTCGGGGGCTACGTCGTGGCCCCCGGCCACCGTAGGCGCGGGCCTGTGGACGGCGAGCAATGGGTAGCTCGCCGTCCGTCCGTCTAACGACGACAGGCCGTGTCGACGGCGCATTTTGTTCCACGCGCGCCTCAAAGAATTGTCAGCAGCGTGAAGGGGGCCCCTTCACAAGGGCCGACGCCTGCCGGGGCTGCGGGCTGTTCGAAAGAGATACCGCGGCTCCGGAATGTAAGGGCACTGAAGGAACACGGATGGTTTTTAGTCAGTAAAAGTCTGACACTCCCTTCCGCTCCACCCAGAGCGAAAGGCGTCATTTGATGATTTTCCATCCGCAAAAAAAAAAGAGGTATCTGGCAACTTTTTTCAATGGACGCTTCAAATAAATAAGGAAATCGTTTTCACCTCTGCGAAATAAAACGGACTGCTTCGTAGCCTGTAATTATACTGAAACAGCAACAGAAACAGAAACTTATTTATTCAATATACATTATAAATAATACATTTTAAAGTCTTTTGTTTATTTACCACTGGTTCGAAAAAAAAAACTGCCTCTCTACATTTTACATTTTAGACCGGAACACAGCAGTTCAAGCACCGATATTTGTAGTTAATACACAAAAGCTCACTCATCCTAACCTATACCTAACTATAGTTGTTGTTTTCTGAAATAAATTTGAAGTAAGGTTAGTTTCAGTGAGACGAATACAATTATAACTCAAAGAAATCAGGCAAACACTCCAAAAATAACAACATAATATTTGCACAAATTTTGGTCCCAAATCGGATTCGAACCGAGAACCTTCGACACAGCAGCCGAGTACAGTAGGTTGAATAAAGTGTTCTCTAGTGACTTAAAAGCAAACTGTCTTGCTTTTCGAGTTTTCAAATGATTTACATTACAATTTATGTAATGAATTAATAAACAATTTACAAACTTATTCACAATATTGTATTGATGTTTGAGTATGACAGAAGAATTTCAATACATTTTTATCAATTAATCAAATAGAATAGAATAGAATAATTTTTATTCAATATAGATCACATGTATAATTCTTATTAAAAGTCATTTTTTACTTTACCACTGGTTCGAAAAAAAACCTGTCCTGGGAAGAACCAGCAAGAAAAACAGCTGGACTTTTTTTTAAAAAGCAATTTTTATATTAATGGTTGAACAAACTATATAACAAAATTTATTTTAAAAACAGCTTGGAAGCGATCACCTCATTCCCAGGGGTTATTATCAACCATGTATTAATTTATACTATAATAACCCTTTTTATACAGTTTCAACTTAACAAAACATTTAAACTTGGTAATAGAGATAACCTGTACACTTTCTGGGACCTTGTTGTAATAGCGTATACATTGCCCCAAGAATGAATTACTGACCTTGTGGAGTCGAGAAACTAGTACTTGTGTTTGTCCCTAGTGTTTACAGAATGCACATCACTTTTTTTACTAAAACTACCTTTGTTTTTGTGAACATACATTAAATTTTCGTAAATATACTGAGAGGCCAAAGTTAATATATTTATTTCTTTAAATTTATCTCTAAGAGACTCTCTCGGTTTTAGGTTGTAAATAGCTCTAATGGCCCTCTTCTGTAAAACAAAAATAGTTTCTGAATCAGCCGCATTTCTCCATAGCAAAATCCCATAAGACATTATGCTATGGAATTAACTGAAATAAACTAATCTATCTGTCTCGACACTAGTGAGACCTCTAATCTTTTTTGCAGCATAGGTTGCAGTGTAATATATCTCAAAGATAAGAAAAAAATAGAACAAAGATAATATATCTCAAATTATAGACCTACACCCCATGCATAATTTTTGAAGTAAGAAAAAACTTCTTTAGCGGCGGTATGCAGTTTTTTTTGGTAATGGGTAAAAAATGTTAAACTCGCGTCAGGTCATTCGTAAGACGGACGGAGAGTAGACAGCCGGCGCGGCGTAGGAGAGGAAGTAAGTTAGGTTTAATTAATTTTCATTTATTAATTAATATAATTTTATTATTAAGATTAGGTTTCGATAGTGTCTACTGTACTGCTTGACGAAATTATTAATATAGAAACATATGTTACACTTACACATTATAGATGTAATATTTGTAATATGTTTATACTTTATAGCATTAACCTATATTTTCATAACATCACAATAAGCACATGTGCGGTGTAGGTTTAACAAACAAATAATTTTGAATAAAAATACTCGTAAATGAAATAAGATAATAATAAATAATCTCCGCCATTCCAAAATATCAAAAATGCACAACGTTAATATTCAAGTTTTCACATCTGCCGGCACTCCCGGAGTGCAACCCGTCGTTTCTTTTTCTATGTGGTGATTTTAACATGCTATCTATTAATTGGGACCCCAATGATTATTTTGTCCCCACCGCGACTCCTTCACAGAATTACGCGGTTACTTTTATAGATGATTTGGGTTTTTTAGGTCTTAAGCAATATAATTATTTAACAAATTAACATAATTATGGAAGATGCTTATCATCCGTCTCTCAGCATCTATGTTTTCGATTTGTTTTATAAACCTCTAGAGCATCGGCAGTCTCGCTTAAATTTTCGCAAATATAATTATAATAAAATTAAGAAATATTTTTTAAATATTGATTGGTGTAATGTTTTAAAAGCAGATTCTATAGATAAAGCTGGTGAGTTATTTTATAATAAGTTACATGAATGTTTCGTGGTACATGTTCCTATCTCTAATTATAATATAAATATTATAATACAATATAATAATAATAATACTTATCACTATCCGATCTGGTACTCTTCACCTTTGATAAACATTATTAAAGAGAAACATAAAATCCATAGAAAATGGAAGACATTTAAAAACCCACGAGATTATGATGAATTCTCTATGCTCAGAGCAAGATATCACTGCGTCCGAGATCTCTCGAAGTATTTACTAGGCTTGCTAAGAAAACTATTAAACGCTCACCAAAATTTTTTGGACTTATGTCAAGTCAAAAAGAGGTAGCTCACATTTTCCAAAGAATTTCAAATTAGGTAAAGATGAGTACAAAGGTAGCCCTTGCATATGTTCAGCATTTAATAAATTTTTTGAGAGCGTATTTATTACTTCACCAAACCCTAATGTAAATCAAAATAGCGATATGGACTTTAAGTATTCATGTACCGAAATCATATCTAGTATTGACAGTTCAGAGAACAAAATTTTAAAATTACTTAAGTCCTTAGATAAATCTAAAGGGCCCGGATGCGATGGTGTACCTTCGTTATTTTTAAACAGCCTGTGCAAAAAGTTTAGTTTCACCTATTTCAATTCTATTTCGCCAATCTCTGAGGGAATGCGTTTTTCCGATATTATGGAAAAAGGCCCACATCTTGCCAGTGTATAAAAAGGGGTATAAGCCGTCCATCAACAATTATTGCCCCATCCCAATCTTGAATGCAATTAGTAAACTACTAGAAAAGATTGTTTATGAAGCTATTTATCCTCTCATAGAACGTGGAATACCTCAAACACAACATAGTTTCTTAAGAGGACGGTCGACCGTATCTAATTTATCGTCATTCTCTGATTTTGTAATTAATCATATGGATAATGGAGGTCAGGTGTATGTGATCTACACGGATTTTGAAAAAGCTTTCGACCGTGTAGATCACGTCATTCTTTTAAATAAACTTTATGTCTTGGGGATTGGTGGGGACTTATTAAGATGGATCAGTTCCTATCTTACTAATCGCTCTCAGGCGGTTGTAATGGGTCCAACTATATAATAAGTCCAACTATATCACAATACCGTCCCGTGTTCCACAGGGCTCACACCTTGGCCCCTTATTTTATAATACGTACATTTTTGATATATATGATTGTTTTAAACATTCTCGTCACTTGTTATATGCTGACGACAAAAAAAATTATATGCAAGTACATTCCACTGCTCACTGTGCGTCTGTAGTACGATTTAGATAATTTATTTGATTACTATGTAAGAAATAAGATTAAAATCAACATCGGAAATGCCAATGTATTAGTTTTACACGAAAAAATTATCCGATTACATACGCGTATAATTTCAATAAGATTGTAATTGAGAGAGTCAGTGTTTTGTGTGACTTGGGAGTTTGGTTCGACATTAAAATGCTTTTTTCATTCCACATAAATACGATTGCAGATAAATCTTACAGAAATATAGGATTTGTCATCCGTACTTGCCAACTTTTTAAGAGTGCGCAATGTTTAAAAGCTGTATATTACGCATATGTGCGTAGTGTCTTGGAATATGCAAGCCCTGTGTGGTCTCCAAGATATGATGTTTATAAGAAGCGTCTTGAGCGCATACAACAAAAATTTATTAAACATCTATGTCATAAATATAAACATTGCTCGGAGTCGTGTGTGGATAATTGTCGCACGTTTGGTCTACTTACGTTGGAGAACGTCGTGATCTGATGGACATGGGTCTGTTGTACGATATCTTGCGCGAACGATTAAACTGTCCTGAATTATTAGAACACATGTCGTTGCGGGTTCCTTCGCGCCGCACTAGACATACTTCTTTGTTTCACACAGTGAACTATGGTCAAAATACGGTTTTTACTAGAATATTAAGAACTTATAATACTAAGTTTACAGGAGCTGATCCCTTCATTGTATCTAAGGACACATTTAAACAAAACATTAAGCTTAATTTCACTTAAATATACACAATGACTTTTATTTCTTCTGTTTTACTACTAGTGCATTTTAAATTTTATATTAAAATTCATATTAATACATATATTACACTTCTCAAAGTATAATTTTATCTATATACAATATACATATAATAAATCTGTAGAAAAATTGTGTGTTCATGATTCACGCAAAAACTATTGTACGAATTTCGGTAAAATGTTGTATGTAGACAGTAAATTACCGTGTTTAACATATAGGTAACTTTTTATCCGCTTACGGAAAAGTAAAAAAAGGGTTGTGTTTTCCTTTTTTTTAAAGTTTCTGTTAGTCCTAAAGAGGATTTGGTTGTACGTATAATAAATCTATATAAAAGTGTGTGTGTGAAAATTAAATTCATCGTGCCACCATCCAATAAGGGCAGAATAACATCAGCCATGCCAGCTAGAATTATTATATATCTTTAGATATTATTATGTTGTGTATGTAATTATAACGTTGTTTATGTCTGACAAATTTAGTGAGAGAGCTCTTTATTTATTCTTCATTTTTTATTCTTTATAATTATATTTCGATTTAAGGGTTTTGTTAGCACATATTCATATTAAGTATCGTTAGTGGATAGCTGTTATTGGCCGAACTTTAAATTATCTTAAAATTTGATTTTTATAATATTGTAAGGCTATTGTAATCCTAAATAAATAATAAGAATTGTGCAGTTTCTTAGATAACAGCTATAACCAACAGATGTTGGTTATGCTTATGTTATGTATATTGGTTATGACGATGGTATCTCAAGGCGGAAAACGGACAATACAATTTCAATATTACAAAATATAACCATCGGAGAAATTGTTTAACTTTTTTCACTAATAGTTCATAGGGAAATCTACTTCAAAACATTATTTAAGCGTTAATACAAGGGCAACAGTCCACTGGCAGTCAAAATCCCGCCAAGAAATCAAAAGTTAGGGAAGATGTCTTATCACATTAGATTTAGACGAGTGCTCTACAAATATTTATGAGTCTGTGTTTGGCACCTGGAGGGGTCAGGAGTAATTTGTTTTCCTGAATTATTAACTCAACTGAAGAATGTACTTGTATATCGCAACCCTCGAAAATATAAACCAAGAAAATATAGTTAATAATTTAGAGCAAAAGTCTAACAATTAAATTGTAGTCTATGATTATTGACGTGCTCTAATAGATTTTTTTGTACAATTGGTTATTATATTTAAATTTGTGTTTATATTTTTGTCTCAAATATTTAAACAACATGTTGACGTAATCACCACTCCAAATATATCCGTAATTAATTTTCGAATCTGATAAGTGTTGCTGTCGTCAAGTTAATAAATTTTTCTATATTAATGAACCAAAATGATCCATTTTGACAAAACATGGTGGTTTATGCACTATATAAAAAAAAGAACCGAATCTGGATACGATACGAGGCTCGAAATGTATAAATGATGAAAAATAAATAAATATTTTTATTATGTGGTACAAAAATGCACAAATGGGTCGGCTCGTCCGGGGAAGGATCACACTAGAATAGAATAGAATAGAATAATTTTTTATTCAATATAGATCACATGTGTAATACTTATTGAAAGTCATTTTTTACTTTACCACTGGTTCGAAAAAAAAAACCTCTGTCCTGGGAAGAACCAGCAAGAAACCCAGCGGGACTTTTTTTAAAGCAAATTTTACAATAATGGTTGTACTAACTATATAAGTACAAAATTTATTTTAGAAACAGCTTGGAAGCGATCACCTCATTCCCAGGGGTTATTATCAACCATGTATTAATTTATACTATAATAACCCTTTTTATACAGTTTCAACTTAACAAAACATTTAAACTTGCTAATGGAGAGAGCCTGTACACTTTCCGGGACCTTGTTGTAATAGCGTATACATTGCCCCAAGAATGAATTACTGACTCTGTGGAGTCGAGAAACTGGTATCACTAGCTTGTGTTTGTTCCTAGTGTTTACAGAATGCACATCACTTTTTTTACTAAAACTACCTTTGTTTTTGTGAACATACATTAAATTTTCGTAAATATACTGAGAGGCCAAAGTTAATATATTTATTTCTTTAAATTTATCTCTAAGAGACTCTCTCAGTTTTAGGTTGTAAATAGCTCTAATGGCCCTCTTCTGTAAAACAAAAATAGTTTCTGAATCAGCCGCATGTCCCCGTAGCAAAATCCCATAAGACATTATGCTATGGAAATAACTGAAATAAACTAATCTAGCTGTCTCGACACTAGTGAGACCTCTAATCTTTTTACAGCATAGGCTGCAGAACTTAGTCTGCTTGCTAGTTTGGATATATGGGGGCCCCACTGAAGCTTTGCGTCGAGAGTGATGCCAAGAAAAACAGTGGATTCAACAGGGCTCAGTTCTTCCCCATTTAAAAACACATTGGTACTCAGATTTCTAACATTCGTTGTTGTAAATTTAATACATTTAGTTTTATTTCCGTTTAAATGTAAATTATTAACGTTAAACCAATGCACTAATTTTGATATGGCATTATTCACTTCGTCACATTTAAATGATTTACGTTTAAGTTTAAAAATCAAAGAAGTATCATCAGCAAATAATACTATATCATGATTATCCTCTACAATAGAAGGTAAGTCATTAATATACACTAGAAACAGGAATGGGCCGAGAATTGAGCCCTGAGGGACACCCATTAGTACAGGTGAGCCGGAAGAACTTTTACCATTAATAATAACTTTCTGCATTCTATTACTTAAATATGAAATTATAAGTTTAAGCGCTGTGTTCTTGACACCATAGTACTGTAGCTTCCTGATTAATGTCTCATGGTGAACGCAGTCGAAGGCCTTGGAAAGGTCACAAAATATACCCAAAGCATCCTCTGAATTCTCCCATGCACAAAAAATATGTTTAATAAGCTCAACTCCAGCGTCAGTTGTTGAGCGACCCCTTGTAAAACCGAATTGATTTCTATGTAGCAATTTATTAATATTAAAGAAACTTAACATTTGATCTAAAATTATTTTTTCAAAAATTTTACTAAATGTTGGTAGTACAGAAATTGGTCTAAAATTGGCGGGGTCTAATGTACTACCAGATTTATATAAAGGTATGACTTTACTAAGTTTCATTAAATCAGGAAACACACCAGATTCGACGCTTGTTTTAAATATAGTGGCTAGATAAGGTGCTATTATATCTATTATAGATAAAATAACTTTAACGGAAATCCCCCATAAATCTGCCGTTTTCTTAACATCAATAGTTTTAAAATATTTAACGATATCTTTTGGCAGTACTCTATGGAATTTAAAAGTATTTGAACAAGCCTTTACATTTTGTTTAAGCAATGATTCGGCGACAGTTGGAGAAGAGTTTAATGATTTAGTTGTCAAAAAAGGAACATCAGTAAAATGTTTCTCAAAAGCCATAGCAACTTCTTGATCAGATCGGGTTAAATTATTGTTAATATTCAATTGAAAATCCGAGTTGCGCGGTTTGACCTTGCCCGTTTCACTATTTATTATTCTCCAGGTCATTTTAATTTTGTTTGATGCAGTTTTAATTTTGTTACTTAAATGTAAAGCCTTAGCTGTGGCGCACACTTTTTTAAATATTTTAGAATATGTTTTTACATAATCTCTAAATATAACACTACTATTAAATGATCTTTCATTATAAAGCTCGTATAACCTTCGCCTACTCTTATAAATTCCTACTGTCGCCCATTCATTAAATGATTTGCGACTGTTAAAAGAGAAAGTTTTAGAAGTAACTCTCACAGAATACCAGCGTAAAATAGCACCTTTAGGTTACTGTGTTTCGTATGGTCAGTGTAGAGAACCGGAAGTCCTTTTTTGAGGCATTCCATCCCAAAAGTGCATTTGCATTATGATTCTTCAACTATGAAAGAGTCTATGGGCCTCAGCATCCACCTACCATCAAGAGAACTGTGTGTTCGTTTGTTACCCTTACTTCTTTAAAAAAGAATTAGGATTGAATCATGACATCTACTGCGTCTGCCAGGCCAGATAGTATATTTATATGGGTACTGGGTACATACATGGTACGACTACGTGGGCTTGCTGAGTTCAAATTTTCGAATCATAAGCGAAGCTGGCTCTATGTAATATATTTAAAAACACTTTTCTGCTTTGGATATAGATATATATTTATGAAAAATATATCAAATCTTAATAACAACTAGCAAAACTGTAAATAATGTTTTTTTTTGTTATTATTGTTTGAAAAGGATACGTAAAATATATATCACATATCAAACTCATGCAATTCATGTTACAGTCATATCCATAATATATGTTAGTGTTAGGAATTAGTTGCATATTGACAGCTGTCAATGCGATGTAAATATGGATATGATGGTAATACAGATTTCTGTGAAATGTATTTAAATTGTTAATGCAAAGGCAAACGATTCATAAAGACACATGGCGTCAATTAGTATGTAATTATTTTCCTTCTTCTTTATTGAAATATTTACGATCTTACTTAAAATATTTTATTATCACTTAAATAAAGTCTTAGGTATCTTGATACCTACCTGTTTCTTTTCATTTGCATTTAGTGACGAGCTGACGAGAGTGACAGCAACATTAAGCATTTTTTAAACTGACGTATTTTTTTATGAGTAAGGCAAATTAGTCACCAAATACAGAGACGATAATTTTATCGTGATAAAGTTAAATCCAATTTACCGTATTCTTTTTTTTATTTAAATTTAGAATGAAGTCAAAAATGAACTAGGGTGAAATTGACATATACAAAACTTTATGGAAAATAGCTTATGCAGACCATAAACGGGTGTCAACCAACTTCATATAAAGAAGATTTTAAATGTGTTATCACTTGTGTATACTAAAATAAATGTTTTTCAACTATAATAATGCCGATTACCTTTAAAAATGTATAATAGTTTTAAGATTTTTTTTATAGTAAATGCACTGTTGCTAAGCCGAATAAACAGTAAAAGCGTGATACTTACTTATGGATATCTAAGTAAAATTAGAGCCTATAACTTAATTATAAAAAGTGAATACTTTTCGCTGATCAAAAGTTAAAGTTACAGCCTATATACGTATCACTGCTGTGCACAGGCCTCCTCTCTTTTATGATAGGGTTTTAAGGCAAGGAAATGTCCGACTTGCTACCCCAAGGCGTGTTGACGAAATTCACATGTCTTCGAAATATAATTTTTCTTATTTCACAAACATGCAGGTTTCCTAGCGATCTTTTCTTTTACCGCTGAGCAGGTGATAACTCAGTACTTAAAATTACAATTAAGGATTTCATTGGCGTCGGCCGGGATCGAACCCGGGTTGCTCGCGCACTGTGAAATTTACAGTGAGCGCTTAGCCCCTGAGCTACCATGATCCCTCGCTGATTAGTTATACATATACTAGGTGGTAGGAGCCTTTTTCTATCTTGGAGTCGGTCTGAATTGGTAACACATTTTACCTACGTCTGCTGCCAGACAGCAATGTGCACTGCTGTTTGGTTCTAAAGGATGTAGAGAGCCAATATAATAACGGAATGTAGCTGTCCATATTAGTTCTCATAGGTAACAATGTATCTGTAGTTTTAATATGTTTGAAGGCAGTCGCAAGTGACAAACGACTGTGATTCCTTTGCTACTTCATCATTATCATAATTACATCCTATCAAAATCCATTGCTTAATATAGGCCTACCACATATCATTTGTCTAATATTCCACATATATTTTTTGCGTCGTAGTGCCATGCTCCAGCTATATTAGTAGTATAGTTGTAGCACGAGTGGGTCGACTCAACCGGGGAAGGACCACGCTCTCACAGAATACAAGCGTAAAATAACAGCTTAACGCTGCTGTGTTTGCTATGATGAGTGTAGAGAAACGGAGACCCTTTTCACTGTAAACGAGACATTCCATCTTAGTCCTCACGGGTGAAAACGCATCTGCATTTTGATTTAAAATAGAGGATAGATGTAGATGTCTATGCGCCGCAGCAACCACTTACCATCAGGTGGACTGTGTGCTCGTTTGTCACTATTATTCTATTAAAAAAGGAGGATATTAGACATGGTTATCTACCACGCTTAGCAAGCAGGTTGACAATCGCATTTTTTTATTATTTTGAGTTATTATGTCCGGATATTATGAATGCATTATATTAAAATTAATAATTATATAGAGTGACTTCGCTATTTTTCACCATATTGAATTTTTTATCAGTCTTTGTAGTTTACGGTTGGTGTAAACGAGATTTATATACCGCCATTATCCGGAAGCCTTAAGATTTTCTAAATTGTTCATAGTCGCCTGTAACGATACTCACGGGATGAAATGGGTTAAGTAATAGATTCTCTTTCGCCGCCAACACACAAAAAAATGTACAGATTAAAAATTAGTCTTCTAAAATTATTTATCGCATTATTATTAGGGTGATCAGTGCATTTGTTATAATATTAATAAAAAAATATAAAATAATTGCTAAAAAAATAACTACAAAGAAAATGTTATTTTGAAAGCAGCACAACCAAGCTTTATTTAATCGATTAAAAAAAGTAAGTTACAATCTGAATTTGTACCGTGTAGTGGCGGGTAAGAATACCCACTACCCCATATCTTCCCGTGGGTGTCGCCGACAGAGGGAAACTGAGGCAGAAGACGGGCAGCAGCATCTTTCTGATAACAGCAAAAAAACAATAAAAACTGCGGTTGCCAACCCGCTTGCCAAGCGTGGCAACTATGGCAATATACCCCGTGATTAAAGTAACAAAGAGACGGCCCCCCGTCCCACGCGGTCCCGTTATTTCTGGCTACGTTGGCGACCATGGTAACGGCGGGGCGGGGGGTGCTAAGAATCTACGGTGGAGGTTCGGTTGCCACCTAAGACGACTCGACTTGGCAACATATAACGCACGCACCCTGAGGACTGACTAGAAGATCCTGGAGCTGGAGGAAGAGATAGACAAGTTTTGCTGGAATATAAGAGGATTATCTGAAGTACGAAGAAATTTTTCCGGATCGATACGACATAGGGACCTTCAAGAAAAGAGCTTACACCTTTCTAAAAGGCCGGCAACGCATCTGCAATTCCCCTGGTGTTGCGGTTGTTCATGGGCGGCGGTAATCATTTACTATCAGGTGAGCCGCATGCTCGTTTGCCCCCTCTTCTATTAAAAAAAGGAAGAGGACATGGTAATCCTCGAATCCGGCAACTTTTTCTATCACCGGGAGGTCGACCATCTGCCCAAAGGAGGTGTCGGATTTATGGTCAACAATTCTCCCGTTAACCACGTAGTATAGATTGAGAGAATCACTAAACGGTATTCGCTGAAGGTCATACAGGTTTACGCACCAACCACGGCACATCCTGATGAGGAGGTGGAGTAAATGTGTGAGGATATCTCTAGAGCCATGCATTCCTCCAAAACCCACTATACGGTGTTAATGGGAGACTTCAATGCAAAACTAGGCATAAGAGAAAATGGTGAGTTGAAGGTGGGGAAATTTGGAATAGGGCAACGGAACCCAAGGGGTCAGCAGCTGACCGACTTCATTGAGAAAGCGGGACTCTTTATGATGAACACTTTCTTCCAGAAGTGGCCCCACAGGAAGTGAACCAGGTCGAGCCTCGACGATTCGACGGAAAATGAGATTCACTTCATTATGACGACCAGACGACAACTGCTTAGTGATGTCTCAGTGACCGCGAGAATTAAAATCGGCAACAAACACCGAATGGTATGAAGCACACTGAACCTTAACGTTAAGTTGGAGAGGTCCCGTCTTATGAAGTCAACGCTCCGTCCCCCTCGTGCTCTAATTCAAAGTCCCTAAACGTGTCAACTCGAGCTGCAAACCCATTTTCAGTGCCTAGAAGACTGCTTTGCAGTGAACGATATGTATAATAAGCTAGTGGAAACTATTGATGAGGTCGGAACTAAGTTCTGCAAGACTAGCCGCAGAAAAACAGAAGTAGACAGTAGACAGTAAGACAACGTGACGTTATTTCTGGAAACTTTTCAGCTGTATTGGAAGACGTTTTCAAGGTTCTGGACTGGAAAGAATACGGTATTAACATCAACGGTGAGTACATCACTTACCTCCGATTTGCCGACGATATGGTCCTAATAGCAGAAACGCTGGAGGACCTAACGGGTAAATCTTAAGATGAACATGGACAAAACAAAGAGCATGTATGACGTCCATGTCACACCTATGCCGGTAGTTGTTGGGAACACTAAGCTTGAAGTTGTTGACGAGTTACCTGGAACAAATAGTCTGACAAGGTAAGTCCAACTTCGGCCGAAAGGTTAATCGATGGATTCAACTCGGCTGGGCAGTGTTCCGGAAATTACGGCACATCTTCTCTTCAGATATACCTCAAAACTTGAAAACGAGACTATACAACCAGTGCGTGTTGCCAGTGATGACCTATGTTTAAGACGTTATCCTTAACCGCTGGCAGGATGAGGAAGCTCAAGGTCGCTCGGCGAGCTATGGAGAGGGCTAAGCTCGGAGTTTCTCAGCGTGATAAACTCAGAAATGAGGATATCCGCAGTGAAACCAGAGTGACCGACATAGCCCAACGGATTAGTAAGCTGAAGTGGCATTGGGCCGGCTCGAAGAACCGACATGACCGATGGGGAAAAAGTTGTTCGAGTGGCGGCCTCGTCCTCGGCCCCGGCGGAAGAAGTGTTGGGTGTCCCCCTACTAGATGAAGTGACGACCTGGTAAGAGATACAAGAAGTCGATGGATGCAGGTGGCTCAGGACCGTGCTTTGTGCCATTATTTGAGGGAGGCCTTTGTTCAGCAGTGGACTAGTGAAAGGCTGTAATGATAATGATGATGAATCTGAATTTTATTAAAAGCAATTGTGACAAAGTACATTAATGGAAAAACATGTTTTTAAACGACTGATTTGAAATGTTGATAAAAGAAGAAAAAGGAACAACAAAATAATAAGAAATTGTAACATTTTGCAACTGAATGCGAAATTGGAGTAAAATCGTGTTGACGTTAAATTGCTAACATGAAAGTGACGGATACAAAGTTCATACATAACGAAGAGATCGGATTTTACTGGTCATTGAGAGACTTTAGCCGCCAGCGACTGCCAAAAGCAATTATCCACATTCCTGTATTCAGGCTGTGTTAAGCCTCAGTTGAACTTGTGCTAAATGTCCAAAAGTATGGAAAATTCAGCTGATTGCGGTTGCAAACCCAAAAGTTGTTTTTTTCATTTTATCATCACAACCTACTACCAAAGTCCATTGCAGAACATAGGTTTTCTCCAATGATTGTATTGTAGGGGAGATATTTACCATTGTTACCATGCTTGGCAGGAGTGTTGGCAACCGCAATTTTTTAGGAGAGCCCATTTCCCGTTTCATTACCCTTTATCGCTTATAACGATACCCAAGGGACGAAATAGGATACACTAATAATTTATTTATTAATAAAAGTACAGTTAGATTCTATCTTGATAGCAATAATACTGGCTTCATGTATATATTTTAAGTTAATCATATAAAAAACACGCAGTCCACAAGAAGCTATGAAAAAGTGTGGCAGAGAAATTTCTTCATTTGTTCTATTGGATATTAAAGATATTGGTAATAAATTATTCATCCTTATATTATCACTCCTATCAAATCCATATTATGTTATCGCTTGCAACTCACAGTTTGTACACTCTTGTTTACAAATTTTATTTTTAGTTCATTAATTATACTGAATGTTTAATATTAATAGATAATAAATTAATTAATTGACTGATAATAAAAGAGAGGAAGATAAATAATCGTTTCGAAAGGAAGTCTACTAGAGATCATATTTCTACATGTTAGAAGTTATAACTGTATCAACTGAAGTTTTTGATTGCGCACAAATATCACAAATTTAATAAAATACAACAAAACCAGCCTCGAAATTCAATCATATATTACAAACACTGAGATATGTCTGTTCCAAAGACCAGATCAAAAGCTAAAAGTTCTCTGACCACAAATACACGTGGTCATCTTCATTGTTCCATAAAAATATAATTGCGTAAAACATCATATCGTTAATAGAACTACTCTGAGTTATGAATTTAAAAGGTAATTTTGTTATGGACTAAGTGTTTAATAGGGCATTATTCGTAATGCCCAGGCAATATGAATAATGCCCAACATGAGTAGGCAATGTGATAAAAAATAATTAAATTAACCGAGCCTTATGTATAAAGCCTGTTACTTACTGGGCAGAGTAATAAAAAGATAGGTTAGGCTGGGTTTTTTATGTCACATATTTAACACTTTGACACAATGGGAATAAGGCTTTTATCAAAGTTATGGTAGAGAGCGGTTGCGTCAGCGGTCTGTATAAAAGGCAGTTGTTTTGGCCCACCGCTCACTTAGCGGTTAGGCACCGTAGAGCCTATATCACCTGAGGATGCCTCGTGTAGAGGCGAAACACGTGTCGTATTGTCTTCAGTGGTGTGTCTTGCCTAGTGTAGTGGTGTTGGGAGTAGGTGTGCTGGGATTAGTGGTGCTCTTCATACTAGGTAAGACACATCATTTTATTTTAAAGCGCGGATGTTTGCGAAAGTATGCCAAATTGCTGCTATAAAAGTGATTTACATGTTAAAGTTCTGTTAAGTTAGGTAAGGGTCCCCTCCGAACGGGTTCCCGCTTTGTCGTGGCTTAGTAGGCGTGGCTTGGTCACCTTCGTACAAAGAGAAACCCCTTGGCTGGCCTGTGGTGTAGGGCCGGCCCGAGGTGGCCACTCCGAGTGGGCTTGACGAGCCCACTTCGAATGTGTGTCGGTGGGCTGCGGTGAGAAGTGTGCCCTCTCCCCCTACCGCTGCAGCCGAGGTGGAGTCGCGGGGCGCCGCTCTCCCTACCCTCCGCGGCCAAAACTTGTTTGGCGGCGGGGCCAGAGACCAGATCCGACGCTGGGGTAGGGAAAGCGGGTGCTACTAAGCGGTCGATTTTCCTGGCCTGAAGGGGGGCGTGCCTTGTGCTTCTGGAAAGCCTTGCCTGAGAAGGGCTGCCATGGGGCGGCCGGCACTGTTGGGGCTACGGATGTGTGCGAAAGCGTTCCCTTGGCCCTGCCAATATGCGGCGAAGGTGGAACACCATGGGGTTTTAGACGGTTCGAGCCCGACATAACCCGTCCTTGCCCCCACGAGGCGGGTATGCGTAGGCATTTCACCATGTAAAAAAAAGGTTAGGTAAGGTTTGATTTGGTAAGGTTATATTAAATTACTCAACCATTGTCGCAATATTCATAATGACCAGACAATGTGATTAATAATGAAGTATAAATCAGTATTAATGACATTCATATTGCCCGGGCATTATAATATTGCCCTGATTAAACACTTGGTCCATAGTATTCTCATTAATAAATATATATACTAACAATACACTAGAAATACAGATGATTTACAATAGGAAGATACGTTAAGGCATTAGAAATAGTTAATGAATAGTTTTTGTTTAGTACTCAGAAAATCGTAAACAATGTTAAAAATAAAAAAGTGGTGTGGCTTACAATGTACTTTTCTAATACAAATAATTATTCGGAAGATGGTCTAGTCAGCGACTTACCCGACTTCGGTCCTAGTCGTTGTTTCTGATATTGCTCATAATTTTAAGTGAAACCTCATTACGTACATACTTAGCAATGAATAATTTAAAATTAAAAATTTTGTACAGCCGACTTCAATATAGGTTATTTAAGAATAACTCAATAACCATTGGTCTGACCTTGATCAAATTCATATGGGAACTACTATCAGCTTTCATATAAAAAAAGAATCATCGAAATCGGTTCGCCCAGTACAAAGTTATGAGGTAACACACATAAAAAAAAAAACGAAAAAAAAAAAAAAAACACTCGAATTGAGTACCGTCTCCTTTTTGGAAGTCGGCAGAAAAGAATATCGTAATAAGAAACCAGATGAAAATTAATAAGTACTTCTAAGAAGTCCATTAACTTATACTTGGGTCCGTATTATTTATGCCGTGGTAAGGGATGTGACAACATGGTAAACTGTTAACTAATAAATCAAATAAGTTATGAATCCAATCAGACAAGATGTCTCGCCGCATTAATTCTAGCCGAGCGCTCGGCAAATGTTTTTGTTTGATTGCGGTCCTCCTCCGGAAATGGTGAATTTCATTTCTAATACTGTTTGTTTAGCTGAAGTTTAGGACTTTATCACTTCAATGAAAATAATTCGAACAATGTATTTAAATATATAGTGAGGCAATGTAATAAACATAAAGCTTATTCACCACATAGAAATGAAATATATTTTCAAAACATATAAATGCTATTTAAGGCCTTAACAGTGGTTGAAATGCCTAAATCTTGGATATTTAAAAAAAAAATCTCAATAACTGTTCATTTAATCCACAAAGAAAAAATACAGGGTAACAGAAGAGGATTTGGTAAATGTTTTTAATTGAACAAAATTGTATTTTTGTCAACCCCTTATTAGAAAAAATATCCCCAAAGAGTACCTATCTTTGTCATATTTTGCAAAATTTCTCCAAAACGGCACAAGCTTTTTAAATAGTTCTTACACTAAAAAAAAGCTCTTAAAAATATCAATATTTTTAATTGAGAGTTTTATTTTTATTCCCCGTTTTATAAGAGAATATATCATTTTTCCCTGAAATTGAATATATTTACGCGAGCGCGCATGCTCCGTCGCCCTGTCAGCCTGTCACAGTCCGTTTTCGGGCTTCATTGAGGGTGGACCGCGCGTCGGTGTTGGAGCAACTTTGTTCAAATATATATTAGTTTTTTAAAAGTTTATACTCAATTATAAATATTTTTATGACTAGAAATACTTAATTTAGTTAATATCTGTACACTAAATTAATTTTTAAAGTGCCCAAAGAAGAAGAAATTTTCGCGGCGACGTTGATTAGTGAAATTGAAAAATGCATTTTTATATAACTTAGATGTGGAACGACCAACATGCTCTCGTTACTTAGATATTGATAGTTTTTAATACCTATGTAATTTTATTGTTGCATATTTTTATTAATTAGTTGATACTGAATTTTATAATTATGTATTACAATAAAACGCTGTTTTTATGAGTATGACTTTGTAAAATATTATTGGGGAGGGAAATATAGATACAGATACTTACATTTAGGAACACTGTTATCAAATTAAATCAAACAATTTAAATAAATAAAAAAAATGGTGCTTCCCTAAGTATAAATAACTATATAAAGACATTCTTGGGTTTTGGTTTTTTTTTATGTTAGACAAACTATCATCTAAAAAATGTAAAAATTTTGAATTGGAGAGGGGTTTCTCTACGTGATAAAGTTAGAAATGAAGATATTCGCAGTAGAACCAGAGTAACTGACATAGCCCAACGGAATATTACAGTGAAATGGCAATGGGCTTGGCATATAACTTGGAAAACAGATACAAAATAGGAAGGTTCTCGAGTGGCAACCTCGTATAGGTAAGCGAAGTAGTACTCAACTTTTATTCCTCTTCACGTATTCTCATACGCTTTTCTTCACACACACACACACACACACACACACACACACACACACACACACACACACACACACACACACGCACACACACACACACACGCACATACGCACACACACGTGCACACACACACACACACACAAAAATAGGTCGCAAATAATATTTACCTACAAGGCAAGAGTGAATAGGTTTTTGTTAAGTCAGTGCAAATCACCATTACCACTACATATACGTAATGTATATACAGGCTACATAACCACTTACCGATCGGATTGTAGTTGCTTTACTACTTGCTGGGTAAAAATAGTAAAAAAAAGTTTACCCTGTGAAAGTTTGCATTTAGATATAATATTTCTAACCAACCATAAAAATATGATGAGAATATGTATATAAGTATAAAGGTTGCCTCACACGGGACAGTAATATAATATTATATCTTCCATTATCTACGCATGAAAACTTTTAAAATCTCTGAATGCCGAAGTATGTTCATATTAACAGGCTGAATAGAGCCACATTGATATGCATGGGGATCGTTTTGTAATTTCACATCGTTATCGAAAAAACATTGTACGTATTTCAGGTGGCGGTTTGCAAAACACGATTCCACAAAAATTCACTCAATATAAAATAATTGCAAAGTTGCTTCTGAAAATACTTAAATTTTCAACGTCAATTTTTTCTTACGTGGTAGAGCCATGCTGCAGCTATATTAGTAGTAGGTATAGTTGTAGCACGAATGGGTCGGCTCGACAGGGGAAGGGCCACGCTCTCACGGAATACCACGTAAAATAGCAGTTTAACCCTGCTGTGTTTCGTATGGTATATGTAGCAACGCATCTACATTTTGATACGTAATCGAGAATGGATGTAGATGTCTCTGGAACGTAGCAACCACTTACCATCAGGTGAACAGTGTGCTCGCTTGTCACCCTTATTCCATTAAAAAAAACTTTCTGAGATTTCAGTAAAATAATGTTAAGTATTGTAAGCACTCGTACAATTATATATCTCATGTTAATAAAGCTATTGGGCTATTTTGATTTTTAATAAAGTGATTTTACTTTATAGGTTAAATAATTTATTTACCCTTCTATATCAAGAACCGTTTTTCAGTCACTCCTTTTGAGTTTGACAGTGCTTGCTGAAATTTAGCATCTTTAGATGGATCAGAATCGCCCGCTGATCCGGCTGTTAGGTATTGCAAAACTAATCGAAAATATTTATTTTTACTTTCCTGCCAAAGATTAACTTGTTTTATTTTATTACGGTCAAATAATATTTATTAGGTTATAAAGCAAGTATTTACAAATATTTTCATTGTTTTGTTATTCTATTGTTTACAGTTTTTATCACGTCTTAGCTTTACACCAAGAATTACATTAGAAATTCTTGATGGGATGCGATGTAACGCGCATACTTTATTTTCATCAAGAAAGTGTTTTACATTTAAAGATCAGTTATAAAGAGCCAAAATTCTTATTTTCATTTCGATTAATTTAATTCGAGAATACAATAAATGTGAAAGGGCTTTTATCTGCAACAATCATTTACATCAAAAATAACATAGACTTATAAAAGTCATATACACGGTCAATCATACTGAAGATTATCAATTGTACTACAAAAAATTTAAAAGACTATTTCCAGTATAATGACCCGAATATCATCATTAATGTTTGACTGGCACACTTAAAAGTTTTATCACATGGCTAAATGATTGACTATTATATTATGATAAGGTCATGCTTTTCTATAAAAAGTTGTTTTACTTTTCACTTAATTAGTGAAAAACAAGATGGACTGATCTAAATGTTTACTTTCTTGTGTAAAAAGTGCTATTTTGAATTTTATGCAAATGATAATTAAAGTTTCTATGTAAATAGGTGTAACATGGCGGGTATTATATTCAATGGTAGCGGCCATCCATATTTGCAAAGCCAGCATCATTTTCTGTACAGAAACTGGCAAAGTGTTGCTCAAGGCACTATAAACAAAGCAGCTGATAAAATGTTATACTCATAACTGTTAACAAAAACTGTTTCTGCAAATGGTCTTATAGATAATAATAACTATTCCGCCATGTTAGGTGCTAATAATAGCTCCATTAGAAGGAAAAGAGGTAAAATTTTGTTTTAGAAATGCGCAATCAATATTGTTTTGTTTGCAATTGAGTATAAAATAAAAAATAACTTCAGCCAAAGAGCATAACTAGCATTATACTCAGGCCCATCAATTGGTATGGAAAAAAATAATTTTACCAGGTTTCAAAAATCAATCAAAATTCAAAAAACATAAATATTACAATAAAAAAATGTATATATTATCTAGGTCTATACATACATATAATGATTTATGGCCGCTTAGTAACAGACGGTGACTCAGTATAACATCCTACAGTCACGCCGAAACTAAGAGGAGAGAATCACTGTAGAAAAGGTAATAATTTATTGCAGTAAAATATGTGATAAAATGAAAAAAAACTTACACACTTATCCAAGTTAATCTAACTTAGTCTAACTTATCCTTATGCGTTACAAAAAAAACAAATAATAAAATAGTGAGATGGCGTCAGTTTTTAAGAAGATATAACAAAAATAAACAAAGATAAATTTCAAAAAAGTTCAGTTTTTAATTGATTATATACCGCTGACACTTAATCACGCTTTTCGAAACCACGCCAGTTGTAAACAATACTTGTGTGAAAAGACAAAATCTTCTTTTCAAATTTCCGCCGAGTTGTAAGTAGAAAGCCAAATAGGTCATGTGTCAATTTTAATTAAATATATTTTATATGAAGTGATCTTGACTACGTTTCATCAATTAACCATTGGTAAAAATTAAAACAGGAATTTTACAATTGTGTTTACAAGAAACATTATTAGTTGAACCTTGCAGCGTGTTCATTATTTTTATTATAAATACCCATAAATGTATATATTATTAATAAATAGTTCCCATAATATTTTGGATTATTTTTTATTTTGCCCTATCTGCAATGTTCTACGCTCTATAGAAAATGTGGCGTATGACATGATTGACAATCTTTCGAACGTTTTATCTATGTACAAATATGTTTTACGTTTTCGTCGCCTCCACATGATATTTTTGTCCGCATAAGGTACCCACCCTTCTGTATCTGAAACGAATATAAATATTCCTACAAAGTAAAGTAAAAGGCTATACAAGTCCCTCTACTGGGCACAGAACTCTTTTTTATTTCTGAGAGGGTTTTAGGGCAAGGAAATGCCCGCCGAACTGCCCCAATGCATGTTGACGAAAATTGCAATTACAAATAGCATTCGTGCTGTCGGGGATCAAACCCGGGAAAAATTTACAGCGAACGATTTGAGCCAAATCTACTAATACGATACAAATAAATACGATTTAACATATATAATAAAAAAACTCTTAAGTACTTGAAACTTGAACACTTGATAGCTCGTGACGCCTACCGGACAAAGCTACAGCACAATGTAATTGAAGATGCGTAACTACGACATAATTCTCAGTGATGCGCAAGCATAACAGGCAGTATGTCACTTTTATAATTATCATCTCTGCAGTCTATTAATCTTTGCACTTTTATAAGTAATACAGAACGTAGTCGCCAGACGGTGTTGACGTTGGCTAAAATCTCTGCGATAGCCGTTTCGTCAAGGTCATTCAGGCTTGTTAAAGCCTTAATCACGTTAGTTAGTTAGTTAGTCGTAGATGTTCATTTGCTGCAGTAGACACTTAACATAAGGTTGACTATAAGTATGTTTGTCACAACAAACTGTTGTGATAAACATACTTAAATGAACTTAGAATATGAATATTTAAAAAAAATATGAAGACCAAAAATTAAGACAAAATACGAAGACGAAATATGAAACCTTCTTACTTTGGGCATTTTATTTTAATTCTGGGTTTTAAAACATAAAAAGTATTACATTATACATTAGTTATATTTTAAGTTATAGTTTAGTTATATTTTTGAAGTTATAGTTTATTATACGTGGTAGAGCCATGCTGCAGCTTTATTAGTAGTATAGTTGTAGCACGAATGGGTCGGCTCGACCGGGGAAGGACCACGCTCTCACAGAAAACCAGTGTAAAATGGTAGCTTGACACTGCTATATTTCGTATGGTGAGTGTAGACAAACGGAGACCCATTTACTGGAAAAGAGGGATTCCATGTTAGCCCTCACGGGTGATGACGCATCTGCATTTTGATTCTTTATTGAGGATAAATGTAGATGTCTATGGGTCACAGCAATCACTTACCATTAGGTGGACTGTGTGCTCGTTTATCACCCTATCCTATGTATAAAAAAAACATATATACGATGTCCACATTGTTTTAATCAATGTTTGGAAAGGAATCGTTGCAATTGATCAGGATTTTGTAAGAAATGCGGGAAATGCATGACGTGCTAGTCGCCTTAAACTTTTCCCCGGACATTTTTGTAACTATTACAATGTGGGGCTTATAGTTGGTAGTGCAAAACATTGGCACAATGGCACATAGACGATCGGCTCTTCTTAATGTTGCTATTCGACTCTTAATGATAGTAACTGATAGTATTTTTGTACTGTAAGATTAACGGTGAGCGTTTAGCCTCTTAACTGCTGATATATCAGATATTGGAGTTGGACTCGCAATCGCAGCCCTAACAAACTAATAATCTATTCACTTATGTTGGCAACAGCTATAACAGTAGAGCTATTTAAGCGTTAAATCTAACGCTTTTTAGCATGCATCTGAAAACTGTAGCGCCCAGCAGATAACTTAGCGCTTTTTTATTTCTGACATGGTAACACAGTCTTTTTAAGGGTAAAGTGGTTGATAATATTGCTCTTTTATGAAATTTTGTAACATGAACGTACAGTATACTTGATGGTAAGTGCTACTGCATCCCATGGACAGCTGCAACTAACTTCAAACACAGAACGCTACAGATTCGTTGTCACATCTATGTACTAAGATGGGATGCCTCGCTGCCTCTTATTAAACTGGTCCTCTATAATCTTCAGACTGGAATATAGAGTAATGCACACACTGCTGCTTGGCGGTAAAATAGGTAAGAGGTGGTACCCAACCAGATAGACTCTTTGGCACAAAAGGAGTCCTATCTCAATAATTCTGTCCTTTTTATCTTTTAAATCCAAAATGCGTGGTAATGCATTATTTTAATTGATTTTACTGCACTCACATATTCGATAGGGTCGATCGGTATGCAAAAACGTTGTTGCCCATAAATCACATTCAATTTGGGATAATTTCAAATAAAAGTAGAAGCCTTATTTATTCGTATTTTCAAAAACTGCAATAATGGTATATCATTATTTATGTATTTGAACTTAAGTTTCAAATTTGGCTAGTCTTTGGAAAATAACCCTGAATATGTATGTACTAAAATGTAATTTGTATAGTATATGTATGGGTTTGTATTTAAATTTTGTATTTAACCTATTACAATTGTTTTTATGATATTGTTTATATAGGTACCAATCGCACTTAGTACCAATTTAAGGATTTTCGGCGATTTATTATTTATGGATAATTACATAATTTAAATAAAGTTTACGTACTTACCTTAGATGAACGTATTAATAAATTCGTATCTTCGTGCCGGAACTAGACATTAAATAATATAGTTTATTGACACAATGATTAAAATTGAAATTCACTAAGAGTATAACAAGTTCACTTCAAAGAAAACATAAACAAGGAAGAGAAATAGGTTAGATTTACAAGAAAGCTATTTAAACACAATTTAAATTAAAAACAACAATAGCACACACAGAGAACACAATAAAAATGTATTTCATATAATCCCAGTCATTTTGTATGTCGACAAATAATGTATAAACACAGAAATTCACAAAACCTCAGCTGGATTGTTATCAAAACTGTCATTTGTTCCACGCCATTATTACGACGCATGCGTAGTTGTTAGGATTTCAATGCGCAAGTCATTAAATCAAGTTGGCTGCTGTTCTCAACTGCCATCTGCCATTAAAAGTAAAAAGCAAAGTTGCAGGTTGCAGCCTATTTACGTCCCGCTGCTGTGTACAGCCTTCCTGTCATTTCTCAGAGGGTTTTGGGACAAGGAAATGTCCGTCGCGCTGCCTCAATGTGTATTGACTAACTTCACATATCTTCGAAATAGGTTTTTTAATTTCTTAGACATATAGGTTTCTTCACAATGTTGTTATTTAACACTGAGCACGTGGTAAATCAACAATGAAAATTAGAAAATGGAAACCGTACTATGAAATTAACAGCGAGCTATTAATCTCTGAGCTACCACGGCTCCTGTCGTAAATAGTGAGGGAAAAGTAGTGTGCTGCAATCGTGCCAGCTTGTTGCAAATCGGTGCAACATGTCATCTTATTTAAGAAGCATTATAAAAAGATAAAAGGCTATTTAATTTCATTAGTTATTATTGGATAAATATGTAATGAATGTACTGTAAGATGGAAGGAAAATAATTATAGGATTTCATTAAAATTCTAAGTGCTATAATGAGAAGATATATTGATTATATTTATATCTTTATAGCATGAGTTGTTTTACACGGGCTACTAGGTCAGGTGTTTTTGTGAAAACTAAAATAAGACCCGATTTTCTTAAATTCGCTGCCTGCGATATTTATCATCTCACCTCGTGGGTTTCATATTAGTTTATTTAGGAAAAAGCTCTGAATATATTATGACGATTAGATAAACGATTGTATTATCATATTGTTTTATACCAGATATTATATACACGTTGGTATTTACGTGGTAGAGCCATGCTGCAGCTATATTGTAGTTGTAGTACGAATGGGTCGGTCCGACCAGTGAAGAACCGCGCTCTCACAGGATCATTATTATCATTACAGCCCTTCACAAGTCCAGGGCTGAACATAGACATCCCCCAAGAAATTCCACAAAGCAGGCCTGGTAGAATATTAGCGTAAAATAGCAGCTTATTGCAGCTGTTTCGTATAGTGAGTATAGAGATCCGGAGAACCTTTTCACTGGAAACGAGACATTCTATCTTAGTTTTCACGAATGACAACGCATCTGCATTTTGAATTGTAATCGAGGATAGATGTGGATGTCTACGGGATACAGCAACAACTTACCATCAGGTGTATTATGTGTTTGTTTGTCACCATTACCCTATAAATAATATAAATAGCAGCGAGGGAAATCAAAGCAGCATCAAAGGCGCGAGACGTCAGTTACTGTGATTATCAATAGGTTCGCTAAGCGTGACGAATATCGCAAATTCGTTCTATCGTGGGGTGGGGTCAAAAATGGACTGTTCACGGGTCAATATAGGAGGATGTTATTATTCTATTATCGTATATACCGCCAAGCAGCAGTATGTGCATTACAGAGTGTTCCAGTCTTTAGGGTATAGAGAACCAGTTCACACATAAAAGGCTGCGAGGCATTCCATCCTAGTACTCGGAGGTGACAACAAATCTGCAGCCTCCTTTGGAGTATATAACAGCTGGCTTGTATAGTATGTATAGCATTGGGCTTCTCTTTTATTATTAAACAAGCTGTTCCCCGCGACTTCGCTCGCGTGTTAGGGTTTTTATTTCTTGCGCGGAACCCTGATTCTTTTTCTAAAATAAAAGTATCTAAGTTACTCCTTATAACATCAGCTATTTGTTAGTGAAAGTTCCATCAAAATCGGTCCAGCCGTTTCGGAGATTAGCCGGAACAAACAGACAGACAGACAAAAATTAAAAAAATTGTATTATAGTTATAAGTACCTTATTTACTTTCATATGCATTAAGTAAAATGCTGTAATTTTGACATTACAAACAGACACTTCAATTTTATTTATTTGTATATATATAGATTATTTAAATTAGTACTCCGCATGAGTTATTAAAAAACTCAAAAACTAAGCCGTATTTTGGGTTCAAATGCCAAAAGGAACAAAAAATAGATAATAACAAAATGTCCTATTTGATCAGCGTGTATTAATTCTATAGTTATAGTGTAAAAAATTCCACTAACCCATGTTGCCTCGTGAATGTCGTATGAGGCGACAAATATATCATAAATTTATTTTTGTATAGTTTGTACAGCTGAGGGCAAAAATAAATTATTTTTAATTCTAAACAACAATTAATAAAAAGTTAAAGTTACCTACAGTTTATATACGCTTCATTCCTGGACAAAGGCTTCCTGTCATTTCTGAGAGGGATTTAGGGTAAGCAAATGTCCACCGCGTTGCCCCAATGCGTTGTTGGCAAACTTCACATAACTTCGAAATATTTTTTTCTTATTTCTTAGACATACAGGTTTCTTCAAAATGTTTTCTTTCACCGCCGAACAATTAATGGTAAATCAGAACTCAAAAATGTAATTAACAATTTCATTGGTGTCGGCGATAATGGAACCCGCGTTGCTAGCGTACTATGTAATTTACAGCGAGAACTAATCCCCTGAGTTACCACGGCTACAACAATTAATAAAAAATGAGAAAATCTGACCATTGTGGTATTAAGGAGATGATTTATTAGGCAAAATCACCAATCAAATTGCGAATTTTATGCATGAAAACACGGATATAATGATTTTTCCCAGAAATTAGACATAGCTAAATCGATTTTCGTTCCCGCTAAGGCCATACAAACGAATTTTTGGTGAGTGCAGGTGGCCGGAGGCCCTTTTTACTGGAAATGAGGCATTCCATCTTAGTCCTCACGGGTGACAACGCATCTACATTTTGATTTGTAATAGAGGATAGATGTAGATGTCTATGGGCCGCAGCAACCACTTACCATCTGGTGGACTGTGTGCTCGTTTGTCACCCTTATCCTATAAAAAAATACATAAGTATTCGAACTCGAAAATAATATAGGATTATTTTTTTTTACATTCTAGGAGATCAATGGTTAATAAATATTTTTAAATTGTGAGTTTTAACAAAATTACATCAGTAAAAAGTACTTTGCAAGTGTAATGTAAGAATTACTTTCATACATCATTATCCTCAATCAATTACCAATCGATTACCATCAGCGATTTTTCCGGACCGATACGACTTAGGGACCTTCAAGAAAAGAGCCTACTCCTTTTTAAAAGGCCAGCAACGTATCTGCAATTCCCCTTGTTCCCCTGGTGTTGCAGTTTGTTCATAAGCGGCGGTAGTCATTTAACATCAGGTGAGCCGCATGCTCGGTTGCCCCCACTCCTATAAAAAAAAAATTTAGAAAATATCGGAATTAAATTCAAAGTAAATTTACCCAGAAACAAAGACATTCAAATATATACGAGATACTTAGAAACAGCTTTTTTAAAAACGTAGTGATCATTATTATTAATTATCTATTTCTAGGCTCATGTCTATATACATATATAGACATGAGCCTATACTAACATTAATATAGGAACAATTTTTATAACATCCGATGTCAATATAAACTGAACAAAATCTATACAAAACTATCAATACACAGACTAAACTTCACGCTTGTCGGCTTATGGAACTCATAAAACATTTAGTTCAATAAAGCTTCCAAGTAGGTTAGAATCCACTCTGCGGCCAATTATCCATAGGACTGTTCGGGCTCCCTCACTCGCGTCGTACAAGAGACTCCACCTTTTTTCGCATGATTGCGTAAAAATCGTCTGTTTTTGCATCAGTCAACATACTTAATGTACTGCAATAGAGAGGGAGCCCCAACAAGGCCCTGAACATATTATTGTATTGAATTTGCTGGACATTGTATTCTTTTTGGATGAAGTTGATACAAAGATTGTTCATGTAAAAGGAGTTTTTTTTTTTATTATAGTAGGTTTTGAATTAAGTAATACAGTAATACAAAGAGCAATCCTAACCAACATGATATTAGCACGTACAGAATGCCCGGCGCTCTCTTTCTATATCTAGGCGATCACACAAATTCTCATAAATTACTTATGTGGCCAAAATTATTTAACTGTGTTACACGACTTAAGGGTAATCCTAGTTAACAATGTGATTTTATCTGGAGTATTATTCCTACCTTTAATTATCATAATACACACACTCTTTTATTCGTTATACCTCAAGCTATGCTAAACAGCAATTACTCACATGGCCTAGTACTTCTCGTAAACATCCAATTTAAGAGCTCAGCAACACCATATCGTCAGAATAGCAAAATTGATTAAGACAGATGTTATCTATATGACGTTATATTATACTATTTATTATTTTTAATCAACCCATCAATAGTCTTCTTATCGATTCTGGAGTATTATTCCTACCTTTAATTATCATAATATAGCTACACACATTCTTTTTAATAAAAAGTATGAATAACTTTATCTAGGAAGCGAACAACTCGGTGTTTCAATTATAGCAGACACTCCAAAACAAATAATAGCGACTTGTCTTAGTGATTAAATAATAAAGGGAAACATACGATTATTTCGATAGAATACGGGTGACAAACTAGCACACAGTCCACTTGGTGGTCGTTGGGTGCTGTAGCTTTTAGACACCTATATCTTTCCTTGATTGAGAATTAAATTGTAGATGCGTTATCACTCTTCAGGACTAAGATGGAATGCCTCGTTTCCAGTAAAGAGGGTCTCCGGTTCTCTACACTCATCTTATGGAACACAACAGTGTTAAGATGCTGTTTTACGCTGGTACTCCGTGAAAGCATGGTGCTACCCGTTCATCCTATTAGAGCAGCAACCATAATATAGCTGCAGCGTGGCTCTACCACGTATAAAAATTTAGTACATATTAGGACCTTACATATGAAATTGGCGTTTTGTACGGAAAGAATATAAAGTCAATTTTTTTGTAAAATATATTTAATTAATCAAAGTATGCACCGTTGTTATCTATGCATTTTGCCATCTCTTAGGTAGTCCATTAATTCCTTTTCTAAAAAAATCATGGGGCGAGAATCAATAAAATCTTTGAAGGCAGTTTGGACTGTCGCATCGGAGCTGAATTTTTTTCCTTGTAAGAAGTTGTCCAAACTCCGGAAAAAATGGTAATCTGTTGGAGCAAGGTCCGGGGAGTACAATAGATGTCACAGACATTCCAATTGTAGCTCATCTAACTTAGTGGTTGTTTGTTGTGCAGTGTGTGGTCTTGCGTTGTCGTGAAGCAGCAGTGGCCTAGAGCGATTGACCAATCGCGGTTGTTTAGCAGCTAGTTCTTCCTTCATGGTTTACAGTTGCTGATAATAGATATATGCCGTAATCATTTGGCCAGATTTTAGAAAGCTGTAGTGAACGACGCCGGCGCTGGTTCACCAAACACTCACAAGTAAATTTATCTGAGTCAATTTTCGTTTAGGGCATGATTTGGCTGAGTCTCCAGGGTTCAGCCATTGCGACGAGTGCTTCCGATTATCGTACAGTATCCACTTTTCATCACAAGTAATGATTCGATTTAAAATCCCTTCATTATTGTGTCGGTTGAGCAAAGTAACACAGCAAAGTCGACGCGTGTTTGCAAGTTCTATTCACTCAATTCATGAGGTACCCATCGATTAAGTTTTTTTTTACTTTCCCGATTTGCTTCAAGTGGATTAAAACAGTTTTATCACTTACCCCGAAGCCTGTAGCTATCTCTGAAGTGCTTCGTGATGGATCCGCTTCCATAATAGCCTTTAATTCTTCATTTTCCACTATGGTCTCCGGCCGTCCATGGGGTTCGTTATGAAGGTCGAAATTTCCAGAACGAAAACGTTGAAACCAAAAACGTACCGTGCTTTCTTTTACGACACCAGCGCCGTACACATCATTAATCCTTCGAGCTGTTTCTGCAGCACTGATGTCACGGTAGAACTCGTACTCGTAAATATACCGATATTTCATGTTTTCCATTGTGCGGTAATAAGCGACGCCAAAGAAAGAAAATGAGAAAAAAAACAAATTAATGACTTTTTTCAAAATTCAAATGTACCCGCTAAATGAATTTATAAATTTGAATTTGGAATTCTTAACCAAAGAGGAGATATTTCAGATCAAAGTGGTCAGTACGACAAAACGCTAATTTCATATGTAAGGACCTAATATTTTTACTATGCATAAATCAACATAATCAGACAAAACAAGAATTACAGTCCTCTTAATTTACAGAATTTTCTTTTATCGTCGTTATGATGAAATAAACTAACTTAGATCTAAGACGATGCAGGTGCAGTTCTCGTGATCTGACTAACTTAGATATGAATCTGATATATACACTATCATTATATTTTGAGATTGCTTATCTATTATTACACGCTGACAGTAATACATTTTATTAATTAAAATCAATGTTTATAATAATTTAAAATTAAAAATTTTGTACAGCCGACTTCAATATAGGTTATTTGAGAATAACTCAATAACCATTGGTCTGACCTTGATCAAATTCATATGGGACCACACGAGCACTATCAGCTTTCATATAAAAAAAGAATCATCGAAATCGGTTCGCCCAGTACAAAGTTATGAGGTAACACACATAAAAAAAAAAAAAACATACACTCGAATTGAGTACCGTCTCCTTTTTGGAAGTCGGCAGAAAATTAACAAAATTATTAAAATAATATACAAACCAAGAAAGATGTTCTTAGTAGATTAAAAGATGTAACTAAATAGCCTCTCTTTGCTTATTTCTTTTACTGAGAAGTACAAATACCAGGATAAGCAAATGAAATACCCTATATAATAATTTAAAATTAAAAATTTTGTACAGCCGACTTCAATATAGGTTATTTGAGAATAACTCAATAACCATTAGTCTGACCTTGATCAAATTCATATGGGACCACACGAGAACTATCAGCTTTCATATAAAAAAAGAATCATCGAAATCGGTTCGCCCAGTACAAAGTTATGAGGTAACACACATAAAAAAAAAAAAAAAAAAAAAAAACATACACTCGAATTGAGTACCGTCTCCTTTTTGGAAGTCGGCAGAAAAGCGAAAACATTGTGCATAAAAATTGGGACAATTCGTCGGTTTTCTCTCTCCAGTATTTGTTTTCTTGCTAAAAAATAAACGAATAATGACCGCGTAGCGGCGGTTTAAAACTACCCTATTTTGTCCCATGTACTAGAAAATAAACAGCGATTACTTACTCGCTAACCAAGGGCAAATATCCCCCTTATAAGGCTATAGGTATATAATCAATAGGAAGGCCTATGTTCGGTAGTGGACTTTTATAGGCTGTAATGATGAAATGAATGTGATAATTTTATAATTTAGTCTGTAACCTGTAGCTTGCTACCATGTTCAGAATCGCTTCTTCCAATATATCAGATTTGATAAACCAAGAATTGACGCTACTAAAATAAAATAAAAAATCTTATTTCAATATAAGAACTAGCTATGTGGTATCATGATTGGATCAGTTACTCATTGGAGTATATGGATAAATATTTTATGTTGTACGTGATGACTAGCGCATTCTTACAAAAATCTGTGTAAAAAAGAATTCTGGCGTGTGTGTAATAAGATATAAATATACAGTTCATTTTCAGTTATATAAATAAATTTTTGATGATTCATCAAAGCTTCCATATTATAAGGTGATTCGAGAAATGTAAAGGAAAATGAGAGCAATAAAAAAAAAACAATTAAAATTATAATGTATTTAAAAACAATTCTAGGGCTTAAATTATTACTCTATACCAAAAAGAATTGTTTATTGTAAAGGCGACAATGTGTCCTATTTAGAAGGAATGTGTAAAAACGCCGACTTATTAAAGAGTCAAAATTAAAACTCCATACGCCTCTAACTAGAACACTTTTCATTCGCAGACAGCTTCGCGTGACTACAAATAACTGATGGAAATCGATAGGTTCAACTTCGTATCATGTCTATTTCCAGTGAACATTTTGAACTGGATCGCTTATTCTCATGTTCTGAACAAAAATAAAAGATGTAGACGCGAAAAACTCATTTGTACGTTTCGGAGCTAAGGCGAGTACAGACATAATTTGTACCACAGTATCTCCTATTTCAGTTTCCTTTTGTCGTTCCTTACAACACCCACAGGGTGATGGGGTAGTGAATTATTTTATGCCGCCACTACACGGCAATGTGAATATATTAAATCTTAATATCATCGTCCACCTGACTGATTTTGACCGCTGCGACAGCTTCATTTCATATATTATTTACAGATACTAATAATAATGTCCTCCAGACCGAATTTCAGCCACGGCGGCCAGTCTCAACGAAGACTACAAGTGTATGCGCAAGCACAGGTGCACTCTCTATTCCCTCACTCTCATAGCCCGATGGGACGGTAAACCGACACGACCGGAGAGAGATCAGGCGCAGGACCAACGGCTTTACGTGCTTCCCGACTCTGGGTAGCTACTGAGAATTTCTTGATGAGAAAACTCAATAACTGATTTTTTGGCCCGACCCGGGATTCGAACCCGGGACCTCATGATCAGCAGTCGCACTACTACAACCACTAGACCAACGAAGCAGTCAAATAAATAATATGATGAATAAATAATAATACAAGTAATATGTCACATGTGTAGGCGCAATCCAGAGAATAATTCGTCCCGCCTTAAAAGTGATTTAACACCCAACTTACGCCCTACAGCTAGGCACCATTCATTTGTGGGAGGGTTATAAAAAAAGTAGACGGCGGCTCATGTACTTGAATATTTCTACTATTTTTCTCTTAGACCGGCAGGTTCACTCACTATTTTTACCTTCATCGCCAAGCACTTAGTTAATCAATGCTTAAAATGTTAATTAACAATTGTATTGATGCTGACGGGGATCTAATCCGGATACTTCGAGTACTATATGTACTGATGAGTATAAATTCAAGAGGGATCCTGTTACTAAATACAGACCAAGAGATCCTACTAAAATAATGATTCCATGTTGTAGAACAGCTTTAAATAAACGGAATGTATATGCATATGTTTTTAATAAACTGCCTAAGAATCTACGGGAACTTCCGTTTAAATATTTTAAAATTAAGTTAAGAAAATGGCTAGTGGATAAGTGTTTTTATACGATACAAGAGTTCATGCAACATAAAAATAATGTATATGATTATTTACAAAATAAAATAATATGTAATATAATAATAATATTAATAAATATGATAAATAATAATATAACTTTACATTTTTGTAAGTAATATAATAGTATTTTAATTGTTTTATATAATTTTAAATATTTGCATGCCTATTAAAGGCAAAATATAGCTTGAAATATGCACCACTGTTAAATCGGGTGCCACCTGTATTTTGTGCAAATAAATGTTTCTTTCTTTCTTTCTATGGAATTTAAGGCAAGCATCTATCCCTTCAGCTACAAGATCTTTTTTCTTACATAACTGCCCATTGCCCAATATTAATATTATGATATGGCTTCTCGTCTTAACATTTGTGCGATGAGATATGTGATGCAGGTTAGGATGCAGTAGACCATCTATTTGAATGAAAATCCGCAAGATAGAGGCTACTCTAATTTCTACGACTCGTAAGTATTCAATATGAAGAATATTAATTGGACGTAGATATGTAAAATTAATTCAACCAACAAAGAGCTAATTATAAGATATTAAAATTAAGATAGATAGATAGTTATTTATTAAACACACCAAACACAAAAAAGGTAAAGCAAAATAAAAAAATGAAAATACAGTACAAAATAATTGAATCATGTTTCGATATTCATTAATAATAGCTTGCTTCAATTTGTTTGTTATTGTGTTTCGATTCGTTAACGACTCTATCGAATTATAATTACTGTATAATTAATTTGATGTATAATAATTATTTTTGGCTCAAATCTTCATTGGTCCTTTTTGCGTAACTAATTCTATTTATGTGTATATATTTCTATTATGTGTTTTATTTATATGTATGTATGTGTATTTAGCGGTGTAAGATTATCCACTACCCCATATCACCGCGTGTTGTAAGAGGTAACATAAGGAAACAAATCAGGAGGTAGGCGTCTTCCTAATAACGATTAAAAATAATAAAACTGCGGTTGCCAACCCACTTGCCAAGCGTGGCAACTATGGCATGGCTTATGTTCGACAGTGGACTTAAATAGCCTGTTACGTTAGCGGTATGATGGCAGTGTAAAGCTATAGCTGGAAAGAAGTAGAAGGTTATATGCTATTGTTTTAAAACTCCGCCGTCTCAAAGATTCGATTACTCTTATCTTATAACAGTTAATGAAGTAATATCATACTTATCATGATGCTTTGAGAATAAAATTGAAGAAATTTTCATAATTATACAATTTGGTAGAAAATCAATCAATGCTGACGATTGTCATATAATATTTAAATAGTATCGTTTTTTAATAAAATATTGACAAAATTTGAATATGTATAAAACAACAAAAAATATAACAACCGGCGACGTTTCCACATTTAATTTCCAGGCGTTTCATCGAATTCAAGACGAAGGAAATGAGCAAAATAGGTGCCGATAAAATTTCAATCTCATTTATTTCCTATACGCAAATACATTTCCTCCAAATCTCCTTCGTTAATAGAGTTAAGAGAGCTGCATTTCAATTACATCATTTCGGCACAAAGATCACTAAAGCTAATATTTTAAATTCAACGTACCGGTGAAAATTGAGACGATATTATTTAGATTGTAGATCATTCCTAGGAGGGGGGGAGGGGGGGAAGCCGAACCCGGAGCTTACAGGACGCCAAACGCGCCATCTTAACTTCACTACTTAATTTAATTTAATAACTATATTGTACATATAGAGGTCAGTAATATATTAATATATATATCTCATATTACACTGACCTCTATATATTATACAAGTGGGTCAGTGTCTTATATGTACTGTACTGCCCTGGGAGAAGTAATTTACTTAAAATCTATATGGGTAAAATGTTATGGTTTATGTAATTAAAATATAATAAAAATGTTTTTCTCATCGAAATTTATATATTATTATAACATTAGTGCTAAAAGCGAAGTATAATAGTAGTTTCCAGTAATTAAAAAAAGGCGGAAAATGACGGAAGAAGTTAAAGTTGTTTTTGATATTTTTTATTATAACTTCATGGGGCCAATGATCTTTGAAACAATTCTGAAAGTCAAGTAATTTTTTATTACTTACACAATGATTATTACAATAAATGTTACTGAATTTTGACCTACGTTTACCCTAAAAACGTTTTAAATATAAAGATTCACTTACATATGTCTCACCTGTAATTTAGTTTTAGGGACACAAATCATGGCGACAGTCTACCCTACATTATTTAGATAATGCAGTTGTCTACTGATTCAATAATTTTTATAAATTATAATCAAACTAGCGACCCACCCGTGACTTCGCCCGCACAATCAGCATAACATAGTATACATAATATCGTTATTAATTATAGCCTATATGTTACATATTCTATATATCTATAATCTATTTTACTGAAAGATATATATAAGGTTTAGAATGTCTTTCTGTTCTTTTTCATTACTGTATTTCTTTTTGTTATCTATCTGCTAGTTTTTGTAGTTATATAGACTAAGAAGATGTACTCGTTATTTTTGTTTGTTTTATTGCCATTTTGTTATCTTTTATTACTACTCATTGTATATCTATTGTTAATCACCGATGTAAAGTTTCTATATTATTACTATGTTAATTGTAGTACGCAGCTGTAACTGCTATTAGTTTTTATTTATTATTTTTTTTTTATTTTTGTATACGCTCTACGCGTCACTAAAGTTTATAAGTAATAGAGAGTGGAAGACAAATTACGTATCAAATAGCGTAAATTGTTTCTTCACGCTCTGTGTGTAATAAATTTACGAAAATAGTGCCACCAATATAAAATGTCTGTGGAAAAAAAAATCTATTTTACTGTAAAATTTCATCAAAATCCGTTCAGTAGTTTTTGCATGTACACCCTAACACACATAGAATAAAACTATTTTTACGGACTTTATCGCATTTAATTTACTTATTTAAATTACCGACGTTTCAAAGCGCCCGAATCGTCGGGAGTTAAAATAAGTAAATAAAACGCGATAAAATCTGTAAAAATAGTTTTATTCTATGTTGCGTAAATATAAGAAATCATTATACTGACACTTTACAAACTTTCACGTTTATAACATTAGTAGGATATATAATTTAAAACTAAATATTTTGTACAAGCGACTAAGAATAGCTCATGAGGTAGCACACATAAAAAACATACAGTCGAATTGAGTACCGGCTCCTTTTTGAAGTCTATAGAAAAGCTCGCCAAAGGAATCACTCAGGGTTACGGCCGGCCCTGCCTATCGGAATTCCTCTACTGAACATTAGCAATAGTTGCCGCGTTTGGCTGGTAGGTTAGGTAGGCAACCAGTTTTTTGTTAATATATTGAGATCTTGCTTTGATTATCAAGATCTTGCTGCCCATCGTCTGTTTCAATTTCCCTCTATCGCCTCTTACGGCACCCGCGGACTTATATTGGGTAAGTAGTGAATTTTCCTACGTCACTTTTTTTATATGCAAAATAAGGTTATCTTATATGGAAATACACACCACCGTATGTAGTATGCAGACATTAGTAGTTAAATATTCATATTACAACTGAAAAAAAAATAGAAATGTTAAAAATATAAGTCACAAAAAAATAATGCTTTTTAAATTGGTATGGCACTGGTATTTTAGTCACCTCTTACGAAATGGAATGGTGAGTTCTGTAATGCCGTCACCACACCATTTTATTAATGTCTGAGTAATGGAAAGGGGTTTCTCTTCCATCCTAAATTTAAAACGGCCAGCCTTCTTGCTTATTAGCTATGTGGAATGTATTTAAAATTATAAATTATGGAGTTTTGGCGGAAATTGACCGGCGGCGGTTTGCTGCTCCTGTATTATTGTTTAAATAATGGTTTGAAGTGGACTTTGATATGTAAAAGTGATGCGATTTTGTATTAAGTGTCTGCGCATGTAAACTATTAGTGGAAACTGTAAAACAAGTGCTCTGATGGTGATGTGATTCTCAAAATAAGGTGTCTGTCTTCTTAGGCGCCTTGAGATACCATCGCCAACCGTCAGCCGTCTGCTGGCTCAAGTTGCCGTCAAAATCTCCCAAGAGCTGCACAATGTGATGCATTAAAATATTGTGAAGCAGTATACTATGAAGGATAGTTATAATAATATATTGTAACTTCAGGCTCAGAAGGGCTAGATCCCAGAGCCGTAAAGCCAATTATTAAGAAGTATTATAAATTAATGCGTTTCACTAAACAAGATTAGACTAAAGGGGACTAAAAGGGGGACTTTAGGGTCATATTTAAAATGCTTTAAATATGACCCTAAAACGACAATTTGACAAATAACAAAGAATCTATAACACATTTTTTAACAGTGGTAGAGCCACGCGGCAGCTTTTGCTGTCGCACGGATGGGCCGGCTCGAACCGGGGTGGTACCACGACCTCACAGAAAACCAGCGTGAAGTAGAGATTTAACTTTGCGTTTCGCTTGGTGAGTGCAGGTGGCCGGAGGCCCTTTTTACTGGAAACGAGGCATTCCATCTTAGTCCTCACGGGTGACAACGCATCTACATTTTGATTTGTAATCGAGGATAGATGTAGATGTCTATGGGCCGCAGCAACCACTTACCATCAGGTGGACTGTGTGCTCGTTTGTCACCCTTATCCTATAAAAAAAAAAAAAACATATTTCCTAAAGGTTCTGTGAACTTAACGGAGGAACCAATTATAATTCACAACTTATAATTTATCAATAAGGGATCAACTCGATTAATAACGGAATTTGTATCGACAACACAAACCGAACACAAAATGCTGCTTTCATGTCTTGTCATTGTCCATGGCTTCGCGTTTCAGTGAGCTTTGCTGAGATTCGAGCCCGGATCCCTCGGAGAAGAGTCGGTTACTCTGATCACTAGGACACGTGGGCAATATTCGATATGTAAAATACTCTAATCTAAAGGTAATGCAGCCATCTATGCTGCGTCTAACTCAGCAGCATTAGCTGATGATAATAATATTATAGAAATAACTGGCCCATTGGCTTCCCTAAGCAGTTTTTTTATTACTTCTAGTAACGAAAAACATTAATTTCTAGAAATATAAATATGTTATTTTTGACGTTTTGTTAAAAATATTATTTGTATTGTTAAATAAATATAATATTTTAATTAAATACTTGAAAATTTGCATGACATGACAAAGGAACCACAAAATATTTAAGATGACGCGCTTCTTACGAAGCCAACGTTCGACCACTTATTTTTCTAATGGTTAGTAACGCTAAAGTGTCATCATGTCTTCACGAGCACTTAAATGAAATAAAAATGTCACTCCATTTTTATTTCACTTATTTAACGTATGGGAAAGATATTTTATTATGTAACGACATACAATAACTTAAACAAGTCAGTATTGGCCTCTTGGTCTTATTTCTGTAATCCTAGAAAACGGGAATTATAATAGTTGGTTTTTAATAATGAACACAATGGATTAAGCAGCAATCTTGAAAAGGAGTAATTTATATCGCTTTTTCATAGTTTTAATATATTTGCATTATTAGCATTAAAGAAATTTAAAAGGATTCATAATTATTACAACCCTTCACAAATCCTCTGCTGAACATGGGCCTCCTCCAAGGAATGAAGCAAAGCACGATCCTAAACCGCCTGCATCCATCGGCTTTCTGCATCTCTTACCAGTTCGTCACTGTATCTAGTGGAGGTCCATCCTATACTTCGCTTTATGATACGAGGCTGAAGGCAAAGAACGGTTCTCTCCATCGGTTATTGGTTATTTGAGGTCGCCCCATTTACACTTCAGTATACTGTTCCATTAAGCCGTGTCAAGTTTTTTAAAGAGTTTGATATAAATATCTACAAAATAATAATTAAGCATAATCATATTACACTCGGTGCTTAATTTTTAGTATTAACAAATTTAGAGATAATTATTAAAAAGTATTTTTAAGTAAGTTTTATTTTGCAACTTTCATCACAGGGACAAAGTAATGTTCTGTTGCAATTAGTAAGAATTTATCTTTCATTTTTTTATATGGTTGCCTCAAGAGCAATGTACAGTAATGTTCTAGAATTTAACCTTATTTTTTCCAATACTTTTAAAAAATAACGCCATTTTATTGACATCTTTCTATGATATGAAAGTTAAATAATATTAAAAACTAACCTACTGTCCACTTCATACGTTGTAGAGAACCGAAGACCCTTTTTACTGGAAATGAGGCATTCCATCTTATGGGTTACAGCGCATCTGCATTCAGATTCTTAATCGAGGATAAATGTAGGTGTATATGGGCAACAGCATCCACTTACCGTCAACTGGACTGTGTGCTCGTTTGTCAACCATATTCTATAAAAAATAACTTGAAACAGCTACTTCGCCATCTGCAGTAGTTATTAATTCAAAAGGTTTAGTACAGCGTATTGAGTTTTTTTTAATATAATATAGCTAACTAACTAACTAGCACATAGTTCACCTGATGGTAAGTGAATGCTGTGGCCCAAAGACACTTGCTCAATTAAGAATCAAAATGCAGTTGTGTTGTCACTCGAAAGTATTTCCATTTTTCTACACTCACCATACAGCATGCAGCAGCATTAAGCTGCTATTTTACGTTCGTATTCTGTGGGAGCTTGTTCCTTCAATGGTCGAGTCGACCCATTCTTGCTGGAGTATGACTCTACCATTTATAAAATGTGTGCCCTAAAGATTGGTAACTTATCATCTTGATATAACATTATACAACAGCCACAAGTCAAGTCAAGCATGAAAAGTTAAGTCAAAAAATTTCTATTATATATTTATTTTTTAGAAGAGGGGGCAAACATGCCGCTCACCAGGTAGTAAGTGTTGATCGCCACCCACGAACAAATGCAACACTAGGGCAATTGTAGGTGGGTTGCCGTCCTTTTAAAAAGTAGTAAACTCGTTTCTTGTAGGTCTCTTAGTCGTATCGGTCTGCAAAAATCGCCAGTAGTAAACGATCCCACAAAGTAGTCGTGCGAGGAAGATAACTCTTAGTAAATCGCACCGTAGTGGACCACCAAGCATCCGGATGATGTGGAGGGTAACGTAAGTTTTGTCGCGATGTGATTTAATTTGGTGGCTGGAATTAATCCAATTAATAATTTGTGTAAATTTTACTTTATAACTTTTCGGAGAAAGAATACTCATCATCAATTCTACAGCTGAATATCCTTACAAACTAAACCCCCAAATAATACGACGCAGTCCTAAGCCTCATATATCCATCGACTTCCTACATGGCAAGTCGTCATTCCATCTAGTGGAGGACCCCCTACACTTCGCTCACCGATTAAACACTATTACTCACTTAGTTTATGATATCTAGATTGTGATTTGAGTAAGATAGAAACCGGCCAAGTGCGAGTCGAACTCGCGCATGAAGAGTTTCGTACCATCGTAATGCACGTTTCTAAACGGGGATCCCCTTTTAATGTTTTAATTATTGTTATAAAGGCAGCAGCAATACACATTCAGTTAAAATTTCAACTGTCTACTTATTACGAATCATGAGATACAGCCCGCTGACAGACAGACAGACGGAGGGACGGACGAACGGACGGACGGACGGATGGGCGGATCTACGGACAGCGGAGGCTTAGTAATGGGGTCCCGTTGGTTACTCTTGGGTACGAAACCCTAAAAACGATGTATAGAATTAGATATATCAATTATTTTGGCTTTCTCATAGACGATGAGAAGGCCTTTAATTGAATCGAAATTGGTGTTAGTTACTTGAGGTGTCCAATTAAAAATTACAATAATACTCTTTTGTTTATAACTAGCTAATACACGCTCGCTTCGCTAGGTGCAAGATAATATTTTATTGCGGAACCTAGATGTAAAATATCAAAAACATTTTTTTCGGATGGCACAATAGTAAAATCCGTTCGTAGTCAGATTCTATATTGGGAAATGAGTAACTATACTAAATTTCAAGCCAATCGGGTGTATAGTTTTAGAGATCTCATGATGAGTCACTCAGTGGTATTTCGCTTTTATATATATATATATATATATATATATATATATATATATATATATATATATATATATATATATATATATATATATATATAACATCTAACGTAATTAACGTACAGCCTCAGACACCCCAATTAGTATATTATATTATAATCATATACATATACATACACTGAATTCTTAGTTAAACATGTTTATCCATTGATTATGTATTAAATTAGTTATACTGATTCCGGAAGAATGTTGTGGTCACAGTACAAAACCACGAACGCTTGGTATAGGTCTTGCTACGTTAAAGAAATACCTACCTATGAACATTAACAGATGTCAGAACTCCGTGCATTGATTTGTTTATTTAAGTCTAGTAAACATTTGATTGCATCTTTCAATCACACTTTTCAAGCATCGGACTTTCGACTCTGAATAATTTTGTTTATTGATTATGATACAATGTCAATAGGCAATATTCTAATTTGCATAACATTTTAATTGTAATTGTAAATAATAATGATCTGCTAATACTACGAGGCAATATGACAACATAATTCAAAGACGGTGTGTTTAAAAGATGTGAATCAAGATTACAATAATTTTAAGAATCAAATATGTAACTTACTGATAGCCTAAACTCTCATGCAACGTTGTATTTTAATACATTTTTAAAATGTCCACCACGGCTCCGTGGCGCAGTGGCTTAGCCATTGAGTTGCAGCGTTGACCGCGGGTTCGAATTCCGCACGGAACAATATTTCTATGGCCTACAAATAATTGTTCCGGATCTGGATGTTTATCCTTGTAAAATTTATGTCTGTACACTGCCCCCACAATACAAGAAAAAATCCTAGTATGGAGAGAAAAAAAATTAAAAAAGAAAGAAAAAGAAAGAAAATGATTTATAAAGCAATTCAGTGTCATTTTTCACTATTCTAAAATCGTTCACTCATAGAATTACTATTTTTAGGTCCTCGGCACTTAAAGTCTCACTAAAATAAACTTATTATTTAATACGTCCCCATAAAAAAAGTCAAGAGGCGTCAAATCAGGTGATATGGGAGGTCAATGGCCTGGCCGCTGCGACCATTATAAGGCACTCCAAACTCTGTATTTGTAAAGACTTTAACATACTTGAAATAAGGTTCAATTTTCTTTATTTTGTATTGAATGACGGATTTTGTATTAATACAAATAAAACTGCACTTTTAAAAGTCTTATTGCCTTGAGTTACGGTCCATTTCAGTTTGTTTTGATTGTACAGGTTTAGTGTGACTGTAAATTACGTAGTTTCAATTATTATTGGGATAAAAAATTATCTACATTAAAAATAATATAAATCGATTCAGTAAACGATTCTGAACGAACTACTTTCTCAAAGTGCGTTAATTATGTTACGTGTTGTATATATACTCTTCTATTGATAATAATCGAGCCATGGTAGCTCAGAAACTAAGATCTAGATGTGAATTTCACAGTACGCGAGCAACCCGAGTTCGGCACTGATGAAATTGCAATTATAAGTACTGACTTTATAACTGCTCGGCGGTAAAGGAAAATGTCGCGAGAGAACCTGCATGTATGAAAAATTAAAAAAATATGTAAACATGTATGAAGTCAGCCATCACGTATTAGCGCAACGAAATGGACATTTACTTATCCTAAAAAAAACCTCTCAGAATTAAGAGCAGACCCGTGCCCAGCAGTGGAACGTAAATTAACAACATCATATTTCTTAAGCGCGCAAAATATATCTTTCCTACATGTTATCAGGTTCAGTCATGGTATATTCTTTCTTTAAACATGTTACATGAGATGACAACGATATGTCAGCGAAACACACGCTCGATGAATTTCCAATTTGCACGCTTTAGTGGGTGTACTATTTGACGTATGGTACTTCTAGATACTCCAATTTCAGTTACTAACCAACGCATGTCTTTCAAACATTTTCGGAGTATTTTATAACGTACCAATAATATTTCATCAAATAAATACAAATTTAAAAAATGTAAGACAAATCGCTATGAGAATAATTAACTTATAATAACTATATTTATTAAAATATACAATACTAAAAACTATAATAATAATTAAAAAAAAAACTAAAACTAGAAACTTAAATATCATATAGTCCTACTCCCCGCGGTATCGTGCCAAGAACGCTGGCTGCGTTTCCCCGCTGAATGGCTATACTTAGCCTTTGAGCAAGGAAAGAACCAGCCCTCTTATCACCAGCAGCAACGACAGGCACAATATACGATAGGCACAAATATGTAGTCATCCCTCAGAGACTCATATTTGCGCCACTTACTCAGTTCAGCCGCCTCTGATGCCGCCCCGGCTCTAAACGAGGTACCCCTGAGATGAGAGTCCGCCAGAGTGTCTACGCAAGTAGCATCCCACACTAGGGCTTTACCTCTCTCCCAAGGGACCAATGTCATACCGTCGGGTCTCCTGCCATCGTCTCTAAATATTCCACAAGGCTCTAATACCGAGGGAACATTTATAGAGACAAGAGCCCTTCGGATGATATCGTTCAAGGAACTGTGTCGTGAAAATCTACCAGCGCTTTTCTTACATGAAAGTCCGTGAAGCCCAAACTTGTCGACGCTGCTACCACAGGGACACTGATGGCGTTGACAAATCGCCGCTCCTAGTCGGATTCCTACGGCAAGTAAGCTAAGCTTTCCGCATCAAGTAATGTGCCGAGATTACTTGATGGTAAAGCGTGTAACCAGTGACTAGATTCCTTAGTCGAAACAGCTAGAAGGCGTGTCTTATCTAGGTCACTCTGGAGATTATGAAACAAATCCTTCTGCACGCCCTGTACCAATGGAATATCCCACTGTTTTTGTTGGTTAACTTCCAGTGGATTTAAAGAAATTTAAAGAACAAAACTTGCATTTGAACATAGCTTGGATTTCAAATTTGAAATAATGGATGGTAAGCGGGTCACCCTGCTGAACACCGGCAGCAGAATCAATAAATTGGTTTTCATAAAACAAGTCAGAATTATGACTGTAATATGTAAATAAATTCTGTTATATGTAAATAAATAGAGCCGTGGTAGCTCAGATGGTTAGCGCTCGCTGTAAACTTCACAGTACTCGAGCAACCCGGGTTCGATCACCGCTGGCACCAATGAAATTGTTAATTGCAATTTTAAGTTCGGATTTACCACGTGCTCGGCGGTGAAGGAAAACATCGTGAGGAAACCTGCATGTCTGAGAAATAACAAAAAAAATATTTTCGAAGACATGTGAAGTTCGCCAACACGCATTGGGGCAGCGCGGCGGACATTTCCTTGCCCTAAAAACCCTCTCAGAAATGAGAGGAGGCCTGTGCCCAGTAGTGGGACGTAAATAGGCTGCAATTTTACTTTTTTTTACTTTAAATTCTGTCTAAGGTTTTGTATTTTTTTCCAAAATTTAAACATATAATGATACTAAGCTACAATAATACAAACTATAATAAAAAATAAAAAAACTAATGACTATATGATAATTAAGTTTCTAGTTTTAGTTTTGTATTAACATTAGAAACTTTTAAAAATATTTAATTTTAAACATAAAAATTGAAGTATTTTATAAAGCTTTAGGCAATTTCCTACCGTGACTTACGCCGAAACTTGGCTAAGTAAATGTAACGGCTGACTTCACTTTAATTAAAATTTTAAGATAACTTTTTCTTTTTTTATTGCAATATTAAGGTTTTATTATGAAGTTTAATTTTCCATCCAGGTAAAATTGGTCAGTAATTTATAAGGATAAAACGTGATTGAAATTGAAAATATTTCAGATTGTTTTTCTTAATGTTGAATTTATATTATAATGCTATTTCTAAATATCTGCAAGGCAATAAAATGGTTTGGGACAGTTGTATTAAGTAGCCCATTTATTGACATTTAATCATAATCAATGTTATCATATGAAATTTCTTTGTGTTACATCGTATGGATATCATTAGAGCTAATTTCGCCTTGCCAGTCTTATTGATTACAACAAATCCTGCCACGGGAGACGCTGATGAGATAAAGACATAAAAAATATGCATAACAGAATCGTTACTCCATCATCAGATCAAACTAAGGATTTATTTATTTATGTATTTGCTGGTTAAGGGAAACATACAGTACCATAATACATTACACAATAAAACATAATAATAATTATTTAGTAATAATCAATTGACAAACGAACGTACAGTCTACCAGTTATCACACAAAAAAAAATCCATATGATCCACCAAATGAGTCCAACAATTTCAAATACAGATAAAATACCTCACAGCCTGTGCCTACACTGACACTCTTTACTCTTTACACTGAAAAAATATTATAAGTTTTCCGACATAAAAATTAAACAACATATTTCATTTTTATGTAGGAAGCCATTTAGAATATTGTTTTTTATAAACCAAATATTACAAGAAATATTAGTAACGCTATTAATATTACTAATACTCGTAACACGTAAAATTAAAGTATACCGCTATAATGTCGCTTTTCTAAGATCCGATTCACAAAAACACATTTACAAAAAAATACTCAAAGTCGAAAAAAATTGAAAACCAACACCTACTTACAATAAAATACTTAAATTCGAACGTATTAATATTGTAATAATCAAATTATAAGTAATGCTTTATTTCACCAATAACTTTTTACAAACAAATGAAAAGTGCCTGGCTCCTAATGTAGGTGAACCTGAATGTCAGGAACCAGGATTTTCCCGCAAAATAAATTTGCGAACGTGCGTGCCTGCGTTGTTGCTTGCGTGCGTGAGTGCTTGCGTGCATGCGTGAGTCCGTGCATGCGTGCGTACGTGCGTGCGTGCGTGCGTGCGTGCAAGCTTGCGTGCGTGCGTGCGTGATTGAGTGCGTGCGTGTGTGCATGCGATCGTTTTTGCGTGCGTTCGTTAGAGCATGCGTGCGTGCGTGCTTGCGTGTGTGCATGCGTGCGAGCGTGCGTGCGTGCGTATGCACGTGATTGCGTGCGTGAGTGCGTGCGTGTTTGCGAGTGTGCGTGCATTCGAGTGTCTCTCTCTGTGTGTGTGTGTGTGTGTGTGTGTGTGTGTGTGTGTGTGTGCGTGTGTGTGTGTGAGTGTGTGTGTGTGTGTGTGTGTGTGTGTGTGTGTGTGTGTGTGTGTGTGTGTGTGTAAAAGATGTCTCAATATCACAATTAACATTTTTTAAGTATTTATGAAGTGATTGATTGACTTTAGTTTTAGTAGTTACGAACTCATGGAAAACAGGGTTTGGTGCACCCGACCCCAAAGAAAGGCGACCGCTCAGATCCATCCAACTACAGGCCTATCGCTATCACCTACTTGTTCTCCAAAATAATGGAAACAATTATTAACTGCTAGCTCATGAGGTAGCTAGAGGATCACCAGCTGATTAGTGACCGCCAGTACGGTTTCCGTCGAGGTCGTTCAGCTGGTGATCTTCTAGGTTACCTAGGTCATAGATAGGTGGAGGTAGTAGAGGTCCAAGGGGGAAGCGTTGGCCGTTAGTTTGGACATAGCGACGGCCTTCGATCGGGTTTGGCACAAGGCACAAGCATCTATAGCCTTCTTTGCTTACAGTTGATTGCAGTCCACGGATTGCATTAGCCTTACTATTAGTTGGACTGTAAGTTCACCTGTCACTTCAATATTATAATTAAATGCATTTGGTGCAAAGAAAATATTTCGGCATCTTTTATTTGGAAAGGCAGCAGATTAGAATTAGATAACTAATCAAAACTACAAGTTCTGTCATCATACATAAATAAGAGTTTCAATTGTAAGCACTAATTAGTTTAATATATTTTCACCCTTTTTTCTAACTGATATTTGGCGGCAGAAATAGATTAAAGAGTGGTGTCCTAGAAAATTTATTTATATTTTTAATTTACATTAGAAATAAACTCGAAAATATTACTCATAGACAAAATACACATCATTTGGTAACAAAGGTTATATGTAATCGATCTATCAATGCTAATTTCATTGAAGCAGCCAGACAATGAATTTCCAATGGACAGATATATCAAACATGAAATTTCCAAGTTAATGGAATTACAAAACCTAATTGTAGGCTTTGCGTTCGTGCTACATTTCGAATGTTGTGTTTAGGTATTAAGGTATAATTTTAATTTAGTCTTATTATACAATCATTACAGCTTTTCAAAAGTCACAACACAAACATAGGCATCCCCCATCAATCACCTCTGAGCCGTTATCAGGAAGATGCTGCTGACAATTCCCTGTTAAAGTCCCCCCCCCCCCGTCAGCTCTTTCGACACCCACGGGACCTATATTACGGGGAAGTGAATATTTTTTATACCGCTATTACATACTTAAATTCGGGTCTATTGTAAGCCTTTTTATATGAGGTGAACAGAGGCGTCATGAGTTGCAATATTCACTTTGTATTAGTTGGAATTTCAGTGATTAGTAATTTAAAAAATACTAATTTAGTGATCACTATGGCATAAAAATTCTAAAATGAAAAAAAAAGTAGCGTGATCAACAAAATTATTTTTTATTTCGAAACGCGGCAAAATTTAAATGTAAAGCAGGCATTTTTTTTAGGCACAGAATGGGTGAGTGAATGAAAATAGAATGATATTTATTAAACTAATGATGAATATTACGTTTTGGCCTAGGGATATCTCAATCAACCCGTAAAGTTCACATCCGGACAAGGGCCTCACCAAAACATTCTCAGTAGGGAGATGTTGACTCAATTATCATGCTATTGGATAATGCAAGATATCGGATATCGAGTTAATGATCGCATTTCGAGAAATCTCGAAACTTTGACAGTGCTGTCCACCGATCTGAATATTTTACGCTAAAAAAACTATTTGAAGCCAAATCATTTTAAAAACTTCCCAAAATCGTATCTCCCGACACTCTCAAAATGGGGTGAAGGATACAATCTTACGCTGCCATGACATGGCCACGGATATTTTATTGCAAAGATTTAATAAAGACAAATGGTTGAATGAATGGATATTTTAGCAAATGAAGAGAAAAATATATTTCATTTAATATGATAAATAAAATTCTGATGCTTCTCAATAAAACAATCAGTACAACGTGACTGTTGTGAGAAGTGTATTATAGAAGATATTTAGAGAGAAGTTTATCCACTGTAACCAAGTTGAAGCCGATATAAATCCGTACAGATCCGCGGAAAAATATCGCTGTTGGACGTATTATGCCACTCGTTTATTGAAGATATAACATATTTTTCGAAACTAAAATGTTGAGATACAAGAAAAGCTTTAATCACACTTCCGATGTAACAAACTTTTAACAGTGGTAGAGCCAAGCGGTAGCTTTTGCTGTGGCACGGAAGGGCCAGCTCGAACCGGGGTGGTACCACGACCTCACAGAATACCAGCGTGAAGTAGAGGTTTACCTCAGCGTCCACGACCAAACTACTTCACTCCTGAGCGTGGGTGCTCAGGCTTGCCCCGCGTATTCTAGGCGGGGGGGGGGGGGGGGGGGGGGGGCAAAATTCTGCTCGCGACTAACGCTGCTCGGGGCAAGCGGAGCAATACTACCAAGGCGACCCTATCACGCTATCCGTGAATTTTTGCAACATCAGGGGGACTTCATTCCAACCTTAATGCTGTCCATTACCATCCAGAGATGGCGTAGCCGGCCATGCTCTTTTTAACCGAGACTCAGGTGTCCTCTCCGGCTGATACTTCATATCTCTCCTACCCGGGGTACAAATTGGAACACTCCTTTGTGCCCCGGGCTGGAGTTTGCGTAAACGTCAGAGAGGACATCTATTTTCGACACCTCGACAGTATTGAAGGTACAGACCTGTCCATCCTATGGCTGCGCGTAGACAGCAACGACCATCCCCGCGTCTCAGGTGCCTCTATAGGTCCCATAGCGGTAATGCCGACACAGACCGACTCATCGACCACGTCCAAATGGCTGCAGACTACGTGCTACAACAGGTCCCATTCGCAGAGATCGTGAGTACTCGGTGATTTCAACGCCCACCACGCTGAATGGCTTGGTTCTCGTTTAACCGATCATGCGGGTAGATCTGTTCATGACTTTGCTTTGGCGGTATGGTCTAACACAACTGGTTACTTCGCCTACGCGGATCCCAGATGTGGAAGACCATGTACCTTCCCTGTTAGACCTTCTGCTGACCTCTCATCCGGACGGATATCAGGTCTCCGTCGATGACCCTCTGGGCTCTTCGGACCATTGTCTGATCCGAGTACCGTGCCACTCACGCTCCAATCGCAGTTGCGATCTGCAGCTTGCCGCCGTGTTTGGCACTATAGGTCAGCTGATTGGAACGGGATGCGGTCTTTTTTTGCATCCTACCCTTGGGGGCGGGTTTGCTTCTCGCCGGAAGATCCAAGCGTTGTTGCCGATTCTGTTGCTGATGTGGTATTTCAGGGTATGGAACTTTTTATTCCATCCTCTGTGGTGGCCCATCAGAGGCAGATCCCAGCCATGGTTTGGTCGCTCCTGTGAAATAACATCACGCTATAAGCAGGAGTGCTACCAGGCCTGGCTGGCGCATCAACGTCTCGAGATGTAAACACCAGCGCACTTAAAAATAGTATAATTCCGCCTCCAGGTCCTTCAAAAGCGTCATTGCCAAGGCAAGGTCTGAGCACATCGGCAGAATTGGCGAGAACCTAGTTCGCCTTTCCTAGGGAACCCGTGCATTCTGTTCTCTCGCCAAGGCTGTCCAAGGGAACTTCTGTCAGCCATCTCTTCCATCTCGGCACAGAGAGGACGACTCACTGGCCCATGCCCAATCCCCCCAATATGCTGAGGGACGTGTGCTCCGGAGTTGGCACCAGGTTTTTACGCGTCTTTTCCGGTACTCCTACTCCCAAGGCGTAGTCTCTAATTCATGGAAGACAGCTTTGGTTCACCCGATCCCTAAAAAAGGTGACTGCTCAGACCCATCCAACTACAGGCCTATTGCTATCACCTCCTTGTTTTCCAAAATAATGGAAGTTATTATGAACTGCCAGCTCATGAGGTACCATGAGGATCACCAGCTGATTAGTGACCACCAGTACGTTTTTCGTCGGGGTCGATCAGCTGGTGGTCTTCTAGTCTACTTAACTCATAGATGGGCGGAGGCAGTAGAGTACAAGGGGGAGGCATTGGCCGTTAGTTTGGACATAGCGAAGGCCTTCGATCGGGTCTGGCACAAAGCGCTTCTTTCGAAGCTTCCTTCCTATGGGCTTCCCGAGAAACTGTGCAAATGGATCACCAGTTTCCTTGCTGATCGGAGCATCAAGGTCGTAGTAGACGGTGCATGCTCTGATTTCAAGCCTATCAACGCTGATGTTCCACAAGGCTGCGTGCTATCACCAAACGCTGTTTCTCCTGCATATCAATGATATGTTGCTAACTGGTAGCATTAATTGCTATGCAGACGACAGCACTGGTGATGCCTTATATACCGGCCGTGCCAATATTTTTCGGGAAAACGTCGCCGAGTACCGGGCAAACTTGTGTCTGAAGTCGAGTATTTGCTTAACAAAATCTCGGATTGGGGCCGACTAAATCTAGTCAGTTCATTTCCCAGAAGACACAAGTTTGCGCGTTTACCGCTAAAAAGAACCCCTTTGTCGTATCTCCTAAGTTTCAAGACACTCCCCCTTACTGCCTCAGCCAGTATCGGAATCCTTGGCGTCGATATATCGAATAATGTGCAGTTTCGTGGTCAATGGGAAGGGAAGGCCAAATTGGCTTCTAAAAGCTTGGCGTGCTCAGCAGAGCGAGACAGTATTTCATGCCGGCTCATCGCTTGCAACTTTACAAAGCGCAAGTTCGACCCCACATGGAATACTGTTCTCATCTCTGGGCCCAGGGCACCCCAGTCCTTCCACTTGACCGCATCCAGCGCAGAGCGGTTCGAATCGTAGACGACCGAGTTCTTTCTGATCGCTCGATACACTGACACTGCGTAGAGATGTTTGCATCTCTTTGCGTATTTTATCGCATCTATCACGGGGAGTGCTCTGAGGAATTGTTCGGACTAATTCCAGCCGCTCAATTTCACCATCGCACATCGCGACAAAATTCGCGTTACCATCCATACCATCTGGATGATTGGCGGTCCACCACTGTGCGATTTAGAACAAGTTTTCTCCCTCGCACAACTTCCTTGTGGAATCAATTACCACCAGCGAATTTTCCGGACCGATACGACTTAGGAACCTTCAAGAAAAGAGCCTACACCTTTCTAAAAGGTCCGCAACGCATCTGCAATTCCCCTGGTGTTGCGGTTGTTCATGGGCGGCGGTAGTCACTTACCATCAGGTGAGCCGCATGCTCGTTTGCCCCCTATTCTATAAAAAAAAACTATTCCACTTCTGATGTTAGAAATTAATCTCAAAAATATTTAAATAAAAGAACACGACTCGGTAACAAGCCCTGCTTACTAAAAGGACCCCCAATTACATGATAACACCAAAGTATGCAAACCAACAGCATCACTAACTATCTCAATGTAACACAGGGCAGCGTCTCAGCAACACGACCTCCTTTGCCTACAGTAGTAGAATACCCCAACGGGCATAGTAACAGTGAGATTCGTAGAATTAGAGACTGATGCCTCTTACTCGCCTGTGCGATACTTTATACTGCTAAAACAAGTGGGAGATTACCATTCTACCTTCATTTGTTCGTATTTACTTTTATTTTTTATCCTCATTTCCAACAATATATTATTTATATTGCAATAAACAATATTGAAATCAAGGTTTGATGTGATTTTTAGTGTTCCACTGTCACACAATAAAATTCTTCAATTTCATTCTGTTTGTTTATCACACAACAAATATAGATCACAACAACTTAGTAAATATTAAGAGCCTTACTCATAAAAACCGCCTACAACTTAAACATTGTTAAAATTGCTCTCTCTCCCTCTCTTTTTACTAAATAACAATAGGAAGATACAGATATATGCGAATTTACAAGGCGCTGATTCGGCATCACTTGGAATACTGATCTCAAGCAACAACTTAAGCAACAAAGCAAAAAATTAAAACTACATCCGATAAAATTAAAATGACATGGAGTATAATTAATAGTGAAACGGGCAAGGTCAAACCGCGCAACTCAGATTTTTAATTGAATATTAACAATAATTTAACTCCATCTGATCTAGATACATAAATAAAATGTTTCTCATAAGCCATAGAAACGGCTTATGAGAAGCATTTTACATATGTTCCTTTTTTGATAACAAAATCATTAAATTCTTCACCTACTGTCGCCAAATTATTGCTTAAACAAAATGTAAGGCTTTACGTAAAATACTTTAAAACTCCATAGAGTACTGCCAAAAGATATCGTTAAATATTTTAAAACTACTGAATTTAAGAAAACGGCAGACTTATGGGGGATTCCCGTTAAAGTTATTGCATCTATAATAGATATTATATCACCTTATCTAGCCACAATTTTTAATACAGGCTTCAAATCTGGTGTGTTTCCTGATCTAATGAAACATCACTCATCAACTCATCGCTTGGAAATGAGGCATTCCATCTTAGTCCTCACGGGTAACAACGCATCTGCATTTTGATTCGCAAGCGAGGATAGTTGGAGATGTTTATGGGCCGCAGCAACCACTTACCATCAGGTGGACTGTGTGCTCGTTTATCACCCTTATCCTATAAAAAAAAACATAGTAAAGGCGCCGTAAACACGATAACTTTTGAAAATATCAATTGTTTAACTCAATCTATTTTTAATCTCTTCATCTATCATGTGGGATGCCATGGAATGTAAATGGCAGTTTAATTTTGTTTTGTTTAGATATAATTAAGTATTTTCGGCTCTAAAATGGCGAAATTTTCGTTGGTTTGATGTATAGTCTTATATGTAATTTATTTTACTAAACAGGCCGAAGCCGCACTCCGAGCTACAGCCACAGAGTATTTTACTCCGGCCTCAAATGCCGTCCTGAGAGGTTATTTGTTACAGCGGCTCGTGCTGAAAAATATCGATCGCGAAATACAAAATATTCCAAAAACTAAATTTGATATGTACATACGTGACCAAGGTAAGTTAATATTATTATTTTTATAATTACAGATTTTTATTACAATATTTTGTTTCACTAAAAGCACGCAGGATTTATATATATAAATAAATATACTTATACATCTTGGACTTTATAGACCTGAAAGTGTGTCGGTACCTACTACTGGAACTCCTTGACGAGGAAAACTAGCTGAGCCGAGTTTGGCCTCGTTTTGTTAGTTATGATGAGACTTTCACTCGGGGCTTGATAGCGTGACTTGAAAGTGTACTTAGAAGACTGCCACAGGAACTCATTGATGAGCAGAACTAGTTTTGCCGAGTTTGAGCTCATTTTGTTAGTTATGATGAGACTTTAACCCCCAACTTGATAGAGTGACTTGGAAGTGTACTTGGATGACTGCTTCTGGAAGTCCTCGACGAGGAGAACTAGATGTTAAGAAGTTATATTTCATTATAGAACATTTTGCCACAGGTTAGAAAGGGGGCGATCGTCTTCTCGAAAGCCCGGTAAAAAGACCACGCGTGCAAGAGAGACGACTAATCGCTCAACTCAACTCCTTTTTTATGACAGCAGTATCGTGCAGTAATGCAATCAGCCAAGTGTTGACGTTACATAATAAGGCTACGAGGTCATGACGTGTGTAGAAGAGAGGAGCGTGTGGGAAATTTGAAACAACTTAAAACAGTTTACGAGTTATTTTATTAGTTGATATTATTGATTGTGCAGTTTGGTAGGGCAAGCCAGACTTCTTGGCTTCTATGGTGGCTTACCTTTCGGTCAAGAATACAGCGTTTAAACTTATTATTTAATATTTAAGTAATAGAATCCAGAAAGTTATTATCAGTGGTAAAAGTTTTTCCGGGTCGTACGTAAAGATGGGTGTCCCTCAGGCCTCGATTCTTGGCCCATTCCTATTATTAGTATATTTTAATAACCTATCTTTCCTTGTATGGGAATAATCATGATATAATATTATTTGCTGATGATGCTTTCTTGATTTTTAAACTTAAACTTCTATCATTTAGATGTGACGAAGTGAATAATGGTTATATCAAGATTAGTGCATTGGTTTAACGTTAATGATCTGCATTTAAACGGGAATAAAACTAAATGTATTAAATTTACAACAACGAATATTAAAAGTCTGAATACCAATGCGTTTTTAAGCGGGAAAGAACTGAGCCCTGTTGAATCCTCTGTTTTTTTTTTTGGAATCACTCATATGCATTCTCATACACTCTCAAAGCTTCAGTGGGGCCCTCATATATCCAAACTAGCAAGAAGACTAAGCTCTGCAGCTTATGCTGTAAAAATATCAGTGTCGAGACAGCTAGATTGGTTTATTTAACTTATTTCCATAGCATAATGTCTTATGTGATTTCGCTACGGGGGAAATGCGGCTGATTTAGAAACTATTTTTGTTTTGCAGAAGAAGGTCATAAGAGCTATTTACAACCTTAAGCCAAAAGAGTATCTCAGAGAAAAATTTAAATAAACAAATATATTAACTTTGGCTTCTCAGAATATTTACGAAAAAATTTGTAAAAACTAGGAACAAACACACGCTAGTGATACCAGTCTCTCGACTCCACTGAGCCAGTAATTCATTGTTATAAATGTATACACTATTACAATAAAGTCACATAAAAAATACAAGTTATCTCTATTACCAAGTTTAAATATTTAATAAAACAAAAACTGTATAAACAGGGTTATTATAATATAAATGAATACATGGTTGATAATAACCTCTGGGAATGAGGTGGTCGCTTCCAAGCTATTTTTAAAATAAATTTTGTAAATAGTTTGTAATCATTTATATTGTAAAATTTATTTTAAAATAAAGTCCCGCTAGGTTTCCTGCTGGTTCTTCTCAGGACTATTTAATTATTACTTATTGTTAATATACAAACATTACTTTAATCAATGTAGGTCTTAAATCAATTAGCATTTTCACTATATTTTATTAAAAAAAAAACAAGCTGAAAGAACAGAAATGTTGAACGCAACAAATCTTCCTGGCATGATAAATAATATCACTATCAACATGCCGTATTTCTTCTCGCGTGCTCTTGATGTTCTGTTTATGCTGATTAATGTATAATTAACTTTGATTTGTATTTCTATTGGATACAAATTTAGGTAAGATAAACACTGTTTTTATGCCAATAATAATCTCATTGATAAGAAAAACCGATGTATTATTTATTCTTAATAGATACTAAACAAACAAACAAATATATATTATCTGACACGAGAAATTCGTTAGACTAAGCACGTAGGGGAGCCCTCGAGCATAGTCTACTCTCTATAGTACGATAAGGTACCCTATTACGATTTTTCTAATGCTGTAATGGAATATGCACTGTCAATATGGACTGGTTATATATATTTGTTTCTAAGTTTAGAGACATACCGGATGGCATTTTTTTATAGTATAAGCGTGACAAACGAGCACACAGTCCACCTGATGGTAAGTGGTTGCTGCGGCCCATAGACATCTACATCTATCCTCTATTACAAATCAAAATGTAGATGCGTTGTCACCCGTGAGGACTAAGATGGAATGCCTCATTTCCAGTAAAAAGGGCCTCCAGCCACCTGTACTCACCAATCAAAACACAGAGGTAAACCTCTACTTCACGCTGGTTTTCTGTGAGGTCGTGGGACCACCCCGGTTCGAGCCGGCCCATCCGTGCGACAGCAAAAGCTGCCGCGTGGCTCTACCACTGTTTAAAAATGCATGTAGAGCTATGCAGAGAATCAATGGATGCAAGTGCCTCGGTTCCACTTACCTAATGAAATATAAATATTAAGTCTTTACCTATGAAATTTCCGTTATTTATGAAATAAGTTAACGTATTTTTTTTATTTTTTATTTCTATGAATCATAGTAATCACCCATGCAATGGACGTATCTTTGACAACGCAGTGGCAGTTTATTGATATCCTTCTTGAAGAAAGCAGCTGGACGGGAGGCAACAAGTTCTTCAAAGGGAAGTACTGCCTCTCGGGTATTGAATTGTTTTCCCGCCAAAAAGTTGTCCATATTCTAGAAAAAGTAGAAGACTGTAGGCACAAGATCTGGTCAGTACGGCAAATGACGGAGAGCATCAACTCCAGCTCTTGTAACTTGTGTAACTTGGAGACCGTTTGTTATGCAGTATGAGGTCGCGTGTTGCCTTGCAGGAGCAGCAGGGACGAGCGATTAACCAAAGCTGGTTGGAGACGTGCGAGCTTCTCCATCATTGTGTTCAGTTCGTTACAGTATACATCTGCACTAATGCTCATCCCGTTTGGTAAGAAGCTGTGATGAATCACACCAGCTCTAGACCACCAAACAGTGACCATCACTTTTCTAAGTTTTCGTTTAGGGCATGTTTTATATGCTGAACCAGGATCCAACCAACTTGCTGAGTGCTTGCGATTGTCAAACAGAACCCATTTTTTGTCACAGGCAACAATGCAGTTCGAAATTCCTTCGTTTGTGTGTCTGTTGAGCAGTACAAAGCACGTCTCGACGCTTAATTCGTGCTGGCGATTATTGAGTTCGTCGGGCATCCATTTGTCAAGCTTTTTTACCTTGCCATTTCAACGCAAATAGACCAATATTGTTTTGATGCTATCGTCGAAAACCGCTTCTAATTCAGCCGCAGATTGAGTATCATCAGCTTTCACAATCACCGTTAATTTGTCATTGTCGACCAAAGTTTTCGGACGACAACGGGGTTCATTTTCAGGACGGAATTTCCAGAACGGAAGCGGGCCAACCGTTATTGGTTAGCCCGCTTGTGCATGTGATGCATTCGTTTGTAGTATTCGCCCTGTAAACGTCGTTGATGTTGCGTGCCGCTTGTGCCGCATTGCTGCCACGACGGTGCTTATATTCCATAATTACTCGAATTTTAACGTATACATGATGACGAAAAAGTCTCAAATTCGATGAAAACATAACGCTAATCAATAAACAAATGACTGATTTTGAAGAAGCAGTTCCATGTTTTTAAAATAAAATTAATTTTATATTATAACTCTTAGCCTAACAAAAGTTATTTACATATAGATAGATAGAGTTCCTTTAGGTACTTCACCGCACGTGGACCTTTAGTCACGGACTGATAGTCACTACTGCAAATGGCCAAATATGTCTATAAGTATCGGATATGAATATAAGTATCTGAGAGATGACTCTCAGATACTTATATTTGCGCTACTTACTTTCAAATCATTAATAAATGAGGGCTAATAATCTTCCACTCACCAGATGTCGCTAGTCGTGACTGAGGTAAAGTTTTCTGTTACACAATGTCAGTTAATTGAGAAATTAGTTATAAATAATAGTTTATCATTATCTAGAGTATTATATTAATACACAACACAATGCGTCAGTGGTTTAATTTTTAATTTTTTGCACTTTATAACTCTTTTTTTTTTAAATCGGCTTTTTGTTATATTTATAGTTTGGTTTATTGATTTTTAATGTAATTAATATAAAATATAACTAATAATACAGAAAGAAACTTTAAAAATTACATTTTCCTAAGAAATTATCGTCCCCGCTATGAAAACTGTCAAATATTTTAGCTCACTGTAAAGTGGCGCCGCCCTGGTGGCAGAAAAAGTCATGGATGCCCTCATTAATTTTAAATGCTGAAACAAAATATTTTTCCTGGATTCAACCAATAACCTCCATCTCGCGTTTCCTTTGTTTAATTTGCTTACAGCCGTTAGATTAAAACAAAATTAATAGTATAGCTGGGTCGGCGCTCTTCAAATGAAAATTCTGATCGTTTTCTACAATTCCGTTTTGTCGGTTGAGAATTTACAAAGCTTTAATTGAAATTCTAGTGATTTTTTTAGGTAATAACATTAAGAATAAAATTCCGACAAAACTATTTGTTGGTTTAAAATATATTGCTTTGTTGACGGATATCACTGGACGCTCTTAAAAAATATGAAACATTCTTTTAGTGCACCTTCTATCTCACTTGTCATTTCATTGATTAACTAGCGATCTGCCCAAACTATGCCTAGGTGGGATCTATTAATAAGGTAATTGATAGAATCAGGCGTTACTTTGCGGAAATCCATTATAATGCATATACATAATAAATATAGACTCTGCGGAGGCTGGCCGCTAAGTCACCTGAGGATGCCTCGTGTAGAGGCGAAACACGTGTCGTATTTTCGAGAGTGGTGTGTCCTGCCTAGTGTGGTGGTGCTGAGGATGGTAGTGCTGGGATTGACGGCGACGGGTATAGTGCGCGCGATTGAGGGAGGGTGGGTGGTCCCCCTTAAAGCTGGGCAGGACACATCATTTTCTTTCTTTACGCGGAATTAAGCAAATTAATTTATAACAACCCCACTATTAATAAGGCTTTATTTAAATATAATAAATTCATCAAACCATCCAATTTATACATTTTTAGAATTTTTCAAAAAATTCTTCATGTTTTTAAAATATAGCCTATATCATTCCTGGCATTGCTCTCTATCTGTTTTTGAAGTTTCATCAAAATCAGTCTTATTACCATGCATATAACCCCCTTAAATTAATAAAAAGCAATTATTTCAATATTACAGACTTATTTATTTTTATATACAATATATTTTTTATAGGGTAGGCTGACAAACGAGCACACAGTCCACCTGATGGTAAGTGGTTGCTGTGGCCCATAGACATCTACATTTATCCTCGTTTGCGAATCAAAATGCAGATGCGTTGTCACCCGTGAGGACTAAGGTGGAATGCCTCTTTTCCAGTAAAACGGGTCTCCGGTTCTCTACACCCACCATACGAAACACAGCAGTGTTAAGCTGCAATTTTACGCTGGTATTCTGTGAGAGCGTGGTCCTTCCCCTGTCCAGCCGACCCATTCGTGCTACAACTATACTACTAATATAGCTGCAGCATGGCTCTACCACGTCAAAATACAGATATACTGCTGTCATCGACTTCATCATTTAAAATAATATTAGATCTATAGATATTTTCATTCTCGACTCGAGAAAATGGGTATGTAAATACTATAATGCTTAAGATATTCAATATATCAATATGTTTGAAAACTGATTACATTTTGTTTATAGAACAGGATTTTTCCGCACTGACAGTTTTTATTACTTGTAAAACATGACTGTTTTGAATTTAACTATCTCTGTTAGAACTTACTTAGAGTTACTGTTACTGTTACTGGAAATAATGATATCACATTTAGCAGTGGCAGAGCCACGCGGCAACTTTTGCTGTCGTACGCATGGGCCGGCTCGAACCGGGGTGGTACCACGAACTCACAGAAAACTAGCGTGAAATAGAGGTTTACCTCTGCGTTTCGCTTGGTGAGTGCAGGTGGCCGGAGGCCCTTTTTACTGAAAATGAGGCATTCCATCTTAGTCCTCACGGGTGACAACGCATCTACATTTTGATTTGTAATAGAGGATAGATGTAGATGTCTATGGGCCGCAGCAACCACTTACCATCAGGTGGACTGTGTGCTCGTATATATTTCATTCAAATCCAATACTTTTAATTTTTTTTAATATGAGCAAGATCAATAAGGACGTTATCTGCTCTGCATTCTAGTTTACAGTCGTTCAGTTTGTATTTCAAATTTTAAATACAGGGTTGAACCAAGCTCATTAGAGCACGGACGGTAGAATCGATAGTGTGGCTTTCATTAAATAAGTTAGTATTTGAGTATTTGACTGTAATGTTATCAAACGTAATGATACTTTTTGGAAATATTGATAGCCACTTCTATAAGCAGGGTTATCGATAGAATTAAAAGCATTCTAGAGTTATATTTTTTTTTAGAAGCCACATAATCTTGCCCTATTAATTAACATTAAGTAGCACAAACCTCAAAATTAGATAATTGTAAAATTACGTAATGTTATTAAGAAGTACTCTACCTTATGTCTTCAATATACGGTTAGATCAGGATGATTGTCTCTCTAATATTTACTTTGTATTTAACTATTCTCGATAATGTACGAAATTTGTCAGTGTGTTCGCACTCGACCAGGATATTCAAACATACCTTCTATATTTACGTATGATCCATAGCCCTTAAAGGCAAAAATAGAGATTCTTTATTCTGTAGAAATTTTATATTTTAAGTCAACCGTTTGGGAAACATAATTTTGTTACGTGCAATTTTCATTACGTACTTTCAATTAAAATCGAATTTAAATGCTACCTTGTTAAAAGCATACTTCACATGTGTTGGGAAATTAGTAATGAACGCTAGCTCGATTTCAAATCCAACGTGCGCTGAATCTAGCTAATTAGTGAAAATTTACGCACACCTACGGAGTAATAGGGAATTGTTAATTTAAGTTTTGCCATTCTATTACTGCTTAACTGTAAATACAAGATTTTCCCTTTGTATGTCTCTAATTTAAAGAGTTTGCGAAGCGTAAACGTTTTCTGAATTTAATTTTAATACATTATTTTATGAATTCTCAATTCTCAAGGATGTATTATTTTATGGTTTGGTTCGTCTTAAGCCACGAAACAACGGAGTTCTTATAGGATCAGTCCGTTCGTCAAGTAATATTTTCTCAGGAATAGGAATAGATATTATGTTGATTTTAATATCAAATTATTAGGCCTAAGGAGCCTTGCAGCTACAAAAAGTCTTGATTAACAAGATCAAAGATACGGAAAATTATGTCACACATTATTTCTATTTGTCCATCTTAGTCCTCAGAGGTGGCAGATGGAGGAGACAAATTAATTGTTTTTATGAACTTGTCTTTAGCTGCGCATGGAAAGTGCTGGAAAGGCTACAGTAATCACTTATCATCAGATGATCTCTGAGCTTCTTTGACACTTAAACTTTACAAGAAAAATATGTTCATACTCGCAAACACACTTACCAGAACATAATATATTATGGTACTTCCCAGTGACCTTATCATATCTTATCTTATCTTCTATCGATCTTACAGCACAAGTAAAGGTAAACGTTTTGTAATAAGGTAAAAGGATTTTTTTTTTCGTTTACAAAATTACATTTGCAGTTGGAGCATCGACCGTGATGTAAACCGATGTATGAAGGAACATTTCGCTAGAGCAGTGTTTGGTAGGTACTTACCTTACCTTAATTTCCGGGATGGATGAACCATCAATACACATCATAAAGCTCACTTATACGAAACCCTTAGAGTTTTTTTGTCTGTTTATTTTTAGTAAATAATATGCTCCGCGCTCAGATATTGTTGGCAATTGGTATAAACGCTTTTGTATATTTCCCTCACATTAACCTAGTGGAAAAGTAAAAAACATCTATAAGCAAAATATGAACAATTATTTTGTGATTTCACTGATAATATACTATCAAAATATTTGTAAGGCATTATTTTGGTACTTATGCTTTAATTTCAAGAAACAAAAGAAAACGTGTTTTTCCCATTTTCTTAACGTCAATATTTTCTGTCAAATTGAATTTATATACTATAACCAAAATAATTGCTGAAACTCAATTTGGTATTTAATCTTTATATATAAAAAGTACGTGTCACGTTGTTTGTCCGCGATGGACTCCTAAACTACTAAACTGATTTCAATGAAATTTTTGGTCAATGTGCAGTTTGGTCCAACTTAAAAGATAGGATAGCTTACATCTCAATTTATAGTCGCAATACAATATTATTTTATTGAAAATTATTTGTCTATTATTTGACAGTCATAATTATCTGTTAGCTCCAAACGATTCTCTCAGATGACGATATCTGTTGACTGGATTGAGTAAATATTTAATAGATGGCGCTATGTTAAAAATACAAACGTTTAATATAAGCTACAATTTAGTAGTATAACCACCACGTGTTGCTGTAAGTATTCAACAGATAGAACCGATTTCAAAAAAATTTTGCACGCTGTGTGCAGTTTGGTCCAACTTGAGAGATAGGATAGTTTTTATCCCGATAAGTGACCCTCAACTTTTTCATTGCTAATTTCAGGAGTTTTTTTGGGAAAGCAAATGGTCGTTCGGAAAGGGCAGAACAACGTCTGCCTGGTCAGCTAGTATAAATATAAAAATGACGTGTCACGTTGTTTGTCCGCGATGAACTCCTTAACTACTGAACGGATTTTAAAGAAATGTTTCACAATGTGTGCAGTTTGGTCCAACTTAAGAGATAAGATAGTTTTTATCCCGATAAGTGGCCCTCAATTTTTTTATTGTGAATTTAATGATTTTGTTTAGGACACATGGTCGTCGGAAAGGGCAGAACAACGTCTGCCTGGTCAGCTAGTAGTAAATAAATTCAATAGAATTTTGCGTGTGTATATGTTTACGTATGTATGCATAAATTACATGAACATTATTAAGAATTTCCAATTTTACTGGTGGTAGTAAAACAAGAGTTAGAACAATGTTTGGTAATATATTGATACGAGTCCGAACATGCGTTGAAGTCATATTTTCAGTATTGATAGTTATTAGATTTCTGCAGGTACCTCGAGAACCGGCAAGTTGATTAGTAAAATGCTACAATTGTACCCGATTTGATAAACGTTTTTTTATTGCGAATTTTTTTTTTCATTTATTTCTGCCTACCAAAGTCCTCTGCTGAAGATAGGTCCCGCCATATATTGCCTCATAAGGGGGATAATTGCTATAGTGGATATATAGATGCCAAGCTCAGTAGACAAGTTGGCAACGGCAGTTAGTTTTAGTGGGTATTAGTTAGCTATTTTTACACCGCCACTCCAAGTTGAATATAATAAATACACACATAATACATACAATAATTTATTAAGCACTTATGTAGTTGCCTTCCGATAAGCGGATTTCCTTACTTAATAGACATTTTTTAAGGTCACCATCTTAGAGAAAAAAAAAATCCAGAATTTTAAAAAATAACAAAATACATACAAAAGCAATCAGAACAGTCAGTTACAGTTGAATTGAAAACCCTCTCCATTTCTGATGTCGACTAAAATTATATAAAAGGTTTTCTGAATGCATGGAAATGCATTAAACAACGTTTAAATCTCTTCACTGGTTACAAAGCATTGCATAATTTTCACTGATTATGTTTATTCAACGCACGATGACGTTACAGCAAACAAATGAACATTTGTCTGGTTAATGGTTTTAAAGAACATATTTGAGACAAGCTAAGTCCTTAAGTCAAACATTACTTATTCATTACTTTTATAAATTAAAGCGGGATTGTGAAAACTACCGTGGAATCAGCCTGCTCATCATTGATGGAAAACTATTCGCTAAGGTGTTGATAGTAAGAGTTATGAAAGAAACTGAAGTAAAATTTTGGGATGTACAAGTTGGATTTAGAAAGGGAATGGGGTGTTCGGGACGATTTCGCATGATGACGGAAAAGTTTTTGACTACAAACTTGAAATTATTCTGTCCATTTTTAGACTTTGAATTCAATAATAGAGTAGACACAGTTACAAGTAATATTTGCGTAGTCGGTGTTGCAAAATATGTTTACTTTAATGAAAATATTTTTAGAAGTAAGGAGAAGGAAAACAAACGCAAGTAAGACGAAAGTAATGGTATTTAAAAGGAAAGAAAGTAAACGATATGTAAAATAAGAGCAGGAGGGGTTCAGTAAGTGGGTAATTTTTTTTGTATTTAGGATTTGTGCTTTGCGAATAAATTAGGCATGACTAGAATATACGAGTAGAAAGTAGAGTGAATGAAGGACATAAAGAAGATAAAGTAAATATGGATCTTTATGCTATTGTGAGAAGTAAGAATGTGTCAAAAAGGTACATTTTGCTTTTAACAAAGCTACTGTAGTCCTATTAGTTGGATAGAGCAGCAAATGGAGCAGAAGTAACAGATTAAAATTAATGCAGTAAAATACGGTCATTAAGAATAATGTTAGGGCTGACTCTGAATGATATATCTGAATGATGATAGTGTGGTTTGCAAGATGTTGTAAACAGGATTAAGAAATAAATGCTTCGATGGTTTGGACACGTAGAATGAATGAAAGAGAAAAGAGTGACAAAGCAAATTTGTGTTGTAAAGGTGATATTGGAAGTGTATCGACCAAATTGACGATATATTAAAGATGGGAAAATTAAGAGTAGGCACCCTTAACCGACCAGCATGCATGCGTAGGTAATGAGGTGAAAAAGAGAGTCGCTCAGTATAATATAGTCAGAAAAATTTAATTGAATGACTGACAAACTATGGCTGTCCACACATCTCAAATATTTTATTAAACTACTAGCTGTCTCGGCGAACTTCGTACCGCCTAACAGTCGATTCTTTGAGTAATTTTACCATCGTATAAATATTGAGAATTACTGACATTAATATTTATACGATACTAACGTCACTCAATTGTTTTGCCTTCCCGAAACCCCTCCACTAACACTTAAACTTTATGGTATGGTATTAAAGTTCAAATTGATTTTTAAGTATTATTACGAATCTTTTGTATGGGAATATAGAAAAGTATTGTTTTTAGACTTTTTCAGTCAATTTTTTAAATTTTTCTCTCCGTAAGAACCATCTTCGTACTTCAAGAAATATTATAAAAAAAGAATTAGCGAAATCGGTTCAGCTGCTCTCGAGATTTGCGCTTAGCAACACATTCAGGGATTCACTTTTATATTATAGATTTAACGTGGTAACCGCACAATATCGCAGTCCGTAAAGCTGTCATCTAGATTAGTTAAGATTATTTTGTCATTAAGATACTTCACCGTAGGCAGCGTCGTGTGACGGTTCATCTACTTTCTTTAATGCGGTCAAGAAGTACGATAGCAATCAGATAATACAATATATTATAATATAATATAGTGAACAGGTCCAAAATGTCTAAATTGGTTCGCTATATATTCATTTTAATTTACCCTTTATAAGACGAAACAAACTATATAATATATAAAAGAAAAAAATTGCCGTTTTGTCATTTCTTCTATATCAAACGAACCTCATCAAGAAATTTTTAAAATTTATATTGCAAGAGATGCACGAATTAATTAGTACACTTAATTACATTTCTTACTGTAAATTAATATTGTACAAAGTAGGTAACAACATTTAAGTATTTATATGCGTAATACTAAAAAAGTTAAGTTTTTATATATTCAGCCAGGAAACCTAATGCCGCTTTTTACGACAATTTTATACTTCGACGCAGGAGGAATTCGTTATTCGAAATTAATAGCGAAATAGAAAATAAAGCTTTAATATATTTGTGAACAGGCCCGTGACAGCTTAGTTCCATTCTATGCCATTTGGCGCTACCGTCGCTAGTTTATTCTCTGTCTACGGACGCCATTTTAAAAAAAACGCCATATTGTATTGTCAAAGCAAATTGTCAAAATTATCGATATTGATTGCCGCCATTATTTAATATTTATCTAATTGTCGTCCGAGTTATGTGTTTTTTACGAGCGCAAATGTATTGAAGTGTATTTCCTCGCATTTATGTTGCGTTGAGATCTTGGACGCAAAGTTTCCTCCGCTATATGTGACAATAACAATATTCTGTTTTTGTGCTGGTCTAGTGCATATTGTATGGAATACGAAAAGTGCTGTCTTGGTGCAGATTCCCTAAAAACGATAATTTAAGAAACTTGTGGATGTATTTCATAGTATCCATAAGTCCCCAGATCATTGAACTTTCCAAAGAACAGTTTCTTGACAAGACAGAAAACTTCGATAGGTACTCTTATCCATGCTTGCTTACTAACGATTAAATAGCTCATGGTGTGCCTCTGACAGCAACAGGCGAGTAATTTTATTACTTATCATGGTACAATTTCGACTGCTGAAAGTTGTGATTTCTAAGTGGGTATCAAGTGGACTCCAGTAATGCAGTATTGAACCATACATTTTTATTAAAAAACATTGCATCACTTTGTGATTACTTCACCAGCCATTTTTAATTATCACTACATGGTATAAAGTGGCAGTCACTTAAAAAAAATTGTCTCTGTAACTATTGAAAGACAAAAAATTGTATAGCTGATTGCTTAAATCGTTATAAAAATATCACAAGAACAAACCTTGCAAAAAAAGCAACAATTTATTACAAATTTTCAAAGATGCTGCTCGAATATGGTTAAATTTTAGTTCTGTTTTAACAAATAATGATGTGATTGACATCTTCTAAATCACAACACTTTTTACATTTATAAATTTTTCACAGTTATATTTTATTTCACTTTCCTTATTTAAAAGGTTATTTAAATGTTCAAGATTTATTAAATCACTAATGTCCAAGATGATAGATCTGTTTTTCGGCTAGTACTGGAAGGCAGGAGCTCGTACTATCTGAGAATCTCATTAAAGCATTCATACAAGCATCTTCAACTTAAAATTGTGACTTGTCGTCATAGTGGAGGAATATAGGTAGTTGCAAGACTGAGCGAACGAGACTGTTTCAGAACCTTTTACTAGTAGGTATGAGTATTAAACAATTAAAATTATAGTTTAGAGGAGGTGTGGTAACGTGACGGGTATTAATTTTTTGTATAATTGGTATCTAAAACAAATGTTATTTGACTTCCCTCAATTTTATTTATTGTTCTATTTTTACTTTATTGTTATAACTTATGGGGTATATCAATTAATTTGTTAACTCTGCTGATTTTAATAATTTTAACAATTCTTCAATATCTATAAGTAAAATTCCTAATTTGCTAAAGAAACAGAAGTTTCGATTTCATTCCATCTAGTGTAGAGTGATTGGAAATTGTGTAAAAATAAATTGTAAATATTAATAAAATTACATATCATTAACTCTCAAATATATCAAGAATTAAAAAATTTAAATTACTGTCATTTCCAACACTGCATATTTATCAAGATGCAACATTTATAAAAACTAATTTGGAAATATTTAATGATTATTTAGTAATTGACAGTAAAATTATACAATTTCATCAGACAGCTTTATTTAGATAAAGCGTTTTTGGCACGCTGTTTAAAATCAACAATAAAGTTCCATCTATGTTTCACAAACGGAGAATATTCATAAATTTAAAAATAATTTAAAACATATCTAACTAAGAAATGTTATTACTCAATTAATTAATATTTAAGCAATGCATCAATAGGCACATTACAATGACATGTATCTTTTTCAAAGATGTTACCTGTAGTATATTACTTGTATTCACAAATAAAAATAAATTTGAATTTGAATCAATCTTGATAAAATTATTTCTTGTAAATGGATTCTTATTAACAAGAGATTCTATTTATTTCATTTAGGTAATCTTGTTCACTAGTGTGTATCGACGAGTTTTTAAATTACCAATCATATTTTCATACTTAATAGCATTTTTATAATCAAAGTTACCAGTAATAATCTTAATAATATATCTTAGGGAGTTTAGAATGCCTTGTTTGACTCTAAATGAAGGTGATAACTGTTCAAATTGTTCAATACTGGAATTTATTTCAAATTCAGTTTGAAACATTATATTAATTGAATGTTTAGTTTTTTTTGTCAATATAATTCTAACATGCTTATTTAAGTATTTAAGTTCATGTATCTATTAATATTAAATTCTAACTGCTCATGCGTAACATTTAAATCTGAAACCTTAATTATAATCTACTTTTCATCACTTACACTAACATGGCCATCTCTAAGTATCATACCAATATTAATATTATAAGGCCATAGGAATTATTTTCTGCTCCATGTAATTCTCAATTTAATGTTGTGGTTAAATCTAATTAAAATTATTTGCAAAATGAATGGATATCTAAAACCTTCTGAATTATTATGCGTGGATTCTGAAATTGGTTAACTATAATTTATTTAAATTTTTTTAATTAGCTATTGAAACCACTAAGAATATTTTCTAATTCAGTTGCAGTTTGATCTAGAATCACCAAAATATTAAAAAGAGATGCATCTTTTCCTATAATGTAATTATTACACAATAAAATATATAGTATATTGTTTGTATATGTAATTTTGTTTATGTCATAAAAAATCTTATAATATATTCACAATTCTTAATAAATAAACTTGAAATACATTGATCACCATCAAACATGATGATCAAGCTTGTTAGATCCTTAGGTCTAATTTGAAGAAAGTGACATAGTCTTCCTTGTTCCATTTTTATTAAAAAAAATCAATACATGTATATTTTTTTTATAGGATAAGGGGACACAAGAGCACAGTTCACCTGATAGTAAGTGGTTACTGTGGCCCATAGACATCTACATTTATCCCGTTTGCGAATCAAAACGCAGATGCGTTGTCACCCGTGAGGACTAATATGGAATGCCTCTTTTCCAGTAAAAAGGGTCTCCGGTTCTCTACACTCACCATACGAAACACAGCAGTGTCAAGCTGCTATTTTACGCTGGTATTCTGTGAGAGCACAACTATACTACTAATATAGCTGCAGCATGGCTCTAGCCACGTTATATGTACCACATATACAAAAATATTCTGTTAATTATTCTTTTTCTATAATTTTAGCACTTCTTAAGATTATATTTACTTACTATTATATATTTTGTTTTTATTTAATCCAATTTATTTTATTTATAATAACATTTACTTAATTAATAACTGTCAAGTTTTGTGCAGAAGTCAAATAACTTTCAACGATTTTAGTTCAAAAGTTACAACATAGAGCCATAAAGAAATAACCGCAGGAAATAACTAGAATGGGACAGGATAGTTAAAGCTTTACTTAAAGTCCGCTCACTGCCATGTCTACCCGTAGAGCTGCTCTTGTCTAGATAGGAAGGTTTCTTCAGCTCCTGATTTATATAAACTTATTTGGTTCGAGGATATCCGGAACTGTGGACAAGACCAATTTGAGTGTACTTGAACTCAGCTGTAAGCTGTGTGCTGGCTGCGCCATATAAGTTTCGGGAGTGGTGCTGAAGCTTTTAAAAACTACAAATATGTCTCGATGACATTTAATAACTATTACATTACAATAATGTATTAAAACTAATTCAGTGCAATACTGACTTCCTTAACTACGTGATTACATTACTACGATGAGAACTATAATGAGTCTTATTCTAAATGCAAGGGCTTTTATAGGGTGGTCAAAACAAATCAAAACACATCAAAAGTTCTAAATAATAAATTAATATTCTATGTTTATCATTCAGTAACAAAATATGATACTTAATATTTTATTTATTTCATTACAGGTTACATTAGTGAAGAAAATAGTATCAAAGAAGAGAAACTTGGTTAATATTTTGACAAAGATTGCAACTAACACTTTAGATGACTCAGTTTCACAAAGACTAGTTAAAGCCCAATCGCTGTCAAGAAATAAACACTTATCGGAAATTTTGAAAAAAAAAATTGGTATAAATTACATTTTTTTTTTTACTAATATCTTTACTAATACTAGGTAAACCAGTATAGAAATACAATTACTATATGAAATTAATATTTTGTACAGAGAAATCCTATACAGACGTAACTTAACTTTTCTAATTTAAATTGTACCTAGATCCGGGAGTTATTCAAAATGTAAAATGGTTTCCAAATTTTAGAAACAAAATTGTATTTCATTATGGAATATTCTAAGCCACTTAAAATATACTATAAAATAATCTTTGATCTTAAAAAAAATGATATGTAATAAATCACATAATTTACTTTTCATTACACATTGAAATCAAAATAATCATGCTTAAATAATAAGGATATGAATATACAAGTAGCACCTGCTTTGTGTTAATAGTTTTCCATCTATAAAATGAGTAATGGTAAAAGATTGAAGACTATAGTTATTATATTTATTATATTTTTAATTTTATGAAATTGCAATTTTAAATGAGAATTTAAGATTACTCATCTGACATTTCAAAATATGTATAATACAAAATATAATTTGCGTTTTATACAGTAATTATTTAGTAGATACATCAAACATATATTTCACATTGTTTTCTATTGTTTTTTGGTTTCCTTGAAATTAACATTTTTCCTGTTTTCTTATAGATAAAACACAAAAAATTCAGTCCTAAAACTGATCACTTGAATAAATTTTTCGATATTTTTTAGGAACATAATTGATAATTATGTTTCTTATTTGGTTTGCTCCACGGTTGGTTTGATAATGTTATTAATTCCCTTCGTGAATACCACTGTGTACTTCAATTTATATTCTCTCAACCAATATTCTTTTTAACCTGAGGAAAAAAAAAGTAATCTCTGTCATCTATTTTTTAAGCGGTAGAGCTATGCTGCAGCTATATTAGTGGTTTTGTTGTAGCATGAATGGTTCGGCATGACCGGGGAAGGACCACGCTTTCACAGAATACCAGCGTAAAATAGCAGCTTAACGCTGTTGGGTTTCGTATGGTGAGTGTAGAGAACCGGAGACCCTTTTTACTGGAAATGAGGCATTCCATTTTAGTCCTCACAGGTGAGAACGCATCTGCATTTGATTCGTAATTGAGGATAGATTAGATGTCTATTGGCCACAGCAACCACCTTCCATTAGGTGGACTGTGTGCTCATTTGTCACCCTTATCCTATTAAAAAAAATCCTCTTTTCTCATCTCAAGTCTTCTTAGCTGTTTCTTTGCGTTATAATTTTACATGTTTGCTTTATTTTTTAAATATTTATTTAAAACTTTTTATGGCTCTATGCAATATTTTCCTCATTTTGGTAATGTGTGTATTATTAAGTCTTATATTTATTATGAGTTTATTACTATCGGTGGCTAGCTCGCCTGGCAAGGTCGCCATGTAATGACGTTATTAAATGAGACAACCTATATTTGCCAAGTGCTGTTTAGTAACATTAAATTTATAATTGGTATTACATTAGTGGATACCGTGAGCCACACTACAATTGTATAAAGGTTAACAAAGTCTGTTGTTGTAAGCAAATAAGTGTCTTTTGGCGAAAGACTTGCAGGTGCAATAACTGTAAAAGTAATTCAATTAAAAAGTACTTTTTTTAGATGATTTCCGCTATGCAAACTCTGGCGCAACAATGGCCTCAACAGCAGAAGTCCGTTGAATTTTTCGACACACTGACAGCGTCAGTGGATAACCGGGTGGTGTGCAAAGAGCAAAGTTAAGACGAGTGATTAAACATACTTCACAACTTCATACTTTTTGGATTGAAGCCATTAATAAAAAAAAATAAAATGGTTTAGTAGACTCCGTTCTATATAATAGCAAACATGCTATACAAGAAGGAAAACCTCGACTTGTGCGCGTCCATCCCGACAAGGATGGATAACTTGAAAGTTTTATAAGGGTCTACAAATTATTATTTGAACAGTATAATGTAGAATATTATTATTCATTAAATATTAACCAAGACCCTTTAGAAATTTATTTTTGGATGTATAATAGCTATAAAATATAGAAATGTTGACCTAGATGCAAACATATTTAAAGGCATATATGCCTTTAAATATTTGATATTATCTAACATGGTTAGTCCACATTCTCTAATTGTGAAGAGGATTATGGAGATACATTATTAAATGTTAGTGTAGTTTCCTATCCCCTTCATCATCAAGTGCAAAAGAAAAATTGCTGGTGGGTGATGTAGTCATGGAAAAAATTATAGACCACTGCTCAGCTTACACTACTGAATACATTTTGTCAGAAAATATCGAAAGGTATTCGTTGTAAGGATTGCATCAAAACATTAGCACTAATGAAAAATTACTTATCTTGTACAGGGATGGTACTCACTTTATTCATAAGTATTTGAATTATAGCTGTATTGGAAGTAATGTAAAATGTAGTTTGAAAAGTAAAATACTAAGCACTTTGAGGTTTTCCTGGCTTGCTTTGAAAAAGTTTTTATTAGGTTACACGGGCACAATTGTGCAACAAATAATAAAATATTGAAAGGTGACATTCATGAAAAAATAAAAATAGTAAAATTTTGGTGACTGAGCCTCACAAAGGCTTGCTTAATGTCCAATCTCTGTCGAAGTATAGAGAAGTTGAATGTTAAACAAATAACTTTATTATTAATATAATAAAACAATTTAAAAAAACAAAATGACCAGGTTTACCCTAGATGAAAAATGAATAGGATTTCTAATAATGAAACAAAACTCCAAACACTACAAACTTAAGGAAAAAATGTTTGTCTTGTCTAACAAACAAATGTTATATAGAACAAATAATAATTTAGCATATCCTAGCGAAAAGTTCGTTATCTTATACAGGGAAGGTACTCACTTATTCATAACTATTTGAATTATAGCTGTTTTAAAATTAATATAAAAAGTAACTTGTAAAGTAAAATATTGAACACTATGATTAATATGATTCCTGTGGCTTAATTTATTTAATTTGATACTTGCTTTATATAATGTTATTGTCAAATTGTACCTATAATTTAATCCTAAGATTATGTGTGTATGTATATGATGTTGGTGTGCTTGAATAAAAATAAATGTTAATGTATTATAAGTGTTTCATTAAGTAGTATTCCTGTATAATGCACTTCTGTCGATATCGATAAAATAAGAACACCACTAAACATCGATATCGATGATTTCAAGGATGTGTGCTTGCAATCTCTAAGCTATATTTTTTTTATTACTCATCTGTCAAAATGGGCGACTGCAGCGCCAAAACGCATAGTTGGGAAACTTGACAAAGTCACTGTCGTATCTGTAGCTTGCTACATATATATTTATCTATGTTTGTGAAGATCCGTAACGTGGTTTTATGGCCGTCCGACCGCAAGACACAAAATTCGCAACTAGAAATTTCTGTTTTGCAGACGTTTTAGGACATTTATTCCCTCCACATAATCAGCCTTATCTTCGGTTGTAAACTTACTAACAAATTACCGTATTTATATACTTATTCTATGACTAGCTTTAACCCGCGACTTCATCTGTATAGAACTTAAAAACAAAGAAACCTGTAGGCAATTAGGTAATTCATTATTGAAAAACCACATTAACTTTCGAAAACTAAATACAATTTAGAAAAACATAAAAATTGAAGAACTATTAATTTTATGTAAAAACAGTATTTTAACATTATCCTTTAACATAAACTTGTTGCAAGATTTCGCATTAAAACTTTATGAGATAGAATTAAGTGTACTTTTTTACCAAAATACCGAGGCCTAAACCACTTCATTGCTACATACATGCATGGCATTGTTATATATGCTTGTGAAGTTTCCTCGCAAGCGATTCAGCCATTCTAAAGATAGTACCGGACAGACAGAAAGACAGATAGACAAACAAACAGAAAACAAGACAATAATTTTTAAATTGTGTATTTATTTCTGAAACTGATCATGATCTGGTTTATCACATTTATGTCAAAAATTATTCTTGCAAACCACTCTTTCTCTTACGTAGATCACTCAATAAGTTTTGATATGCTCGAAATTTAAAAATGGAACGCAACCGTGTTATATGTTTCTAAAAAGCAAATTTATTTAAAAATAGAACTCCATAAACCAATTATTGCTCAATATAAAAAAACAAAGTGTTATTAATTTTCCTGCAACGCTTCCTGCGCTTTTCATTTAAAACGATAGATCTTAACCGTGAACAATTGCGCGCTATGATAAATTATGATTTTAAATTTGGTTTAACCGAACAATTAAGTTTAAAACGGTAATATCAGCATTAAGTGACTCAGCTCTATCACGCGCAACAATTTTAAGTGGTTTTCTGAATTTAAAAGGGGTAAAATTAATCTTAAAGATGACCAAAGAACCGGGCCCCACAAACAGCAGTAACGCCAGAAAATGTATCGACTACTGAAATGTTAGTGCGTGAAGACCAACGCGTCTACGTTTTGAAACGGGGCATCTAGGCGTGTTTCATAAACGTTACTGGTGACGAGACATGGATCTATCAATATGATCCGGAAAATAAAAGAAAATCACCGTTATGGGTCTACTCAGGAGGACAGTTACCGACAAAACTGCAAAGACCTCGCAACGTCGGCAAAAAAATGGTGGCTAGTTATTTTTCGCGGAGCGGACATTTGTCGACAACAATGCTGGAAAATTGTGGGTCAGTCAACTCTGAATGGTATACTACAGTTTCATTACCCAAACCTTTTCAACCTGTGCGGGAGAGAAGACCAAAAACCGGGCTTCGGGGAATCATGCTGCATCACGATAACGCCTCTTCGCATACCTCCCTTAGAACAAAAGCATTTATTGAGGAATCTGGTTCTTTGAACTCTGAAACTCAAAGTTACCCATCCTACAGCCCTGAGTTAGCTTCTTGTGATTTCTTTTTGTTTCCAAGAGTCAAAGAAAAAATAAAAAGAAAGTTTGTTTCAAGCGCCCGAAGAAACCGTGGCTGCCTACGAAGAAGCGATTTCCGACCTGTCAGACCAAGACTTGTAAAAGTGTTTCAGAGTTGGTTTAAGCGAATGGAACTTTGTGTAAAGCATGATGGCGAATATTTCGAAAAGATGTAAAATAAACACTAATAGTATCTAGAATACTTTTTTATATCTCAAAACTTATTGATGACCAACGGATCACACAATTTCAAACAATTAAAATAAATAATCCATAAAATTACAACAAAATGTTATGCATAATATAAGACGTTAGATTGCGGATCGGGTACTTAGTATCTTTCAGGTAGACGAAGACTAACTATTAAAGCTATTAAAATAAGTCTTAACGGCATCAATTACTTTTACCCTCCGATGAGCGAGAAGGTCCCTAGGGACCTTTTTGCCTTTTCAAACTGAAATTACTCTTACTTCGGCCACTACAACCCCCCCCCCCCCAAAGTTACGCTGTATTGCAAGAGTATTTTGTTGCGCATCTTTTGGAATAAAAATCAAGCCGATCGGATCATTACTTTAGGAGTTATTGAGGTTTTAGTGAGAATAGTACGCGGACGTGTGAATAGGTCCGTATGGACCTTGTACTGAATTTCACTAATAAATGCATGTTTTTGGGCATCATTATAATTTTTTTATTGTTTCAACACGTAATTTACTTGTTCTGAACACAAACACCTAAACTCAAAGACATTAGGGATGATGATAAAAATTAAAAAATTCTAAGAAAAATTCTAAGAAAATACTAAGAAATAAATTCTAAGAAAAATACTAAGAACAAAAAATACTAAGAACAAAATACTAAGAACAAAAATTCTAAGAACTGGTTTATTGCTAGAAGTATAAAATTAGAATATTGTGCCTTTCCTTGAAAGCAATAAAGTTCATGTCTTCGAATTTTTCTTAGAATTTTTTGTTTTTATCATCATCCTAATGTCTTTGAGTTTAGGTCTTTGTGTTCAGAACAAGTAAATTATGTGTTGAAACAATAAAAAATTATAATGATGATGAAGTAATCCCTAAATGTCTTTGAGTTCAGGTAGACGTACGAAAGAGTATAAAAGAAGTTGTAGTTTCGTAAACCGAATCAGTCAAAGTTTAGCGAAGAGTAAAATCGTGTGTGATAGAAACAAAAATATAAATATGGCAGATGCAAGTAATTTGGACGTTGCTGAAATTGTTGTACGCCGCAGTACACGTTACCAGCAAATGACTGCGGATGAAAGGCGTGCAGCTGATAGTATATTTGCTGATTTTATGGACGAAGACATCACCACCAACATCACGCACTCGTAATCATAACGTGGTCGACTTCACAAGAAAGAAACCAGGACCAACAGGAAATATACACGACCCCTATACAATAATGCGTTCAATCATGATAGAGGGAATAATACACTTAGTGCTATGTGAAACAAATCGTTAAAGGCAGGAAGGTTACAGCTGCATGGAATTTGGCGAATCCACGAAGAAAAAGGAGTGGAAGCCAGTGACAGTGAAAGAGTTTGACGCCTTTGTAGCTATTCTTTTGTATGCTGGACTCACAAGATCAAACCATGAACCAGCTATGGAATTATGGGGTGCGACGCGTTGCCCAATATACAAAGCTGCGTTGTCGTACGATCGCTTCATGTGTATAAAGCAATTTATTCGATTCGACAATGGAAATACTCGACAACCGCGACTCATCAACAGCAAAACTGCGTATATTGACGATATTTGGCAAATATTGCAACATAACTTGGCAGCAGCTTACACTCCTCATGAAGCACTAACAGTTGATGAGCAGTTGTTCCCTTACAGAGGCCGCACCCGCTTCACACATTATATTCCGTCAAAGCAGCTAAGTATGGTTTGAAAGTATGGCGGTTAAGCGACTCACAGAGTTATTATCCTGTGAAGGGAATGATATATTCTGGAAAACTGCCAAACTAACAACGGGAGATAAACCAAGGGCAGAACGTAGTGCTGGAAATATTTAGATGCTGGCCGTACTATATACGAGGATAATTTCTTTACCACTCTTGACTTGGCGCGTATTTTGTTGAGGAGGAAGACCGCATATGTTGGTACAGTGCGCTACAACAAAACATTCATTCCACAGGAGTCAAGAAGAACCCGAAGCGCACCATCAATAGTACATTATTTGGGTTCAACGAAGGGGATATAGCGTTATGCTCATACGTGCCGAAAAAAATTAAATTGGTGAACGTGCTCTCCACAATGCACTACACCTGCCTCGTTGACGAGCAAATCCAGAAGCGGAAGCCCTATGCCATATTAGATTACAACGTCAACAAATGTGGCGTTGATACCATGGATCAAATGCTAGGCACTTACAGCTGCAAAAGAGCAACGATGGCCGTTGGCCATGTTTTATAATATGCTGGACGTCGCTGCATTGGCTGCTTTTACGATTGACAACGAAATGAAGCCTATAAAAAGGAGTGACAGACGGCGGTCGTTCTTGTTACTGCTAACGAAACAATTGGCCACACCAAATATCGAAGAACGTGCCCTGAACAACCATATAACCTCATATCCAAGGATACGCAATGCGATGGAAGCATTCGATGTCAGTGTAAGAAAAACATCTTCAAATTCAAGAATAGAATATATATTTATTTGGTTTTTATTTTTCTTTTCATTTCAGGTATTACCAAGACCGATGGAAGGCAATGCACCGTCGTTTGCGGCTAGGTCAAGTAGACCGTCATGTCGCCTTTGCCGTTCTGAGTACGGGCGGCAGCGGAAAACGCGGTCATACTGCTTCGTCTGCGGCAACGCTGTTTGCGGAGACATAGCACACTTTTACATCGCTGCAACATTGCGCACCAGGGCGGGGGACAAGAAGTACACGCTCAACAACAATAATTTTTAAACTTTTTTATAACAGTCTTAAGAAAATTCAAGCAAAAAAAAATTTAAAAAATTGAAAAAATTATTATGTATGTAGAATTTAGTTATAAACAATAAAAACAAAAAAAAATATATGAAAAAAAAAACATGATTTACAAAAAAGGTCTGTAGGGGACCTTTCACACGGCCGTGAAGTTCAGAACTGTCACTCATCGAAGGGTTTAAAAAGTAAAGTAGTAAAAAGAAGTGTAAAGGCAACCTTTTTATCAATACAGCGCAATTAATGAATATTGAATCTGACTATATAGTAGCGAAATATTTGTACGTTAGGGTCTACCGCTCAAAAAGAATAATTGATGCGCAGGTAACGATTATATTCCACAAAAATGTTTCAGTATCTGTAGCCATTAATTACCTACAACACAGACGTAA